>CM051402.1:5843476-7043476 GCA_028052125.1 Melia azedarach | reverse complement strand
AATTTAAATATTTTTTAGTTGTGGAACTAATGTTTTTAGTTTAAAATATTTTTTTTTTAGTTATAGAAAAAAATTAATAACACATGCGTCTTTAAAATTTGGCCCATTAACTTGATTACATGACTAGTAATTTTAAAAGTACTCATAAGAATTTTAAATTATTAATTATGCCCTTATTTAATAATAGTTAGCTAAAAAAATAAACAAAAATATCAAATGTATAATTAATTGTATTTATTTTTTAATATTTATGTAATATTAAATTATTAATATATTGTAAAATTTTAAAATTATATTGTAACACAATATTTATATTATTGTATTATAACATATTTTATTTATGGATTAGTACTTTTATGATTTATTTTATTTATTTCATAATACCTAATTAATATATTGAATTGTTAATCTATCGTAAAATAAATAAAGTTATATTTTAGCTATAATATATCAATTAATATTTAGTTATCAATATGTTATCAAATAGTATATATTATTATTTTATATTTTATATTTACATAGGAGTTGAAAATAATTTTTTAGATATTATTATTATATAATGATATAATCGTAATTTTTTAATAAATTAAATTTTTTATGAATATTTTTAAAATTATTATGATTATTTAAGTAAAAGTTTAAATTATAGGGACTCGCATATTATTTATCTTAACAGTGTTATATAACGGAGGGGAGAATCGAGATATTTTCAAAATAACACGAGAGAAATGGGGTATTAAGATAAATAATAGGGGGAAAACGCGAATTTTCCCTTTAAAATATATAAAAATATATAATAATGTAATTTTATAATAGTATTAAATTTAATATAAATATTTAGAAACATTAAATTTATTGAACGGGTTACACATTTAAAGTATTTAATAAAAATTAACTCTTAAAAGTATTGATTTTTAATTTATTATTAAAAATTATAAAATCAATTTTTAAGTTTTCATCAAATCTCATAATATAAAATAAATTTTTTTATATATTTTCAATAATAATAAATTATTTTTTTATACGTGAAATATCATTTCACATTTAAAATGATGTAATAAAAATAAATATTTAATTTTTTTTATAATTGATAAAAATAAATTAATTGACAAAAAATTATCAATTTGATTGAAACAATTAATATAAATATTACAGTTTATAATAATTTTATTAGAATAAAATATAAAATTTGATTTACTTCAATTTTTTTATTAACTTATATAAATTAAAAATAAACAAAAGTGATAGTAAATTATGAATCAATTTGAATAGAATTGATAACAGTGAAAGAAAATATATTAAATAGTCATAGAGATTAATGTTTCTTACTTTCTTTGTAATTTTGCAGAAAAATATTTTCTTTGACAAATAAAAGAATAAAATATAAAAAAATAAAACTTTTGATAATTTTTTATTTTGTAAATCTTATCATACTGTACTAAAATAAATTAATTTATTAATTATAAATTGATTTTTTTACATCAATTGATTATTTTTTATTTTATCAAAATTTATTGTTTCAGATTTAATCATTAAAGTTATTGGATTTTTTTTAATTTTTTTATTATTTCAATAAAGTTTTATTACATAAATAAATTTAAATAATTTCAAGATTGATTGAATTAAAAATTTTGAAGGATTTAATTGACCAGATTAAAAAAAATATAAACGTTTTTTAAAGATTTCATTGACTAAAATATAAAATATAATTTTTTAATTATTTATTAAATAAAATAAATTCAATTGTAATTAATCAAATAAAAAGTAAAAGTATTTTTTCAGAAAACAGAGACGGGACAGGAAAAGAAGCCCATCCCTACCCCAATTTAAAACAGAAATGGACTCTCATTCCCATCCCTAACCCAGTCTTCCATTTGAGCCTAAAAAATTATCCTTATCCTCGACCCAAACGGGGCCTTGCCAGAATATTTTTATAATGGTTTATAAGAAATATTTACAAAAAGTGTTCGGAGTGCCAAAATCTCGTTCGTCTTGAATATGTACAAATTGTTTGTTTTTGGCATAATCATTGATGTAACACAAATATTATAATGAATGATGTTATTGCCAGAATTAATTCATACATTTATTAAAATGAATGTTATTAAAATAATTGACAATTTAATAATAACGCATTCCATCATTTTTGTAATTAAAATGTTAATAAATAGATATTCATTTATCAATCATACCATTATTCAATCACAATCCAATGTAACAGACTTTATTAATAACAATAATAAAATATTTGTTTTTAAATCATAATAAAATTAGAGAATTAAAACATGTAATTAAAAAATTATTATTATTAATGATAATAAACCAAAAATTTACTAATTTCTTATGTATGACTATACAATATTAACAATAACTATAGATTAATTAGGATACAATAACAACTTATAAACAGGGTTAAATACGGTACAATTCGGTTTAAGTTTTATCAAAATCAGATAAGACTAAAAATCTAAATATTTTATTTTTAAAATTAAAATTAAATGGGATTAAAGTAAAAATTAGACCAAACATATTTTAAATAGAATCGAATAAGTCAATTATGATTTGATTTTCAAGTTTTTAGTTTTTTATTTTTTTTTAAATTTTTATAAAATGCCATTGTTTAATGTTCAATATATATAAAACGACGTCTTTTAAATAATAAAATATATTAAAAATAATTTTATGTATGATAGGAGTTTTTTAAGTTAATACTAAAATCGAACTAAAAATCTAATTTTTTTAAAATTTAAAACTAGATAATAAAAATTAAAATCGAGTAGAATCTATTGGTTTCGATTCGATTTGATCTGGTTTTTCGGTTTCTTGATTTTTCGCCCACACTTACTTATAAATACTTGATTCTGAATTAATAATATTGACAACAATAATAACTATTGTTAATCGCATGCGACAACATGGCACCCGAAAATTATTGGGTATCTAAAAGTTTAATTCCTCGAAAATCGCCCAGCACCCTAAAAATTGCACAACACCCCCAACACCTAAAAACTAGGGAAATAACTAAAAATACCCTTATTTTATAATAAAAATTTAAAAATATCCCCTCAATAAATTTTTAATCAAAAATGTCATTTTTTCATTCTTTCGGACAAAATTATCCTCATATCCCTTATCAAATTTTATTTGAAAACGTTGTTCTGCGACCAACCCTTAGTACTTTCGAGTTAAGTTATACTCGAAAGTGTATTTATAAGGTGACTCGAAAGTGTATTTGTAAGGTGACTCGAAAGCACACTATCTAGTCACGTTTCAAATATACTTTCGAGTTAAAAATAATACTTATAATTTCGAGTAATGTACTTTTTAGTTAAAGTAAAACTTATAGTTTTGAGTTAAGTTCAAAATACACTTTCGAGTATAGTAGAAAAGTAGTTTCGAGTCAGGTTGAAACTACACTTTCGAGTTAAGATAAAATTTAAGTTTCGAGTTAATTGAATTCATAGTTTCGAGTAAAGTATGACTTTCTAGTTAAGCCGAAAAAAAAGGAGGTATGAGAGCTATTTCGTTAGTTTAGGAAATAAAGGGACAATTTTGATTGAAAATTAGTGACAGTGACATTTTTAAATTTTATTTATCAAATAGGGGCATTATTGGTTATTTTCCTAAAAACTATCCGCTCCTTTCTCAATACTGGCTTCTAGACCTGCCCATTTTCCGACTAAATTTTTACATTCCACCACTATTTTAACCAAATACATTCATACCCAAAACATACTCATTTCACACCAAATTAATATATTTTTTTTCAAGATAAACTAAAAACATTCGTTCGATGATTTTGTCACCAAATATATCTTGAATATACGAACATTCTCATTTATGTCATAAACATTACAAATCACATTCCTCTTGATTTTATGCTGAAAAACATAAAAAAAAAAAAATTCATCTACTGTCACTTGAAAAGAAAAGAGAAATATTAAAATTTAAATTTGGTCAAAGTAGAGTGGATAAAAAAAAAATTAATTATAAAAAAATTTAAAATAGTTATTAAGAATATTTTTGTCTAAAAACTATTTATTGGACTAGGTTAGTAAATTTTTTTTTACATGTGATTGTTTACATCACTATAATCTAATTAGAGGTATTTTGAAAAAAATTTCTAAACATTTTTGCATTTTTTTTACTTTAACACTTTTTACAACGATTCATTAAAATACGTAATGCTACCATGAAACACTCGTAATACTATTGTAATTAACATGTAATTATGTACTAATCTGAAAATCTTCACTAGTGTTAATTAAATTTGATAAACACCTTTAAAACTAACTAAAGACAAATAAATAATTATATTTTGTATGTAGTACTAATTACCATTGCCAAACATAGCCGAAGTTAATATTAAAAGATAAAAAAACACATTTAATTCTTACCTTAAACTCAATGATTTCTTCAATTCAACGGTTTGATACAAAGGCAACAAACAACTTTTTGGGAAAGAATTACAGCGCACAAAGTTGATTTTCAAGTCAAACTATTGTACAGCTGATGTTCGATACATTCATAAAAAATGGGAATTTTTCAACATAATTAATGGGTCAATCCTACTTTAAATTGAGCAACCTAATATTTTCAATTGCAACGACTGTACTATACAGCTGATGCATTGCAGCTCTGCCTTGGTTTTCGTTAGAAGAATTGAACATTTAAGTTAAACAATGAAGTAGAGCATCATTGCGAGAAGAGGGAATGCAATGATTTAACCCTGGTTCTTGTTGCACACAACCACTGCCTTGGAACCTCAACATCATCACCTGTGATTGTTGGTACATGCCAACTACCATTTTGTGATTCCTGCAATTTTTAAAACCCGACATACATTCATTCATCTCTGCTACTAATTTTTTCCCATAACAACAGAAATGGTAGGATTATTATCACTGATTACGTGGTTAAACGTAAACAGCCCAGTCGATAATCTCACCTGAATGACAATTGAATAAGGAGGTGGCATGTGCAACTTAACTCCATCTCTTGATACTGACAATCGAATCTGCAAATTTGATCATTGTTTCTTCCAAGTCAAAGCAAGATATAGCATCATCTATAGCTTAAACAAGTTACACCGTCTACTTAAGAATCAAGATCAAGATTAGATAAAATCTTTCAAATTGCTTCTGAAAGCGGGTTTGATATAGTTACCATACAATTTAATGACAATAGACAACCTAAGATGGTAAGCAGAGTTTAATTTTACACTATATTCTATCAATAGCCAACTTAAGAATATCATCTCATTCGATTATGATCCCTGTTGGATCATCACATGGACAAGAGGAAGAAAAAATCATCCCCTTGAATTATTACTCCTATACCATAAGAACCCATTTCCTTGATCATCCTTCTAGCAACCTTTCTTTTCCTAAACCAGTAGTCAGAAAATCAACATAATTTCAAACAGCATTCCCAAATATTCCACCGTATTTACAAGAGATTTATGGAAAATTTTTATCTTTACTATGCTAGATAATCACTTTGATACAATAGCAAGATTTCCATATACTCCATTAGCTTGAAAATACTGTGTTGCTTTTGACATAAGTAGACCCTGTTGAACAATATTTCAACTTATGATTTAGACCAAAATTTGAAACAGCACATCAACAAAGATTCTTAGCAATTGAACACACCAAAAAGAATATGATATTGATCATCTTTATTCAATATTAACGTACGACTGTCAATACGATATTGATAGATTTCTAATCAGCACTTATATAGTTTACCTATTTCTCATTGACCATTAGAAAGATCCAAAGTTTTGGAGCAAAATTCATCTTCCAAATCCTATTAGTAAAAATCTATCATTAATTAGATATTGTATTACTTTCTGACATATCATATGTCTGACTAGATGCAGATTTAAATACACTGCATACTGAACAATAGTCTCAAGCATAGGATTCTGATGAACTTTATATGCTAAATAATCCCTATTAAATAAGCAAGTTTTCTAATATCCACTACAATTAGAAGATACAATCATGAACCTTGTGATCTAGTCTTCTCTTCTTAATGACCTTCTACATACCTTAAGTAATCTTTATTTGTTTTGCTTTTTTCAAGAGAAAAGAGAAATGAAAAAACAAAAAAACCAAAACCAAACTTCTCCAATGCTTATTCATGCATTCAGGTGAAACCCAATATCATCACCATTTGTCAAACCAACCGCCTAAGCTATCTTTTATAATAGATAAAGATCCAAATATGATTGACAGGAAGATCATGGGCTTCTGATTTTGATAATGACTGCAGAATATTGATATAAGGACAGTAAAACATAAAATTTAGTCTGAAGCAAAACTTGGATCCAACCCATATGCACGCTTGCAGAAGTTAAATCTGGGTTTAGGCTGACGGTCAAGAATAAGGCTTGTAACTAGAAGTTATCAAGTTTAAACCTTAACAGAATGCTCTCATGTCTCATTCATAACAATAAAATACACACAAGAGGAACGCAGGGATGTCAAACATCACAAAACAAAAATATATCAGAATCTGCTATTCAAGGAGCAATACCTGATGCTTTTCCTTCCATCTTGGGAAAAATGAAGTTCCTAGCAACTGGAACAAGTGGTCCCTCATCTCATCATTTGTCACCAATGAACACTTACAACTAACAGCAGCATATAACCAATACCTGTAAATAAACAAGTGAACAAATATCTAGCAGAAAACCATGTATGTCACAGATAACAGTTCAATAGCTGAATTAAGTAAGGTCAAACAAACTCCAGTAAAAATTAACATGTATTAATGCCATAAATTATCATATTTGTCCCTAATTAATTAACAAAAAGAAATTTGTTGATCTGCTAACTTTTTACATTAGGAAAGCAGTTGGTAAATTAAGCAGAATGGAGAGAAAATTTAAAAAAAAAAAAGCCTGATTTGGTATCACTAATAACAAAAGTAACTAACAGCAGCTACACAACCACAACTGATAATTACCTTACAGAAATTTTCTCCTATGGATGTCTTTACTTTTGCAAAGTCTGACGCAAGAATTATATGTACTAAAAAGAGGTTGATTTCAATGCATAGACTATGAAATTTGTAACAGAAGTTTTTATTTCAGAACCTTTTTGCAGTTAAAAGTTTTAGGTCTGGACTTTGCAAAAGTTCAGATGTTTATACTCACTATACATATGATTCAACCCACTTATTCTTCTAAATGTGAAGGAAACTTACCAATCATCATTAGAACCTGGCGGGGTAGCATAAAGAGCACCAGACTTTTTCCACATGTCTAACAACTTCTTGTTATTTGGATTCAGAGCAGGACCGCCGCTAACACGACTTTTATGCAAAATAACTAGTGGCATTCTCTTCGATGGACTCATTTGACGTAATCGATTTACAACAGTATTCAGCTACAACCAAAAGAAGCCATCTTACTAAATGGTTTGAAGATGTTCGAACCTTACTCTATAATCATCGGCATCTCCTTTACCTGGTAAAAGCTAAAATTTTGTTGATTGACAAGACCCACATTGGCACCATCTATAACTGCATCAAATGGACCATGCCGATCCAGCCACTCCTGAATATGTTCAGCCTCAGAAATCAGTTAGGATGTCACTGAGGTTATTTTATATACAATAATCCTGAAGCATACAAAATCAGCAAGTATTGGCCATTGACTACCATAGTAACAGCATTAGAAGAAAAGACATAATAAGATACTGACTATACCAATAGGTTAAAGTAAAATTAAACAATCATTTAAATTATTGTAGCACAAAAATAAAATGTACTTGAGAAGTTAGATCAAATCACACCTCATTGTATACTTAGAAATCTGCCAAGTAAAACTTGTAGATGCTAGAACTCAGCTATTTGCAACTACTACCATTACTGAAGTAGCATATGAAATGATGTTACGAGAACAAGATCTCAGCAATATCAATATGTTAATACAGGAAAATTAGACAATATCCAATAACTGTCTCAGACCAATGCAGTGCAGATAAATTTGATCCAATAAGACTAAATTGCACTCATACAGATAGAACATATATAAGCCAAACTTCCAGCTTTTGGAACTTAGCTTGTAGCAATTTACCAATCAAACTTTAGAAGTTGTACTCAAAGTAATGTATTTATTGGTATTTGTTGAAGAAAATAAAATTATATTGAAGCATCTCTTGTATTATAAACTAAGTACATAGACATGCCTTTATATAGGCTAAAATAATAAAGCAACATAAAATAAGAATTCTCATAAACTTAGGAGTCCTTAACAAACTAGAAAAAGACCAATAGTACTTAAACTAAAGAAATACTTAATAACACTAAACCTAGTAAAACTAAATAGGTCTAATTTTAATTCTAACACTTCCCCTCAAACTCAAGATAGTAGAGCAAGCTTGAGTTTGGAAGTTAATGCGATTGAGAAGAAAATCCGAAAACATCGAAAAATAGGAGAAAACCACTTGTGCCTTCTAAGAGGCGATCTTGTACCTCCTAAAAGGCGAGAAATGCTTGACTGTACCTTCTTCCCGGCGAGGAATACTTGATTGTGCCTTTTTCTAGGCGAATAATACTTGACTGTGCCGTTCTATAGGCAAAGAATACTGATTGTGCCTTTAGGAGTGCTTTCTATAGGCGAGTAGTAGTAGACAAACGAGCAACCATATCAAGAATCACGGATCTGTGAACAGTACTCTGCTACAGCAGAGTGAACAGCGCCCGTGAACAGCCCTCTGAACGGTACCCGTCAACAATACCCTAACTGAATTAGGGTTCCTAGACTTTTTTTTTAAAGGTTTCAAGAATTTTTTTTTCTTTCTTTACATAATCATGCTTCTGTTACTACCTTATAGGATAACACATCATCACTATAAAAAATTTTATAATACGACTCTCAAGCCTAAGATCGAATTCCCTCTTATACCATGTTAAAGAAAATAAAATTATATTGAAATATCTCTTGAATTATAAACTAAGTACATAGACATGCCTTTATATAGGCTAAATAATAAAACAACATAAACTAGAAATCCTCATAAACTTAGGAGTCCTAGGAAAAGCCCAATAGTACTTAAACTGAACAAACACTTAATAACACTAAACGTAGTAAAACTAAATAAATCTAATTTTAATTTTAACAGTATTCAACAAGCTTTCATGCCAAAAACAAACTCACAAAATTCTTCAATAACTTCCCAAACTTTGAATTTCTATGAATCTACATTGGGCTTTGAAAGACCAAATCCAAAATTGAATCTATACTAGGCCTCAGCAAAAGATCAATGAGTACAAGCCCATTAAGCAAAGAAGAAATGAAAATAAGCGGTATCACTCAAAGAAAGCAACCCCCTTATTGCAATACTCTCCATTCAATCAGACGCATACTAACAAATGATTCTATCAGATGTGACACTAATCAACAGCATATAATATCAGTACAATAACTCTCCTTATGGACGCTATTACTTAGATTAATAAACGATAGATTATATGAAAATTTTCAATAAGTTGAAATGTATCATTTTAACCAACCCACCATAAAATAGAAAGAGTTATCCTAGAAATCTCTAGTTGTACAAGCATCCAATGGTCACAATCATCACAACATTAGTTGTTGTTAAGGATAAAAAATTCCCTTAAAAAGTTGGCATACATATAGATAGTGTGATTTAAGCCTAACATATTTAAACACAAGACAGCTAAGTAGATTTCACACTATAGTTGCAGTTAAGAATTACTATGCATCAACTTAACCAAAAATATTCAAATGAAAAAGTTAACATTTATATAGATATTGTGCTCTAAGCTCAACATATATAAACACGAGTCAGCTATACAAATGTGCAAGCTGTGCATCTCATGGCCTTGGCCTGGCTTGTCTATGTGCGCATGAGTGAAGTTTTGCTTGAGTTCAGGTTTGCCTTATTACCTGACAAGACAAGCCAAGCCAAGCCAAGCTCAAATTCATTGCTTCGGCTCACATTTTATTACCTATTACATGATCACTATGCACTTAGCAATAAGCTAATTATCAAATTTAAAAGATAGTAACACTGAAAGCAACCAGCAGAATAATGGCACATTAATACTCATTAACCCCAACTGAGAAGATGCTAGATTGTGCTTTGTTGCTTTTAGCTTGAAATTTTCATCATAGGCAATTTTAACACTATTTCAAGATCCTTATTATATCAGAACACTTATTCAAAGTAGATTAGTTTAAATGGGATAAACATCTGTATGCTATGCCTTTCAAGACAGTTCAATTGGAACAAGTTAATTACCATTTCATTTTAGAGAAACATCAGAGTGCATTAAAGAAACTGAAATAAGATTCCCAAAACAGAAGTAACATGATGTTCTAAGAGCACAACATGATCAAAGAAAAGGTTTTAAAACTTCAATTAGTGTCATGCAAGAATATAAATCTTCCTAGTCCCGTGTAGAAGTTATGCTATATGGATAACAAGCAAATGAAATCCATCACATATACAAGTGCACCATAAAGAACTGCATTGCTTGAGTCCGAAAAAAGTTTAGCAAGGGAACTAATGTTGTACCTGAAACTTACTGAAATCAGCCCTAACCTCTCTTTGGCAAGCCAAGTTGGATAATGAGCTTGCAAAGTTTTCTGTTTCCCTTGGATCAATATCAATACAAACAAGCCGTTCATTGCAACAACGGCAAACACCAGTCTCATCCATCTGAGTCCTCTCTACCTTCCATTTCCCACTCCCCAGCCATCCTTGCCCGTGCCACCCACCTCCACCCCTAACAATTCCATCCCTTACTTTTCTCACATCCCAATTTAGCTCCCCAACTTCTGCAGCATCCTCAGAGTGAAACCAATCTTCAATAATTTTGGTAGTTGATTCTGTAACCTGCCTCACTGACACTCGCAAGCGATGCAACATCTCATACACCTTATCTACCCTATTCACATCAACACTGAGTTTTAAAAGAGCAGAAAGCTCAGGTTCTTCTGGCACCACCCCTGATTCCTTCATGTGGACATCAACTTCATAAGCTTTATCTGCATTCCCCTTCTTACAGAAGCCAAGCAAGGCCGGTTCATATGATCTCAACTTAGGTGGAATCCCAAAACACTTCATTTGCTTCACTAAATCAAAAGCCTTTTCAGGGTCTTCCTTTGCAACAGCCAGCCTTGCCAAACTCGTAAAAGTAGCCTCACTTGGAACAACTTTATCAGTAACCATCTGTTGAAAAATTTCAAAACCTCTTTTGAGACCCAAATTCAAGGCATTTGCAGTATTCCCATCTATGCTTGATTTAACACCAGAACAAGAAGAACATAAATAGAGCAAAACATTATAGTGGTGTTGGCCAAGAGGGGTTCCATGACTTCGTGCCTCATCATATAAGCGAAGGGCTTCAACAACATCACCGTGTTTGGAACACATATCCAGCCTATGTCTAAGCACTCCCTCTGGTGATTCCCGGCGTGCTTTCTTGTTCGCTTTGTTTGAAACAGTATTGGTAGCTGGGGTCAAGGATTCATGAATGGTTGATTTCTTAGAGAGTGCAAGGATGCAGAAACCAATTCTTGAGTCCATGGAGAAGCGATTCTGCATAATATCAGCAAGGGGTTTGGTAAAGTAGTATGTATGATAATGGAGAAGTGGACGGTAGGTACAGCAACTATTTTGATAATTTAGTCGCAATGGGATTTTGGTGAGAAATGAGAAGAAAGGGGAGGTTCCAATGAGTGAAGGAGCGAGGTAGCTTCCACGTAGCATCTGCCTCAGCTATGAATGATATTCCTCCTCAGTTGTTATATTAGAAGCTAGAGTTCAGAACAAAGTAGGAGCAGAATAATCAGTATCATATACAATATAACCAATAAGAATCATAAATATAATACTTAAAAGCCATCATAGTTCTATTTTTGTTTTCTTTTATTTCAAAACTTTAAAAAGAATAACCAATGCTTTTATTGCCATAAAAATTCATGAAAAGTACCATTTAAAACTGTTTGATTGAATATTTAAGAGTATATGTTGTCAAAACAAAGTTCTTTCTGCAATATGTGACAGATGTTTGTGAAAATGCTCCAAAGAAATATGTTAATGACCAGTGACTTGCCTAGTTTGGTCAGCAATATACACGGGACCTAAGGGCAAATTTACCATTTAAAACAGTCTTACATTAATTTAGAAAATTAACCACCCAAAAAATAACAGTAGGTGCAAATGGAAACACGATTGACAATGCACCATGCCTGTTATCCTAAAATTGTTCTGGATCCTTCTGAACCCATCCAACCTTAACTTTTTCCACCGGAATTCTTCCTATGGACAATAAGTTTTACTTTGATATAAAGTTCAGTTTTAAAATATTAGATTTATACCCTAAAATGGTTATTTATGGTTCATACTTTTTTGATAATTTACATAATAATATACTTTTGGACACCATAACTTTTTGGGTTAAATTTTCATAATGACACAATCACAAAGGTTCTATCAATCCAAGAGTTATGCATTAGATAAATTTGTCTGTCAATACAAATAGCATGTCGAGATTAGTTGTGCGTGCTATTAATATTTTGATTACAATTATTTGAAAGATTAATTAATAAAAGCTTAAGGGACGGTATAGAAGGTTGGGAGTCTAAATCCTGTTATCATAATGGTGGTAATGCTTTGGCTAACATTTATCTAATCATAATTATTTGTAATAATTAGGTGTTAATTACTATTATACTTCATAATCATATAATTACTAATTAAGTGTAATATGCAGCCTAATATTTAATATTTAATAAATATATATTTCCCTTAAATATTTTATAGTCAGTATTTGATTTTCGTAAAATAATTTATTATTTTCATTAGAATTTTTATTTAGTTACAAGAAAAATTCCATTGACCCTAAAACAATGTTGAACTTTTCATTATCTATAATAACACTAACAATTTCTATCACATGCTATATCTGTAACTTCAGCAGAATTATAATGCACATAATTCAAAAAACTTCGAAGTTTCAACAAAATTCATTTTCATAGATGTAGAACTCATCTCAAATGAACTTTTCCAAATACCTGACCATATTTATTCCCAAGAAATAGCAAGAGAGATAAGTATTAAATTTATAACTTTAAAAAAATTCACAAACACCCCAGTTCATATAGAGCTCTAAACAACTCTTCATCCAAAGGATCCAACATTAAGATGTCTACAAGTCACAAAATGAAATCAGCAAAGCATAATCCAAGCAACCATGATTTTCTTTATATTAATGACACAGCATCCCCATACAACAACCAATGACAATAAATTTATAAGGCCCTTAAAATGATGGTGAATCAATAACCATGAATATAAGCCCTCAGGTAATCATAGAGAAAGTGAATAGGAAGAGGGCTTGAATGGCTATAATGCAGCTAAGATTTAACTATAAGTCTTAACTAACAAAGTCTTCTAAGGCACTATTTTGTGGAATTGTCTAATAAATTTATATTATTTACATAAAATTTTTTTCTCTAAATTATACTAATCATTAAATATAATTGGTGGTTTAATATAAATATATAGATGATAATATTTTATTGAATGAGTTTACATGGCAAATGCAACAGTGCATAAGATTTTCTACAACTTCTTAGAAAACTTAATAATTTTGGTGAGGGAAAACACAATGTTAAGACTCTACCTAAGTAAGAGAAATAGAATACAGAGAAGACGGAGAGAATATAGAAAACACAGAAAGGAGAGGGAGAAAAGCAAGAGAAGAATATAATTTAGGGTTCTGATTTCTCATGATTAAACTCACACAAACATCCTTTTATAGGAATGTAATAATAAATCTCCTAATCTAATTCAAACACAATAATCTAACCAAAGCCTAGTACAATAGGACATAAAACATCTAATTAGAATAGCAATAGGACTAGAGTCCTAACATTCTCCACCCCATGAAGACAACTTGTCCTCAAGTTGGAAAATGAGGAACGTATATCCACTATAGTTGATGAGTTGTCAGTTTCACTTTCTTGGTCTTCATTTTCTTTAATATTTGCTTCCAACAACAAAATCCTAGGTGGTTTGCAACGGTGCCTTGGCTTAAACTGGTCGTCACAATTAAAACAAAGCCCTTTTGCTCGTTTATCAGCTTGTTCAATTATAGAAAATCGTTGGTAGGGTGGTAAACCAGGAGGAGCAGGTCCCAATAATGAGGGTTATGGAGAGGAAGTGAGCTTGGATAAGGTTGCTGGTGGTGACGGATTGAGAGAAAATGGTGGTGGTTGAGTCCCATTTGGTCGAGGCAAAGTCAGTGATTGGCCACATTAGCGTATTCTTCTTGAAACCTAGCAAGTTCAAAGGCTTGCATAAGGCTGTTAGGTTTCAACATCTGTACTCCAATTTTAAGATCTTCGCGTAACCCGAAAATAAAACAACTGATGAAGAATGACTCCGACAAGTTCCTAGTTCAATTGGCTAATTTTTCAAATTGAAGTTGGTAGTTGATAACAGTCCCTGTTTGTCGAAGTTTGGTAAGTGTATCAACAGCATCAACATCTTCAAATGACCCAAAACAAGTGAGTAAGGTTCGTTTGAATTGCATCCATGTCAATTCTCCCATAGTTTGCTCTAACCAATGGAACCAAGCTACTATGTCCCGGTCGAGGTGACCTATGCTAAGGATAGCAAATGAGCCTCTGATAAGGCAGCCAATCTACGATATTGCTCACATTGAAAAATCCATCCAATTGGATTTTCACTGTTGAAAACAGAAAAATGAAGTCCTACATTACGAAACTTGTACCATTGGCCCAGGTACATGCCTAGATTCCACCATTTGTTGGTTATTAGCTGAGGGTTGATGGATAACTGATAGTTGATTGGTATTTGCTTGTCATTTGGCTTGGAGTTGGACCAATTGTTCTCGAATACCCAACATAATTGCTTGTAATCGTTGGATTGTTTGGTTAAAGTTGCAATCTTTTCATCGAATTGATGAGATAATTGTTCAACTTTCTCTTCAAGTTCTTTAACAGTCATGGTGCCCAAGAAAGATGCGCTGATACCAAATGTTAGGACTCTGCCTAAGTAAGAGAAATAGAATACAGAGAAGAGGGAGAGAATACAGAAAACACAGAGAGGAGAGGGAGAAACGTAGGAGAAGAATGTAATTTAGGGTTCTGATTTCTTATGATTAAACCCACACAAACCTTCTTTTATAGTAATGTAATAATAAATCTCCTAATCTAATTGAAACACAATAATCTAATCAAAGCTTAGGACATAAAACATCTAATTAGAATAGCAATAGGACTAGGAGTCCTAACACACAAATCAATTCAACAACTAAAATCAGCATCAATGTTGTTGGATAGGGTTAGAATTTGTAATTCAGTAGCCGAGAAAGCATATTAATACCAAAATGCCCAAAAAAATAGTCTTTGAAACTAAAATTAACATGATAGTAAAATTTGAAAATTCAAAGAACTATGAGGCATTGTTTGAAAGTTTAAAACTTACCGTATGAAAGACTGAGATTCTGAGACAGTAAGGTGACTAAAGTCTTTGGAACTGGTGAGTAGCCCCCGGCGGCGGCGGCGCTTCTTTGAACTTTTGTATGTTGGAGTTACTTCTCCTCAACTGGAAGTGGGGGAGCTGGGGATGGCTCAACGGTATGACGGCGAGGTGAGGCTGGCCGTAGGGTGGTCATGCAGCAGTATTAGCCTCATCAAGAGAGGAGAGACGGGCCAGATTCAGTGAGTTTTCAATTTTATTTTTGGTATAATAACATTCGTGTCCCTAAACTTTACTCAAAATATCAAATAAAATATATTCTCAAAAATTTAACAATAAGATCCCTAATAATTTATAATCAGAAACCCTATTTCTATTTCGCATTTCAAATTTTTACAAAGCCTATATGTATATATATCAACATGAAATTGATGATTAAAATTAATTAAAATGATTAAATATCTTAAAATCTACTTGCTTATGATATGTAATTGACAAAATTTTAATTTAAATATATAGTCTACCTTTAGATGATGAAGTTTTACTGTGCTGGTGTGTTATGATCTATTTTTTGTTGGAGTTGTGGTTGATGCTTTTTTTTTGCTGCTGTTTTTGACAAATTAATGCTTGTTTTTACTGTTAATTTGTTGTTGTTATGCTACTGTCTTCTTGCTGTTGTCTGTTATTTCTTGTTATTCACATAAATTGTTTACTCCTGATTGCTGCTTTTGGGTTATGTTAATGCTATTGTGTCGCTTCTACAAGGCTTCTCCTTCTCATTTGATGCTTTTCTGGCTATTTTGTAACAAAATCAACAGCTACTGTGCTGGTTACTGTTGTCGAAATATCCTAAGTTTCTACTTGTTATTTGTTGATGTTCTGTAGATAAAATAAGTGTTGGTTGCCTTTTCTTTGGCGGGGTTACTTTTCTTGTAGTATGTTGACTCTTGATGCATACTGCTCTTTTGATATATATTATTTTTATTAAGGATCAAAGTTGTTAATTAATTTTGAGAATTTGAGAGCAACAGCAGCAGAAACATTAATTTTGCATTGTAACATATATATGTACACATGCATATGCACATTTTGATTTATTATGAAACATTAATTTGATTGTTTGGTATTTCTTATTCTGGAATAAGAGTGTTTATTTGAAGCAATCATATTATTTTATTCGAGTTGCGATGGGTTGATATTGTTAGAGTTATCTATATTATTGTTTTTGGCTGGTGAAAATTATAACTGCTTTAGCTGTTGCATCTGCTTCTACGTAGCAATACCAAAAATACTCATGCTAGCAACCACCACCTAAGCCTAATAAAATATTCGAAACAAATAATTTTCACCACACTTCACTTCCTTTAGAAGGTAGAATGCAAAGCTGAAGAAATATAATGCATTAATTAATTATTTACAAACATGTAATGCAAAGTTGATGTACATATTATTGTAAAGTTGATTGAGTTGTTTATTATATATGTTTTTGGAATTCAGACATTACTATATATTAAATGATATGATCTTCTGTTCTCATTGGTTTTAATTTTATCCATTTAATATTGTTCTTCAATTAATTAAAAATGATTAAATTTCCTAAGATATGTTTCATTAAATTTGTTAATGTTTATGCAAATGCTATTTTTTTTTTGGATATTATGACTCTATTCAGTATTTGTACTAGTAAGTCTTTTTGTTCTACTCTTATCATTATTTTTGTATGTTCTTTCTTCTTCTTATTATTATTTTACTATTTTTTTTGTCATGATAGCTGATTATTTAATAAGCATTATATTTGTAGTTTTAAAAATTATGATAACATTGTGGTATAATTCTTATCATGCTTCTGGTGCTAGAAATGCGGGGTGAAAGATGAAGAAAGTTGAAGAAATTGCGGAAAGTTTTGTTTTGGAATGTTGAAAAGTTATGGAAGTGAAACTTGTGGGTGTTTTTTTTTTATGAAAAATTGAAGAAATATTAAAAATTTTGGATTGTTGATTTTTATAATCTAGGGTTGATTTTGTGGTAATTTTGCTAAGTTTGAATTTGATTTTATATATTTTAATATTATTAATGTGAAAATTAGTTATTTTTGTACTGTTTTTATTTGTTTGTATATTTTTAACTAAATTCACAAAGAAGGAAATTAAAATTTGAGTGAAGAAGGAAAAAAATAAAGAAAATGTGAGTGAATTGAAATAGGAAAAATATGAATTATTGTTTGATGCGTATATTTGAAAATGATTATTTATAAGATTTATAATTATAAATTTATTGATAAGTAAAGAATTTATGGTGATTTTAATGAGTTGTATTTGATTAAAAAGGGTAAAATTAAATTAATACTGAAAAAATAAAATTGGTCAAACGGGTCAAATAGAGATAGGTTGGAGTCGAGTTAGGTGGGTTAAAAATGAATGCGGGTTGACTGTGGTCCCGTTTTAGAAAAATCAGGGGAGGGGCACACTAATAAATAATAATTAGAGATAACAATTTTATCTCTCGTATGGTCCTAACCTAAATCGATCAATTTGGGTTGGGTTATGAATATAATTTTTTAATAAAAAAAGGATGGAGGGTGAGTACGAAATATAATACTCACATGAAAAAGGGTTCCAGTAAGGGAAACCTCTTATCCCGCCTTGCAAGTTAATTTTTTTTGTGTAATTACAATTACATTAATTTTATTAAATAAATTATTATAAAAATTTGTATTTTTAGTTTTATTTATTTAAGTACTTTTAGAGAGTTAAAATCTTTTTAATTTGATCAATTAAATCCTTTTTATAAAATATGAGATGAAAAATCTAAATAAAAGAATATACTCTCTTAGATTTTACAGCTGCTACCTTCATCTCCTCAATCTTTCACTATTAAGTCTTGCAAGATAAATATATCTATCTTAATGCATTATATTCTCTTCTTTGCTTTAAAATTTGTAATGGATCTCCGTTTGTGAACATTTTTATTAAGAAATTTTGATCTATATTAAAAATTCACCAAAATAATAATATTTTCTATTATATTTAAAATTCATCATAATAATAATATTAAGTTTTTTACTAAAAAATATTTTTTAATGATATCTATTGTTGCGTGTAAATTTAACGAACGCAAGTGCACGTGTCGCAAGCAAGTAATAAAGTGATAAGAGGATGTCGATCCCACGAGGAATGTTAATCCTATAATTACCGAAGGTGATTAACGTATGAATTTATCTAAGAAATCGAAATAATTTTGGTTGAGAAATTAAAATTAACTAAAATTTAGTAATGTGCAAATTAATTACAAGATTTAACTAATGGAAAGTCTAGGGCTAATGATTTATCGTATTTGATCGCATCCACTTCTTCAATTGACGTTGTTCTAATTTAAAACACGTGTTGCTAGTTAATTATTCTAATTTATTCGATTGTCTCTCTCGAGATCAATCGAGTCTACTTCGCACCTAAAATTTCACTATATCTCTATGTGAAATTAATTAAACGGAAGTGCATTATAATTGGTGATAATTTCTAATTAAACTACGTAAACCATATTAGTATATCTCTATCTAATATGCAATTTACGGTATTTATCACACGGTCTAGATATGATATTCATTTCTCAATTCCTATCAATTCACAATTCATTCAAATATTGGCCAAATATTCAAAAGATTAATTACCATGATAAATACTCAACACCCAATCTCAAATCAATTGAACAACACAATATTAGAAATGGATGCTTCAAATAGATTAAATCATTGCCCTAGAAAATTGGGGTTTAGCCACACATAATATATAATTCAAATTCCATAATCAAGAATTCAACAATTGATAACATGATTTCAAATAATCACAATATTGTCAAATTCAAGATTAAATTCAAAGAGGAGAGAAAGAAAAACTAGATGAGGAAAGCTTGAATACACAAGGTTGATGAGAGTCTTCCAATCTCTTGATGAAATTCCCCTCTCTTTTGTTGATTTTTCTCTTACTCTCTCTAGCAATCCTCTCCCTCTCTCTCTAAAAACTAAACCCAAAACAAAACTATCCAAAAGTCCCTTTCTCTCTCTATTCAATGGCTTTAAAATCGTCCAAATTGCCCAGAAATTCGATGTCTGGCAAATATTAATTGAGTCCCTGTACTTATAATTAATCAGACATTAAGCTACAGTTATTGAATTTGTTGCACTTCAGTCCATCTGGGCAGAAGCTGGTGCGCGATCGCGCGCATCTGGGCAGAACGCAGTGCGCAGCCACGCGGCAAGGCGCGCGATCGCGCACCAGCTCCTGCCAATTAAGCTGTAAAATCTGGCAAATTTCAATTGAATCAGCTTTTTCTTTTGTATTTGCGATTCATCCATTTTCTGTGATAGTTATTCAGTTTAGTCCTGATTATGTTACATTTTGGTCCACTCTGTTCTGATGCTCCGGTTTCTTCCCTTTCAAACCAAATTAATCATTTTCAAGCCCAATTAACTTTCAAAAGTTAAATTATCATTTTCTGCACAAAACAACCAAAATACATCAAATCCAAAAGAAACTTGAGGATTAAACAAACAATTGAAGTTTAAAAGTAAATGATTTAGTGCGTGTTTTACGCACTTATCATCTATCAATTAACTATCTTTGTTATTAAATTTAATGTAACTATTAATATTGAATCATTCACTCAAGTTAAAAATTTTATCAAGGAATTTTCACCCATATTTTAAGTTCATCAGAATAATAATATTTTCTACCATTTTTAAAATTTATCATAATAATAATATTAAGTTTCTTACTAATTTTTTTTAATGATATATATTAATTAACTCTCTTTGTTATTAAATTTAAGGGGTATTGACAGATATCCCCTGAGGTTTGGATAAATAGGCAAATATTCCTTGCGGTTAACTCTCTGAGGTTTGGATAAAGCAAAGGCCATGATTTTCCTCCGCCATCATTTGCACCAAAGCTTAAAAGCTCAATATTTAATGGTTGAGAATTCACTAGTTTTGTGAAAAAATTTGAAAGAAAGATATGATCAACAAAAGAGATATTTTTCTCCCAAAGACAAGACATGAATGGATGAATTTGAGATTGCAAGATTATAAAACTATTCTTAAATACAACTCTGATATATTTAGAATCACTTCACTCTAATATAGTTATAGCAATAATATTGTGAATGATGCTTCAATAAATATTATGAATTGATTTCATGTCTTCTAATTGCTGAACAAAACAATGAACTTTTGATGAAAAATCATGAATCACGTGCAGCTGGCTCTATACCATTCCCTGAAGCGAATGAAAATATATACAATAAAAATGGACGTAGTAGGGGGAACAAAAATGGGTATGGCTATCGCCTTCGTGGTGGTCACAAGTTTTCTTGATGGCAAAATAATCAAAAGAAATATAACCACCAAAAGTGGAATATTTATAAAAAGCATAATGCAGAATCACAATCCCACAAGAATAATGATACTTGCAGGAGATGTGGATGTAAAGGTCATTGGTCACGTGTATGCCATAAACCCATGAAAAATAAGGGAAAAAATGTGGAGACTAATTTTGTCAATGAATCAAATCCCATAGATTTTGATGTCTCTGATTTCTTTAAACATGAAAACATAGAGCATTTAATTGGTGATGGAAATGTCCATACCAATTAGAATTTAGTTACTTTTATTTCCTATTTCTTATCTTATTATTTTGTACTTTTTGTGTGTTTGTATTTTTTCTAATTTGGAATGTATTTCTGTTTGTGAAAGGATACAAAAATTAATAAATTATCTCTTTCAAAGATTATAGATGTATGTCTAGCTGATAGTGCAACCAAGCACACTATCCTTCGAAATAAGAATTATTTCTCATAATTAAAAATGATTCAAGGAAAGGTAAATACTATATTAAGTCCTGCATATTTGATTGAAGGCTTCGGAATAGCCATAATCCTATTAGCAAGTTGAACTAAATTATGTATACAAAATGCCTTGTATTGTAGTAGATCTAGCAGAAATTTGCTTAGTTTTAAAGATATTTGCCGAAATGGATATTACATCAATACTTTAAATGAAAAAAAAATATAGAATATCTCTGTATTACTTCTAATGTCTTAGGCAAGAAATGTATATTGGAAAAACTTCGAGCATTATCATATGGATTATATTATACGACTATAAATACAATTGACAACTACGCAACAATGAACCAAAAGTTCATTGATAAAAAAATGTTTACGTTATGGCATGATTGTCTTGGTCACCTTAGGACTACATTAAAGCTTAAAATTGTTGAGAATTCTCATGGAAATCCATTAAAGAACCAGAAGATTCTGTCTAATGAGAATATGTGCACTGCTTGCTTACAAGAAAAATTGATAGCTAACCCATCCTCTTCTAAAATTGGTTTTGAGTTTCCATCATTCTTATAAAGAATTCAAGGAGAATTCACCCACCTAGTGGACCATTTTATTATTTTATAATCTTAAGTAATGTATCTGCTCGATGGTTATATGTTTGTTATCTACACGTAATATTGTATTTGTTAGATTGCTTGCACATATTATAAAGTTAAGGGCACATTTTCTTGATCATTCAATCAATAATATATGCCTAGATAATGCTGGCGAGTTTACTTCTAAAGTATTTAATGATTATTGCACATCAGTGGGAATTGATGTAAAGTATCTAGTTCCACATGTTCATACTCAAAATGAATTGGCTGAATCACTCATTAAAAAACTCTAGGTAATTGCTAAAACTTTACTGTTACGTACTCAATTACCAAAATCTACATGGGGTCATGCTGTTTTATATGCTGCAACTTTAATTCGACTTAAACCTACTGCCTATCATCAATATTCCCTATTGTAACTTGTGTTTGGTTATCCATCTGATATATCCTATTTATGCACATTTGGTTGTGTTGTGGATTAACAACTACACAACGTTACATACTACGATGAGACCTCAATGTCATTTGTATTGGTTATAACTCACCTTCTATTATCAGATATCTTGAGCCCTTAATTGGTGATTTATTTATAGTACGATTTATAAATTGTCACTTTGATGAGACAGTTTTTTTACCATTAAGGGTAAAGAAAATGCCTCCCGAAGTAAGGCATACAATTTCTTGGAAAATACCTACTTTGTCTCATTTTGATCCTCATACTAATCAATGTGAAAATGAAGTACGAAAAATTGTGCAACTTTAACAAATAACAAATTAGTTGCCATATGCATTTAGTGATACTGCAAGAGTGACCAAATCATATATACCAGACCGGGTAATTGTTCATAAACAACAATCTGACCAAAAGGCAGCCAATGAATCATTTGTTACATGTCAGAAGCATGGTAGACCAATTGGTTCAAAAGATATTGTTCCGCCAAAATGACGATTGAAAAATCAAGATCTTATTGAAAATAATGCTCTAGCAATTAATAGATCTATAATTTCTAAATCATTAGCTCCAGAAGAGTTGATATTCCCTAAAAAGACATATGTCCCTGAAGTGACAATAGCCCCTGAAGAGGCACATGTCTCTAAAGTGACACAAACTCCTGAAGAAGAATTAGCCCCTGAAGAGGCGCAAGTCTTTAAAGTGACACGAGCTTTTGAAGAACATTAGCCCTTGAAGTGGCACAAAATCTTGAAATGAGAAAAAGTCTACAAATGATGCTTATACACATGTACTCTGGGATCGTAATAAAATTGTTGTTTACAATGTATTTCATTTGTAGTAGCTACTGAAACTATGAAAGATGATTACGATCCACAGACTATAAATGAATGTAGATAGAGGCATAAAGGGCCTCAATAGAAAGAAGCAATTCAAGTAGATTTGGCTTCTCTTGCCAAACGTGAAGTATTTGGACCTTTAGTCCTAACACCTGAAAATGTCAAGCCTGTTTGGATACAAATGGGTATTTGTAAGGAAACGTAATGAGCACAATGAAATTATTAGATACAAAGCACGGTTAGTTGCTCAAGGTTTCTCTCAGAGACCTAGAATTGATTTTGATGAAACATATTCTCTTATGATGGATGCTATTAAGTTTCGATTTTTTATAAGTTTGGCAGTTTCGAAAAAACTTGATATGCATTTTATGGATGTGGTGATAGTATATTTATATGGGTCACTTGACGCTAATATTTATATGAAAATCTCTAAAGGATTCAAAATGCATGAAGCATTTAAATTAAAGGATCGTAACTTGTATTCAATTAAGCTACAGAGATCTTTATATGGCTTGAAATAATCTGGGCGCATATGGTACAATTGCTTAAGCGAATATTTGATTAAAGAAGGATATGTTAATAATCATATATGCCCATGCGTATTTATAAAGAAAATAAAGTCAGGATTCTCCATTATAGCAGTTTATGTTGATGACATGAATTTAATTGGAACTCCTAAAGAGCTCTTAAAAATTACTAAATATATGAAGAAAGAATTTGAGATGAAAGATATGGGAAAAACAAAATATTGTCTCGGCTTGCAACTTAAGTACAAGTTTAATGACATCTTTATCCATTAATCTGCTTATGTTGAGAAGATTCTAAAACGTTTCAATATGGAGAAAGCGCATCCCTTAATCACTCATATGGTTGTTCGGTCTCACGATCCTAAAAAAGATATATTTCACCCAAAAGAAGATGATGAAGAGATACTTGGTCAAGAGATACCATATCTGAATGCAATAAGGGCATTATTGTATCTGGCACAATGTACTAGACTAGACATAGCATTCTCTATCAATCTGCTTTCTAGATTTAGTTTTGCACCTACTCGCTGACATTGGAATGACATCAAATATATTTTTGTTACCTTCGTGGAATAATATATTTTGGGTTATTTTATTCCAATATACCAACAAAAAATCCAGGGCTTATTGGTTATATAGCTGTCGGTTATCTTTCTGATCCCCATAACGCCCGATCACAAACTGATTATGTTTTCACATATAATGGCATAACAATATCTTGGCAATCCACGAAGCAGACTCTTGTTGCCACCTCCTCTATTATGAGATTTTGGCATTACATGAAGCAAGTAGGGAATGTATATGGTTGTGATTCGTCATCTATTATATTCAAAGTACATGCAATCTATCTTCTGCTACAGATACTCTAACTATAATATATAAAGATAATGCTACTTGCATAGCACAAATTAGAGGAGGATATATTAAAGGGGATAGGACGAAACATATATCGCTAAAATTTTTCTATACTCATGAGCTTTAGCAAAACAACCAGATAGATGTCAAGCAAATATGCTCTAATGAGAATTTCACCGATTTCTTTACCAAAGCATTGCCTACATCGACTTTTAAAAAGTTGGTATATAGCATTGGCATACATCGACTCTACAAACTATCTAATTAATATAAGTTTTATTGAGGAGGAGAGTCTTATCAGGAGAGTAAAATTCTTAATAAAAAATTTCTCCAACTATTCTGAACATATGTACGTTGTACTTTTTTTTTCTTTGACCAACTTTTATCTCACTAGGTTTTACTGATAAAGTTTTTTAATGAGGCAACATTAAGCACATCTAATATCACTTTCACATAAGTGATAATATTAGAATCCAAGGGGGAGTGTTGTACAATTATGGATTCCAATAATATAATGTTGAGTGAGAGACAAAATCAAGTGGTACAAAACAATTATTATAGAAAAATATCATAAGAGTTCTTGCCAAGTTTAATAATAACAAATTAATCCATAAATCTACAACTATAAATACCCCCATTGTGTTCATTTCAATGTAAGTTTGAAAAGGAAACTTTCTCCCGTTCTTCTTTCTATCTAAACATGTTCTCTTTCTTTATACATATATTTGAATGTAAAATTTTGGAAAAAAGCCCTAAACCCCCCTCAAGTTTCAGTGAATTACCTATTACCCCCCTAAGATTTCAAAAATATCCCGTTACATCCTTCCGTTAATTAAAATAACGAAAAAATTAAAATTTTAAGGGTAAAATAGTAAAATAACGCCACACTACAATCAAACAATATTTATTTGACGGAAAAAAGCCCTAGATCCCCCTCAGGTTTTAGTGAACCCGTTACCTCCCTAAAGTTTAAAAAATATCCCGTTACATCCTTCTGTTAATTGAGATGATTGAAAATTTTAAATTTTCAGTTAAATTATAATTATAGCCCTTCAAAATCAATAATAAGACAATAGAGATAATTAGTATATAAATTAGATATATAATTATGTTTTATTTATGTTAAATAAATATTTAAAAAAATAATTATTATGCAAGTAAATAATTATTTTATTTTTATGTTAAGTAAGTACTTATAGAAATAATTATATGTAAAATAAATGATTACTTTATTTTTATAAAAAGTAAGTATTTATAGAAATGATTATTATGTAAAATAAACATATTTATTTTATTTTTATGTTAAGTACTTATAAAAATAATTATATGTAATATAAATAATTATTTTATTTTTATATAAAGTAACTATTTATAGAAATAATTATTATGTAAAATAAATATATAATTATTTTATTTTTGTGTTAAGTAAATATTTAATGAAATAATTATTATGCAAAGTAAATAATTATTTTATTTTTATGTTAAGTAAGTATTTACAGAAATAATTATTATGTAAAGTAAATATATAATTATTTTATTTTTATATAAAATAAATATTTATAAAAATAAATTTAAATAAATAATGATGGGCCCAAGCACATATAAATATATTGGTGGATCCAGTTAAATAAATATTGGTTGACTGTAGTGTGGTGTTATTTTATTATTTTACCCCTAAAATATAAATTTTTTCATCATCTCAATTAACAGAAGGATGTAACGAGGTATTTTTGAAATTTTTGAGGGATAATAGGTAATTCACTGAAACCTTAGGGAGATCTAAGGCTTTTTCCAGTCTCATTATTGATTAAAAGGCTATAATTATAATTTAACTGAAAATTTAAATTTTTTCGTCATCTCAATTAACGGAAGGATGTAACGGGATATTTTTGAAACCTTAAGGGAGTGATGGGTAATTCACTGAAACTTGAGGGAGGTCTAGGGCTTTTTCCTGTAAAATTTCATTTATGTCTATTACACTTGTGACGAAATTAAATAATTACATACAAAACAATAACTTCACAACAGCATTTTATTTTTTTATGATCTTATCACAAATCATTACTTAATTAAAATAATTTTATTCTCATAATATTAGTAGTATACTTTGCAACTATAAATAAATTTATAATGGCCATTATAACATGGAATGCATGACTAAAATAATACATTACTACCTTAAACTTGAATTGCATGGCCAAAATGGTCACATGCTTCCCACTTTTCCACCTATTATAAGCACTTGACAACAAAATAAAATTATATTGACTACCAAAATTCCTGATAACAAACTAAACATCAAAACCTGGCAATCATCAAGACTCCCAACTTTGAACCTAATAATACAATAATCATCCAACTCTAAACTTGACAATAAAATAACCATCCAACTTCAATCATCCAAATAAAATAAAAATATCCTACTAAACTTTCATCATCCAAGCACAATAATACACACATTTAAGCATAACATCTAAGCATCTATCAATGTCATTATGCAAACACAATAATAGTATAAATATCTAAGAATATAAGTAAGTATGTTTACACTATAGGTTAGGGGTGGGCATAAAACCTAACCCGAACTAGAACGAACCAGAATTAGACTGGAACCGACGAGTTCGGTTCAGTATTTTCTTTAAATCGGTCTGATTTTAGTTACCCAGAATTTTTAGTCTGATTTCAAGTTTGACTCAAAAAACTCGAACAAGACTGAAATTATTATTTTTTAATATTTTTCTTATAAAACAACTCCGTTTTAAAAAAGTAACATTGTTTTATTCCTAAAAATTTTAAAAAAATTAATAATTTAATCTAAAAATTAACCCGACCCTACTCGAAATTCAAACCGTTCGATCCAGTTTTATTTCGGTTCCTTCTTGTATTCGGTCCGGTCCGGTTCGATTCTTTATTTCTATCCGATTCGGTTATAAAATTATAAAAACCGAATTTTTTTAGTTTAGTCCAAGTTTTCAAAAATCTAGACCGGACCGGACCGTGCCTACCTCTACTATAAGTTGTTAATCAAAAAATAATCTTGCAGAAATATGCTTCTTTTTTCCAAAAAACTGAAAAGGGCCAATAAAAACATAAGCTTGTTTTTGCCAAAAAACAAAATTTGTTTCTTCCAAAAAATATCTTCATAGTTGCGAAAAAACCCTCTAGTTAGTGATATGAAAGTAATTGAAAGTGAAGCCGCAAGAAACTGAGGCTGAGATTAGGGGTAGGCAAAAAATCCAGCCCAAACTGGACCGGACCGAAACCGACGAGTTCAGTTCGATATTTCATTTAAATTAGTCCGACTTCGATTCTTAAATATAAAAACTCAGAATTTCCTATTCGGTTATAGGTTTGACTAAAAAAATAAGACTGAACCGGAATTATTATTTTTTAATATTTTTTTAAAATGTCATTATTTCATAAAATCAACGTCGTTTTATTCCCTAAAACTTTAAAAAATTAATAATTTAATCTAAAAATTAACCCGACCTGACACTCGAACCGTTCGATCAAATTTTATTTTGGGTTTTTTTATATTCGGTTTGGTCCGGTTCTTTATTTCTATTCGGTTTGGTCTAGTTCTAAAATTAGAAAACTCAAATTTTTCTGGTCTCGGACCAAACCAAACCGTGCCCACCCCTAGCTGAGATGAAAATTGTGCATGCCTTTAATAATGTTCGTCTGATATGTGACTCTGAATGTGTCACTGCTGCTACAATTTTTAGGTTGTAATACCCAAGCGTAGGTTTGTCAAGTAATAAAGATTCGGAAGTCCGAGTGTCGGTCCTCAAGGAATTGGTTATACTAAATCCACAAGTCCAAAGTCCAAAGTCCAAATATTGTGAAAGTAGATTGAAATTTTGATTATTAACTTGAAATTAATTATTATTGACCATTAGGGCATTAGGGATCCATTTTAATGATATGTATAGAAATTATTCTTGATCCTTTTTTTTTATACACGATTAAGATTTAAATAAGAAATAACCTTAATTGGAGGATGGATAACATTTAAGCACAAAGAAACTAAAAGACTTACCTTTGAATTGAAGTGAAAAACCATAGGTTGCCTTGCTCTTGATATGTAAAAACATCCAAGCATTCAATGTACCCTTAGTTAACAATGAATCAAGGTTTCTAACAAACCAAAATACTTGCAAAATATAGTACTCACTCAAAAGGAAAGTTGACAATGAAGAACAAACTAAAGGATCAAAGAACAATACTATACAATCATCAAAAGTTCACCCTTTGCCCTAATTACGAAATTAGAAATACATGGAGTAAAGAAAATATGAAGAAGAAGAAATGAAAGTGTTTTTCAGAATACAAGCCTTTTTTATTCAAGCTTTCAAAACCAAGGTTTATATAGGCAAGGTAAAGGAGAATTCGCACATGTGAATGCAAGTAAGTGGCAGGTTTCATCATAGCATTATCGTCCACATTGCGAAGCACGTTTGACTGTCTTCCACTCCGAATTAGAGAAATGTTTCTTCTTCAAAGATATGACCCCACGAGTAATCTTTCTAATGCTTCATGAATCATCGTATTTGGACCTATGTAGTGAAATTTACACTTAAAATATTAAGGCATGTTCAAATCGAAACGTTGACAGCTACTGTTTAAATGATAATTATTTTCAACCGCCCAGATGCACGAATTGGAATTTTTCCATAACATGAAAGTTGTAGCTGTCTCTTTCAATATTCATTTGAATCAAGAATCAACCCAATTGGAGCATTTTGGAGAGAGTTAGGTCCAAAATACCGAAGGATATGCACAGGTCCAGGCTTCAAATGGTAGGCCACGTTTTGTTGTATTGCCTCAAACATCTGGTGGTAAATCATTTCAAAATCGAAAATGACATCTGAAAATGAATTATGAAAAATTGAGTCAGCTTCCATTTGAAACAAAAATCATTATATTTGGAAGTTGGTAGACAAAGATATGACCATTTAACTAATTAGTGCTTCAAATAGGAAATATGATGTTGACCATTTGTTTTTTTTTCAATTGTAATTTGGCCACCTTTCACCTATGTATAAAATACACTACATTACTATTTTACATAAGTATTATATACATGTCAACTTATATAATTATACATATTTACATGTAATTGAGATTTAGATCATAAAAACATGCAAATTAAAGTTGTGCCAATGAAATTCATAATTTTTGCTCAAATAGGGACTTTAAATTAAATAGTATGTAATAGTGTCTTCTAAAATATATGTAAATGACATACTTTTAGACACTTACCAACTGCTGAGCAAAATAGATAGTGTTTAAACATCATTCAACCCTCAACAATACCCATGCCATCACATGCAACAGACACATCTTCTAAATTATTCAATTCACTATCAGAATGAACATAACACACGAGTGGTGAGTTATTTGGGAGCTAGTTCCTATAGGGTTTAAATGGAGTTAATACGTTTACGGGTAGGTTTTTGCATGCTCTTGTATGAGATAGTTTTCTTTGATGCAACATTCTGTATAATATAAAAATTCATTTAAAAATAATATATAAAAATAGTCTCATTTACGTACGAAAATACAACCACAATTGTAACACTAATTCACGTCGAAACCAGCAGCTACCAACAATGCATAAATAATAGGTTCAATGACAAAAATTTCAATTCCACAAATAACATGCAACAATACATCAACGTAGATTTGTAAACAAAAATTCGCAAGAGTAGCATTAATTAATAATAATAAGCTATTTAAAATATATTGCATATAAACATAATGTATATATTTATTGAATAACTTCTTTCTTTCTTTATCAAAGATACAACTATTCCTACAAGTTAAATAATGATACAATATTATAATTTATAGTTACTCCATTTTTCATTGCAACGATCAATCAATATAGGTTTGCACACAAAAATTCACAGGAATAACATTATTTAATAATAATAAACTATTTAAAACATATCGCATATATTTATTGAATAATTTCTTTCTTTCTTTCTTTCAAAGATAAAAACTATAGCTAATTATGATGAAGATAATTACAATGTCAAAGTACAATGAAAAAAACCAACATTAAATAGCTCAAACATAACACAAAACCATTTTAATGGACATATGAGTTGTAGACTGAAACAATTACAAATTAAAGTGATATTTTAGAAGTGCTTTTCTTTTTACCCTTCTTCTTCTATTTAATAACTCTAATAAGAAAAATTTTAATACATAATTTGAAATGTATAATATTATTTTAAGAATCAATAGATAAGTGGTCCCAAATTGACTTAAACAAATGTTTTGGATTTTTTTATTTTGACTTAAACAATTTTAGGGTTTTCTTTTAGTTACATTTATGAAATTAGTTGTCTAAACATAACAGTGTATGCAAAAAGAGTTAACCCCCCTCTCTCGGGGTTATTTGCTTATTTATCCAAACTTTTGTGGTGTATCTGTCTTTCGTGAAACCTCAAGTGGGTATATTTAACTAATTGCCTAAAGCTTAGGAGGGTATCTATCAATATCCCTAAATTTAATGTAACTAATAATATTGAATTACTCGTATTAATTTTTGTTTTGCAGAAAATGGCATCAAGTAATTCACCCTATTACTACATATTGTTGGTGATGATGCAGTAGACGATGATAATTTTTTAAAAGGTAAAGAAAGGTTGAAGTCTATTGTATGGGAATAGTTGATAGAATTGATAGTGATGGGATGAGAAAGGTGGTTGCAAATATTGTAAAAGTAATTAGTGATACGTAATACGGATGGTACAAGACATTGACATGCTCACATAAAGACATGTATCATCCAAAAACAAAAGCAATAACTAGTTATTTAAAGAATTTGAAGGTGGTGAAAGACGAGGAAGGTAATACAAAATTGGAAACATTTGTTTTCGATCTGAATGTTACTAGGGAAATGATTGTTAAATTAATCATTGCACATGACTTAGTTGTGTAGATCATGAATATTTTAAAAAGATGATAGAATCTTTTAATCCCATGTTTAATTGGGTATTCTGTAATACAATTAAAAAAGCCTTAAGTATTTTAGCAAAATAGTAGTATAATAGTTAATTATCACAACGAATATGTGGACATGTGTATCACAAATAATAGGAATATGACAATGGCTGGGCACTTTATTGATGATTCATCATTTTAGATTGAGAGAGATCATCATCGTTATTGTGATTTGATTAAAGATTATGAATTAAAGTTTAAAGTGCTTGAAGGTTCTTTTAGTTATAGAGATAATGACACTTTACATTCTAGCTTTGATCCTTTGGTGCCTTCTACTGATAGATAAGTTGCATATAAGTCTGATGTGAATGAGTATAAAAAGATTTAAGTTCTTAGCATATTTGAATGATGGTGTATTGGATGACTTTGATATGTTTGATATCATGAGTTAGTGGAGAGTAAATCAATGTAAATACCATTTGTTGGCCAATATTGCTAGAGATATATTGACAACTCCAATGTCTAAAGTTGCTTCTAGGTCTGTATTTAGCATAGCTGGTAAAGTTGCGAGCCCACATTGTAGCAAATTATATCTCAATACGATAAAAGTTGTGATGTACACTAAAAGTTGGTTACGTAAAAGTATAAAATATTTTATATTCAAATTTATCATCTTTCTTATAATTTTATAAGTTTTTTTCTACTAATTTATTCATTTATTGTTTAAAAATATATGAGAAGCCTATTTTAACTTCCATTGAAGATGTCATTGACAAATTTATGTAAGGAGATGTTAAAAATTGTGAAGAGGTAGATTTTTTTTTTATAATAGTTAATTTTAAAATTGGTAGTCTATATGGATTAAATATGCTTTTCATTATATAATTTTTTTTGTCTTTGTTTTCATAGGATGATGAGGAAACAATTTGAATTATTTGAATTTAATTATAATGATATTATTTTTATGTAATTTTTATTTTTGATTTTTGAAATTTAATTTTGGAGTTAATATTTTTATTTTGTTGATGAATAAGAATTAATGGGATTAATGGACTTGGGCTTGAAATTAATAAAAATTAAATTGGTATTAAATGATGGGTGAGTTTAGTAAATTTATGAGTTTGGGTATTAAATAGTGGATAGACTTAGTTAAAAATATCGGCCGGTAATTTTAATACGATTACCTTGATATTAAATAATAGTCAATTGAAGTAAAATGGGCCAGCAAGTTGGGCCAATAATTTATTTTAAAGATAGGCCTATACTTTGTTCGACCCTATTTTGATAAAAACGATAATGTGCCAGGTATAGAAGATATTTGGCCTAATTCGGGATGGACATGAGGATTGAGGTATTTAATAACAAAGAGAGTTAACTAATAAATATTATTAAAAAAAAATTTTTAGTAAGAAACTTAATAATATTATTATTATTATTATGAATTTTAAATATGATAAGAAATATTATTATTTTGATGAATTTTAAATATAGGTGAAAATTTCTTGATAAAAATATTCACAAATGGAGATTCATTACAAATTCTAAGGCAAAGAAGAGGTTATAATGCATTAAGATAGATATACTTACTTTAGGCTTTGATAAATTTTCAGTTGACTTAGAGAGAAAGACTTAGTAGTGAGAGATTAAGAAAGATGGAAGTGACAGTTCTGAATACGGGCGGGCATGGGCCAGTTTGGTGTGAATTTTTTAAAAATTGGATCAACTTTAAAAATTTTGGATTTTTAATTTATGAGATTAGACCGGACCAAATATAAGAAAAGGACAGGATCGAAATCGGACATATCAGTTCGGTCTCATAGATTTTTATTTTAAATGTTTTAATTCAAAAATAAAACTAAAACAATACTTATTTACATAGAAATATTATTTGTTTCAACTTAATAAGTATAATTTAACTTTATCATACTTAAATATACTAATATAATTAATTAATTTGATGAAAAAATTCGGCTAAATTCGAGTTTTTTAGTAAAAATTGGAACTAAACCGAAAATTTTAAATTTTTAAGGCTTGAATCCGAAATCAGATTAGGTTACATATAAAATCGATCCGAACTCAATCCAGTCCAATTTTTTGAGTTCCGATATTTTTTTCTTAGTCCTAGCTATAAAAAATAAAAAAGAGTATATTATTTAATTTAGGTTTCTATCTCATATTTTATAGAAAGGATTTAATTGATAAAATTAAAAAGATTTTAACTTTTTAAAAGTACTAAAATAAATAAAATTAAAAATATAAAATCTTTATAATAATTTATTCAATAAAATAGATATAATTGTAATTACACAATTTTTTAACTTTTTAAAAGCGAGAAGGGAAAAGACAAAAGGTCCATCCCCTTATCTAATCTTTTTTATGCTGAGTATAATATTTCATACCCACACTCAATCCGTTATTTATTTTTATTAAAAAAATAGCCATAGCTCGGCCTAAATTAATCAGACCGGGTTGGGGTCAAACTTGTGGGTAAAATTGCCATTTTTGTAGTAGTAGGGAACGTTTTTGTAAAATTTTATAATTAGTTATTTATATATAATTTTTGTAGATATCAGGAGAGCTATGTGAAAATACCTTAAAGTGGGCGAAAAGGTTTCTAACTTTTATTTTAGGCAAATTTGCCACAATAGCCTCCCTTTTTCTCTATTTTACGAAACTTATACTCTTCCAATAATTTGCACCAAACTAGCCCAAACAAAAAATACGTTCTCTGGAGACATTTCTCCCGCACTAGCCTTATTGTCAAACAATTGAATTTTCCCCCACTTTCCCTTCCCAAAATCGTAAAACTAAAATAAAATTTCCCCGAATTCCAGACTTTCAAACTAAATTCCCAAATCGAAAGAAGTCGACCGCTGCAACAGGTGTTCGAAGTAATCGGCGGCAACGGCAGGGACTACAGCGGCAACCTCGCTAAGGTAGGTGAATTCTCACTTTTTTTTCTTGATTTTCTTAACTGATTTTAGGCAATTGAGAAGTTGAAATGCATGATTTAAGATGATTTACACATGATTGAAGTGTTTTTGTTGGTTGTGTTGTGCTATTCGAAACTGTAGCAAGCTGGATTTCGTTTTCGAGTGTCTCAAACGCGATACTGAACTCCAATCTAAACTGTATACTCGAATTCGAGTGGAGTTGTTTTGTATTAAATCAGGCTTATTACAAGTAAATCAATATTATTTTGTATTATATCAGTGTTGTTTTAATATAAATTATACTAAATTAATAATTTATAAATACAACTATTGGCATGAGAGAAGATGGATGTAGAGGGTGAAACGTATACAAACATTAGACTATAGCAAAGCCTTAGTTTTATAAAGCAATTATGGGAATGGTGGATACAGAGTTGAAATGTAGTGTAAAGTGAAAATTTTCATATATGCATTATGAAAATTTTCACAATCTCTGCTTCAATTTTGCCTATCATTTGTGCACATGGGGTTTGGAATATGGGATACATTGTTGTATTTTTTTGTGTGAATTGGAGAGGAAAAGGAAGTTGTTTTTTATTGGCTTTGCTTTCTTCAATTCACTCTCTATCTTTTTCTTATGTTTAATTTTCTTGCTTATTAGTCTCTATTGCTAATGTCAATCATTCATTTCTCTGCGTAAAGTATAATATTTGCCAAAAATGGGGGATCAGATAGCTCGAGCCGAGGAATTCGAGAAAAAAGCGGAGAAGAAGCTCAATAGCTGGGGAATATTTGGCTCCAAGTATGAGGATGCCTCTGATCTCTTTGATAAAGCCGCTAATTCCTTCAAACTTGCCAAATCATGTAATTTTTTTTTGAGGTCTTTATGTGTTCGGTTGATTACATCATTGTTTGATATCCTTTTATTCTGTTTGTTTCCCAAGAGAGTGTTGGATGGGGTCAGGAATGAAAATATTTTGATCTTGTTCACAGTATATTGCTGCGATGGAAATGACGCACTTTCTATTTAACTCTTGAATGTCTTGAAAAAATTGTAATTTTTTTTCCACAAATTGTTGGCAATCAAATTCAATAATAGGGTTTGTTTGGATTAGATTTTATAGAAAGTTGTGAATTTGTCAGTTTGTAATGGATCAGAGCCGTCTTTAGATATTTTGATTTCAATATATGTGATGAAATTGTGTAGAATACAGTTCTGCAGTGGAAATAAATATCCGTTCGTTTAGAATCAGAATTTTCTTTTTCCTTTGTATTGACAACCTTCTTGAATTGTATTAAAATTCTGCTGAAAGTCTGTATTTGCCAAATTCTCAAAATTTTAGTGCCATAGCCATATCCATATTGTGACCATTGATCATTACGCTGCTGATAGATAGAATCTGAAAACCATTAATGATTTTAGTAACTAGATTCTTCACCTACTTGCCTTCATATATTATGGTTTGCTTATTTTTATGGTCTTTCAGGGGATAAAGCTGGATCAACTTATGTTAAGTTGGCAAACTGTCATTTAAAGGTAAAGTACTAATTGGATGTTTGGTGAATACAACTTTTCTATAAATAAGTAAATAAATAGAAAGGGGAAATTTTATTTTATTAACTTACCTACATTTGAACTTATGTGATGATACTGACTTATGTTTGTAGTTGGAAAGCAAACATGAAGCTGCCCAAGCTTATGTTGATGCTGCTCATTGCTATAAGAAAACATCTACAAAGGGTAAGCTTTGAACTCCTAGCTCTTGTTATCATTAGTATCCTCTTCACTTGGAGCTTTTACGGCTATGCTAATTAGGTTGGAGTTTTTAGTCAGATGCTGAACCCATGTTCTTTGATTAGTATGTCAGATTGCCTCTGTTTTTGCATTCATTAAAATCTTATATGTTATACAGTTATAATACTACTTTGATTTGGCAAACCAAGTTAGCCAGCCTTGTTATGTCTTGTGTCTCTTTTTCTATTTGGATTTTTATGTATGCCAACTTATGAAGTTTTCTTTTCTAGTGGATGAAAACTTTGTTAACCTTTTTGTTTTGAGCTTTTGTCTGTGCAGAGGCCATATCTTGCTTAGAACAGGCTGTAAATATGTTCTGTGACATTGGAAGGCTCAGCATGGCTGCAAGATATTACAAGGTACTTGCATTCCTATTAATACTACTTATTTTAGTTTTCAATTCTTTTACGATCATTTATAGGAATCGTATATGGTATAATTCTGCATTCCTTCTTTAGCCTTGTTATGGTCTGCCACGCTGTTAAAAATTATAGAAGCTCATTTTTGAGTATTCTTCTTTATACATTTTAAAAATGTAGAATGCATCTAATCGAATGTGATTACTGATCATTATTGGCAATCATTAATGACCGTTCTTCTTTTGTTCACAGGAAATTGCTGAGCTGCATGAGTCTGACCATAACATCAAGCAGGCCATTGTTTTCTTTGAGAAGGCAGCTGATATGTTCCAAAATGAAGAAGTAACAACTTCTGCAAACCAGTGCAAGCAGAAAGTTGCACAGTATGCTGCTGAATTGGAACAGTAAGCCTATATGCTTTTAGAGGATATTGTACTTGATATATTTCTTTATACTCTTGAATGAATTGAGAAGTTTTTTAACTGGGATTCAATAGATCTGCTTATGCTATTTCTCCAGGTATCAGAAGTCAATTGAGATTTATGAAGAGATTGCTAAACAATCACTCAACAACAACTTGCTGAAGTATGGAGTGAAAGGACATCTTCTTAATGCTGGCATTTGCCAACTTTGCAAGGGTGATGTTGTTGCAATTACCAATGCATTGGAGCGATACCAGGTATAAGTTTGCTTTTGCTTTAATCTTGACAGCATTTCTGAAAGTTGGCTAAACTAAATAATTGTTGCATTTGCTTTTTGCAGGAAATGGATCCAACATTTTCAGGAACTCGTGAATACAGATTATTGGCGGTAGGTTATATATATGTGGAAAACTTTCATTTTTTGTTGCATCTCATGTAGCATATGCTTCTGATTAATTCTTCATTAGCTTTTTCTTTCTCCTTTTGGTTGAAAAAATATGTACACTTTTTACTCATTTGTGTGTTTTAATCTTGTATACATAATTATTTTTACTGGCTTTTAAGTGGGAACCTTGCATTGCTAACTCATAGCCTGTTTCCTTTATATGGTGGTACATTCAGTCTTTTTCCTGTTTCCTTTATTTTCATCTGGGAATGAAATCTCAAAGAATCCTGCTTTTCTATTGGTATGCTAGGACATTGCTGGTGCCATTGATGAGGAAGACATTGCTGGTGCCATTGATGAGGAAGACATTGCAAAGTTTACAGATGTTGTCAAGGAGTTTGACAGAATGACCCCTCTGGTACATTTCTTACCTATTATGCAAAATTGTCTTGCATGTAGTTTGGCTGGAATAACACCTAAATTTAGATATTGAAAGAAGTCATCAAATTTAAGGCTTTCTAGAAATAGCGTGAAATTTTCTTTCAATAGTTCAGTGTTGATTTAATGCATTTATAGATCCCTGAAAATGATTCTCTTGCTTTCCTCTCTGGTTCATAGAAGTGCATTTACAATTATACATTTAGTCCTGTCTTCCAATGCAGGCTTGGACCTTACAAATGTGAACAAAAACAAATTTTTGCGTTTGAGACTCTTTTGTCATTTTCTCGCATCTAATTTTTCCTTTCATGTAGTTTCCTTTTTTCCTTCTAAAAGAAAAAAATTTGTGTGATCTATTATTACCTGTGAATTATCTCAATAGTCACACTGCTACGAAAGAATTTCTTTGGTCCAATTGAGAAGTTAATTTTGATTGGTTAATATTTGCTTCAATCACTCCTCTGCTAGTGCAGATGTAAACTATTTTCTTGCTGTTATGTTCATATTCTAATGTTGTTCTCTTGCTGTAACTGATGTACAGGATCCTTGGAAGACGACCCTTTTGCTGAGGGTGAAGGAAAAGCTGAAAGCCAAAGAATTGGAGGAGGATGATCTCACCTGAATTTGATAATATACATAAAATGTATCTGTGGTGTTTTATTTTCTAATGGATGATCGATTGTACGTGTTTGTCTTAATTGACACTTAGATTATGATTGTCTGATTACTGGAATGCATTTGGTTTGTGTAGAAGTCAGAGGTTTAAATGATTCTTTTTTTTAACAAAACAATATCTGAAGAGAACAATAAATAGGGACTGGTTACCTTACAAAATAGTCTCCTAAGAAAACAATCACTTCACATTTAAGCATCTATCCTTTTAACTAATAGATAAGTTTTTCAACAATTATCTAAAATAATCTACAAATAAAACAAAATAATCTACTATTTTACACTCCTCAAACTTAAGGAATAGATATTTAACATTCCAAGTTTGCTTGAAAGATCATCAAACTATTGTCTTGACAAAGTCTTAGTATGTCAGTTGTCTGTAGCCTTGTAAAAATGTATATCATCTTAATTAAGCTATGATCGATCTTTTCCTTGATGAAGTGTCGAACAATCTTCACATGCTTTGTTTTGTCATGATGAGTTGGATTATGAACTATACTAAGTGTCGCTTGATTGTCATAAAACATACTAATTGTAAGTTTAGATGACATTTTTAGTTTAAGAATTCTTTTAATCTAAAGAGCTTCACATACTCCTAAAGCAATTGCCATGTATTTAGTCTCAGCATTACTACGAGCAACCATCTATCGCTTTTTGCTTCTCGTAGTCACCAAATTGTCCCATACATAGGTACAATACCCAGATGTTGAATGTCGATTTGTCACGGAGCCAACCCAATCTGCATTCATGTATACTTCAATGTCTTTGTTCGAGTGTTTCCTAAAATATAAACCTTTTCCAAGTGTCATTTTGAGATACCTTAGAATTTGATCAATAGCCTTAAGGTGTTCCTCTGTGGGACTATGCATAAACTAGCTGACAACACTTACTAGAAAGGAAATGTCAGGTTGAGTATAAGAAATGTAAATTAGTTTACCAGCTAATCTTTGATATTGCCCCTTATCAGCAAGTGGACTTTCCTTCAAAACTCCAAGCTTCATATTTTGTTCTATTGGTGTAGCAAATGGTTTGCAACCAAGCATTCTAGTTTCTTGAAGAAGATCTAGTACATACTTTCTTTTGGGAAATTGAAACACCATCTCTCGTTCTAGCTACCTTAATTCCTAAAAAACATTTGAGTTTCCCTAGGTCTTTAATTTCGAATTCCTTGAACAAAGTGGCTTTTAAGTTCTTCACTTCCTCTAAATTATTACCTGTGAGTACTTTGTCATCAACATATACTATTAGAATTGTATCTTACCGCCATATGCAAACTTAAAGAACATAGTGTGATTCGATTGACCTTAAGTGTATCCAGACCTCTTCGAGGCACATGAAAACCTTTCGAACCAAGCTCGAGGAGATTGCTTTAACTCATAAAGTGACTTCTTAAGCTTGCATACTTTGCTTGAGTTATAGTCATTTTCAATGCCTATAGGAGCAAACATGTATACCTTTTCAGTGAGATCCCCATTTAAGAAAGCATTCTTCACATCGAGTTGTTAAAGCGGTTAATCATTATTTACTGCAAGTGAAATGAGAACTCTTACAGTACTAAGCTTTACTACTTGGGCAAATGTTTCTTAGTAGTTCGCTCTATAAGTTTGAGTGAAGCTTTTAGCGACAAGCAAGGCTTTAAACCTATCAATGTTATCATTTGCTAAGTACTTTACAATAAATATCCACTTGCACCCTACAGTAGATTTCTCATTTGGTAAATTTAGTGAGTTCCTAAGTTCCATGCTTCTCTAAAGTCAAGATTTCATTCTGAACTGTTGCTGCCATTTTGAATGCTTAAAGGCTTCATGAATGTTGGTTAGAATCATGGTATTGTCAAGCTGAGTTGAAAAAACCTTAAAATATGGTGACAACCCCTCCAATGTTACGAATTTACCAATGGGATGTTATGTGCAAGTTTGTTTGCCCTTCTTTAAAGCAATTGACTGATCCAAATCACTGGGTATCTCAACAATAATAGGATCTATTGCAATGGTACTTGCTGGAATCTTAGGAGGAGTCGATTTTGGAGTTGAGTCATAAGTGTGATCAAGCATTTTTGCAGTCTCTATATCATCAATTTTATAGCGGTGTGAGTAAACACGGAGCTCAGTTGCTGGTGCAATAGTGCTAGACTTAAGAGATTCAGACTCAACAAAGGACTTAGTGGAAGAAGACTCGGACTCAATAGGATTATGAATAACACTTTCCTAAAATTGAGTTTGAACTTAACCTAGACTTCCTCTTCAAGATGAGTTTTGGAGTAACAAAGAAGTTGTTCAAAAAACTTGGCATTCATAAAAGTACAGAATTTTCTAGGGATTAGTGAATAACAATGATACTCTTTTTGTGTAGATGAGTACCCTAAAAATAAACACTTAATGGCACGAGGGTCTAGTTTGCTCTGCCTTTGATTATGGATATGGACAAAAACACTACAACCGAATACCTTTGGTGGAAGGGAATTGATTATCCGAACAAAAATAGGAGTTTGAAGTTTGAGGACCTATGAAGGTAATCTGTTGATAAGATATGTGGCAGTAAGTCTAGCTTCTCCCTAGAAAAATTTAGGTATGTTTAAGCTAAACAATAATGATCTAGCCACTTTTAAAAGGTGTCTATTCTTACGTTTTGCAATCCCATTTTGTTGTGGTGTATCCCGACAAGAATTTTGATGAATAATACTATTTTTACGGATATATTCCTAAAATAGAGTTGATATATCCGGTGTCGTTATCAGACCTAAGAATTTGAATTTGTTTCTTGAATTGGGTTTAGGTCATGGAATGAATGTTTTTAAATATATTTCTGGCTTCTGTTTTGTCTTTCATTAGGTAAACCTAACTTATCCTTGTATGGTCATCTATCAAAGTGATAAACCATTTAGCATAATTGATATTAGAAATTTTGTAGAGACGCTATAAATCACTATGAATAAGAGAGAAAATAGTAGTAAGATTGATAAGGTTGTAGAGAATAAGAAACACAACTATATTTTGACAATTGACAATCTTCACAATACAATGACTCTAAATTTTTATTCTTGAAAAGAGAGGGAAACAACGTTTTTAAATATGGAAAACTAGGGTGGCTTAACCTAAAGTGCAACAACATTATTTCATGACTTCTAGACTGGCTAACAGAAACAAGATCACTACTAGCATTCTGAGCTTGTCCACTTGTTGGTTTATTATCAATGATATAGAGCACATTATATGCCTAAGCACAGCCAATCATCTTCCCCAATTTCATTTCTTGAAACTCACAGTAAGTAGGAAAAAAATTAGAGATACAATTCATATCTTGTGTAAGCTTGCTAATTGAAAGAAGATTACATGCGAAGTTTGGAACATATAAGACTAAGGATAATACCATATTATTTGATAGAATCTGCATGGGTCAGAAAGGATTGCCAGTTATGTTCAGTTCAAGATTGTCGATTAGGTTGCCAGTCATGTTAAGTTCAAGATTGCCGGTTTTTGTCAATTATGTTCAGTTCAATGTTTTGCTCAACATAACATGACGTCTTATTTAGTTTGATAAAAATAGTTTAAGTGTGAAAGGAGATGATTATGTTCAGTTATTCAAGATGCTTCAAGTACCAATTGTGCTCAGCTTATTATTGTTTGTGATTAGTTCGAAAGGTTGTAAAGGGAACAATTATTTGCGGATCTTATCAAAGTCAAAATTGTGAGGTAAATGATTGGCGTATTGAGCGTGCTCAGGTCTAAGTTAGTATCATACCTAAGTAAAATTCCTAGTGAAAGTATTAATTTCATTGAAAATTAAGGGGCTTAGTGTTTAAAGAGATGACCTAGGGCAAGAAAATTCAACAAACATTTAATCTGAGTAGAGTGTGTTCGACATGAGTAAGAGGTGGAATCTAATCAAACCAGTCACGAGATCTGATTACGATTGGCCAGTGAGATCCAGCTAGAATTGGCATTGAGTAAAGAGTAAATAAATAAATGATCGTAACTATTTGGAAAGAATTATGTTAATAAATAAACACGATTATATAATTATGAAGGTGATTAATAGCTGTTATTATACAAATAATATGACCGTTGGGGGAAAATTTAGTTAGAAAAGTATTTCTCTTTAGCTCAGCTTCAAACAACGCACCGTGTGAAGAAGTCTGCTCAGCTTGACAGAAGTTACAAAAAGAATAAATACAGATTGTAACCCCCATGAGTATCAGGTTAGTAATTGTCCATAATTGGATAATTATGAGGGTCCAGTTATGATCTTCAGTTACAAACTTAATATGGTTGTTGGCTCATCCAAGTCTCTATAAATAAAAGGTAAAATACCCCAAAATGGTATGCAATTCTTACAAAAATATTGAAACTCTGCCAAAATTTCTCTATGATTTCCACTTAACAAAGAACACAATTTTCTGACTTAAATATCAAAGAATTCTTGTCAAAAAAAGGGGTCCCTTTGATTATTGTTTTACAGGAAATCTAAGCTTCCAAATAAAGAATCACATAATCTACAATCGAAACATTCGCATTTTGGTGTTGGGTATCAAAGCTGCAAATTTCGTTATCAACATCTGGCACCATCTATGGGAAGAGTTCAAAAAGTCATATAATCCTAATTATTGAAGGAGACCACAGTGACAACAAGCAAGGAATAACAAATTAATAAAAGACATTGATAAGTGTGTAGAATACGCACTTATCGGCTATTTTGAGACTTGAATTGTTTTGTAAATTCTCAAGTTTAATTAATATTTGATGAATTTTAATGTTTTACATAGAAAAGATAGCAAACGGGCATTGAAGATGAAATCGGCTTGAGAAAGAAATGTCGAAAATGTCAGAAAGGAAACAGGGACCAAAACGCAAAGTTGAAGGGACCAAATTGCAAGGAAATCAAAGTTACAGGGGATGGTGTGCCAGTGCCATGCTCGCGGCTAAGGCCATTTTGGCGGTGAGCGTGGCACAGCAGCACACGGAGGTGTGCGGCCGCACTACAAGTTCTGTCCCATAGCACCCCCACGCGGATTTTGGGCGCTTCAGCACCCCCTGGATGTGTTTAGATGATTTTTGGCCGTGAGATCATCACCCAATGGCTTGATTTGGGTATCTTTTAGGTTTATATATTTTTGAGATGATAGCCACCAAAGCTAAGCAACCTAGAGAGAGAAGTGAAGTGATTCAAGTTGGAGCTCTTGGAAGAGGACTTGAAGAAGGATCATTGAAGCTTGGATCTCTAGTTTAGTTTTCCTAAACTCTTTAACTCTCATTTTGTATTTCATTTGAATTTTAATTGTTGAACTTTATGATTATGGAATACATGTTGATTGTTATGTTGTTATTTGTGATGGTTTGCTAGTTTTCTTAATCTAGGGTCTTGATGGATCTTGTCTAAACTATGTTTTAATCAATTAGCATGTTATTAATATTGTTATGGTTTGATTCACTTGTATTTATCTTGTTTAATGCTATTTTTGTTAATTAATTAATGAATTGGTTAAATTGGAGATGGATGAATTATGTCTTGGGAAAGATTAATTTGTTTTTCGGACTAAGTAAACACAATTTAGATAGTTGTGAGACCAGGAGGTAATCGACATCTAAATAATCTAATTAGCACTTAAGATTTCAAGAAACCGAGAGGTGAATTAGGTTCTAATTGTTAAATAACAAGTAATGCATACATAATGAGAGTATAATTATTCGGGTTAGATAGGGATATCAACTTGAATCATTGTGTTTAAAACCTTGACTTACGCTCTAGAGAGGTGTTAATATTGACTTATATTTTTTTATTAGTGAATTGGATCAAAACGCATTAATAATGACCAATTAGAAAAAACAAGTGATTGATAACTAAAATCAAGACCCTAGGTAATTCATCTTTGCATACTTCATCTTTTATAAATTCTTAAACTCAATTTCTATTCTACATTAGTTAATATTTGTGTTTTAGTTTATTTTTCATTACAATTAATCGATTTAGTTTGCTTAGATAAATTTGGTCTTTTAAACTATAGTACTTAGTAGTTAATTTGAATCTCAATTCTCGTGGGACGATATCTTTTCTTATCACTTTATTACTTGATATGACTTATGTACTTGCGGTTAGCATAGTCGCGATCAGGCATCCGACAAAGAGAATTCATGGAGAAGATTCGTTAGATTCAAATTCTCAACTAGCTTTGTTGCAATAATCTCATAGACAAGCTGCAATCCACACTAGAGAAATGGATACAACTCACATCATGCAGAGGATGCAAGAAAGTGAGCGACGATATTTGGAAAAAGAGTAGGAGGTGAAGGCTTTAAGTATGCAGGGAGCAATGGTAAAGGAAAATTACAATTCTTAAAAGGATGATCTAGGATAGATTAAGTGGGAGACAAGTTTCGGGGAATAGAGTTGCCAAAGAATGAGAGACAGAATCAGGAGAATTTGAAGTTGCCAAAAAATGAGGAAAGTGTTACTCTATGGTAGGTTCAATTGATTGAATTACATCCACGAGATAAGTTTGGGGGGAGTAGGCCACGAGACCAGAATAATCACCATAAGAGGAGGTACACAACTGCTCATAAGGGTAAAGCTTAGGTTCCAAGAATCCGTATGAAGGCTGAAATAGTGACTAGAATGAAGGAGTGCCTTTGTTGATTTCAAAGGAATTAGAGTAAAGGCCATCTCCTATGTAGTGGAGTCAAGAATGTAACAAGCGAAGATCTGAACACAGTGTGAGTTCAGTGGATATGAGAAAGTTTTTGAACTACAAGTGTAGGAAAGATAAGCGAACCACCGTAGGAAAAACACAAAATGAAGTTGAACGCGTGACTGATCAGGCGGTAAGCAAAAAAGAAATAGAGGTTGGAATTCAAAAGCTTGCAGAAAAGTTACAAGCTTAGAGAAAGTAGGATTAGTAATAGAGTAAAAATTTGGCAGAAGGATTGGCATTTTCGTTGAACTCACCATTTTCCAAAGAAATCCAAGATTTGGTATTGCCATGAAAGTTCAAAATGCCATAAACACTCTATACACGGGAAAAAAAAAACCTAACGTTACATATCAATCTCTTCAGGGAGATGATGTTGATACAGGGTTTGACGGAGTTGCAAATGTGTCATCCATTTTTCTTGACTCTAGAAGGACAGATGAGAAGGTGGTATAAGAATCTGAGGCCAGAAAGTGTAAAACATTTTAATCAACTTTGTGAACAATATGTTACAACAAAAAACCCTAGTTCATTGTTGTTGTTGAAACAAAGAAAGGAGGAAACTTTAAAGAGGTATCACAAGGTAGTAATGGAGGTAGGTGCGTTTACCCACTTATTGGCGCTGGAAGGTAAGAAGGGGTTGCAGGTGTGACCATGTATGAACAGGCAAGAAAGAAGATCTATGATGAAATTGAAATCAAAGATCGTATGTTGCTAAAGAAATAAAAAGAAAGATTAGAAGGCTCAAGGGATAAAGGACAAAATTTGAAGCCTGAGCATAGAATGGGAAGAAGAGATGCACAAAAACCTGATCCTAGACCTATCTAGAGGAGAGATAGGGATTTTCAGCGGCTACGGTACGATGATAGATTTAGCAGGAGATTGATCATGGATTTGAATGTCCACGCTATAAATGGAGAACTAATTAGAACAAAGAGTTACCTCTTCCACCCAAAGATGGAGTTAAAAGAGTGGCTCAGGTATAGGATAAGCGAAGATTTATGAAACTAAACACACCCTTATTTGAAATCTATGAAGAGATTAAAGATTTGGGTTTGGTACTAGGACCATGCCCTATCAGGTTAGGTTTTAATACTCGTTATAGGAAAAAAAGATGTGCATTCCATCCGGATCATTGATCGATATAGGGTAAGGGCATAAGAAAAGGGGAAAGGTTCAGCATATAAGATTTAAGCTAGAGGATTCAGTTAATAAAAGTATGGTAATTTAATGAGCACCAATATTGGAAAGGAAATTCTAATAATGCAAAGAAGAATTACTCTAAATATTCTTTACTAAATGGTTCCGCTGGTCAACATGTGATTAATGTTATATTGAGAAAAAGCCAAGGTTGGCATGAGCCAGTCTTAATCATATTTACAAATAAAGATGAGGCAGGGGTTAACTATCTTTATGATGATGCTTTGGTAGTGACTTTGGAGATTGGGTCATCAAAGGTTAGAAAGCTTTGGTAGATAAAGGGAGTTAAGCTAAAATCATCTGTAAAGACACTTTGGATTCCTTGAAGATTGAGAATTTAAAGATAAGGCCGGTAGAAATAGCAGTATATGGTTTTACGAGGTCATACATTCTCCTATTAGGTTCAGTTCAGTTGCCATTGACCATAGGGGATAAACCATACCAAAAGACCACAATGATTGAATTCCAAGTTGTGGATTTAAAGATGCCATACACTATGATTGTCGGAAAATCTTTTTTTAGGAAGACAAAGGCGGTGGAGAGCATATTATTTGAAACTTAAATTCAGAGCAGATGAAGGAATTTTTATAGTGTGAGGTGATCAGAGAGTAGTTTAAACATGTCTTGTAGTCTCTGTAAAAAAGTCTTATTGTATAACAATACAATATGTCAAAGAAGAAGACAAAAAAGATGTTGAGCAATAAAAGTTGTTGGAGAGGTTGCAAAAGAAAATGGTGTAAGAAGAAATGAGGCTGGCAGCTAAGCAAACGAAAAAATTGGAATCAGTGTCACTTGATCTAATGAGGTCTGAGCAAGTTACAAAGATTGGTTCCCAATTACCTGAAAAGGATAAAAGAGAACTTTTCAACTTTTTAAGAAAGCATGCATATGCGAATGTGTTCGCTTGGTTTCATGAAGACATACCAGGAATAGATCCAAGGGAATTTCACATCGGTTGGCAATTAATCCAACATTTAAACCTACTAAACATAAACGAAGGGTTTTCAACCGGGATAGGAAAACAACGATCAAGTTGGAAATTGATAAGCTAATCAAGGCAGGATTTATAAGTGAAGTATGTTATCCAGATTTGGTGGTTAATATGGTTATGGTCAAGAAAGCAAACAAAAAGTGAAGGATGTGTGTTGATTTCACTGATTTGAGCAAGGCATGCCCAAATGATAGGTTTCCACTCCTGCGAATAAATCACTTGTTTATACAACGATAGGGCATAAGCTGTTTAGTTTCATAAATGCATTTTCGGGGTATAATCAAATTAAAATGCACAAGGATGACAAGGAGAAGACATTATTTCTGACTGACCAAGGGTTATACTACTACAAGGTAATGCCCTTTGGTATGAAAAACGTGGGACCTACATTTCAAAGATCGGTGAACAAGGTTTTCAAGCCTCTAATAAGCAAAACAATGGAGGTATATGTTAATGATACAATCACCAAGTCATTTAGAGATGAAGATCACGATCAACACTTGGGTGAGACCTTTTCTTTACTCAAAAAGTTCAACATGGTCCTGCATCCCAAGAAATGTGCATTTAGAGTCAAGTCAGGAAAGTTCTTGGCATTCATGGTTAACGAGCGTGGAATAGAGGCAAATCCTTAAAAAGTTCAAGCTATATTGAACATGAAATCGCTAACAACGTTGAAGGAGTTGCAAGACTTGACAAGAAGGCTAGTTGCTCTGAATAGATTTATTTCAAAGGCTATTGATAGATCTTTATAGTTTTTTCAAGTTATGAAAATAGAAAAGGATATGAGGTGGATAGAAGAATGTTAGGCAAGTTTCCAAGAGCGAAAGGCTTATTTGGCGAATCCACTTTATCTGATGAGCCCCTCAATAAGAGATATGCTATATTTATATCTAGCAATGACTGACCATATAGTGAGCTCTATATTGGTAATTAAAGATGAAAGGATTCATCGACCCATATACTACACTAGCAAATCACTATTAGATGCAGAGACAAGATATACACCTTCGGAGAAGTTGGCTTTTGCATTAGTTGTCGCAGCACGAAAGTTATGCCCATATTTTCAGGCTTATTCCATTATAGTTCTCACTTATCAGCCTTTACGATAGATATTGCATAGCCCAAATCTTTTGGGTGTATTGGTGTAATGGTTGATTGAGCTTAGTAAGTTTGATATAGAGTATCGACCTTGCAAAGCGATTAAGGCTCAAGCATTAGTTGATTTCATTGCAAAGTTATCTATTGTGAAAGAAATGATAATGCGGTAAGTAACTGAACTGTTGACAATTCAAAGATAGGGGAAATGGTACGTTTGGAAGGAGACGTGACTAGACCAGAAGATGATAATGTTTAGTCTTTATGAGGTCTAACTAAAAAAAGATTAGTGGAAGAATAGGAGAAGGCGTAGCTTTGGCGCTTGTACATAGATAAAGCTTTAAATGCTCAAGGTGGAGAAGTTGAGATTATTTTGGTTAGGCTAGGAAATATAGAGTTAGCATATGCTCTTCATTTCATTTTAAAAGTGACAAACAATGAGGTAGAATATGAAACTTTATTAGCTGGACTTGGTTTAGAGTTTTAACTGAGAGCAGATTATCTTAAAGTAAAAAGGGATTCACAGTTTATAGTAAACCAAATTTCTGGTCAATTTCAATCTAGAGGGGGAAACATGCATGCTTATATGAATAGAGTTGTGGAATTGATGAAATATTTCAAAAAGGTAACAATGGTGCAAATCCTAAGATCAGAAAATGCCAAAGCTGATGCACTAGTAAAATTGGCCTAAATTTTGCAATAGAAGTTTTTAACAACGATTCCTGTAGAGGTGTTATGCCAAAAAAATATAGAGCAGTTAGTGATAAAATCTATTCAAATCAGCATGACACATCAAATCTTAACTTGGATGATCTGAAAAAAGAGTACATATTAAATGGCCAGTTGTCAGAGGATAGAGATGACACGAGGCAAGTTAAGAATAGATCTTTTTGTTATACAATAATCGATGGAGTATTGTATAAGTGAGGATTTGGATTGCCCTATTTATGTTGTATTGATGAAAAAGAAGTAGATTATGTGCTTAGAGAGGTTCACAAGGGTAGTTGTGGTGATCATAAATGGGCTAGATTATTGGCGTATCGCCTTTTGCATCAAGGAAATTATTGGCCAATATTGCACCAAGATATAGCAAGGACGGTGCAATCTTGTTCAGGATATCAATTTCATGGTGACATCCCAGGACAACCACCTGAGCAACTCATAACTTTGATCAGTCCTTAGCCTTTTACACAGTGAAGGCTTGATCTGATTGGGCCATTACCTGATAGACATGCTCGGATGAAGTATACGACAGTTACAATCGACCATTTCACAAAGTGGGCAGAACCAGAGCCATTAACTGTTATAACAGAGAAGAGAATTACTGCTTTTGTTGAATGGAGTTTGATTTATTGATTTAAAATTCCTTGCATATTAATTATAGATAACGATAAGTAATTTAATAATGCGAACTTAAAAAAGCTCTACGCTAATATGAGCATTGACCTCATATTTCTCTCTCCTACTCTTCTGAAAGCTAACGGGTAGGTTGAAGCTGTGAATAAGAGCATTAAGAAGATTTTCAAGAAATGACTCGATGATAAGAAAGGTGAATGGGTTGATGAGTTACCTCAGGTTCTTTGGACTTACCGAACAATAGCAAAGACTGCAATTGGGAAAACACCGTATTCATTAGCTTTTGGCTTTGAAGTGGTGATACTGGTGAACATTTTGATGAGCTCAACTATAAAGAGTTGATGAGATTGGGTTTAGATCTACTAGATGAGAAGCGAGATCAAATGCTAAAAAAAATAGTTCCTTATCAATAACTACAACAAGAGGGTTTGCTTAAGGGTATTCCGAGAAAGGGATTTGGTTCTGTTATGAGTTATGCAAAATAGTAAACTACTGGTGACAAAGCTTTCAGGGTGAATTGGGCAGGTCCTTATAAGGTAGTTAGTGTTGTAAGACCAAGGGTTTATAAGTTGGAATACCCAAATGGAAGAAAAGTCAAGAAACCATGGAATACAAAGATGTTAAAAAGGTATTACCCATGAAGAATTACAAAATTGTTGTTAAAAATATTTGAACATGATTCGGATCACAACGATTGTCTTATTCTACTATAACAATGTATAAAAAGAATTTCTCGTAAAAAGACCTGACCACAGTTCAGGCCACACAACAATGGTTGATAAATTAATGAACTTCTTCTTAATCAAAAGGCTGTAAAACAAGACCTGACCACAATTCACGTCATATATTCATTTTCGTTTACAAATTCACTTTTGATCAGGAGTCACAAAAGAAGACTTGAGAACGAGTTCAGGCTGTAGGATGTCTTGGTGTGCAATTTTTGTTTACGTTTAAAATTGAATGATTTATTTATTAAGATAACAAAGGAAGAAAAACTTTGGGAATTTCCTTAAGAAATTCTTTGATCGAGTTAGGATAAATCAATTCAATTTTAGCCTGATCTTTATACTTGATTATGTAAAGAGATCGAGAATAACATTAATCTAAACATTTGAACAGTCATAAAATGGTTATCCATTACAAACTTGTTTGAGTTCTTACTAAAATAAAAAGAGAAAAATTATGCTTCTTTTGGGGGAGGTGTTGAGATAGAGAAAAAAGTTGAATACTTGATGTCAAGTTTAGTTCGATCATGGTTGGTGAGTTAGGAATCAAGGGTCGTATTCTCAATTATTGTTGCCTCTTCAGCCATTGGTCTATGTTATAGGACTTCGAGCTTCTCAAATAACCAAGCCAGATCAAGGTTTGATATTTCTTCTGGAAGATTTTGCAAGCAAATTCCAAAGCTTCCTTGGCAGATTCTTCGCATTGTTTTTCAGCTTATGCTTTGGTCCGAGACAACTCATCTTTTAGATCTTGTTCAATGTGAGCTAAATCTGCAGGTTGACTACCTAGTTGAGTAACCCGAGCCTTGAGGTCTGTAATTTTGTTTTCGACCATGTTGTAATCACTGGCCCACTTCTTCTTTCCCCACTCACCTGAGCATACAGGCTCTCCTCCCATTTTTCAACATCTTTCAACTTCTGGTTCAGCAGGTTCTTCTCCACGGCCAACTGGTCTAGGATTTTGTACATGTTGACATTCAAAATGGATAGTTCTTTTGCATCATCAATGTACAAAGTTAGCGAATGGTAAATCTATTCAGATTCAAGAAACACAGACAATTGATTAGTGCTCATCAAAGTTAATAAGCAAGTGAGAAATTGAAGTATGGTGTCAAGTACAATTACCTTACCCATCTAATCGTGAATTATTTCTAGCATGTTATCTGAGCTGGTAGCCTTTAACTTTGAAGATAGGTTTGGGTTGATTACATTGGCTAAATGGTTAATGGGTGGAACTAGGTGTTCGAAGAGTTCCTTTTTCTCTTTAGGAATGTCAGACCAAGAAAGGTTGTCTACTTCCACGACTTATTCTCATTAGTTCGTGTTCTGTGTTTTTGCAAGCCTCTTCTTAGATTTTTCCATGACCTTAGCTTTTTGCTTGCCTTTGTCTTTGGGCGGATCTTTCTTGTCCTTCTTAGGATCCACCTTAGTTTTCTTCCCTTTTTGGGGTCAATTGGTTTCACTTTGAAGGATCCACCTTTATTTTGCTTAGATTTCTTGGGTGGATCCTAGGACTTTTTAGGTGTCACTTGTTCTACAAACATATGCAATAAGAGAAAAGTTAGAAGTCATGAAAGCAAGAAAAAGTCACAATGAAATTATGTGTCACTTACTTTGTCCCATGGCTGTTTTTTCTTGTTTAGTTTTAGCAATAAAACCTTTTCAGCTCTTAAGGTAGCTTCAAGCTCTTCGCGAGTGAATGCAACTCTAACTAAGCCTGAGCCAATAAGTTGATCAAAAGTAAGAAGGTTTTACTGATTTGCTTGTTATACACACCATGTGCCAGTCTTTGCCAACATAGAAGCAGCTAAATCAGGTTTGGGTCCCCAAACAACTACATAAGTTGAAGTTCATTTGTCAATTACTTTTTGTTTAGTATAAAAAATTGAAATGCTTGTTAAATACATTTGATACACTTATGAAGAATAGACTTAAATACATAAGGCATAGTGTTTGGAGAGATGACTTGGGGTCAAGAAAAGTAAATAAAAAATATTTAATCTAAGTAGTGTGTGTTCGGCATGAGTCAATGATGGAATTTGGTTAGATTAGTCATGAGATCTGATCACAATTGGAATAAATGTAAAATTGTAACTCTCATGAGTATCAGGTTAGTATTAGTCCATAATTAGATAATTATGAGGGTTTAATTATGATCTTCAGTTGCAAACTCAATATGGCTATTGGCTCATCCAAATATCTATAAATAGAATGTAAAATGAGGTAATAAGATATACAATTCTTACAAAATTACTGAAACTCTGCCAAAATTTCTCTACGATTTTCACTTAACAAAGAACCCAATTTTTTGACTTAAGCATCGGAGGGTTCTTACAAAAAAATTAGCTTCCTTTGATCATTGTTCTGTTTTGTAGGAAATCCAAGCTTGGAAATGAAGAATCACACAATCTACAACCAAAACATTCACATTTTGGTGTTGGGTAATGAAGCTACAAATTTCGGTATCAACAAAATTGTATTTCCTTTATCAACTACTGAAGAAAAAGAACCATCTACTATTTTGATTTTATGATTTTTTACATGAAAGTTGGTAAGATTGGAAAAGACTAAGATTGCCAGTTATATGATTAGAAGTGCCAGAATCAACAATCCATGACATATTAGACTTTTTTTTAGCATTTAGAGCCTGAAAATTTGTACTTTTGTGTGCCACAGATCCAATGTAATTGTTGAGCCACAGATTGATCTTGATTGAGTAATTTTTGTAAAACTATCTATAGGTTCTAAACTAAAAAGATGGGGGCTTGGTTTGGCTATAGACTCTTTAGTTATGGCTTAGTAACCATGATTCTTCTTTTTGACATCTTTTTCGCCTTTCCAATTGGCTGGTTTTCTATATATTTTCTAGCAAGTGTCCTTTGAATATCCCACACGATGACAATGACCACACTAAGGTCGGTTCGATTTTTGTTGTTGATCATTAGGTAAATTTCCTTTGGCTACAAGGGCTGATCCTTCATTGGTTAAGTGTTGAGTGACAATCTCTTTCAACATCACCTCTTTTTGACTTTCCTCCCTACAAACTTCAGCACATGCTTCTCAAATGAAGGGGAGTGGCTTAGTGGCCAGGATTCTCCCCCTTACTTTATCTAGATTTTTATCGAAGCTGGCTTTTAATCTCAAAGGTCTCTTTAGTAGCATCCTAGATTTCCTTCGTCATTTTCTAGAACAGAGAAGTTTGCCCAACTTCTGCCTGCATTGAATTTATTAGCCATGACATAACCATGTTGTTTTATGTCCTCTAAAGTTTGAAAGAACGATTGTCCTTATTAGGTTCAAGGTTAAGTCTTTTCTCCAGCCAAATATTCATCTTTGCCTCAACGCTTACGTACATCATCACGGATTGTGACCATTGCAGAAAGTTCCACCCATTGAGCTTGTGGATGGTGATATGAAATACAAACCCCTCAAATGCTCCATTGGTGCCTGAAATTGTTGTTGTTGTTGCTAATATAGCCTTTATATAAGTAGTAGACTATTCTTCAGTAGTTCCTACTGTGACCGTGATTTTGTCCATATTTACTAAAGAAGAGATTTAATTTGAATTTCAAACCGATGGCCCTGATACCATGTAGAAGTCAGAGGTTTAAATTATTTTTCTTTTTTTCACAAAACAATATTTGAAGAGAACAATAAATAGGGATTGGTTCCCTATAAAACTATCTCCTAAGAAAACAATAACTTCACGTTTAATAGCTAACTAACCTAAGTGCACATCTATCCTCCTAACTAATAAATAAGCTTTTCAACAATTATCTAAAATAATCTATTATTCTACAGTTTGGGTTTTGGTCGAGATGGGTACAATTGCAATTATGAACTCTAGTTTATGAGACTATTGTACTCCTATTTCACCATACATGCAAGCATTGTGTTATATTTACTGTTTTTGATAAATAATTTTTATTTCTAGTAAGGATTATCCATTTCATATCTGGTGATTTGCTTTTCTAACAATTATAACTATAAAATTACATTATTTAAATTTGAAGCAGATTAAGAGATGACGTCAAAGGTCTTCTTATAAGTTTGTTTCGCTATCAGTTCATATGGGTATTTATGGTATGTATGCATTATGATGTCCTTCTATTTTAGTTTTTAGGTGTTGTGCTCTTGAAATAGCTTTTCAATTCTCCCTTGGGGTATTTTCAGATATCTCCCTAAGGTATCCAAAATTGTCACTTTGTGGTAACTTTTGGGGAAAGGATAAGTTACCTCCCCGTTATACAATCCATGTCTGCTAGTTGACTATTAACATTAAGGTTATAATCATAAATGGAAGTTGCTTGAAGGATTTCTATCTTGTCAAAGACAAGTCTCACTTCCCTGCTATATATGGTTATGGGTTCATTTGGTAAGTATAACCTTAATTGTACATGGTTATGGGTTTCATTTTATGTTTTTATTAAAATCTAGTTAATCTAGAGTTCATTTTCTAGCATTAAATAGTTATAGCAATTTAGATTTAAGCTAATTAGTGGAAATCTTTTGATCTTATGCGACTATTGTTTCTTATGAGGTCTCAAATGTGTTTTGCTACTATAGTGGTTTGTTGCTTTTTTTCGTGGTATTTGAAATTTTCTTCTTGTTATTGTTGTAATAGCATGTAGATGTGATAAAGTACTTGTTTGTATGGATACATTACAAAAAAAAGTGTTTTTCGCTGCTAATATTTGCAGGTAATTTTCAATTTGCCGCAAATAATTCTTTATTTGAGGCTGGTTTACAACTGAACATAATTCCGTTGCAAAATAATATATTATTTTTCACTAAAATCAAATATCCGCCGCAAAAAGTAATGATTAATTTTTTTTACTGAAACAAGGTCGTATTAGTAAAAATATAATAAGTCTATATATTGATTTTTATTAAAAATTATGCATTATAATTTTCTTTATTACATATTAGTTTTTAAATAAAATAGGACTAAAATGTTTAAATATATCATGCTATAACCAAATGTTAATTATTAAGATGTTCAAGATGCAAATGTCATTTTACATTAAAATCATTTACTTTTTAGTTTTTTACATTAAAATCATTTTTTACAAAATCATTTACTATGTACATTCCCAAATCGAACCTACTCCCAAAATCAAATCCGACCATCAACTTCACGATCAGCTTGCCGACGTTAGCGTGCCGTCGTCATCTTGTCGACGCCAAGTACACCGCGTTCAACTTGCCAATTTGAAGTTCAAAGCAGATTGATCTGGTTTTCTATTTTTATTTTTTTTGCTTTATTTTGATGGATTAGCATTGGTCTCTTTGTTTGATTTAAGGATTTGGATTCTTAAAAATATTAATTTACATCTATTTTAGTGTTTTAAGATTTCAATTTTATGTAATTTTTGTACTGTATTTCCTAGAAACCATACATAATAATTAATATTGTGTTTCTGGCTTTATGGCATGTAAATATGATGTCTTTTTTTGCTATCATTCCGAGTCACTTTCTGCTGTCAATTTTTTATTCAAGAAACTTCACCTCTCTTCCCAATGAATTTAATTGATAAATCGCTGTTTGCAGTTGAAGTTCATTAGCCATATGTTATTTGATACAAGAATATTGATTTTACTCATTTGAATTTTGAAAGTTGTTTGGCTGATGAAATTTATATATCTTTCTTTAGTTTACAACAGAATCAACATTTTTCAATCGTTTGCATTGTGAAAGCTTACATTTTTTCTATCTTAATTTGATAACTTGAATGTTTTAGGGACGAGAGCCTATGGCTCCAGTTGTAGTTGCTAGGCATCAATTTGTAAACGCGAGTGGGATGGCTTCTTGAGTGTAGTAATTAATCCAAACCATATACTTCTTTTTGTTTCTATATCTGATCAATTATCATAATAGTCATCCTTTTGATGGTAAGATTACGCAAAGCTAAAAATTATTTATTCCTCAAATTCTTAGATAATTGTCTTTGATGACTTATACTGCAAATTTATTTTTATATTCGCTGCAACATTATCCATTTGGAGAGAGTTAATTTTGGTTTTTAGATTAAACTTTATTTTCATGTTCATTTAAAACTTCAATTTCTTTCTTTCAATAATACATATTATTGCAGAGAAAATTGGCTTTAGCATCGTTTTTGTAGTTCATTATTTTGGTTTAATTTGTATTACACTCTTCCTTTTTATTAATATTAATTCTCTCTAAGAGTTTTCTCATAGGGATGATTTATATAAAAAAACAATAGCTCTTGAAAAACTTTGCTTGATCGAATGATTTGTCATAATGATGTTCTAGTCCAGACCCACTAGAAAATATTCCATTTTCTTCAAGAAGGAAGAGTTCTTTTAATACCTGTGGGCTAATTTTATATTAATGCTATATATTGCAGGTCTCTAGGAACATTGATATGTTCTATGGTAGTGGTAGCATAGGTTTGATGGATTTGGTTTCACAAGCTGTTCATGATGGTGGTCGCCATGTTATTGGGTAAGCCACTTTTTTCTTCTATTTCTCGAAGTTTGTCCTCAAATCTCAGATATAAAAAGTGAAAACTCATTTGAAATAGATTATGAAACAAAATTAGTGAGTTGGAATTCTTGTTTTTATAGGTTGTGTTCTATATTACAATTGAATTTTTTGGCATGTTATTGTCTCTCTCTCTACAAAGTTATTACTAAGATGGTCATTCCTCAAGAGGTATGTCTACTCTATCCACAAAAAGTTTGAGGCTTTTTCCTGCTACATTGAAAACAAAGTAAAAATAAACAAGTCCTACAAGAGTTTTTTTTTTCTTTCCCCTATCTCTTTCCACCATTTATGGCATTCACTTCTCTCTGCCTAGCATTTTGTCTTTATTTTCAAATTTATTTGTTTCCTATTGTTACTTTTAGTTGGTTTGCTATTGGTTTCTATTGTTTCAATTTTCCACGGTTGTTGATTTATCATTATAAAGAATCAATTTGTTGTTCTTGTAAATGATGTCGTATTAACGACTGTGATCTTGCTGGAGTGAAGGAGAATAGAGAACTTACAATTAGGTTTGGATATATATTTTCTTTCATCTATTTCTTTATACCACAAATGACTTATAGCTTTTGACAATTTTGTAGGATACAATATCATTAAAACTCTCTCTTAGTCACATCTCAATAAAGAATTATAGCTTTTTTATTTAATTATCTCAGATTTTGGTTCTATCCTCTTGCAGGGTGCAAGATTGCTTGACAATAATTTTATCAATAACATATCCATGGTTTCCTACCTACGCCTGAGAGTATGTAAAATTTAACATCGATCTCCTGGCATCCTTGTTATATTCTTGAAGATAATCTTGTTTCATTTCCAATCTTCTTGTTTTTTAGAATATTGTAATTTTTGCAATTATAATTCAGAACCTATAGACTCCTCTTTTCCATCCTTTCCCCATTACTGTAACTATTTGATGCTTCTCTTTCTAGTGAGTAATATATTTGACTTTTTAGTTGTCACTGCATATTATCTACATCAAAAAATTGTACAAAATGTGACTTTATCTCCAAATAGTGGCTAGGTACATGCTGAAGAAGGAAAATAGCGCTGGGGAGAAAAACCAACATGCTTAAAAAGGTTGAACTGAAGGAAGAATTAATTTCTCGTTGAATTTCTTGCTACCATATTCGTAGAAATACTTTATAGTTGAATCTACTATGCATGTTACTTCATGAAACCAACCATTTTTCCCCTTTAGCTTATATGTAATATTTTGCTAGGTTATCGATTCTTTGTAACTTTTCTGTGTATAGACAAGGAACTTCAGAGCTGATGAGTTTATGGAATATTACAAAGTGAGTCCTAAATCATATCATTGATGTCAATAGCTCTTTAAATCTTGTTGCTGGTGAAGTTATACATGTTGTTACGTCTAAACAATGTTGTAGTTAAGCTCTTTGATTGTTTGTGTTAAGGGTTCGTAGTTATTTTCTATAATATATGTTGATTGTTATGGCAGAAATAGAAATAGTGCTACTAGCTCTTATTTTATATTATACCGATTAGCAAACTTGTGGTTTTAAATTTATAGGTGCTAAGATATTTCTTTGAGCCATCAACCAGGTGCCAAAGATTGGAAATATGGTAAGGCTTAACCAAAAAACTTGCTATCTTTCATTAATAGTAACTTAATGTGCAACCGGAACTAGTATGAACTACTTTTGTTTGTATCCTATTATTATATCAAATAGGTTATATTGAGTTATGTTTATGTTTCCCTACAACATTGAAAATGAAAAGCTTTTGGTTTCTATAGGGTCTTACTTGGAATAAGCTTATCTATTTAGAATTTAGGTGTCAAATTTTCTGTAAATCTTAACTTAACCAGTAGACTTGAATCTTGCATGTATATTATTGTGCTTTGTTTGATGTTCTTCGTTCAATCTCCATGTTATTTCTCCTTCATGAGTTTCTCTGATCTTTTTGTTACATGTTATTATTCTTATTGTCTCATGCTAATTTGATATCTTTGTAATTCATTCAACTGCAAAGCATTTGTAAGGATATGATAGTCACGGATAGAAAACAAAACACGTCAACAAACTTTGTCCTTCATCTATTCTTGGTTTATGTATTCTTTTTTTTCTTTTGTTGTTTTCTCTTATTTTGTGCTGCATTTGGAATTGATATACCAGAACTTGGTTGTAGCATTAGTTATAAGGATTATATCATAGTTGGGTAAAGCATTAGTTATTATTTGTATCTTGGCTGAGGTAAGCAAATATTTTGAACAAGCTTTCTTTTGCATTTATATTATGCCTTCAAAAAAATTTATTCTTTTTTAGTAATTAGTTATTAAATTTCATTTATTGTAACAAAAGATAATGAATTTGTGTTGAAATGAATTATTTGCTGATTCTAAATAGAATTGTTAGATTTTTTTGTTATCTATTAAAATAATACTACTGCTTTAATTATTAAAAAAAGAGTATAAAAAGAATAAAATTTATTCTTATTCATACAAAAATAAAATATATTTGTGATTGAAATTAGATTAATAAAAATATTACTAATAGTTAATATTTTCTATAGCCAAATATTCGGCAATAAAATGTAGAAGTAACAAAAAGTATAACTTTTTTAAATTATTTGCGGCCGCTATATATTGGTTGCAAATTGATCACAAATACTTTTTGCAACCGTTATATATCGGCCATAAAATTGGCCGTAAATATTTTTTGCTGCCGTTAAAATAAGTTACAAATAACCAAAAAGATTTTACATTGGGACTTATTATAGCCAATAAAATTTAGCCGCAAATAGTTATAATTCGATCGCAAAACATCTCTTGCAGCTGAATTTGTATTATTTACGATAGAAAAAATCAGTTGCAAATGAGTCTTTTTCTTTTAGTGATATGACTATATTGAATTAGACAAGTTATGGTTGTATTCTACTTGCAATTGCATGTTTTCAGCTTATGATTGGCCTTGATTTGTGTTAACAGCACATATAAAGTACTAATGCTTAGCTTGTTAGAACTATGCATAGTAGTAACTATACAACAATGTCAATAAGAAACCCATGAGTTTGGTGATGCTGGCCATAAACAAATTATCCTATTTTTGAATATTTATTATAATTATTTTTAATTATCTTAACTATTATAAATATTCTAATTTTAATTAGGGATGATAATAAGTAAAGTGATTTATGAGATATTCGAAACTATGATTGATGCAATAAATAAAAAGATTAAAGGAACATGAATGATAATTGACAAGAGAAGTAAGAGAGCAATTTGTAAGGGCTTGTACGAATGCCTTCGTTTTGATTCAATAAAATGATACATATATATACTAAAATCTACCACCATATTCGACCAATCAAAAACAATTTGGTGGCTTCTCATCCCTTAACAACATGACACAATGAGGCACTTGTAGGGTGAAAGACAATTGTGGTGCGTGGTGGAATCCACCAATAAAACCAAACCATTAATTGAGCTAATGGAAGCAAGCCACTAAGCCAAATACCATAAAAATGACCAATAGGAAAAGGATACTCAATCACAACACTCTTCCTTGGATTTCACTGCCCTCCATTATCATTAAGTGTGTGCTTAATACTGCCTCATAAAATACCTTGCCAATAAAATCCAACAGGAAAAACCTTGCTAAAGGAAAAAAGAATACAGTACACAAGAATCTTATAGTTCTTTTACATGAACTTTGCTCTCCCTCATGAGTTGTTCTTTCTGATAAGGAACTCCCCCTCAATACAACATTTATCAATTAGGTGGCTTGTAAATTCGATGCATGCCAATGCTAGAAACCAATCTTTCAAAAGTTGATTAAGTAATGCTTTGGTAAAGAGATCAGTAAAATTCTCGTTATAGCATATTTGTTAATCAATCTGGTTGCTCTACTGGAGTTCATGAGTGTAAAAGAATTTTGGCGACATACGCCTCATTTTGTCTTCTTTGATATATCCTTCTTTAACTTGTGCAATGCAAGAGCATTATCTTCGTATATTATTGTTGGAATATTTGTAGTAAAAAATAAATTGTATGTACTCTGAATGTGATGGATAGCAAATCCTAACCATATACATTCCCTGCTCGCTTTGTATAATGCCAAAATCTCGTAATGATTATAAGAGGTAGCAATAAGAGTCTGCCTCGTTGATCACCATGAGATTACTGTGTTGTTATATGTAAAGACATAATTTGTCCATGTTGGGCTTTGTGACATTAAAAAGATAACTGACATCTATATAACCAACAAGCCTTGGATTCTTCGTTGGTTCATTGGAATAAACAATCTCGAATCTATTGTTCCACAAAGGTAATGAAAAATATGTTTGACATTATTTAAATGCCAGTGAGTGGGCGTAGAACTAAATCTGCTAATAGATTCACAAAGAAAGCTATGTTCGATCTAGTACTGATAACTCTATATTCATAGAGTTATTTAATATGCTTTTGAGTTTGAAAAGTCATTTAATTAGAGTGATTTGTGTTTGTAAATACTCAATTTGATTAATTTTACTTTTATGTTATGTAGGAATCTAAGTTTATTTTATTTTATTTCATTTTATTCATGTTAATGTTGAAACGTTGAAACAAAGCTTGAAAAAAGGAACTTCCCAGAATGCTGTAGCATTATTGTCGCAGCAAAAGAAATCAGCTGGTGGAATGAATTGGATGACGTGGAGAGCAATTGAATCACTTAATGAGCTGGACAAAATAGCATGACGTGGAGGGAGAAAAAAGGAAAATTTCCTTTTAGGGCACTGTCCTAACTCAAGATAAGAAGAGACAGCCGTCAAGAAGGGGATATCCACAATTTTAGAAAAGTTTTGGGGAAGAAAAGGGCTACTGTTTTGGAGGAAAGGAAAAAAGAGAAGAAGGACCAACTTGAGACATCAACCTTGGGCTTGATTTTTCTTACTTTCCTTTTTAAACTCTTGTGGATCAATGGTTAAGTTATATATGAATATTTTTAAGCTTTTGAATATGAACTAATTTCTTGGTAGCTAGAGTTGTTGATGAACCCTTTAATGTAAATTGGAACATTTTGCTGCAAGGAATGTTGAAGTAGTTAAGCTTTGTTCAATCTTGTGAAAATATTGATTAATGCTTGCTTATGTTTGGCCATCATTAGTGAGTTGCTGAATTAAAATTAATACTGGAAGGGTTAATTTTAATGGACTAAAACTTGATTGATGCAAGTTCATTTCTCTATTTGAAATTGATTTGTGATAATATAGGAATATATTATTACCTTGTATGACTAAAGGGAGTTGGAGCTTATCACTGCATTCTTGAAATTAAATTGGCATAGGAATATGTTAGTTTAACGAAGGAATTAAAATCATAAACACTTTGGAAAAAAACTATGAACATATATAGAATTCCCAGTTAATAAAGCCCAGATTGCTATAGCATTTCTCTGCAGCATTTTTACCAACCTTACATTTTAGGGGAATTCACAACTCTAGCTCATTGTTCTCATATCATTTACTAAAATTTAGGTAGTTATAATTTGAGTTCTTTATTTTATTTTATTTTTATTCATAAGTTGATTTAATTTCCATTAGATCTCAATTGACTCATTGGTTACTTCCGAATTGTTTAGAGTTGATTTTTGACAATTTATTACTTGAACAATCCCTGTGGAGACGATAACTCACTTATCATTATATTACTTGTGTGACTGTGTACATTTGCACATTATATACAAAATTTCACAAACAAGTACATTGTATCATATACAACAATACCCCAATTGTATTAAGATATGGTACTTCTAGACGAAGTATCTCTTTATCATCTTCTTTAGGGTCAAATATATCTTTTTTAAGATCAAGAGACTGGACAATCATAGGACTACTTAACGAATAGATTTATACATATTAAAACATTTCAAAATCTTTTCAACATAAGCAGATTGATGGATAAAAATTCTGTTAAATTTTTGCTCGATCTATAGGCTGACACAATGTTTTGTTTTTCTTATATCTTTTATCTCAAATTTTTTCTTCAAGTATTTAGTAGCTTTTAAGAGCTCTTTAGAAGTTTTAATTAAATTCATGTCATCGACATAAACTGCTATAATAGCAAATCCTAAATTTGTTTTCTTTATAAATACATATGAGTATATAAGATTATTAACATATATTTCTTTAATCAAATATTCACTTAAGTGATTATATTGCATGTGTCCAGATTGTTTCAAGCTATATAAAGATCTTTATAGCTTAATTGAATATAAACTATGATCCTTTGATTTAAATGCTTCAAGCATTTTGAATCCTTCAAGGATTTCTTATAAATATCCGAGTCAAATGACCCATATACATATGTTGTCACCACATCCATAAGACGCATATCAAGTTTCTTTGAAACTGCTAAAGTTATCAAGAATTGAAACATGATATTTTTCATTATAAGAGAATATATTTTATCAAAATCAATTCCAGGTCCTTGAATGACTAGTCACGTCTTATATCTGATAATTTCATTGTACTCATTATGCTTCCTTACAAATACCCATTTGTACCCAGTAGTTTGACATCTTTAAATGTTAGTACTAAAGGTCCAAATACTTCAAATTTGGTGAGAGAACCAATTCTCCTTTAATTACTTCTTTCCATTAAAGCTAATCGTGCCTCTGTCTACATTTATATATAGTCCATGGATTGTAACCATCTCTCATAATTTCAATAGCTATTGTAAATAAAAATACATTGTCAACAACAATTTTATTACGATCCCACGACACCTATGTATATGCATAATTTGTAGATTTTTTCTTATTTTGAGTTTTTTCTGCCACTTTAGAGGCTAATGCTTCTTCAGGAACTTTATCACTTCTAAAACTTACGTCTCTTCAATAGAAAATGCTTCTTTAAGAGCTTGTGTTACTTTTAGGACTTGCGCCTCTTCAAGGGCCAATGCTTCTTTAGAAGCTCGCGTCACTTCAAAGATGTGTCTTTTTGGGGACTATCAACTTTTTTTGAGCTAGTAATTTAGAAACTGTAGATATATTTATTGCTCAAGCATTATCTTCAACAGAATCCTAATTTTTAAATTGTCTTTTTCACAAAATAGTATCTTTTAAATCAATTAGTCTACTACGCTTCTAGTGTGCAACATATGATTCATTCGCTACTTTTTGATCATATTGTTCTTCGGGAACAATCACTCGAGCTAGTGTGTTGGTAGATGGTATATATAATTTGGTTAATCTTGCAGTATCATTAAATGCATATGATAACCTGATTTGTTATTTGCTGAGGTTGCATTATCCTTTGTACTTTATTTTTACATCGATTAGTGCAAGGATCAAAATAAGACAAAGTTGTTGTTTTCAAAGAAAGTATATGCCTTACTTCATCAGGCATTTTTGTGTCCCCTAATAATAGAAAAACTATCTCATCAAATTGACAATCCACAAATTGTGCAGTAAATACATCATTCGTTAAAGGCTCAAGATATTTGATAATAGAAAGTAAGTTATAATCAACATAAATCTCTAAACGATGTTGAGGTCCTATCTTAGTGAATTGTGTAGGTATTGTAGGAACATACATAGCAAAACCAAAAGTACGTAAAGGAGATATATTAGGTGGATGACCAAATACAAGTTATAGTGGGAAATATTGATGATATGCAGTAGGTGTAAAGCCAAATTAAAGTTGTAGCATGCAAAATAGCATGACCCCATATAGAAATTGGTAGTTGAGTACGTAACAACAAAGTTCTAGCAATCACCTAGAGTCTCTTAATAAATGATTCAGCTAATCCATTTTGAGTATGAACATGTGGAATTGGATGCTCTACATTAATCCCACTAATGTGCAATAGTCATAAAATACTTTATAAGTAAACTCACCAGCATTATCTAGACATATAATCTTGATTGGATGATCAGAAAAATGTGCCCTAAACTTGATAATCTATGCAAGTAATCTAGCAAATGTAATTTTTTGTATAGATAATAAACACACATGTGACCATCGAATAAATACATCAATTAAAACCATAAAATAGCAAAATGGTTCCATTAGATGGGTATATTGGCCCACAAATGTTCCTTAAATTCTTTATAAAAATTATGAAGACTCAAATCAAATTTCAGAAGATGATGGTTTAACCACTAATTTTCCTTGTGAGCAAGCGGTGCACATATTCTCATTAGATAATAGAATCTTCTGGTTCTTTAAGGGTTATCCATGAGAATTTTCAACAATTCTACGTATCATTATAGATCTTAGGTGACCAAAATGGTCATGCCATAACATAAACATTTTAGGATCAATGAATTTCTAGTTCACTACTGCGTAGATTTTAATTGCGTTTATAATTGTATATTAAAATCCATATAATAATGCTCAAAGCTTTTTCAATATACATTTCTCGCTTGAGACGTTAGAAATAATACAGAGATATTATGTATTATTCTTATTTAAAGTCTCAATATGATATCCGTTTTGGCAGATATCTTTAAAGCTAAGCAAACTTCTACTGGATCTACTAGAATACAAGGCATTTTGTATATATAATTTAGTCTCACTTGCTAGTAGGATTAGGGCTCTTCCAAAGCCTTTAATAGGTTTTGCAAGATCTGATATGGTATTTACCTTAGCTTTTATCGTTTTCAATTATGAGAAATAATCCTAATCTCGAATGGTAGTATGTGTAGTTGCACTATCAACTAAACATACATCCCCGTCTCTCTTTTTCCAAAGGGTTACTCTGCTAGGATCTACTTTTAATAGGATAATTTTCATTATTTATTAGAGTAAAACATAGAATATAAAAAAAAAGAATTACAAAGAACAAAATAAAAGGATAATTAAATTGAAAATAATATAGGCAACAATTAAATTGCAGATAGAAATATCAAGATAAATAGTCTCATTATTTTCATTTTCATGGGATCCTAATGAGGCTTTATTGGATAATTCAGTATACTACAGGTACACAATATATGTCATTTCATGCCATGTAAGCGCCAAAATTTGCCATGTCATAAGCATTCCACTTCCCATGATTAGGCATAATTATATTTTGTAATTGTAAGTTTTGTGGCCACTACAAGGGCAATAATACATCATTTTCATCATTTTGTACAACTTCCATAATTGTTTTTATATGATTCCATTCATTTATGAGAATGGTTAAAATAAATAATCATAGTGGTACATATAGTTAAGTAAAAGAACATGAATGCATTATATATATATATATCACAATTGTGAAGTAATAAGGCTCAACTATATTTAGCAATAAATTTGTAATTTTGCATTCATGCCTTTACATTGGGAAATTGCATTCTACTAAAAATTGTCTAAATGATGAAAAGAGAAATAGTTTTCAATTTTATCCTTCAGAGATATTTTTCTCTCTTTAAATGATGCATTCTAGGCTCATGGCATAAAAATGCATTTTCACAACCCATGAAATTATATTGAGAGTATATGTTTAGAACATCATATCTAATTTTTATTCAGAACTTCAGGCTTTACTTAAAAAATTTTATGTTCAAAACTTTGGGTTTTGATTCATAAATTAATATTCAAGACTTCAGGTTTTGATCTTAATAACTGAAATTTTGGGTTCATGAACTTGGTATATAAAACTTCATGTTCTGGCAATTAATATATGGAACTTCAAGTCCTTATAATTGTTTCATAGAACTTTAAGTCCATGATAATTCAAAGTTATATATATTATATAAACATAGAACTGCAGGTTCTAGTTTAATTAATTCAGAACTTTGGGTTCTCGTTAACAACTCTATTTCAAAACTTTAGGTTTTCATAAGGTTGTCCTTGAAGGTTTTTTTTTTTTTATATATCTTTTACAATACAAAACACATAAATAATTGTTATGTAGGTGGCTTAACCTTCCATTGTAGGGGTGGCACGATTCGGTCTAGTCCGAGTTTTGAAAAATCGAACCAAAATCAAAAAATTTGATTTTTCTGCTTTTAAGATCAAACCGGATTGAATAAATAAGGAGAATTGAATCGAACCAAACTAAATATATAAAGAAACTGGATTAAAACTGAATCGATCAGTTCGATTCTTGGTTTAATTTAAAGTTAAATTATAATTTTTTAAAATTTTTAGAATATTTATTTTCTGCAAAAGCAACGTTGTTTTCCTCTAACTTACCAAAACAGTATCGTTTTTGTTAAAAAAATAATTGAATTCAAATTTTTGGGCCAAAATTGAAATCAGACTAAAAATTTCAGGTTTTTAAATTTAAGAACTGAAATATAATCGAATTATATAAAAAACTAAACTGAACCCGTTGGTTCCATCTAGTTCCAGTCCAATTCGATTTTTCTACTCACCTCTAATCAATTGAAATCATAATAATATTTGGGAGGCTTAACTTTCTATCAATTACACAATAATAAAGGTCTTTATTTTGCAAGTTTTAATTTGCAATAATATTAATAGAATTGATAATAATATAACTTAAAATAAATATTGAAATTTTAATCAGTATTAATGTCAATATTGAATAAAAATACTAATAGAAATAAAAGCATATAATATATGCAATCATTTTTCTGTTGTGGAATATCTAATTAATGGCAACCACAGAGCATATTCACAAGGACAACTATAATAATAAAAACAATATTAATATGAAAAAGTTTTACTAACAAATAATATACTTAATAAATACTTCACGTACCTGATCCAACAATTTGTGCTGATAATGTATTATAAATATTCTAATTTTAATTAGGAATGTTAATAAATAAAGTAATTTATGAGATATTCCAAACTATGATTGAGGTAGTAAATAGCAAGATTAAGGGCATATGAATGATAATTGACAAGAGAAGTAAGAGGGCAATTTGTACAGGCTTATAGGAATGCCTTCATTTTGATTCAAGAGAATGATATAAATATATACTAAAATCTGCCACCATATTCGACCAACCAAAAATAATTTGGTGGCCTCTCATTACTTAATAACATAGACACATGGAGATACTTGTAAGGTGAAGGACAATTGAGGTGGTAGAATTCACTAATAAAATCAAACCATTGATTGAGCCAATGAGAGCAAGCCAATAAGTTAAATATCATAAAATCACCGATGAAAAAAAAAACACTCAGCTACAACATTAACATGTATTCATTGTTTGTACAGGTAACTGGTTAAACCCTTATATTATATTATATTTTGTTTTTAGCCATTTAATTTAGCTAAAATGAACCTAATGGCTAAGAATGACCCCATTATGTTTTCAGCTATTTGATTTTAAAAAAAAAATTTAATTTAAGAGATTACATTGCATTTTTTGCAGCTTTTATTGATACAAAGAGGTGATTACACATTAAAAATAAGTTCAAAGGTTAGATTGATGGATTTTCTTTTTGGCTATAATATTACTTTGGTTATTTGTAATGCTATGAGGTTGTATGAATTAACCGTCTAGTCCATAGAATCAACAACCCCAATTGGAAAAAAAGAAAAGAAAAGAAAGGACCTTGGAACAAGATGGCCTTATCAGAGTGCTAGACAAAATCATAGTATTATTTTAGAGAGAAATGATAATATTCTTCAAGGATGTTGCTACAGTAAAAAGAAGAATTGTTTAGATGGTTGAGATGATGCATCTTTTTGTTTGCTGACAAAGATTATTATATTAGACTCTGATCTTTGCTAATCCACCTATAAGTATGCCGTTTTTCAACCCAAAAAAAAAAAAAAAAAGACATGATGAAATTGGTATTTTCATCAATAATGAGCCCATCAATGTACTGTAGCAAGTTCTAAAATTTGAGGCTGCAGAAACATTGTTGGTGTTAAATTTGCTTACACTTTTGTTTTGAGTTTTAAGACAAGTTTTAAAACTCCCTGGCCAAAACAAGTCTATATCATCATCTTCCACATTCCAAAACCGCACTACACTTCTCATATCCGGAGGCCTCTGTTGCATGAGCTTTGATGTCGACAGATCAAAATGCAGAACCATGGAGAGGCAGAGATGCCAAGCTAGTAGAACACCTATCAGAGAATATTCCCTTTGGCATTGCTTGCTTTGCCACTATCCACTCACTCTTATGAGCATTTTGGTGTCCAACCAAGGCTTGCGAGTTGCAGAACTTGCGACAGTAATTACTAGAGAAATCGGTGGCTTTTGGGTCGCATTCAATTTATAGATATTTTTTTATTAAAATAATTATTTAAATTTTTTTAAAAATTATTTGTGACAATTAAATCATAAATAAATTTTATTCAACACTTTATTTATAAAAGTTTTATTGGTAAAATATCTACTTTAAAACGTTTTACTTAAAAAAGCTATATCATACAAACTTGAAGTATGAGGAGGGGGAAGGTTATGAAATTTGACAATGCGGGTGGTTTGAGAGTGAGTGAGTGAAATTCATTATTTAATTCACAACACCTTTACATTTGTAACAGTTAGTGTATTTTATATTGAATCTAATCATGCTGTTGTGGTCATGTAGTTTGTCATTAGTTCTGTAGTTTTGTTGGGGCAAATTTCCTTTTACCCCTTAAGGTTTTTGTAAATATCTCATTATTTTTTTAAGGTTTTAAAATTTACTTGTTAGATCGCTCTTTTAATTTAAATATCAATAAATTTTTACTTTTATCATAATAATTCTAATGACAAACTTATTTTTATTATTTTATTATATATTATTAATTTTAATTAATAATTAAAAGAAACTTACTACTATTCGATTAATTATTGCCGCCTTCTATTATCAGTAACTATTAACCATTTGAGTTTTTGTCAACATCATTAATGTTCAACTATTTAACTTCAAATTTATAGTGAACGATAATCAAATAGTGATGATAATGGTATAATCGCGTAGAGCATTGAAAGAGAATTCAAATAATATTCATAAAAACTCAAAACAGTTAACAGTCATTGACGAAAGGCAATAGCAACGATGGTTGGTAGCGGTCGGTGGTAGGCGATGACCGAACAATGGTAAGGTTTTTTTAATTATTAATTAAAACTAATAATAATAAAAATAAGTATTATATAATTAATATTTTATAATAGAATAGCATGCCAAACATGATCCTGTATCAAATTTTGTTATTTTGTTATTTTGTTAATTTTATGATTTATTTATTTATTCTCTTAATGATTTAACAATTTATTATTATTTTAATTTTATTATTTATTGTTAATTTTTATGATTTATTTATTATTTTGTTAATTTAATGATTTTTTATTGTTTTGTTAATTTTATTATTTATTATTAATTTTATGATTTATTTATTTATTGTTTTGTTAATTTAATTATTTAAAAATCTTAGGGGGGGAAAGGAATTTACCCTTTTACTTGGTATTATATTTTCGGTTAATGCCATTTAGGTTTATCTAATTAACTTAATTAGTCCTATTAGTTTCAAAAAATCTATAAAGTCACAGTTTATAATAAAATAACCATTATACCCTTATTTAATAGTAATTGACTAAAAAAATTATTTTTAACTCTTGACTAAAATTAAATACTAAAATAATAAAAGTAACTATTTTATAACATATTAATAATTAAGTATGTATTAATCAATAAATAAAATATAATATTATAATTACTGTATAAATATTTTATTATAAATTAATATTTATAATTTATTTATGATAGTAATTAATATTGAATTATTAATATACTTTGTAAAATAAATAAATTTATATTGTAGTTATAATATATTAATAAAAATTTAATTATTAATATATTATAAAATAGTACTTATTAGTATTGTAATATTTATTTTTAGTTAAGGGTTAGAAAATAATTTTTTAGCCAATTAACATTAAACAGGGACATAACTATTATGTTATAATAAATTGAGATTTTATGAACATTTTAAAATCTAATAAGATCTAGCTGACATTAACCCTATAGTTTCTTTAGCTTTGTACGGTAATTTTGTTATTTAGGGATACGAACAGATAAAATACAATATGATATGTTAATATGATTCACATCCTAAAATAAATTTTATTATCATTTTATTCGTATTCGCAGATAAGAAATTTAATTTATATGATATTTATATTCTAATTATATTTTATAGATATATTTATTTCTTAATAACAAATAAATTTGAAAATTTGTAATTTAATTTTTAATATTTTACAAATTAATATACCATATTAATAAATTAAATTAAAAAATTAATGTGACATTAATATTCTAAAAAATATGTAATTCTAACAAAATAAAATTTTACTTTAATAATTATAATAATCTACTAAAAATTTATAAAAAAAACTTCTGCATTAAAACATATGATATATCTTTTGTAATATTAGTGGAGTATTTTAGAATATTTGTCTCTGTAACATATCTTATGCATATCATTTTTTACCATTACTATATCCTTACTATCAAAATGTAGACAGATATTCAGAAAAATGGTGTCTATTGTCATTCTTAGTCATTTTGTTATATATGGATAATTTAACAATTTCATAAATTTTACAATATTTATGTAATAAATTATAGTACAAGCATATAAACATAATTTATGCACAATCCCTCATTATTAAGTTACCATAAATTAGAAAAGTGTTGATAAACCTTGAATTATTATTAACTAAGACACAAGTAATGATAGAGAAAAAAGAGTTGGATATAAGAAATAAAAATTATGTAATTTTTTTTCTTAATATTACATAATTATATATACAATTTATTATCAATATTATATCGAAATTTTAACAAGAGTTAAAGTATTAATAGATTCTAGTTTGACATCAGTTATAAAAATTAGGAGTGTTAATTGGTATCAATCTTGTACTACTCATGTCAATTAGTCTAGTTTAGTGTCATTCATAAAAAATTACATTTTATTTAGACAAAATTGATTACATTTAAAGAAAATTTACTCGAAAGCCAACTTGAAGAAGGTCAACTTGAAGAATGAAGTTCTAAATCCAATATAGTTAGTTTTAATTTTTAGATATATTTAGATTAATTTTGTAAGAATATTTTTGACTGCTTATTATTTGTTTGTCATATTTTTCGAAAGAAGTTTTAACACATACCTCCCATGAGGTTTGAGACTTTAACATTTATATGAAATATTTGAGAAAAGACATACTTACCTTCCTTAAACCATTAGTTGACCATCAATTTTTACTTAAATGACTATAATACTTTTAATTGTTTTAAAGTTAAAATTTAAAAAATTTAATTTTTTATTTATATAATGTTTAAAAGATTAAAATAATTAAAATTTAATTAACAATTTTAATTTATATTTATTAAAATTTAAATTTTACTTAGTAATATTTTAATTTGACTATTTTAGTTTATATTTATTTATTATTTGTTAAAATTAAGAATTTAATCAATGATAATATAATTTGACAATTTTAATTTATATTTATTTAAATTAAAATTTTAATTAATGATAATTTAATTTTTATTAATGTACCATATTTATTTAAATTCTAAACCCTAATATGCAAAACGACAGTCTTTCTATCTTGATAATTTCAGTTTTTAATTATGTATCATATTTAATATTTATTCAAAATTAAATTTCTAACTTTAAATAAATATAAATTATTGTTAATTAAATTTTTAATTACTTTAATCTTCAAATATTATATAAATTAAAATTAAATTTCTTAAATTTTAACTTTAAATTAATTAAAAGTATTATAGTTAGTTAAGTATAAATGAATGGTCAATTAAAAGTTTAGGAGAGGTAAGTATGTTTTTTTTCAAACCTTCCGTCCAAGTATTAAAGTCTCAAATCTCAATGGAAGAAGGGAATTAATCGAAAACGACCACATTTTCTTTCCCAAAATAAAAAAAAATCACTCTAATAATTTATAATAAAAACCGACCACATTTTTATTTACTGGACCAAATTGCTCTTTTAGTTATAAACATATTTCAAACGGGATCGGATATGTATACTTACAGTGGGCATTCATCATCTCCTTCTTCCAACAACATTCTCACGTTTTCGTATTTCCGGCCATTTATCATTATAAAAAGACAAGCTAACGTTTAATATTTTCAGTTAATGCATTAACTGTATAATTGGGGTAGAGGAAGATTGAAGAAGATTAAAATTACATGTAACAGGAGATGGAATGAATTTGAAAAAGGTAAAAAAAATGTTGAGTTTTGTATGAAGACGGTGTAAGCGTAGTTAAGTCACGAGCGGGATATATCTCTCCCGTTCGGGGGCGAAATATACAACTACTGCACTCATGAATTGGGTCGCTTCGTCCTAACTCGTGAGTGCACTCACGAGCGGGGCGAAATGGCCTAGCTCGTGAGTGCCACTACCTACACTCATGAGTTGGGGCGTTTTGTCCCAGCTCATGAGTGTAACCTTATACTCACAAGTAAGGCAATACACTCACTAGTGAGTGCAGTGAGTGAGCTTACTAGTAAGTGCAATAATGTACTCACTAGTGAGTCATGTTCGTGAGTGCAACAAAACACTCAGGACATGGAAAAATTTTGTCCCTTCGTTTATTTGAGAGTGAATAGAATCTGTTCCTCTTATAAATGCAGTCACAAATAAATAACTTTGTACTTTCGAATATATTATATTTTCAAACGGTATAAAATATTTGTATATGTAAAATAATAATTTAGTCTAAAATTTATGATATCATTTAATTTTAATTAAAAATGATAAAGATGATTATTTCTTAATTTTGAGAATAAAATATAAAGGGAATTAAACGAAAACAACCATATTTTCTTCTTCAAAATAAAAAACAACCACCCTCATAAATTGTAATCAAATATAACCACAATGATAATTGTTGTACCAAATTACCCTTTACTATTTAAATTAAAATCTCACGAGCACAATTCTAATTTTAATTCGCTCGTAAGTTACAATTCACTCGTGAGCTATTCCAGTTCTTCCTCCAATTGACGGTCTACTACAGGTATGTTTCTAATCTTGCATTGAATTCATGAATGGGGTGGAAACTGCGTATCGACAAATGCTCATCAGTGAACAATTGGACTGGGGGGTCGTCGGCCACTGTCTCAGCCAGCAAAAACGCGGGGGCAGCGACCACCCCCGCATATCAGCTGGCTGAGACGGTGGCTGGCTCCTCCCAGCGCAAAAAAAAGGGGGGCTGCTGCCCCCTCGTGAGCGCAGCAGCTTGCTACACCCACGAGGGGGGCAGTGGCCCCCCTCTTTTTTTTGCGCTGGGAGAAGTTCCGAGGTTGTTGCGGGGAAAAAAAAAGAGGGGGGCCACTGCCCCCCTCTTTTTTTTTTCCCTCAACAACGCTGGCTGGGTTCTTTTTTTTTTTTTCTTCAGAATAACCTGGAACTTTTGGATGAATGAACTATTCTGAAGGATTCATCAGTGAACAAATAAGTTGTAATTATATGTTAGTATATATTCTTTGCATTTATTTATTATTGTTATTATTTATTTTATTGCAGAAAATAATGGTTGAGTTAGGATGTTTAAGACTCGGTCCAGAAGAACATTTCGAAGCTGAGTGTACATCATTGTCACATTTGAGTAATTTAGAAATGATATGTGATAAATTAACTATAAGACAGCGTTTATTATTTAGACAAACATGTTTTGGTCATTTTTTAGATATATCTCCAAGTTTAAAGTTTTCTGGAAATTTAGTTCATAAAATGCTGCTACATGAATTTCAGGCTGATGATTCAAAGTAAGAGATGTGGTTTAAAATTGGATACATATGGACTAGGTTTTCAGCTATGGAGTTTGGGTTGATGACATGGTTGAATTTTGGGTCATTTCCGGATATTGAAGTAAATAGTACCCGGCTAAGAGATATGTATTTTGGTGGAGAAGATGCTCACACGGTTGATACTGTTTATCAAGTTTACTCAGATTTGGACATGGCGAAAATCAATTATGTGGATGCAGTGAAATTGTCACTGTACTTCCTATTAGAGCGTATTCTTATCGATAGGGGTTCAAGATATCCGGCAGACACATGGATACTACAGATTCTTGATGACTTGGATGAGTTTAATCAATATCCGTGGGGTTCTGTTGTTTGGCGGTATACGTATCGTTCACTGAGTCGGGTATTAGCAGGCGCTGCCGCGCGGTTCAAAGTTATGGACATCATGGCTAAGGCTAAAGGAAAAAAACGTGTTAATAAATACAATGTTGAAGGATTTCCTATAGGATTTCAGGTACGAACTAACACTTTGAAGTTGTTGAGTTTAGTTTTTATTTTTATCTTTTATTGTAATAACTTTATGTGATTCACTAACAGGTGTGGATCTATGAAGCTGTGTTGCCGGCAGGATCTGTATTTGGCCGGCGTCTAAATGATCGCTTGCCACGGATGTTACGATGGCAATCTCAGGCGAAAAATGTCAGATCTAAAATATTGGATAACACGATTTTCAAAGCACAGATGGTGAGTGAATTTTAAAAATCAAGTCCTCCATCAGGCTCATATTGTTTCATTTTTATATTGTGTAACTTATATATATTTTTTGTGTTTCTTTGTTATACAGTAACCTCCGGTTATACCGTTTTTAACTCCTACTGAGGATGAGATGATGTTGCCTTATGCACAACACCTTTTTGATAATGTCGGCCCTTCAGAGGGTCAGTTCGGAGGTCACGTGGATATGGATATCCCAAGCAAACATGAATCACAGCGAACTCCTCCTACATCACCAGCTGCACATAATACGCCGATAACTCCAAATAAGCCTAAGAAGGTATAGGAATACATTCACGTGATCTTTACTATATGTTGTAGCAGAAATGATGTCTCTCTAACGTAAAATTTCTTATCATTGCGATATATTTTCAGGGAAAACGGCCGTCCTGCAGCAAGCAGGAGCATATCCCACCGGAGGTACAGGCCCCTGAGGTTACCACACCCACTCGACCGTCCCTTCTAAGTGCCATTTCACACAATATTGAAGTATTACGAAGTCAATTTGAAGAATATCGAGATATGCAAGAGGGAAGTAGTAGAAATCACGATGAAGCTTTACGGCAACACACTGAAGTTTTTTCAGAGTTCGTGGATGAGTTCCGGAGACTATTTCGATCGGACCCAAAATAAGCAGAGGGGGTGCAGTTCTTGTCTTTCTATAACCTTATGTCAGTTTAAGTTACTTTTTCGTTACTAAGTCTTAGTTATCGAATAATAGTTTTGTTACGTTGCAAGACACTACTGTTGGATACCAGGGTTCACCAACAGTTAAAGTCCTTTCCGTACCACCTCCTTTGGATCCGCAAAGTCGCTTTGGCCGAACGTACAAGAGAGGGCGTGCATTACGGAGTCCATACGTTAATCCATTTGGTACACTTACTGCTAGGGTGCGAGCTCAATACGGGATTGGATACGAGTTCCAACCTCGTGCTCCTGTCCCTAATGAGATGTACTCTTCCTTTCAACAGTGGTTAGCTACTCCGCGAGCATCACTCGAGGGGGAGACTGTGACGATCACCCCCTCGTGGATTGGGGTTGTTCTTACACCAGGCGGCTGGCTAGATGACGGAGTAAGTATTGTCAATTTCCTTTTTTTCTCCTGCAGTTATCAATAAATGACTTAAAAATGAGCAAATATTTTGGTGCAACATATCACTGAGTACATGGACTTGTTAACTCATTGGCAGATGGTACTTAGAGGCATGGTAACACAACATTGGACTGTCACATCACCGCATTTATATGTTAGTACTCTATACGTATAATTCATTTATGTTGTTTTGTAGTTTGTATGTATTATGATATATTTTATGCTAAGTTATAATTGCCTTATATTGTTGTAGACATCGTTGCGTGTGGCGTGGAATGGTTACAAGAGGAGAGAGCTTGGTCTAGGATAGTTCTATCCCAACACTGACTTGGAGGGTTATGTCTTGGGGAGGAGGGGTTCACTGTAGAGGGATTGGAGATTTCTTGATAACGTATACATCCCTGTCAACGTGCTAGATGATCACTGGGTAGCTTGCACTGTCGATTTAAGATTCAGGCAGATCACGGTGTAGGACTCGGCACCAGGAGTGCATGGAGATGATGAGATGGCAGATGCTATGGCGCCGTTGTGTGTCCTATTCCCGTACATGCTTCAGAATTCAGGTTTCTACAGGTACCGAACGGATGTTCACACGGACCTTTCTCCATTCACGTACATCCGTCCAGTTCATGGTATTCCTCATCAGGCTCCAGGTTCAGCAGATTGTGGGATTTTCTTGTGTATGATTATACATTACTTGACATTAGGTCGTGTATTTGATTTTGGCCCTGAGGATGGACCTTCGATGAGGATTAGAGTTGCTGTAGATTTGTGGAGGGGTCAGTTATCATAGAGTCATTGTATGGATACTGCTTTTTTCATATTAATCCATATTTATTTTTATAATTGAACATTTCAAATTATTCTTTACTTTCATTAATACAATATAAACACGTGAATTATAGTTGAGAACTTCGTATATGCACCAAGACATAACAATATATAATATAACAGCAATCCATTACATACATACAAAATACAATTATTTCATATAATATATTAACGCAAAAGAAAATTAGCTAATATCAGCAAACTTAATTGAGTTCATTTACAATCCTCATATGGAAAAAAAAAACTAAAATCTTATTCATGGAGCGGAATAGGATTCTTGCACGTGGCGCGGTTGTGACCAACGGCGTGGCACCGAGAACACCTCCTAGGGTTGATGTCTTCTCCTTGTGATGGAATGCGTTGTTTTCTTGGTCGACTTGCTGGAATGCGTTGTCGTGGCGGTTTGACGTTCATCTCGTGTAACTCTGATGGAATGATCCAATCCCTCTCATCGCCAACTGGATTGATAGCCTCTGCATATGCATGCACGAGCGCATCCGTACTGTAAAAAGGTGATGACATTGAGTTCACAGACATCCGTACATGTCTGCATGCGGCAAGAGCGTGAGCACACGGTAATTGTGAAATTTCAAATCGTTTGCAAGAGCATTTCTTCTCCCTAAGATCCACTATATCCACCCTTCCCCTATCATTAACCTGGAACTCAAAGCGCGTAACGGGATCGACGCTTATTGTTCGCGAAAACTCTGTTTGCTCATCGATAACACCCTGCGCCCACGTAGTGAAGTATCCTTCTCGAGCAGCGGCAAACTCTCGACGCTCGTAGAACCACCTCTGAACAACAGACCTAATAGATTCAACCAACGGTATGATTGGGAGAGCCCGTGCATGTCTCAACAAGGAATTCATACTCTCAGCAATATTAGTAGTCAACAAGTTGTATCGCCGAGCCGGAAAATGTGATCTAGCCCATTTGTGAACACCAACCTCGTTTTCTAAGTATGCAGTAGCGGCAGGATTCATCGACCTCATACTAATTATAAATTCGTTGAACTCACTAATTCTATATGCCTTAGCAGCGTGCCAGTACGCTGCCATAAAAGTTTCAATCCTTTGTTGTCGCATCTTGTATTTTGCCTTAATATTTCCAGATATGTGATAAGCACAAAGTCTATGCACTGCAGTTGGAAAAACTGTGGAAATTCCTTTCTCTATGGAAGTGTGTCGATCAGAGATGAAAACCAAGTCCTCCATCGGCCCAATAGCATGCTGTAACTTCTCAAAAAACCACTTCCACGATGCATCATTCTCCAAATCCACAACTCCGAAGGCCACGGGATATATTTTATTATTTCCATCCATAGCAACTGCAACAAATAATGTCCCACGATACTTTCCCTTTAAAAATGTACCATCCACTGCTATAATTGGTCGAACAGCATTGCGAAACCCCCGAATACATGGACCTAGTGCCATAAAGAAGTATAAGAAATGTCCATCAGAATCGGTTTCTATCGCAGTAACAGTTCCTGGGTTTTTTTCTTTAAGCACATGACAATACAAAACCAGCCCCTTGTACGATTCACTCGGATCTCCACATAGAAGCTTCAACGCTTCTTCCTTACTTCGCCAAGTCTTAGAATATGAGAGACGAATTTCGTAACTGTTATGAATATCATCATGAATATTCCGTGGGGTGTAAATCCTACTAGCATCTTTGAACTTATCTTTTATAATTTGGCCGATAAGACGAGTTGTTGCTTGACGATGTCCATCCTGTAATTCCTCATTTTGACACGTGTGTGTAGTGTCCATGCGAGTAACCTGAAAATACGCATCATTATCGTTCTTAATTGCCCGAATTCGCCATTTACAACCCTCCATAATGCATTTTGCTTCAAATCTGGATCTGGTTGACTTGTAAACTCTGAACTGAAAGTGATTATTCAATGCCATTAACCCTAGTTTGTCTCTCAGTTCTTGTTTTGTACTAAATATATGCCCCACACACACCTCAGCCGCTTGGCGGTTACTTGATGAGGCATCGCCGACGACTATTGAATCTGATGAAATTCGAGGCAAAAAACGCATGTATTGGTTTGATGATGATGGGGCTCTTACTGGGCTACTTCTAAACACTGGACTAGGACAAGCATTTGGTACTTCAGTTTCTTCTTCATCAGCAACATTTCTGAATTCTCTTTCCACACCAACATCTGTGCCAACAAAGTTCGGTTCAAAACTACTATACGCTGGTGGTTGTACAATATTGTGTCGAGACTAAGAAATACCTCCTTCCATGGTGGTCCTATCATCTTCGTAAACATTAACTCCATGCTCCCAAATAGAAGACTCTAAGTGTTGCTGCAATGGAGGTTGCTCGGTATTACATCTTGACCTACCCCAATCAAGGTTTGATGTGTTTTCACTAGTGTACTGAACTTGTCCAATGTTCTGAAATTGTGTTGCCATGGGGGGAATTGGATTACTGCCTTTAGAAGACCTAAAGGGAGGTATTGTTTCTCCATCTTCATGAAGGTGATTGTCATTTTCTGGCCTTACATCTTCTTCAACTTCTCCAACTCGCTTTATAGTCAAATATAATGTACAATATGATCTCATGCTAGATAAATAATCTAAACTGTTAGAGTTCATAAATGCTTTGAAAGTGATATCATTATTAATATTTGCAGCAATTGGAGACACTCCCCACCGTTGTAGACTGTCAATAAAAACGGCCTTTGCTCTAATATCCCACTCTGTAGAATTGATTTCATGTGCTTTGTAAACAATTTCCATAAATTCATCATATAAAATATCTTTATTCACACATAACGGCATACTCTCTCCGCCAATATATATATCTTCACGTTCTACACTCCGTTGCCATGATCCACCAAATCGAGTATTAATTGTTACGTTTGTATTCATATTATCCTGTATGAAAACAAACAAATAGCGTTAGTTGTCAATAAAAAATAAAATAAATACTAAATTTTTTTAAATGAAAAATATCGATTTTTTTTCAGACTACTGCCTCGCTCGTGAGTACAGTCACGAGGACTCTCTACTCGTGAGTACGCTGAAAATTGACTCACAAGCTGGGGAGGTGGGAATATTCACTCACGAGCCGGGGGAGAATTTTCCCCAACTCGGGAGTGGACTCACGAGCCGGGGGAGAATTTCCCCCAACTCGGGAGTGGACTCACGAGCCGGGGGAGAATTTCTCCCAACTCGTGAGTCACTCACGAGCTGGGGGAGAATTCCCCCCAGCTCGTGAGTCACTCACGAGTTGGGGGAAATTTCCCCCCAGCTCCCCCAGCTCGTGAGTCCACTCCCCCGCCCCCAATAATTCGCCGACCTCGTGAATGCACTCCCCCCGTCCCAGACACTACAGATTTCCCGTACTCACACGCAAATTTCGATCTTTTTTCGACTTTATTCTATCTACCATTACATGTAATTTAAATCTTTCCTAAACTTACTTTTTTACGACGATAATCAACAACGATCGAAAAACGAATATTGCTAGAAGAAAAAACGAAGACCGTAAGAATATTAATCGAAATGAGGAGATAAGAAATGGTTTTATAATTGAAAGGTAATTTAGTCCAATAATTATAATTGTGGTTATATTTGATTACAATTTATGATAGTGGTTGTTTTTTATTTTGAAGAAGAAAACGTAATCGTTTTAGATTAATTTCCAAATATAAATCATTTTTAATTAAATTTCATAGAAGAACGTGTTAAAACCCCTCTTTCGAAATTAATAATTATGGTGTCATGTTTATGGAATTTGTCTAGTTTAGAGCATATCTCTGCAATTTCCTCGGGAAGGGGTCGAGATTTGCATCGGTAATTAGCGCGTGAATTAACAATTTGATTTCCCACAAATTCATGCCCAAATTTCTCGAAATCTAGGGTTTTCTGGCGATCGATGATGACGGACAGAGCAGGAGCAGTGGCGTCGAAGCCACTCTCGTGGCAAGATTGGGAAGCTTTGATTGAAGACTTCCAGAACGGCGGTGCACGCCTCCAACGATGGACCTCCGACTACCAAATTCCTTCACTGGTAGACCTAGCTCTCTCCTCTCTCCTTAAGAAAGAATTTCCTCAAAAGCTCGCTCTTATAATATTCCTTGAAGAATTCTGTCTCACTTTCTTCTCCAATCCTAAACCCCAAAACCCATCTCTTGATCGGCTCATTGAAACGCTTCGTTTTATAGTTCAGTCTCCAGTCGATAATATCCACATTACTTATGGCTTGAAGGACCAAGTCATGATCTCAACAACTTCTATTTTAATATCACTTGATGCGTTTCATGTATTCGATATTCGTTATATAGAAAATGTTGTCGAGTTGTTGTTGACTGTTATTAATCGACCGAATCACGGATTGGACAGACACACTAGGGCTATAGCTGGTGAATGTTTGCGTCAGTTTGAAGTTTATTATCCTTGCCTGTTTTCTGATATTGCTGGTCATTTATGGACTTTGTGTCAAAGCGAGAGGACTCATGCTTCTCAGTCTTATATATTGTTATTTACAGCTGTAATTTATAATATTGTCAAGAACAAGTTGAATGTTCCCATTTTGAATACTCCTGTGCCTTTAGTTCCGTTTAGCATACCCCAATGGTCGCCAGGTTCAAATTCGGGGTTGAATTATAAGGAGTTGAGGAGAGCAATGGCTTTTTTGTTGGAGTGGACGCAAGTCTTGACTCCGTGTGGAATGTTGGAATTTTTGAGAATGATAATGCCGGTGGCTGTGGTTTTGGAGTTGCAGCCATCTATGTTGAAGGTGCAGTTTTTTGGGATGATTTATTCGTTTGATCCTGTTTTGTGTCACACTGTTTTGATGATGCATTTACACTTTTTTGATGCTTTTGATGGGCAAGAGTATGAGATTGTACAAAGGCTCATGTTGGTTTCAAAGGAAGCACAACATTATTTGGTTTTTCGTTTGCTTGTGGTGCACTGGTTGTTAGGCTTATTGAATAAGTTAATGTCTAGCAGAGAAGCTGGGAAGAAGAATTCAATTCTTGAGTTGGGTTTGAGGTTTTATTTGAGCGTCTTTGATCCACTTGCTTTGAAAGCCTTGAAGCTTGATCTGCTTGCATTTTGCACCATTTTTATTGATATGTTGAGATCAGAGAGCATTGCAGGTGGGGAAGTTGCAGATGGGAAGACTGTGGTGAAGCGTTTTGAAGACAGTCTTGTATCTATTTCAGCTTTCAAATGGTTGCCTCCCTCAAGCACAGAAACTGCAGTGGCATTCCGCACGTTTCATAAGTTTCTGATAGGTGCATCATCTCATTTAGACACTGATCCTTCCACCACAAGAATTCTCATGAAGTCCGCAATCTTCCATGCTTTACAGGTACTTTCAGTTTATCCATTTGTGCTTTATTGCATTGTTCATGAAGATTGCCAATTGATGAGCTAGAGAGGGGAATTAGAAGTTACTAGAGGATTAGGCAACATTTAGCTTCACTATTTTGGGAAAAGTATAATTGAAAGGTGGAGATCAAGCTACCCTTCTACGCATCTCTGAAGCATAAACCAAGATAATATTGAAGTGCTAGGATTCTTAATTGTTATTGAGTAGAATAATATGTGTATAAACCATTTCTTTGGCACTTGTCTTCCAGGTGATTCACAACACTATCGAACCTCTTTTAATTCTTAACCTTTTATTTTTTAACATTTAAGTGGGGTGGGGTAAGGTTGTTGAAGGTTGGCTTGCAGAATGTCTTATCTGAAGCTAGTTGTCATGCTGTTGAATTACCTAAATAAGGAAAATACTTTCTAGGTTGAGAATAAGACTGCTGATAACTAGCGAACATGTAGATATTGCTTAACCTAAACCTATCGAGTATGGGCTACACAATATAATTTAAACTTTAATGCCCCACTTTCCCTCATGTGTACGTGGATGTGAACTAAACATGACTGCCACAAACTAAAACACAATTTATTATAATACTTAGTATAATTTAACTAGCAATTGGGGATTCATATACAACAGCATTTGGTCAAATGGGTTTTAATTAATACCACATTAAGTTACTGCTTGATCAAAAGGCTTAAGTTAATAGATGTTAAGGTAACGTCACAGTCCCATACACATAACTTGAAACTTTAACTTGAAAAATGTGTCATAAAACTTGGAAAATTAATGGTAAACTTGCAAAATATAACACAAAATTTGAATCATTATTGTACAGAGTGAGTCCCTTGTATTTAAGATGTAACATATATATTCTAGAGTTGTTAGATGTGCTGTCTGTTTATTTTCTTTCTCTTGTGGTATTCTTTTTATTTACATTTGATAATAAGCGACATACATATTTTTCTTCAATTAGGAAATGGATATATGATGACTTTGGACATTCCTCGACAAGCTCGCATTTAAATCCTTCTTAAAATGTAGGGTGATTTTTTTTTTTTGTCAGCTTATGAAATCAGAATGATTCTTTGTATTCTAGACAAATACTCTTCAATAGATTGTTAGGACAAATGTTTTGAAAGGCTCGTGCTGTGGTTTGGGGTGGGGTAGGCTGTGGAGAGGCCCAAGTTAATGCCTAATTGCCTAATCTGAAGGATCATTTTATGTAAACTACCTTTTTGAGGTGTATATTTTATAAATAACTGTATTTGATGGGTTTATATTAATTATTTTTTTTCCTATTTTCACTTTTTCACTGTCTTCTACCATTTTAAATGTGACATTTCAGCTCAAGTTGATTCATGCATGAAAAGCTCTTAGAAAAGTTTCTGCTGCAGTAAAATGGCTTTAGGGATTTCTCTAGGTTTGAGAATGTTAATCTCACATAAAAGTCGTGGTTTAGTTGGTTTTACATAACTAAAATCCTTTAATTTGGGCCAGTGACAAGGTTCCAAATGTGACTTGATTTTTGGCCACTTTGAGGCTTTACGTGTAACATTGAAGAAAATTATTGATCACTCATCTATAGAAATCGCTTTAAGAATGAAATTGTCTTTTGCAAATGTGAGTTGACTTTCGGCTACTTTGACGCTTTACTTGGAGAAAGAAGGTTTTCATTTATAAAGTGATTTTTATAGATGGGGGATCTATAATTTTCTTCAATGTTACATTGATAACATTGATGAGTAACAGTCTACGAACATTGTCTAGGCTATCTGCACCAAGCAAACAAGTTCTTAATTGTTTTATGGTCCAATTATGAGGACTGGATAAGTATGTTAGTTGTTTATTTCAAGAATAGAGTGGATCCAACCAGCTACCCTTTTTCTTTTCTTCTTTTTTTTGGGTCAGTGGCTTTTCAAAAGGAGTGGAGACTTTCTAAACAGATTTTTTGGAGAAAGATTTCTCTTTTCCTATCCTTGAAGGATAGAAAATTGATTACAAACACTTTTCTGATATGTCTCTATGGATTTCGATAGAGCTTGTATCTCAATTCTTTATATTCTCTTAATAGGAAAAAGAAATTTATTAGAAAAAGGAATCAAAAGATATACAAAGAGGTGAATGAGCTGTCCATAGTGGAGGTTAAAGGAAAACCTTAAATCCACTTTTTCGTCTAGGTACAAACAAAAGGGGCCTATCTATAACAGTGTTTTGGTATTGCAAAATTAGAACCTCCAATCAAACGAATTTCTAAAGGACCAAAAATTACAAAAGCGATTAGGCAATTGTAGCTTCCCTTTTGTGGTGTATGGATAAAAAAGTTTATCCAAACCCTGAGGAAACTGAGGCCCTAAAGAAGCTCAAATTTGTTCCACAAGAATAGAGCAGATTTAAACACTTTTTGATTTTAAAAAATTCTTCTATTAGCAGTGATGTTTTCCCTCTTTCTTAACTTAGTAATTTCCTATTCTTGGGATTCTATATATGTACTTCTGCTGCTCATCCTAGCTGGTGATTTTATTTTATTTTATATTTTTAACGCCTTTAAGTGGTGTTTGTTAATCTTTGTGTCTATAACCTATATTGTTCAGGGGATGGTAGTTGACATGACATTGGAGTTTCAGAGATTGGTCCCGGTCATTGTCGCTTTCGTTGATCGCTTGTTAGGTTGTCAAAAGCATCGTTGGTTGGGAGAGCATCTTCTCCAAAAGATTGATGAGCATTTGCTTCCAAGAGTCAACATAAACTATAGATTAGTTTCTTACTTCCCAATATTTGATAGGATTGCTGAAAATGATACAATACCCCCACGTGGATTGTTAGAGCTGCTCACCAAGTTTACAGCTTTTCTTGTTCAGAAACATGGCCCTGACACAGGGCTGAAATCTTGGTCCCAGGGAAGTAGAGTGCTTGGAAATTGCCGAACTATGCTGATGTACCATCAGAGTTCTAGATTATTCATTGGACTGTCTCGGCTCCTTGCATTCACCTGCCTTTATTTCCCTGATTTGGAGATCCGCGATCATGCAAGGTGATAAAGAGAAAGTCCTTTTCTTTTAAATGTCATTTGATGCTGTTTTTTAAACTTTTTCCATTAGCTGCAGTTTAGTTATAGTCTTAGTAGTATAATAAGAAAATTGGCATACTGAAGATGGATCTAAAAGCAGAGGATTTTTTGGTTTTAGCTCACATGGTTGGCTTGTCATTTGATCCTGAAATTTTGCAGGATTTACCTGCGACTACTAATTTGTGTGCCAGGAAAGAAGCTCAGAAGCATACTGAATCTTGGGAAACAACTACTTGGTGTTGCACCATCTCCACATTCCAGTTCATTCTTCAATGTTCAGTCTCCTCGACACTATCAGGATATCAAGAAGTCTAAGAACGTCTCATCCTGTGTCCATGTTGAGCGGATGGTTCCACTACTTGTCAAACAATTTTGGTCCTTGTCTTTGTCAACTGCAGGTGATAAATCTGGTTTTTCAGACAGCATCAGGGACACCAAACCAGCAGTTGATGAAAGGGAACATGATGACAGTGTTGATTATCAGATAATGGCTGAAACAGAAAAAATTGATCAACCACTTGAACCTTTACGTGTAATGGATGCAAAGATTTCAGAGATATTAGAAATATTAAGGAGACACTTTTCTTGTATTCCAGACTTCAGGCATATGGCAGGCCTTAAGGTCAGAATAGCATGTAGTTTGAGATTTGAATCTGAGCCTTTTAATCGCTTATGGGGAGGTGATTCCTCTGTGAGTGGAATTGGAGTGGATTCCCTTCCAGCCATATATGCTACTGTGCTTAAATTTTCGTCCTCAGCACCATATGGCGCTATTCCCTCATGTCACATACCTTTTCTTCTTGGTGAACCTGCAAGAAAGGGTTGCTTTCCTGATCAAATGGTTTCACTAAATGAAGTTCCTGTAGACAATGGTTCCAGAGAAAAGGATAGCTTTCGAGCTCCTGTAACAATTGTTTTGGAACCACAGGAACCAACACCTGGTCTTGTTGATGTTTTCATTGAGACAAATGCAGAAAGTGGTCAGATCATATATGGTCAGCTTCGGAGTATTACAGTAGGCATAGAAGACATGTTTCTCAAGGCTATTGTCCCACCCAATATTATAGAAGACGATATACCCGCTTATTACTTGGATTTGTTTAATGCTCTTTGGGAGGCATGTGGTACCTCTTCAAACACAGGGCGGGAGACCTTTTCCTTGAAAGGAGGCAAGGGAGTTGCAGCAATCAACGGAATTCAATCTGTCAAGTTGCTTGAAGTTCCTGCAGACTCTTTGATTTGGGCTACACAACGCTACCTGGCACCATTTGTTGTAAGTGTGATTGGTGAACAACTTATTAATACTGTAAAGGATGGAGGAATCATTAGTGACATTATCTGGAAAGATGTAGACTCTGATTCTTTTCTTGATGGTAGTACATCAGTTACTGATGTTGACCGAGGTCCTCTTCATCTCACTTACATCGGTGATGAGGATGAGAGAGAAGGTCAAGTCAATATTAGTAAAAGAAATATGGGTTGCTTTCTGATATTGATATTTCTTCCACCAAGGTTCCATCTCCTTTTCCGGATGGAAGTATGTGACGTTTCAACTTTAGTTCGAATTAGAACCGATCACTGGCCATGCTTAGCTTATATTGATGATTATTTGGAAGCATTATTTTCTACATAGGAGTTTATATTTCTTTCCTTAATGATTTCTGCACAGGAAGACGAGTCGTTTATTTTTTGTCATCAGCTTCTGTACGTTCTTGCTGTTGTATCCATTTTGGCGTAGATTCTTTCTCCATATTGTTTCCTACAGAGATAGGTAATTCTTTTTGCACTCAGAATAAACACCATAATGTAAATAGCGGAGTTTGTTGATGTTCTATTCTTTTCATGTATTGGATATATTTATACATTTATAAATGTTTTAACCATTTCAATTTGTTTGGCCTTTTCTTCTTTATAAATTACTTTGGATGAAAGTTTATAGGAAACTTTTCTAAATAATCCAAAATTTGGGGCTATTTTCAAATTTAATTAAGTTTGAACTTCTTTGGTGAGTTTGGGCGTAAGACATGACATAGATGGTTTTTACTCATTATGTAGGGTGGGCAAAATTTTCGTGGGGCTGGTCCAATTCGACCCATTCGACCTTACATTATGGGCTTGGACTTCAAATAAAGTCATTATTTTTATCAACAAAATATGGTTAAGAGAATAATATTAATTATATATAATTTTTAAAATAAATTATTTTAATTTAATAATTTATATAAAAAACTTATATATAATCAAATTAATTGAAATTAGGTAAATAATATTTAATTAAAAGTAAATATTTGCTATATATTATTAAAAACATATTTTTAAATTATTATTATTAATATAAAACAATTTAAATTTAATAATTATAGCTATTATTATTAATAGTAATCTAATAATAATTTTTTGTTAACAATTATCTTAAAAAAAATTATTACTATTATTTTTTAATAATTATGTGAAGAAATAATAAAACTAAAATAATTTTTTGAAATTTATTAAAATTAATTTTAAAAAATAAGTGTATTTGTAGTTAAATTTATTTTTGTTAGAGTTTAAAAATAAATTATCAACTTATTGTCAAATAATAACAATTATAATTATAATTATATAAGTATTTAAGATTTACATATAATAATTTAATTTTAAAATAGTTTAATAATATTAAACTTAATATAAATATTTTAAAATATTAAATTTATCGATTTGATTATATATTTAAAGTATTTAATAAAAATTTACTTCTATAATTATTGTTTTGATTTATTATTAAAAAAAATTATTAATTTTTAATTTTTAATTTTTATCAAATCTCATAACAAAAATAACTTTTATATCCTTTTAATAATAATAAACTAATTTTTTATATATAAAATTACAATTTCATATATCATCAAAATAATATAATAAAAAATATTTAATTTTTTTCAGAAAATAATGGATAAAAATAAAGTAGTCGACAACAATTATCAATTTCATTGTGACAATTAATACAAAATATTACGATTTATTAGAATAAAATATAAAATTTGATCGATACGTTTAATTTAATTTTTTATTAATCTATGTAAATAGAAAAATAAATAAACATAATAGTAAACTATGATATAACTTTTAAAAGAATTAATAGAAATTAGAGAGAATATATTAAACTAACTTTAGAGTTTAATGTTGTTTAATAATTTTGTAAAGAAATATTTTGTTTGATGAATCAAAATATGAAATATAAAAATAAAAATAAATGAATTCATTAATTATAAACTGATTATTTTTTCAATCAAAAAATTATAAAAGATTTAATTGAGTAAATTCATTGGTGGTTTTTGCGACAACATTTATGTTGTCGCTAAAACCTATTTTTTGCTCATAATAAGCTTTTGTCACCCTTATCTTAATTTTTTGTATATTATAATATTTAATAGTTATTACCACTAATTAGTATTATAAATTTTATTTGTTAATTATAAAATAAATTAAATAGATTAATGATAAACATAAAGATTAATTAAAATAATAAAAAAATCAAATTCATTATACATAAATTTGAATATCATCACAAATATTCATCGAAAAAATAAAGTAATAATACAACTAATGATGTAAAGGAGGAAATCTGATCTAGTGCCAACTCTGACAAAAATGATTTAACATCCTTCAATTCCTTTTCATAAGTTTATAACTTATTTTTAATAAATTTTAGGCGAGATTTTGTTGATTTTCAGTAACAATGTTGTTTGATAATTTTGCCAAAAAAAAAATGGTTTGGCAAAAAAAAAATTAAAATATAAAAATAAAAATAAATGGATTTATTCATTAATTATAAACTAATTATTGTTTTGACATCAATTGTGTAATAACCCAGCCTACCAGAGACATTATTCGCTTTGAGCACAAGCCATTATAATTTTGTTTTAGAGCTTTCAACTCAAAACGTGTCTATTGGGAGTTAGAGTATATTGTCGTATATATCCAACATCTCTCCGTACTTTACCGATTTGAAATTTGCATATGATGTCACACACACCCTCTTAAGGACTCAGGGTCCTCGTTGAGGTTTGGGCAACACCCCTTCTTAGGGACTCAAGGTTTTCGCTAAGGTTTGTCCTACCATCGTTTATGAGTACACACGAAGTGGCTTTGATACCAATTGTAACATCCCAGCCTAATAGAGATATTTTTCGTTTTGCGTATATAGTCCGTCATAGTTTTACTTTCGCGCTTTTCAACCCAAAACGCATCTATTAGAGGTTGGAGCATGTTGACCTATGTACCCAACATATCTCCCGTACTTTACTAATGTGAGATTTGCCTAGGGTATCATATACACCTCTCTTTAAAGACTCAGTGTCCTCACTGAGGTTTGCCCCACCATCGCTCAAGAAGACATGCGGAGTGGCTCTAATACCAACTGTAACAACCCACCTCACCAGAGATATTATCCGCTTTTCAACCAAAAAAGCTTATATTGGGAGTTGGAGTATGTTGACCTATATAGCCAGCATCTAACTGTAACAGCCTAACCCACAGAGATATTGGTTGTTTTGGAAGAACCCTCGCCCTGTCACAGTTTAAAATAGGTCCAACATGTTAAAGAGCTTCGTGACTTATATACACCTAACCCAAGAAGCCCAACAATGTGAGACTCTTACATGGGTTATCACAATCCACCCCCTTAGAGGACATACGTCCACGTATGCGGCTCACCACCTATTATCGCTGAGTCGGCTCTAATACCATTCTGTCACAACCTGACCAGGATCTCGCTTGTTATTATTCGCTTTGGGAAAACCCTTGCCCCCTCACGACTTTAAAATGCATCTAACAAGTTAAAGAGTCTCGTGACTTATATATACCTAGTCTAAAAACTTCCCCAACAATGTGGGATTCTTGCCATGGGTTATCACAATCCACACCTCTTAGAGGACACATGTTCATGTGCGCGGCTCACCACCTATCGTCGTTGAGTCGGCTTTAATACCATTCTGTAACAGCCTAGCCTACCCGATATATTGTGTGCTTTGGGTATACAATCTATCACGGTTTTAATTTCTGGCTTTTTAACCTAAAACACATCTACTAGGGTTGGAGAATGTTGACTTATATACCCAACATCTCTCTTGTGCTTTGCTGATGTGGGATTTGTCTAAGGTATCACATACACCAGTTTTTAGGGACTCAGCATCCTTACTGAGATTTATCCCACCATTGCTCAAGAGGATACGAGGAATGTTAAGTCTTTAAGGGGGTGTCTATAACACCTTAGGCAAATCTCACGTCGACAAAGTATAAGAGAGATGCTAGGTATATAGGTCAATTGGTCCAAACCCTAGTAGAGGCGTTTTGGGTTAAAAAGTCTGAAGTAAAACCGTGATGTGCTGTCTATCTAAAGTAAACAATATCTCTAGTGGGCTGAGTTTTTATAGAATGGTATCAAAGCTGACTCAGGGACAGTAAGTGGTGAGCCGCACACATTAACGTGTGTCCTCTAAGGAAGGAGGATGGATTGTGATAACTTATGGCAAGAGTCCCACATTGTGGGGAAAGTTCTTAGGGAAGGTGTATATAAGCTGCGAGACTTTTTAACTTGCTAGACACATTTTAAAATTATGAAAGGGTAAGGGTTTTCCTAAAACGAACAATATCTCTAGTGGGTTGGTGTTAGACCCTTAATTTTGTGGCACGCAACATGCTTGGTGTTAGCCTTGCATCAAGCGAGAAGGTTGCAGAAAAATGGCACAAGGCTGCACAGCGGGTCTCGACGGATTGAGATGAGGGAAACAGACTACGTTGCGGAGAGTGTCGGTGGGCATTCGTGGATAGCTTAGTGTTATGGGAACACTAGCTAACCAACCAGAACAGCGGGAACGCACCCATCGGACCTGAAACGCAGAGACAAGTTGGGATGGTACAGGTAGCAACTGTGCAGGAGCTGGGCTGTGCAATGGGTGGTGAAAATGGACATTGCGGGTGAATACGGAAGCGAGCCATGAGCTAGCGTGCTCAAGGCAGTAGCGGGGGTGTTCAGTAAGGCCTCAGACGGGGTGCACTTGTTGGCTTCAAGCAAGAAAGACTCATTCTTAATGAGGTGTCTAGCAAAGACTAAGTCAAGGTGACTTAGTGGAGTGGTTCCTTAGCTTAAGGGTGGTGGCACACAAAGTGGCCCTTGACTTGTTCATTTGACTAAGCAAAGGTGTGATGGCAGCATGTATATGGGACATGTGGCCCTAACAACCAGGGGTGTTGGTTGTCTTTGCTTGTATATATAAAATGTCTTGTGAGAGTGTTAGAGATATAGAATTGAGTGAGTAAATCTCTAGCACAACAAGGGTGTAAACATTTGTAATATTTTCTTAGAGAAATAGAAAAGTTGAAGAGAGTTATTCCTTCGTAAACTTGTGCAAGTGTGCGTTGTGTTTATTTTGTGTGCAGAAAATTTAGAGTGTTGAACCTCCATTGTGGAAAAGGGTTTTGCTGGCCGAAGCAATTTGGCGCAAGTGCAGGGTTGCCGCATTATCGAAAAAGTCCCCTGTGACAATTGGTATCAGAGCCCGGTTAGGCTTATTCATTTTTTTACATTTCTTATTTTTTTGTGCAAAGATTTCGGGAGAGACATTGAAGGAAAGAGTAGTGTAGCTGGAAAAAGTTGTTGGTTCTATACCAGCTCATGCCAGTCCGTTGGCGATTCAATTCGAGATCACCGCTTCCGAAACAGCTAGCATTCGGCAAGAGTTGAATGATTTCACCAACTTACTTGCGGAGAAGCTGAACACCACAATGGAAGATGTGGCATCGTTGGCGGAAGTACTGAAGGAGCGCATCAACAATATCGAGGGGAAGGTAGGGTTGCTCAAGCGAGCATTGGGCAACACCTCTACACATGCAGAGATGGGTCCCTCGAAGATTAAGGTACCGGAACCTAAGGGTTTTAGTGGCTCCCGCAACGCCAAGGAATTAGAGAATTTCCTTTGGAACATGGAGCAGTACTTTAAGACGGTAAGAATACCCGTAACGGAGCAAGTGACGATCACTAGCATGTATTTCGAGGGGGATGCGAAATTGTGGTGGCGTACTCGACTCCAAGAGGATGCGGAAGCGCAACGCGCTACCGTTGATACATGGGATTCACTCAAAAGAGAATTGAAGGCTCAATTCCTTCCTTGAAATGCGGGGTAGCTTGCGAGGGAAAGTTTGAAGAGACTCAAGTATACGGGTTCTGTGCGTGAGTATGTGAAGGTGTTCAGTTCTTTGATGCTCGACATTAAGAGCATGTTAGATGAAGACAAGCTTTTCAATTTCATATCCGGATTGTAGCCGTGGGCACAAACGGAACTATAAAGGCAAGCGGTGAGAGACTTGCCTATTGCAATCGCAGTAGCGGATAGCTTGGTGGACTACAAATTCGGGATCACTTCTGAGCAAAAGAGAAGTGATGGGAAGAAGAAAAAGGTGGGTTCTTCAAGGTATGAGGGCCGAAAAAAAAAGGGAGAATCTAGCCAACCGAAGTCACCAAGGCGGGAAAAGAAGGGCTTGGCGTGTTTCATTTGCGAAGGTCCCCATAAGGCGAGAGAATGCCCTAAGTGCAGCAAGCTGAATGCAATGGTTGCCGAAGACGAAAATCCGAAGGCAGAGGAGTGCGTTCCGAAGCTCAATCCTTTACAACAGTAACGTTACAATGTGTTGCGGATTGACGAAAGTGACTGAGGTCTCATGTACACGAGCGTACATTTGAATGGTCACAAGATTCGGGCAATGATAGACACCGGCGCGATAAACAACTTCCTTGCAGCACGAGAAGTGCAGCGCTTGGGATTAAATGTCGAGGGATCGTCGTGTGTAGTTCGGGCAGTAAATTCGTCGGATATGGTTGTGCAAGGGATAGCCATAAGCTCTTTGAGAGTTAGGGATTGAGAAGACAAGATACGTTTCTCAATTTTACCTCTTGAAGATTTCGATTTAATTCTAGGGATCGAATTTCTTGTGGGCGCTATGGTATATGTGATGCCACAAATCCGGAGTCTATTGATTACGGGGAAGACTCCACAACTCGTACCTTGCGAGTTTTTAGAGAATGGCAGAGCGGGGCCATCTTTACAATCCGCCATTCAATTTACCAAGGGGCTCAAGAAGCGAGAGATATCGTACCTTGCAGTACTTGTAGAAATCAAGTCAGACCAGGTCGTGGAGGTGCCTGACGAGTATGCTGCGGTATTGGATGAGTTCGCAGACCTTATGCCACTCGAACTCCCGAAAGAGTTGCCCCCTAGACGTGCTATTGATCACCACATCGAGTTAGAACCTGGCGCGAGACCCCCTGCGCAGGTTCCTTACCGAATGTCACCATCCGAGTTAGCGGAGTTGCGGAGACAACTCGATGAGTTGTTGGATGCGAGGTACATTCAGCCCTCAAAGGCTCCCTACGGTGCACCGGTGTTATTCCAAAATAAGTAAGATGGATCGCTGCGAATGTGCGTGGACTATCGCGTACTCAACAAGGTCATGATGAAGAACAAATATCCCGTCCCCAATGTTGCTGATTTGTTCGATCGGTTGGGCATCGCTTGCTACTTTACAAAACTCGACTTGCGAGCGAGATATTGGCAAGTGAGGATTGCTAAAGGCGATAAGACGAAGACGGTGTGTGTAACAAGGTATGGTTCTTATGAATTTTTAGTTATGCCATTCGGACTTACCAATACACCCGCTACCATTTGTAATCTCATGAATGATGTCTTTTATGAGGTTTTGGATAAGTTTGTGGTTGTCTATTTAGACGACATTGTGATGTACAGTAAAAGTTTCAGAGATCATCTCGAGCACTTAAGGCATGTGTTCACGAAGCTGCGGGAACACTAGCTGACCAACCAGAACTGCGGGAATGGATATTGCGGGTGAATACAGAAGCGGGCTATGAGCTAGCGCACTCAAGGCAGTAGCGGGGGTGTTCGGTAGGGCCTCGGACGGGGTGCACTTATTGGCTTCAAGCAAGGAAGACCCATTCTTGATGACGTGTCAAGCAAAGACTAAGTCAAGGTGACTTAGTGGAGTGGTTCCTTAGCTTAAGGGTGGTGGCACACAAAGTGGCCCTTGACTTGTTCATTTGACTAAGCAAAGGTGTGATGACAGCATGTATGTGGGACATGTGGCCCTAACAACCAGGGGTGTTGGTTGTCTTTGCTTGTATATATAAAGTGCCTTGTGAGAGTGCTAGAGATATAGAATTGAGTGAGTAAATCTCTAGCACAACAAGGGTGTAAACATTTGTAATATTTTCTTAGAGAAATAGAAAAGTTGAAGAGAGTTATTCCTTCGTAAACTTGTGCAAGTGTGCGTTGTGTTTATTTTGTGTGCAGAAAATTTAGAGTGTTGAACCTCCATTGTGGAAAAGAGTTTTGCTGGCCGAAGCAATTTGGCGCAAGTGCAGGGTTGCCGCATTATCGAAAAAGTCCCCTGTGACAGTTGGGCTGTTACAGTTAGGCGTTGGGTATATAGGTCAACATACTCTAACCCCCAGTAGATGTGTCTTGGGAAAACTCGAAAGCAAAATCGTAACGGGCTGTATGCCTAAAGCTGACAATATCTCTAGTTGGTTGGATTGTTATAGTTAGTATCAGAGTTACTTTGCGTGACCTCTTGAAAGATAGTGGAACAAACCTCAACGAGGATGCTGAGTCCTTAAAGGGGGTGTATGTGACACTCTAGGAAAATTCCACATTGGTAAAATACGGGATAAATGCTACAAATATAGGTCAGCATGCTTCAACCCCTAATAAATGCGTTTTGGATTGAAAAGCCTGAAAGCAAAACTGTGATAAAATATGTGTTCAAAACAAACAATATCTATGATAGACTGAGTTGTTTGAAATAGAATACTTAAAAATATAAATATTATTGTGAGTGAAAAGTAAAATAAAGATAGATAAAAGGGTTTAATCAAAATTATAATAGCAAAATTCAGTTTGAATTTTGCTTCTTTAGGTGTAAAGGAGGAGGAAAGATACGTGCAAAGGAAAGGCGAAGAAAGAAAAAGAAAAGAAGAAAGGAAAGAGAAGAAAGAAAACGGAAAAAAAAAGGTGAAGGATAAGAAGAAGAAGAAAACCGAGAGAGGGAAAAAAGGAGGAGAAGCTGATAGAGAGAAAGGAGAGAGGGAGAAAGAAACAAAGAAATCATAAATTTACGAATTCGGTTAGAATTTTTGATTTATTATTTTATTTTAGTTTTATATTTATATGCATGAACAATATATTTATTAGATGATTAAATTGGATTATTATTTGTAAGGAGTGATCTGAAGAAAAATGAATAATTAGTAGAGGTTATTGTATGATATTCAGGTAGGTGTTTATGTACATTTGGTTGATTTTGATTTTAAAACTAAAAAGTGTGGTGTTTTATTATAACTAAATTATTTTTGGTAGATTGTTATAAGAATTGATATTATATTTGATTTTATGATTAGATGAATATTTGCCAAATTGATATTTTAGTTGATTTTAATTGGTTAAATGTTATTTATGAAATCTGGTAATTTGTTTGATTTTATGATTAATTGAATGTTTAGGAAAATTTGTGGATTATAGCGTGTTAATTAAATTAATTATTTTCTAAATTAAGTTAAATAATAATTTCCTATGAATAATATTTTTATAAATATTATGAGAAAAGTGTGAAATGAGTATCTTCTTTATATAGATTATTGTGAAATATATTATGTTTTTAGAGATTGTTAAGGTATTGTGATAATATTTTTATTGATGTGAAATAATAATAATAATTAATAAATAAGGATGTGATGGACCATTACAGTGAATTGGGCATTATTTTATTCCCACTGTGAAAGTCCTTAAAGGTAAAATTGAATTGGACATAATTTAAGTCACATAGTGGACGTCCGTAAAAATGAAATTGAATTGGGCGTGATTTCAATCTCACGGTGAAAGTCTATAAATGTGAAATTGAATTGGGCATAATTTTAGTCCCATGACGAAAGTCCGTAAAAATTAAATTTGATGTAATTTCAGTCCCACGGTGGAAGTCTGTAAAGATGAAATGGATGATGTTCATTAAGAATAGTGCCACAAAAATATTTATGAAATGAATTAATGAAAATTATTTTAATAAACATGTTTGTTATTTTTATGGATATTGATGTAATTTGATATTTTATCAAATTTATGACTGATAATAAAAAAAATTTATGACGATAAATAAATAAAAGTGTTTTGGTTATTTTATAAACATTATTTTGGAATATCTTCAAAATATTTTGTCAATTGGAGTAAAAATAAATTTTATGCCAATATTTGTCCATATTCCTAGAAGCTGTTTTTATATGTAAATATTTACTGAACATTAGCTTTTTCCTACTTTTTAGATCTTTGATATTGATGGAATTGAGATAGATAGGATATTGAGTATGCTTCAAGAAGATGTTGTTATCTTTTGAAACTTATGAGATTACACATAAGTACATGCAGTTGTGTGATTGTGTATGTGCAATTGTACTTGTAATATATGTATATATAGAATTAGAATAATAGAAATTCTGGAGTTGATTGTATTTGTTGGGATATGTAAGGCAATAGTTGATTAATATTAAATTTGAGTATTTAGTAAAATTTTAGAATTTGAGGATTTTAACGGATATGACAGATGGTATGAGAGCATTATATTTCTTAAGATAAGATTTTGAGTTTAATTACTTTTGAAGAATCTTTTCTAATACCTTAATTCGGCATAACTTAGGTCAGGGATGTTATAAATTTATTATTTTTATTTTATCAAAACTCATTGTTACAAATTAAAATTATTTATTTTTTTAATTATTGATTATTTCAGTAAATTTTTTATAAAAAAAAATTTTAAAAATTTCTAAAATTGAATCAATTGAAAAATTATAAAAGATTTAATTAACTAAATTAAAAAATATAATTTTTTTTGTAGGACTTGATAGACTAAAATAAAAATTGTAAATATTTTCTAATATTTATCAAAAAAATAGATGCATATATAATTAACCCAAAAAAAAAGTTTGAATTATAATTCGGGAAATGGGGATGAGCTGAGGAAATAAGCCAATTCCATCCCCAACTCAAACTCCAAATATCCAAAAATTTGTTTCGATATCGAACCTAAACACGATAAGCTCCATGAGAAAGATTGTCAACCCTTAAAAAAAATTAGGAACCTTTTTATCTAGTATGTGAAACATGTCAATTAAAGTAACATTTTTTAAAACATTAGAAACCACAGTAAAATTACCCAAAAAATTATCTTTTAGGCTATGCCCACCCTCACCTTTGCCTTTTAAAAAAAATAAGAAGAAAAAAGTGTTATTCTTATACGAGTTTATTATTTTCTTCATATCCTTTTTCAAATAGTGATGGTTTGTTACCAAAAAAAAAAAAAAATCAGCTTCAAATTTATCATACAATATCATTATTTGGAAGTATAGAGCAACTATCAAAACATCTCAATTCTAGTTAATATAACATTGAATGAAAATATAATTGAAAAAATTTGAGTAAAAAAATTGTTTTTCATTTATTAAAATTATTTATATGAAAAAAAATAGGAATAAAATTCTGATACAACAAAAATCGAGAACACTTGACTTTATAGGTGGGTGGTGTGGTTCAGTCTGAATTTCTAAAAAACCAAACCGAAATTGAAAAATTTGGGGTTTTATTTTTTTGGACTCGAACTGCATAGAAACAAAATTAGAATCAGATCGAACACTATTCAAACCAAATTGAACTAGTTGGTTCAGGTTTAGGTTCAACCAACTTCAATTTTTCATGTTTTTTAGTTTTTGCAAATTTTTGGTAAAACAGCATCATTTTGATGACAATATAAAATAATATTTTTGGTGTTTTAAAACTACAACTGAAATTAGACTGAATATTATATAAATCAAACTAAACCCATTGGTTCTAGTCCGATCCAATTTTTCGAGTTTCGATTTTTAATGCCCACCTGTACTTGACTCTTTGATAAGTCTTTCTTTCTATCTTTAAGATTTCTTTGTTCAGCCTCTCTACCACCATTGAAATCTAAGGTTTCAAACTTGTCAATTTTGTAATCATAGTAGAAAATTGTGTGATTCACACACATTTTAAAGACTTTCAATAGTAGATTTACAAAATTCTGCTTTGCATGATTTGACCTAAGATCATTGGTAGTAAACCTTTCGCGAACAACACTGTCAACACTTTCTATTGTCAGTACCCTCATTCTAAGTACCCACTTGATCAACATTACTGGCAATGCCCCCTGAAGCCACTTTTTGTTCATTAATACTCCCCTCCGTTTCTACCTAACTCTAAATCAAATTTATCGTCTTTCTTATCAATTACAGCATCCCTAATTGAATCACAAAGTTGCAGCAACCCAAATCTATGGCCGATAAGACGATAAAATGATTCCTTATTACTATCGATTATAATTTTCTTTAAAATGTTATTAAAGTAATGACACACTCTTTAGTATAAAGATCTATCACATTATTTTTATTCAAGTCCAAAATAGGAGATTGACAAAAGGCATTCTTTTTCATTTTCTTAGGAAAATGAATGTTCCAAAATATACTGGTATAAGCTTTCTTGGATACGAGTGAACTCATCTTTCGTTTCTTGTACATGATTTTCTTTTGAAATAAAGAGTAACAAATAGCAAGTTTTTCCATGTCGAAAAAACATTAATGGAGAATCGGATTTGTGAAAGATTGAAAGGCCGATATTTGTTTTGCTTTTCTTTTCATCTATGGTGAATGACGGAGATTCTTGAAATGATTACCAACTTCATAAGGGGAAGACTACTCCCCTAATTCAATTTCTAAGTTTATTTATATTAGCAAAAACTTGGAGTTATTAGACTAGGCATGTCATATGGTTGGCTCAATTTTCTTATCCTATTAATTTATATATTATATAATTATTTATCCTTTTTTACTTTAAAATTAATTTAAAATAATCATTTACAACTTAAATAACATTAATACATGAGTAAGAATCTGTTTTTGAATTGCCATCCAACCAATGACTAGGTAGTAGGAGAATCCGCACCCTCAATTAAAAATCTTAAGCTCTATTTAGGTAAAACTCGTTCTCACCGTTGTGAGTCATTCTTGGAAAAAAAAGAGATTTTAGTGAGAGTAGATTTATGCAATGAGTTATAGAGCATTTATGTAAACTTTCAATAAATACTTGATTCTAATATCAGTATATTTAACCCATTAAATATCTTATTCTAATATCAGTATATTGCACGCTACAAAAAAAATCGCTTTTAGTGACAACAAAGTTCATCACCAAAAGTGACAAAAATCAGCGTTAAAAGCTTTAGCAACAAAATAAATGTCGTCACCTATGTTGTCACCAAAAGCTAGTCGCTAAAGGTTTTAGCGACAACAAACTGTTGTTGCTACTAAAGTGTTATGCAACAATAGACATGTCGTCGCCAAATGTTATCGTCAGTCTGAATATTCATTAAAAAATTTGAATATAATTAAATTAAAAAATTTGACTTAAATCTAAATAATTTAAATATTTTATTTGTCAATAATATTCTTAATTTATTATTTAATATTTATATATATCAACAACTTAATATATTAATTTAAGATTTTTTAAGACATATATGTCAACATACATCAGTTTCATATTTTTTATTTTTTAAAAAATAAACAACTTAATATTTATATTCAGATTTTTAAAGTAAAAAAATAAATAAGTCAGCACTATTTGCCGTCAATGATGATTAGTGTCATAGGGGATTTTTTGTCAATGCGACAACTTTGCGCTTGCATCAAATCACTTTGCTAACAATCTCACACTTCCGTAATGGAGGTTCAACTTTCAGAATTTTTCGCGCTTCGAAAATAAACACAATACGCTTGTACAATATTACTAAAGAAAAACTCTCTTCAACTTTTCTATTTTTTTAAAAAAAGATTACAAATGTACAAAACTGTTTGTGCTAGAGATTCACTCAATTCACTTGATGATCTTTAACACTCTCACTACCATATATATATACATACAAAGGCAACCAACACCCCTAATATCTATACGTCTCACATACATGTTGTCATTACATATTTTTCTTAATCAAATCAATAAATTTAAAGTCACTTTGTGTGCCGCTTCCTTTAAGCCAAGGAACTGCTCAGCTAAGTTATATTGACTTGGTCCCTACTTGACACCTTATCAAGACCCAATTTTCCTTGCCTTAATCCCAGTAAGTGCACCCTATTTAGGGCCTTACCAAATACCTTCGCTATTGCCTTGAGTCTTCTAACTCACGGCCTACATCCGTATACATTCGCAATATCCATTTTCAACACTCATTGCACTGCTCAACTATTGCTCAGTTGCTACTTGTACCATTCCCGCTTACAGCCATGTTTCGGCTCTGATAGGTGCATACCTACGATTTTGGCTGTTCTTATAGCGTTACTAGAATACTAATCTATCTCCGAATGTCTAGTGACACTCTCCGCAATGTAGCCTCATTCCCTTATCTCAATTCGCCGAGACCAGTTGTCCAGCCTTGTACAAATCCCGCAACCTGTCAACTTGATGCAAGGCCAACATCGAATTTGTTGCATGGCACAAGATTTAAGGGCTTGACAAACCAACCCCACTCGAAGAGCCCGATATCCTCGTCCAAAGGGTGTCCAAGTACATCTTAATCTCTTTCTCGAATTGCCACAAAGTGCATCTCGCTCCCAACTAGCATCCACTTTGCTGCCATTCTTCCACTGAATCAAGTACTCTATGTGTCTGTTCTTTTTGCTCTGCCCCATTGTTTGGTGAACAAGAATTTTCTATATTTCCTTGCTGAATTGCTTCCGCATCATAGGAGAAGCTTTCTTGACTTGATGGTGCCCAGCATCAACCAAGTCTTCATAGAAAGATTTCAAAAAGCTGACATAAAATATGGGGTGAACCTTCAACCGTTCGAGTAGCTTGAAATGATATGCTACTCTCCTCACCCTTTTTATATTCTCAAAAGATCCATCATATTTCGACATTAACCATCGATGTATAGTTTTGCTATTGATTTTCTTCCATATTTGGGGTGTGAGCTTAAGCAACAACTCATCACCCACGTCGAACTCTAACAATCTCATTCCAACATTTGCATACTTCTACATTCGTCAAGATGCTTTTACCAAACTATCTAATGCTTGCACCAATAACTCTTGCTTGTCTCATACGAACTTATGCATTACTGAATACTTCACTTCGCTAGCTTATTTCACCACTTCGTGTAGAGTATGTGACTACTGTCTCAAAACTCATTCCCGTTGCCGAGAAATGTATGTTGTAAAAAAATTAAGTCACATCAAACAAATTCACACAATTCATCTGACTAACTGTTATTTTCTTCATTTCTCCTAGATCATTTTTCTTTTTAAATTATTTTTTTAATAATCATGTTATCATATACTTTTACTTTAAATTAATCATTAAATTAAATTTTAAACAATTCAATAATTCAAATGCAACAGTTATACCATAAAGTCGGTCCATTGTTCCCTACCTTTTTTTTTCAAAGGAGATTCTCATTGACAATTTACAAATGTAATTAATGATACAAAACGTAGTCTTGGACTATTTTGAAAATATAACAAAGAAATTATTATATCAAGCCAGCCCATAAAGGGGCAACAAAATTTAGAGTAAACAAGGCACTGATAATACTGAGAAATGGATAATTAATATCACCTCCATTTTCTTTTCTCCACCAGTCTTAGTCTGCATAAAAAACCTCTCTTCACAACGGCTCCCAACTCCAGTGGACTGGTTTCCCAAAAGCTAATATGAATATCAATACTAACATGAATGACTTTATGCTACATATAGGCGAAGACGATGTGAACATAACTTCCATTCAAGAAAGAAAAATATTGGATAACACAAACAGCATTATCCAACTCGATATAAATAATACATGATTACGGGAAAAAAGTCTGCTCATATATATAACTACATGTAAACTAGATGCACGCTTGTAGAACGAGACAAAAATGTGTAAGAACCTAAAAATCAGTAAACTCTACAAGAGCTGAGCTGAGCTGAGTTTATAAAAGCAGAATAAAAGCGAAAGCAAGCTATCTATGGTCGGTCATGGTTTCTCCTTGAACCAGATGGGAGTCTCCCAATATCTGCAGAGCTTCTACTTTTTGAATCTCTATTATGCTTATTGTCATTTTGATCAAGTGTTGACTTTTGCCTCCGCAGCATCTCTTCAGCATATCGACGCCACAGGGATTCCCTGTCTTTTCTAGGCATCTTGTTATAACGAGGATCAGGCTTCAAAAGACGTTTAGCTGTTGACCAGGAATTAAGGACTGTTTTTCCATTTCCATCTTGGGTTTCTTGGGCAGCTGCTTCTGCGGTTATGACTTCAGCTAGGAGAGCTCTGAAGTCATGGGCACATCTCTACAGAAAAAGCCAAACCAGAATATGTATTAAATTCATACGTTGCAACTATAATTTATAAATACTAAAACTACAAACGAAAACTTTCAATTTGAAAAATAGGTCAAGTTAAGATGACATGCAGTGTATTACAGTCTCTCACTCTTTTTTCTTTTTCTTCCTCATAAATCTATTTAGGTTTGCAGACACTCCAACACAATTTTACTCTTTCAATCACTTTTCGACAGGTAAGCAGGATTTTATGACATGTCATATACAATCTGTCGTAGGCACTGCTGATCTAATATAGAACATTCTGGACCAGGATATGAAAGATCAAATGTCAACATAAAAGGCAAAAAGTAATGGTTTGAGCTGGGAATCTTCAAATCTATACACAAGTACATGAGGATGTTTATTTGCAACAACTATTGTCACATCACGATATAACAAGCATTTATTCAAATGTTCAGTCTAGGGAACTATTTTGAGCAGAGCCAAAACTTGCACAGTGATGCTAGAGATATAGACCCCTATACAACTGATGTGGCAAATTTATATTGTACCAACGTGTCTCACATAATCCTTTTCAGTGATTTTCTTTTACTCCACTGTAAAGGTAGTACATTGGCAAAATATTATAATAATGTCACACCAATTTGTATGGACTAGTTTGTCTATACGTATTAGTACTCAAAACTTAAAATGCTAATCATCCACAATATGGATAGCAAACTGGAGAGTACAACAAACTATTAGGGAGCCAGCTCATTTTACTTTGAATCTAGATAGTATATGAAGGGAAAGAGAAACTGCTAATGATACATTTTCAATTGAGATTATTTTTGGTTAAAAAAAAGGTGCACATAATTAATTGGGGATTATCAATTACATGTATGCAAAAAGTACACGTAGGATTCAAAACACATCATGAAGTAAAATCCAAATACACCAAGCAACAATTGCTAGAGGCCTCAAAAGGAGAGTGCTATCTGATAAGAGTAACAAAATCAAATTTCCGTGATGCATATGACAGTTGAACCCAAACCAGAAGAGGGAAAAAGATCATTGCTAACCCTTACATTCGACCGAACCACCATTCGACCGAACCACCAACCAATATAAAATGAATCAGGACACAGTAATAAGTACAAATTTCAACAGATAGGCCATCAGCCAGCAAGAGGCACAAGATGGTTGCAGAATTACCTCATAAAGCATCTTTACATGCTCCCGGAAGAGTTTCTCTGCATCAGATGTGTCTAACTCAGGATTGGTTGCACGTCCTTGAGGATCCTTTTCCAGCTTAGGCCTTGATTCTGTCCAAGATGCCTATGCACATCATACAAATGAAAGGTGAATTATCAGTAAAATAGGCCAGACCGAACTGAAACTAATACTATAAAGCTTGAAAACTCCAGATTATCTTGATGGGAATTAAGCTATATCCATTGCTTCATCCAATGTTCAAACTCATGCTCCTTCCCCACACTGGATAAAACTTAATTCTGCCAGAGTTGGCTCCAAAAAGTCAACAATGAAAGTCCATCGATTGAAACAAAACCAAACTAATTTTAGTTTGGATAGGTTGGCATCAGTTTTCATTTTGTTTCCCTCTTCTACCTTTATTAAGACCAGAGCTAGAAACTTTTGGCCAAGAAGTTCTCCCCTCCCCCCTCTCCCCCCCGCCCCCCCAAAATAGTGATGATCAATAAACATGTCAGAGAAACATTTAGTATGAGTATTCATTTTTTAGATCCTTTAGATTCTAGAAAATGTAACAGAGATCTGAGATCAGATCTCTATGTGAGCATGCCAAAGTAAATTTGAATTACTTGAGACTGATGATCAAAGCAACTTAGTGCATTAAATAAAGAGATTGAAAAAGAGAAGAGGGAGAAGTATTTTGAACACTGGAGAAGAGGAGGCGATGAACAAGAAAATTGAAGCTGTTAACATTTGCAGTATTATACAAATAATATATTTATATACAACATTATGAACAGGTATCCATACAGATCAGTTTGAAATTGGTTAAACCATCCTCCAAAATGAGAACCAAGCCTTAAAGATAAATCTATAACCAAACTGAGTCAGAAAAACAAGTCAAACAAACTGAATGATTGGATTCTTGGCTCTACCAGAACCAGAGTTCCTGACCTACCAGGGTCAGCAATGGACCAGGTCTTGCCTCGGATCTGAACCTTATAAATTTAATGTTTCCAAACGTGAGCCTTTTATAGAGATTGTGAACCTCAAATCAATAGTATTTCACCTGTTTGTCAGATCATTTAGCCAGAAACAATGGAACACAGAGGTCATCACCAAGATCTTTTTCTGTAAGCTTTTTCCTCCAGATGCAGATGGTTCAACATGGTTGGTGGTTATTAGGTATGAACTACAGTTATGAAGAACGTGAAGGTATGAAATGTGCAATTGTGATCAAATTATTTATAAGCAATAAAAGGAAAAGGAGAGGAGGATATTAATGGATTGCAAGGATTTTCTAGGCGTATGCTTTGATAACAAGAGGACTTTGGGGTGCCCCATTCACCCATGTTAAATGTTGTACACTCCAGATTTTGGACTTTCATGACCATTCAGGTGCTGAAGAAAAATTCTGCATTTTCTTTGACAAACTCCACCTCCTCAAATATATATAGCCATAGGTGAAAAGGGTGAGAGATACAAGAGGGACTGTAATAACGGGGTTATATTTGCGATTTTGAGATGTAAAAAAATGAGGTTATGTTTGGGATTGTAAAGAGTAAATATCAAACTCTTAAATCTAATGATGGGTTTATTGTGAGTAAAAGGATGCAGAAAGTATAACTATTTAACATAAAAGTTGTGAGGAGCTGTTTTGAGAGTTCAAATAGCCTCAACCTAAAAAAAGATCAAGTCACCGCTCTCTCTCTCCCCTCTGTCTCCCTTAGCTAACAATCTAAAAATAGATAAGTTATCTTGAGACTTTTGTTTTCTTAAAATTCTTTCCTTTGTTCTATTCTTGATGAAATAAATGTCTACATTGTAATTTCTGAAACTTCTTTTTAATACTTCTCTACATACGTTGAATTTCTTACAAGTAACACTACAATTTCCTAACTTATAACTCAGGATTTATATCCCAAATGATAGACGTGGACTTATCAATGCCATATCACATCCCATATTAATTTTAGTTTCAAATATTAATCACTTAGGTTATTAATTAATATCTGATGTGATGTGGCAATAATTCCTTATCTCACAATTTACTTTTATATATATTCTTTGAATTTTTTATATTCTGATACTGCAAACTACAAAGTCATGGTAAGTTCCACATTTAACAAATACAAAGATTTTTCAATCATTATAATACCTGAGGGTCTTTAATTGTTTCCACAAGCAAAGCTTGGAAAGAAGTGACAGCCTCTTTTCTGCGAACCTTTAATCGCACCCTTTCCATTTCTTGTTCTTCTCTTTCCTTCCGTTTGCGCAGTTCTCGCTCCCTTTCCTTCAGTTTCTCCTGAAAAACAGAAAAAATTTCGTGCAACTCAGCATAAACCATACACAATATTTTTTCTACAAACAACTCTTCTGGAAATTCAAAAAAGATTTGGTACAACAATCAATTAGTTGCTGTTGCACCAGAGCTTGAGGAGACTAATCACAGAGATGAAAATGTTTGCATAGATAAAATACATACAACATTATGCATGTGACAAATAAATTCTGAAACCGAACAAGTTCAATTGGTATTACAAACTTTCCTTCTTTCCTTTTTACTGCTCAACTCATGCCATGAACATGAAAGAAGAAGAAAACTACACAAATATATACAAAAAGCAAAGACAACATTGAAAATGTATCCTTAGTCTGCTTGTACAATTATCTTTTCAAACAATTCTTGGCCAAACATGCCAAAATGTTAATATCTAAAGAACACACTGTGCAAAAACTATTGGTTCAGCACTATCATAAAAGTTCCAGATTTAGTACAGAAAGCTATCGTTCCAGATGAGATTCAGCATTTCACTGTCTCAAAATGTGTATCATTGTCATAGGTGTATGATGTATATTATATTGTTTAAATCAGCAATATCAAGTAATAGGAACTGGGGCTGAGTACTTTTGAGCGTAAATTATGATTGACAAACACAGCATAAGACGAATCAGGATGTACTGTAATACAAGCATTTGCAGCAAAACACCAGATGCTATCATGATGAAGACCAAGATATCTACTAAGCATTAGAAGATCCATGAGAAACTGGGGATCCTCTTAAAATTAATGGTTATGGCAAATATTGCAGTTGCCTAATAGACCGGCGTAACTATGGTTTTATAAAAGCCACAGGTAGCTGAGTTAGTAATTAACTAATCCATGGTACTAACAGCATAAAAAATTTCATGAAACACATGACGATCAATGAAATAGAATTATTAAAAACAGAATTCCAATGTCTAACTTAGCCCATCAAGATATGTTAAGAAACATTTAAATAGCATTATACAGGATAAATCTGCGTTTGATGAAAGGGAAACAGTCAATAGGTCTTGAGACAAGGGAAGTCTAGGAATTGGTAATGCAAAATCATAGAGACCGGACTCTACTTGGCAAATGGCTTTGAAGATTTCCATCAGAAAGACACTCTTTTATTATATGCTGTCAATGAGAGTAAATACTGCCTTTAATAAAAACTTGGTACTCAAAGATTGTCACCAAGAGCTGAATTCCTTGGAAATGTATTTCCTTATATCATCCCTCTTTCTTTAATCATACCATACCGATGGTGGGGAATGACAAGAGAAATTGGTTTTGGGACGAAGTTTGGGTGGGGGATAATTTTCTATAATCCAATAGATTAGCTCATGACTATAGTGTCTCTATCAAATCCAAAAAGGTTTGCACAGCCACTTGGTTTGAAACTGAAATTTCAGAGGCATAAAAATGACAAATTTATTAGTGAATAGAGCTGGCACTCGTTCCTGGAGATTAAAATAACAAATTTATTTCATTTTCATGTAAAATGAGATCTTGATAATTTAATGTGGTAAAAGCTCATTTCTTAGCTTCCCTCTGTATGTCCATCACAAAAGAATTCCAAGACTATTTTTATTCTTCATTCACTTAAACTGGCAAGGGATGGGATTTTGGATTTTTTTTCTTATAAAAATATTTCAGATTCATTTTTGTGTGTTTCTTTTTCTTTTATCTTTTTTTGGTCCAGGTGGAGGTGGTTCAGGTTTTATGACAGTATATGTAGGCTGATAGAAAATCTTTATTTTCATAGGATAGTCTCAATTACTAGAAATATTCTGCATTTGGCAGTAAAATTCAGAAATTTACTTGAATGTTGACTATTAAGCAGCGTTTCAATAAGTGAGCACACTTATTGGTAGTTTAGAACTTTTAAGTGGTCCTCCAATGAGAAAAGCAGCGCAATAAAATCCATAAACAACTTGCAAAGCAAATCATATTTTTGGTAAAGCATCTTCAGAATTGAGGAAACAGAAAGAAGAGCGAGACAGAGGGCGAAATATCCTAATAAATGTAAAGTAACAATGTATACCTGCTCTTCCCTTTTGGATTTCACCTCTCTTTCTGCTTCATTTTCTGCAGCCTTTAGTTCATTTAGATACTCATTGAATAGAAACTCCCTATCCTCATGCTTAACGGATTTATATCTTGGGTCATTCCTTAGACTATCCTTCACCTACAACCAAAAAATATATACATATATGATCTACGAATGCAAGATTAGAGAATGGTCATATATTAAAAAAGTCTATTAGACAAATGAATTAATATTTTTTTTTTCAGATAGAGGACCTAGATATAAATACATAGTTCCCTTATAATGAATTTAGCTTAGAAAAAGAGACATCCTTCAGTCGCTGCCAAGTATTGGCACTGTCATAAAAATCTTCAAGACAACAAGAATACTAATTGTAAGTAATATTAACTCTGACCAAAGAACTTTCTCATCAAAATTGGTATTAAAATTTTTTTTAATAGTGTAGCACAGTGTTGTATGCAATATGTAAACAAGTCAACTGATCAAAACAATTGTAAATTACCAGTCACCACATTCTTGAATGCATTCCCCTATCTCAAAATTCAACATCATATTCTGTATGACAAAGTGATCTTATATTTCAACCTAAAGATCACTTGTTAACCAATATAACCATTGTCCACTGCTCAGAGGCTCAGACTAATTACTCACGTGGTGGTGACCCATTCTTCTGCCCAAGGAAATTTTATCCTCAACAAATAATGTCTATAAAACTATTTTTAATTTTCTGCTTTCCTTAGTAAGCTGTGGTGACATATTCTTTCCGGAAATGAGCACTAGCTCTATTCACTAATATATGAGCCACTAAAACCAACTTACGCCCATAAACATATAGATGTCGAATGTTTAATAACATTCTATGTGGCAAATTGGGGTAAGAAAAAAAAATTTTCTGTTCTACCAACCTTCGACCAACGGGAATTAATAGTTATATCCCCCTTTTCTCGGACCATAGACTTGAAACCAGAAGCAGCTGCAGCACGTATTGCTTGAGCTTTTTCTTCAGCAGCCCTCTTCAAAGGAAGGACCCTGCAACAGAAGCAAAAACCTTGTCATAACCAGTGTGACATAAGACATGTTTAAAAATAAAAAAATCTTTACCAGGCAAATCAAAAGAGAATTCAAGAACTAAAGGGCACACCCAAAGTGAACCAGAGAATGTGATCAGTTGGCCACTACCAGCTGACACATCTTTGCTTTGAAGGTAAACACTAGAAATTGACATCTTTGTCTACAAACAAGTTCAGTTCAAATTCCAATCAAGGACCATGGAAAAGAAGAATATAAAGTATTATATCTATTAGAGAAAATTAAAGAAAAATTATATTGAGTCTCTCTTAAATGTTAAACTAAGTAAATGAGCATGTATTTATATAAATTAAAATAATAAAGCAACATAAACTAGGAATTCTACACAAACTAGGAACAAACTAATACTACTTGAAGTAGAAATATACTTTATTAAACCTAGTAAAACTAAATAAGTTTAGTTTTAATTTTAACACTTCCCCTCAAACTCAAGATGGCGCAGCAAATTTGAGTTTGGAAGCCAATGCAGTTGAGAAGATCAGAAAATCCTATAACGATTGTGAAAAGAAAACCAAGTAATAGGGACTTCAAGAGGCGAGCAGCAGTATTAGTGCCTTCCAAAGGCGAGCAGCAGTAATAGTGCCGTCAGAGGCGAGCACTAGTAGGAGCGCCTTTCAAAGATGAGTAGAGAGAATATTTGAGTAGCGCCAAAAGGGTAGTAGAGAGGATATTTGAGGATATTTGAGTAGTGCCTAGGGGGTTTGATAGATAGAAGCCATGAGCAATTCCCTTGCTCATGAATCCTTGAACAGTACCCTTGCTAAATTCTAATGAATAGTATATGCAAACAGTCCAGAAGCAGTAACTTGGATTAGGATTTTCAATTTTTCTTTGTTTATATTTTTTCTTTTCTGAGGCAGAAGACTAAATCATGCTCAATAACCATCTCTTAGGGCAGCACATCATCGATATCAAAACTTTTCTGATACAATTCTCAAATCTAAAGATCAAACCCGCTCTGATACTATATTAGCGAAACTAAAAAGATATTATATTATATTTCTCTTGAATGTTAAACTAAGTATATGAACATGCCTTTATATAGGCTAAAATAATAAAACAACAAAAACCAGAAATCTCAAATAAATTAAGAAAAGACTAATACTACTTTGAAGTAGACTTAATAAAATTAAACCCAGTGAAACTAAAATAGTTTAGTTTTAATTCTAATAATATCTTAACAGACAATAACACAGGACATGGACCCCAATAATACAGACATGGGCAGGGAAGTTATACTAACAAAAATCATCACTATATCTTTCTTCTACTATGAAAATCATACAAAGTTTACCTACAGATACACTCCAAATTTATTAAACAGTGAAAAAATCATAATTTCAAGATTCTACTACATACATGACCATATTTCCAGCCAAGAGTGACATAATATCTGCATTTTAGAAAAAGAAACAGGTACAGAGATGCTGAATGTATGCCCAAGGATTGTGAGAGATGCATTTGTACCCAATAACCTAATATGAACTGAATTCCTTTTACCAGTGAAGGTGCTACAGAAAAAATCAAATATGCAGGTCAAGTTTCTGAACAAATGCTTACGGTAAAAAGGATGAGAAAGATAAAAAATAAATAAATGCAACTTTCACATTAAAGTGGTACAAACAGGCAAAAGTCTTCTGCAACAGCCAAGATTAATCGCGACATATCTGATTAGATTAAAACTTGAGATAGGTCTTGCATGTATGATCACCTATTTTCCTACACTATAACAGGAATGAACTAAATCAAATTGAAAATGGAAACATAGTTTTTGTCATAGTCAGAAACGGGACATGAAACTTTATTTTATCATTTCTTTTATACTTTAAAATAAGTAAAATTCATACTTACAGGCAGTAATGCAGACAAATTTCTTTAATAGGGGTAACATGTAATAATAATAAGTTAAATTTTTCTGAACTGAAATAATAAAAACAAAAGAATTGTAAAAAATAATTATCTTTGTGTGCATATTTATTTGATGTCAAGAGAATGCATAAATATGTAACTAAAATTATTTTTTAATTCTCTGATGATATCTTATCTAAATATAGGCCTCCATAAATTATCCAAGAAATCATGAAAACCAAAAGGCAAGAAATTCTTTGAAACGAAAATGATGTTAAGGGAAAGGTAGAGAAGAGAGGGTGACAGAAAAGATATTATCAGACATGAAGATTTGCTACCACTTAAGAGAAGGTGTATACAAGAGGAAAGAAAGAAAACTGCATGTTAGGGTACTCAAGAAAATCAATATGAATTTTGTTTAAAAGCTACAATCAAATTGAGGTACCATAATCACACTATAGTATTTACAAAAAATGGCAGAAAAAAAACACAAAATAAGATTTAAGATTGTTAAATTTGTTATTATCTTACATGACGAGAAGCTAATATTAGTATTTTGCTTAAGCCTTTCCTAAGATTTTATGCATCTTCTCCTTTTCAAAAATAAAGAACTGTGAGTAAATTATAAATCTAAATTCACTAAATCATACACGATTTTGTCAGCTAAAGCAGGGTTCAAACAGACCATATAAGTACCACTCCAAAAAGGTGACTAGATACTGCTCAAGGATAACAAATGCAATGCTGCCAAGGGAGCTTCAGCCAAATTTTTGTCATTCATAAATACCTTTCATTCAATAAAAGCTCCCGATCCTTGCGGTCTAAGGCCTCAAACCGCGGATCATTTGCCCATTTCTTTCTGAAAGTATGATAATCAGTGCTGTGATCAATATCCTGAAAATGAAAATATATCCATAAGCAATTTGTTGCCCTCAAGTCTTAAAGCCAAGAATTTTGTAATAATTGACAGAACCAAAAAATTAGTAAAACAAGAAGAAACTTCAATTCACTCTTAAAGCCATGAATTTTATAATAATTGTTAGAAGAAAAAAGAAAACATGAGTAAACCAAGAAGACACTTCAACTCAAAGAGGCTTTGTACCTCCGATGCTTCGTCCAGCAACTGCTTGAATCCCTCTATTGCAGCCTTCTGAGCAGCTCGTTTTTCCTTACGTTCCTCCTCAGCTCGTGTTTTAACATAGTGTTCAAACAAGGCCCTCCTTGCAGATTGACTGGGAATAGCCTGTAAAAGAATAGAACTTCCCAATAAGAAAATCAACATTAACTCATTTATGAGTCGGGGAGATATATTGCACTTTTGCAAACTAACCATCTAGACCACATGCTATTGCATGTATGCATAATAACTGAATTGCCTTGTAAAATATACACACTCACACTATAAGGACAAAGAAAAAACAATTAAGCCACCAGTCTATGAAGCCCGGGCATACCAGATACAAATAAAATATTATACAGACATGTTACATTAGTTCTCAGAGAACAGAAAGCAACATTTATAAATGCCAAAATTAACATTATGATTTGATATACAGTTACCAAATTATGAAGTCCAACAAACTATGACAAATAGTATGACGTTTAGAGTGCATTATGTGTTAAAAGCAATACACCATATTAAATAATATGGTTCATTGTTTGATTTCATTTTTCAACCACATAAACTTATATAAGGTACAATACCCTAATTTGAAAGCATTGATTAAGTTATCCCACAGAGAATTTGTTGCAAGTTGCATAGTATTTAAAAATATGTAGTATATTATTACTATTATTATTATGCTCTCTATTATATTTTTCTTGAATAGAACATTAGAGAACCTTAGTATTTACTAAGTGAGGAAAAAAAGTTTTCTTTCTTTACTATTATCAAGCTATTTCTCATTTCTCTCCAACATTGATGCAGGATAGAAAGATGAACAGCAAGATGACAGATTAAAGAGAGAAAAGATAAATATTTAGAAAGGATAGAACAGCTGGGATTTAGAGACAACAGAGAGGAGGAGGTGCAATAAGAACACAGATAAGAAATAAGAGATGGGAAGAGAGAAGAGATAGAAGTAGAAGAAGCGACAAAAAATGGAAAAAATAAGAGTTATCCTTAAAATATTAAGTTTAATTCTTGAATCTGCACCAGACATACTAAAAAGTGGGAAATAAATGAGAGGTCAACATCCAAGAACTGAGCCGAAATACACCAAGTAATTTCAATTCAGGTTGCATTGCTTCTACAGAAGCTCAGCACAGTTTAGGACTTCATTTTTAAAGCAACGTTGTTAAGGTGAGTCCCAAAACCCCCAAAATAGAACCAAGCTTAAAACAAGCAACATCCTTAAAAGGAAACTACCCCAGTTATCAAACCAAAAAAATTCACAATCATTGGACTTTGACAAACCTTAAAACGGGGATCAAACACTATCTTTGGCAGTTCCTTCTCCCATTTTGAGAATGGTGCCACTCCTCGCTCCTTTAGCATTTCCTGTCAGTATCATGGGCAAAATAAAAGAATAAGCCGAGGTTGCATTTGTCACGAGCTACTTTAAAGTTGAATCAAAGGAGAAATAATAAAACAAAAGGAGACAAAACTATTCACAAAATATTTATATTATTATATAAATGAAACCATGATTTCCTTCATATGATCTGCAGAAAAATACATATTCTACATACTAAAGAAACGCAAGGGCGGACTAAAGAAACGCAAGGGCGGACTCCGGAATTCTTATATGGACTGAAAAATAATTAATGCCAAAGCAAGTTGCCATCAACAAAGAATTTCAAAAAAAATAAAAGCGATAAAGACCTTAAATTTAATAATACACTCTTCCTTTGTTGGCCCACTGTCTACATCTTCTGAATCTGAAGAGGAGTCAGACATATTGCTGTCCAATTTAGCATCTTTTAAATTATCTTTGTCATTCTCGTTTTGCGAGCCCTTAAGTGTAACCTCAACTGCTTTGGTGCCATTTGATTCTGATGGCACTGTTGCTGAGGAAACTGGAGCATTAGTAGTAGGAATTCCAGAGTCCTGCAACTTCTTCTTTATCAAATCCAGTGCAGATGATGATCCTGGCATACTTGAGGTCCTAAGAGCTGTAGCATCACGGCCACCCGTGTTAACAGCAGGAGCACTCAAACTTGTTGGAATAGATCCTTTCTCAACCATGATGTTAGCATTTGGCACTGACATTGCATGTTCTTTAGATATGCTAGCATCCTCTTTCTTTCTCAATTCTGTCACCTCGCTGGGAATCTGCCAGCTGCTTATCTGATTTGCAAAACAAAAAGCACGTCACATGGTATTAGGATACATATAAAAATGCTATAGCAGTAACAGATGACAATCTTAAGTGTTTGATCCACTTTTAACTGCTGAAAGTGAACAACTTAACAACCGAAATCTTTACAAACATGACCAAGTAAATCATCATGATACTGGAAGTTGAGAAACTCCATGGACCAGTACCAACAAGATGGTTTTTAATACAAAATCACAAATTATTTAAACAAACATGTCTTACATTCAAGTTGAACCATGATAAGAAAACAAAAGAAGCCACATATAAAAAAGTGATTTAAATAATTATGCCATGTGTAGCACTAAGAGATCAATGGCAAACATTATAAGAGAATTCTCTAGATAAGAACCTCTATCCTTAAAATGTTCTACTAATGATGCCCACACGCAGAAGAGGATAAACGAGAGAAATTATTACACAATTGAATCAGAAGCCCACAAACAAAAATCTTTCTTACTATGAAGGAAACCAGAAAATATTTATACATTTATATCTCTGCATCAAGCATACCTCTCTTGAAAAACAGACAGAAAAAGAAAGCAAAAATACCTAAAACAACTCATTTTATGTAAGAAAGACATTAAAAAATTTAATCAAATTCCAATTATATATTTGTTAAAATCATCGGATCAAGGAATTTTCAAAAGCATATAATCTCTTCTCAGTTATAAGTAGCTTTGAGACAGCATACAGTATGTTTCATATGATATATGTCCACTTATGTAAAGACTCTTGGACGCAGTCTCTAATTCTCAGTTGAAAATCCTTATATTAAGATACAACTATATTCATCCTCAACAGTCAAAACAATGAACTTTGGAAGGCAAGTGTCACATCTTCTGCAGATTTTGCGTGCTTTAAAATGGGCACTGCAAGTAAGACTAACCAAGGAGTCCCAAAAGAAGGGCTTAACGGCATAGCAGAATTTCACATGTTCTTCAGCCCATAAAGTCAATTCTTATACTCATTATAAACTAGATGTGTTAAAACATTGACCTCATACAGTAGAAGATAGGTTTCATCCACTTTTTGCACTACTTGAAGAATATATGTCATCAAATGATACTGGAAGGAATAAATTTCCCACATAACTGATCAAACTTCAAATTCTGTACCATACCTTTGTTTTGCTGTTGTAGTAATATTTTCTGCCATCATTCGTGGTAACCAATGCCCAATCAGTACCAGCCAAATGCTCCCTAAACACAAGAAATAGTTTAGTGTTAGATGTGTTTCTTTAATATAGAAAACCCGTAAAAAATGTTAATTGCAAAAATAATAAGCAATCAAACAGAAAATGAAGTTTACTGGAAACATTTTAACAATGATCTAGTGTCAATTACAACAATACTCAAGAGGTTATTTCGAGCCAAAAACCAAAGGAAATGGTCGGATGAAAGTCCCTAAAGGACATGATAATGAATCAGAAAGGAAAAACCATAAAGCTAAATTTAACCCAAAATGGTATCCCAACCAAAACTGGATGAAACTCCTTTGAAACTGAAGCCCAAAAAGAAGTAAAGAAGCTATTCATGTCCCACTGCCTGCTGATATCTTCGTCCTTTTGCTATTCAAAACTACAGCTGTTTCTTTCTTGCCATATCACCCACAAAAGAGCTAGGACTGACACTCATACAACATTTAAGCCTTCCTATTCTAAAAGTAAAAAGTATTCTCCATCAATAACTCCCTCCAATAAGTTAGAGCAGCCCACAAAACTTTAGATGCATCACATCATCAAGCTAATAAAGAAGAGGCAGCAACACTATGAAGGAAAATGTTGTTGTTGGTTTCTTGATCCATTTTAAACATAATACACCATGAAACAAAAAGATATCTCGGAATTTCTCCTTTGGATCATCTCTCCATTATTAATTTTTCCTGGAGCAGCTTAAGCATAATGCTTAATTGATTATTGTTGAGGATAAGAATTCAGTCACAACTTATGGCAGTTGTTACCACTTGGGCTAAAAACTTAAACAGCATTCCCTCACAAAATTTACAAAAAAATTGAAAGGAGCCTCATAAGCAAAAGTAACCTAAGACCCATCCCCAATTAAGATAGATGAAGAAGAGAGAAGTGTCTTCAATATCCTTAGAGGCCAAGACCCAAAGAGAAGCAAGAAAACAAATTTTGTCCCATAACCAATGACATCTTCTCTCTTTAAAGACACAACTATTTCTTTCTTGCCAAATCACCCATAATAAAGCAAGGACTAGAGGTTTCCATAAAGTTTTAGCCTTTCTACCTTTTCCAAAAGCATAAACACTCTCCAATGGCATCACACCAGGCCAGAGTGACCCAAGAGGTCTTTGCTTTATTGCACAATTTGGCCTATAGGAAAGATGCAATTTTACAGTGAAAAAAAAAATGGTTTACACCTCTTCATCACTCTTAAAACATAACACGTCAAGAAGGGGAAAAAAATAATTGTAGAATATTCTTTCGATAGTTCCCTGGTATTAATTCTTAGGATTCAATAATAGTTAAGCTCCAACAACAGCAAACTGTGATCTCTGCATAATATGCAAGCATATAAAAACTCCTTAGAACAATCCAAAGCAACTAACATGGCTTAAATATATTTTGTATGAATATATATCATGATCAAGGATCCTCATTTCTTACATTAATTCTTACACCATTATAGACCATTGGATTACTATACTTTCAATGGTTAAAATTGTATCTCAGAAGTGCATTTATTGTGGTATATAAAATATCCAGTAATTACATATATAATATATGGAGGTTACTAAAAGTTTAACTTACATTGAAACCGGAGTTGGCTGCGTTGGAACTTTGTCAGGCTGCAAAACATCCAAATAATAAAATATATATATGTAATCAGACACACAATCAACAACGTTTATAAAGCAGTACGTGACAGCAAATTCAGATCAGATCAATAACAGTCTGTGCCCTATAAAGACTAGCATATATACATAATTGAGGTACTACAAAGAGGACTGACAGCAAACAAATTCAAAATAATGCAATTATTCCACAAAAATGCTAAAGCATGTGTTCCAATAGATATTATCTCTAACAGAACACATAAAGTATTTACTGCCACAAATGCATGCTCAAGTTTAACATCACACTAAGAGAAACAAAACAACTCCCATAAAAATATTTAAGAATCACATAGAAATTTGTATACAATATATTACCATGCCTTACCTAACAACAGCAGTGAATGACTTTGTCCAATACTGATGTCTTTGCACATTAAAGTACAAAATTATGACTGTAACTCCTTCCCATTTTTTGACAAGAAACTAAGACAAATTTAGCAGACACCTGATGAGACCAGTGGGATGACATTGGCACATTCACAAAAGCTAAAATGCTGTTATATAATTCTATCATGATTTGTTCCCATGTGCTTTCTCTCTGTAATCCATTAATAGATAAGTTCCAGGCTGGTCTACTCCACACTTCTTCCCTCCACCCATGGATTATAAACTCAGAGAGCTCTAACAATCAATAGACTACCTTATGTAGTTTCCACATTAAAACGTTAAATGCATTAAATCACATTTAAATCATTTGATGCACTGCATTAAATCACATTGTTCTTGCTTACTGCTAGTTTTATATATAGCTTTTTATATCTTTCATTTTGTTTTTTTCTTTTCAAAACTTCAACTCAACAATGATGATTAATACAGGTCATGTATGAGATGATTTGTCACCTCAATTAAGGTCCTCATGTGGAAGTTGCACAGCATTGCAATTAGGCACCTTCTCTCACTAATAGCATCAAAGTTCTCACTCATCTATCACTGCTCATTGGAGTTATCATATTATTTCCTTCTTTTACTTTTGTGCCTGGTTAAATTCTATGGTTTGTTGGCTGGCTAGCATCATGTGTCCTTATATACAGACAAAGTAATCTTCAATGTATTGTACTGAAACAACATTAATACCACAGACTTAGCCTTTAGATTTAGCCTTAACATAATATCCAAGTCAGTTTGACCAACAGGTCTTGCATTCGAATGCCCCTTATGTTTTGTTCATGTTTCCCGTAGTTAGTACATGTGTATGCGCATGACCATCACATTACATTTTTACAGCATTTCCTTATTGCCACCCACCTCAATGTAAACCAAACCCTTGTAAATCAAGAGGTGACTCAGATTTTTTGGCAAGATCTTTATTCATTATCCACGCAATATGCCTACTGATTTTCCCAACAAAAAAAAAAACTACAAAAGCTAGGCAAAAAATGAATATGCAAAAAATGAACAAACTGTCCATAAAACTAGGATTTGCCTAAAAAAACATGAGACATATACAAACAAAACGTAACAAGCATGTTGACTAGATGTAGCCTGACTGTCAGAGTGCCGTTAGAAGTTAAATACTATTAGTAGATCTTCACCTATTAGCTTAAATTTATGGGTTCACCAGTTTCTTATCAGTCTACAATAAGCATTCAGATTCAATGGTACCTCAACACTCTACCTGAGCTAGTTTCAAAGTTTAAGAATCACTTGTTCAGTCGACTTGACTTAACTGTGTCTGCTTCAACTTCACACAAACTCGTGCCATGCCATGCAGTGTAATGAGTTACAACTCAATTTGATTGTGCTATTCATATTTACCAATTGACACTACCAAACTATGATACTAATGGTAGTATATTTCAAAATCAAGAGAACACTATAACAATACATAGAAATAGGCATCCAATTGAAGTTGGTTGAGTTCCCACGGTTTAAACAAGTGTTCCTAGCGGTTTTGGGAGAATATAGTGTTAATTGCATATTATGCCTTTAATTACACACCTACTAGCAGAATTGGTATATTTTAGCATTCTTAATTATGTCAAGGCATGTTCCAGTTATCAATATTTGTTCACTAAAGATCAATTCAAAACACATAAAAGATTTGGTCACCTTGTAGAGTTGTCATATGCCCAAAAAATAACTTTTGCCAACCGAAGGAAGTCAATGCTGTTTTCTGACACCAACCAAGAAACTAGCCAATAAGACAACCCTTTCGACCAGGCCAATAGAGAATAAAGCAAATTATAATAGGGGCAAATTACAACCCACTAAAAGAGTTAACTATGGGCTTCCGTGATAAATATCAAAGCATGAAGGCAAGAGTCCCATAATGCCTATCAGGCTATTATTAATTTTGAAAAAGGAAAAAAGAAAAAAAAAAAGGAATAGTTGTAAAATGCACCTTGTCAACTTAGCCCAACAAGAGAAAAAATTATGGCTATAAAATTTTTCTAATATATTCTTATGCAACTCCAAAATACCTATTCAAGTATAATCAATTTTCCATGTGTGAAGTAAGATCCACCATGAAGTTACAGCACCTTCATGGAAGCAGAAAAGTCTATCTCAAGAAATCACTGTGGGAGAAAGTGATACAAGTAGTAAGTTTCCATGGTGAGAACTCATTTAACAAATGATTTAAACTCCATTTATGCCAACTTGAATTTCTACTTCCCATTCATAACACAAATAGTAAACAAAATCAAGGATCGTAGCACTAATCTACTTTCAAGTAGCACCCTGTCCAAGAATGTTGAGCAGTACGAAAGGTAAATGGTCTAGCATTTTCTAATTACTTCCCTTTGAAGAAGCACCCTAAATTTTATTTATATCCAACATGAATTGCATGAGTGAAGCTTTATAACTATTGAATAAACCATCATGCTATCAGTACTTGTACAACCAATACTTCATGGCTGCTTTTACATAACATTTGACACACTAGATAGAGAGTAAGAAAAAGAAGCAGTGGAATGAAATCAAGCACATCACCAACAGAATTTACCTGAAAAGTTTTCCACTGACACTTCGGAAGTTAATGAAATGAAGTACTAGATATTTGTGATAGCATAAGAAGAAATAAATTAATTAATTAAAATACATAGTGTGCAATGAATTGTTAATAAACAAAGACAGGTTTTAATTATTTATACCTCCCCCTTAAAGCCAGCAGGTTTGTCATAAGTTGATTCTCCTGTTACAGCATTATAATAGTAGACAATCCCTGTGTCCGTCTTGTGGGCTGTCCAGGTATCTAATTGTTCACTGACAGTATCTCTACCTTTTGAGTTAACATCTTGTACATGTTCCCTTTTATCTGCAAATCCCAAGAAAATTGATAAGGCCAATATCAACTCCAGGTTAAAAACTCTTACACTGCTAATTGATCAGTAATCTAGCATAAACCCCAAGCATACCAATCACTGAAGGAGATGATTCTGTCTGCAACCCAGAAGTGGCTACCAGCTGATGCCCCGAAACAGCAGATGTAGGAGTTGCAGCAACAATTCCCACAGAAGAAACACCAGGAGGTTGAGAATCAGCCGCTGAAACAGAAGGATGAGGCACGCCATGTGCCGGCAAAGAAAAGGGAGCAGGATAAACAGCAGGATATGGCAGAAATGGTGGCCTAGTCATGACACCCATCTGAGGTGGTGGCAACCATGGTCCCTGAGAAGAGCCACCCATAGCAGGTAATGATGTATAGGGAGGGTATATTTGAGGCTGAAGAGCTGAACCTGAATTTGGTGGGGCAGAAGCAGTTGGCACCCTGGGTCTCAACAACACAGAAGAGTTAGAATCCACAATTGTAGACGAAGAATCCTTTGTTGCAGACATCATTAATCCCGGGGGGCCTGGCGTCCCCGGAGCTACAAACAATCCAGGACACATCGGAAATGATGGGAAATTAGGCATCCATGATGCTGTTGCGCCAACTTTAGGAGTTGAAGACACAGCCACAGTAGAATCTGAAGAAGTATTAACAGACAATGGAATAGACTGAGAAGTTGATGCAGATGATCCAAGACCAACTTGTGAAACGGCATCAAGTTTATCCTGCAATCAGCATAGAAAATTAAATGTCAGCTTCCATTCCATTCATTGATAAGGTTTAATTAATCATTATCCAACATCATAATGTATATTGTAGAAAAACCACTTCTTGATAGACTATATGCCAAAACTTCACAAGCAATCATATCTTCCAGGGAGATCTCCAAGAATGAAAATATTCCAGAAAATTCAAAAGCTAGACAGAAAGTAATATACATCAGTGTCATCTTTCAATTTGCAACGTAATGCATTTTGAAAATATAACCAAAAACTTGCACAAGCAGTCAGTAGCTTTAGGGAGATCTTTGAGAATGCATATGCTCCAAAAAATTCAACAGCTAGATAGAAAGGCTACAACAAATCAGAGTGTCATTCTTCAATTTGCAACCTAATCCATTTTGAAAATATAACCCTAAATTTACACAAGCAATCAGTAGCCTCCAGAGAGATCTTTAAAAATGGATAGATTCAGAAAATTAGCAGCTAGAAAGGAAGGCTACAATACATCAGACTATCATTCTTCAATTTGCTACCTAATTTGTTCTCTGTAAAATCTAAACATCCATTATAACAAAAAACTGAAGGTCTAGGAGCCTCTTCATCCACCGCCGTCTACTTTGATTCATAAAGGGGGCAATGAAGAATAAAGAAAATGCTAGACAGATTGCAGAACAAAAACATCTTCCAGACACACGTCCAAAAGAAGTGTTTGAAAGATTTTACGATTCAGTTTTGTCATATCATGACCCATTAAAATCAGAATTGATTTTTCAAACATGTTAAAAATGATTCAAGCATAGGAATGTATGATTTCAAAGGGAAATCCAATATGTTAACAAATGAAGGTTTTCAACTTCACTTCAAAGTTTTTTCATGACCTTCAATACTGTCTTCAAACATTAATAAAAACATCTAAAACTAGCACTGAAAATATGCTATGTACATATATCAAGACACAGGCCAAAACACTACCTGGCTCAATGCCAATAAAAGAGGATATAATTGCTAGGAACTTAACTAAGAATATAGCTCCACATAGAACAGAGTGAAGACAAAATGATGCATGTAGCTAATTCAACAAGGTCATTAAGCAGTCAAAAAACTGCACATACATTTCCTTAGCTTTGATTCATACAAATAGGAAAGTTTTCAAGGATGTGAATAATTCTATAAACTTTGCAGGTTTTATTTTCCCCCAGCATGTGACCATGTGACCTGCTGCACTAGGCTGGAAATTGATAGAGAACAGAACGACTCCAATGAAGTGTAACATTACTATCACTCGATGCCATAAATAAATGAACTAATGAGGTGCACTCATTTCATAATCATAAAACAACAAGAGCCTCTAACCTGTCTGAAATTTAAGTCCCAGACAAATAACTGCAAGTCCTTAAAAAGAGGCAGTGAAAAAGGAAGAAATACAGCAGAATAAATTTAAAAAGAAAAAGTTTTAAAAGCAAAGCATATCAATGCTACATAACTATTAGTGATGCCAGGATCTTTCAAACCAACAGAGAAATATAACTCATCCATTAAAGGCGTCAATTTAGGATATACAAATGGCAGATAAATGCGAAACATGTTGATAGTCATGATCAAAAAGTCCATTCAACAAAATATCCTTTCTAGACCATATGGAAGAACATACAATAACATATGATAATGATGATTATCCTCATATAAACATTAACTATAGAAAATTCAGATAATTCCACTAGAGGTCATCACCAGGAAAAATAAACACAAATAAAATTAAATAATATAGAATTTACTCAAGAATCAACTCTCACCGTATTAGATTGGAACTTCTGGTTAGGAGAGAAACCAACTGTTTGTGACATGTACGAAAAAGAGGAACCAGCAGAAGAAGCCGGGCCAGGAAATTCCATGACCGCAGGTGATACCAATTGATTTGGGTTAATAGCCTGCATTTCAGAAAATATAAATAAAACATCTATTAACTGATTAAGATTAGAGATATAACCATCCAAAAGATGCAAAAACTGCAATAGACTGGCACTGACTGAAAATGCTGAATGCTGAGAGCCTCCAGCAACTGTGTTGGAATTTGGAAGCACATTGTAAGAGAATGATGATGCTGGAAGAACATAGCCAGGAGCATTCACAGATTTTGCTTGAGAAGATTCATTTATGGAATCAGTTGTACTGCTACTGGAAGCCTTTGATACAGTTGTACCTGAATCTGAAGCAGAGACAACAATTGGAGCCAAAGAGCCTGCTGATGGTCTTCCAGCAGGTGGCCCAGAAATAGATGCATTAGATGTCGATGGCTGCACTTCGTGTGGTAACCAAGCTGGTGATGTCATTATTTGATCTGCATAAGATGATATTTTAAACTTAAAAGTCCGAAAAGGTATAATTAGTAAGTTACCTTGGGTTTAGGAGGTAACATTGACCGGGGAGGAGAAATTGAGGAGCCCTACTTAATATATTGTCCTTTAAGCACGTCCAAATTCATCTATATCATCAGAGGTGGACCTATGCCTAGGTTAACCCTCTTTTTTCTTTTCAAAACCACCCAAAAAAAAAACCACAAAGCGAGAGAGAGAAATAAGGAGAAAACAAAGTTCTATTCAAGCTTGGGTGTAAAACAACCTGTTGAGCTAACGTATATTGAATAGGCAGCCAATGCCATCCACTAATTCAGCACCAGCTGATAACATTGGTCTTTTAGACATCACAACCACTGCTCTGGTAGTTAATTTGGGTACAAATAATTTCTTTGATTTTCTAGGTGCAACTTAATGTTTCCTCCATTATTTTCAATTTGTAGAATTTGAAGTTAGTACTTACTTTAATGAGCATTAAACTAATTATTCAAGCTCCAATATCATCACGATAAAACAAATTCACATTTAAAAAGCATAAGAAACTGTTTAAAAACTAGGAATAAACAAAAAAGTACCCTTGATATAACAATCCAGTACACTTCTCATCTTATATACTCTGTTGTTTCATCCGAAAATAGAATATTCAAATAAAACCTAAATCAGATTCAAATTATATAACAAATATTATATTTCGATACAATACAAATCTTTAAGAGCATTATACTGCACATCAGTTGCAAAATTTTCTTGTTTCATAGCGATTTCTTTTGGTTCAAGCTTTTTATACATTTTGAGAGGCAAGACTCATTGAATCTTCCATTATTCAGTTATAGCTTTTCTACTTCTACTATATCAAAAAAAAATTCCACTTGAAAAATACAAATGAATACGCTTAGCATTGAAAATTGAAAAAGAAATTTATTGTTTCAATAGCAATTACTAATGGCATCCCGAAACTGATTGTAAACAGAGGGTTAGTCATTTTCTCAACCTAGGAATCTTCCGGTATCATGTTACAGTACAAACAAAATTCAAGAATCATGCGAAAGAAAAACCCTAGAGCCTGGATTTTATATATTTCCACTAATTCATTCCGAAAAAAGAACAAACAAATAAGTCTAGACTAGAACGATACGAGCAATATATAAGTAAAGCAAAAGGCCACAAATTTTCTCGAGAAACAAACAAGAAAGCATTAGAGATGATACTAACCAGACCGTAATGGACCAATGTAGTTCTTTTCCTTCTATGCAGCGGGAGAACTGTTAAGTGTTTAATTCTGTCCCTTCGATGTGGAGAGTGGAAGAAATATGATTTTTTTTTTAATTTTTCTCTAAAATCAAATTAATTAATTACCCTTGAGGGTTTATGATTTCGCTTTCGCATAAAATTGGCGAGTCTTAATCAACCGATGGATTTCAAGGAGCCTCTAACCCCGCCTTCCAATTTATATTTCACTGTATTCATTTTTTTTATTTATAAATTTAAAATTGTTTATCATATTTTAAAAATAAAAAATAGCAAAAAGTAAATGTCAAAAAAAATCAATTTTAAATAAGTACAATTTTTTTTTTGCTATTTCCAAAAATTAGTTATGAAAATAAATTACATTATCATAGTTGGAACAACTTTACTTCTTTTAAAAAGGAAAATTTACATTAGTGATTATTATAGAGATGATAAATAAGTCATGCATAAAATTTAAGTTTACGTGAGTTTTCATGTCGGGCCGACATAGTCCGTACAATAAAATTGATAAGTTCAGTATGACCTATGGTATAATTACTGTACGTGTTGTACGAACCTAATATATCAGAAAGCAAGCTTAGCATGGCCCACAAGCCCATATAGACCGATCGTGAACAATATTAATAGTAAATTACTATTATTAATATTTTTTTATATTATAAAAATTAAAAATTAATTTAAATCAATAAAAATTTATTAAATAATAAATAATTTGTTAAATTTAAAATAATAATATATTTAATATATAATAAGTTTACAATATTTATTATTTATTATTAAATTAAAATTTTAAAAGAATAATTATAATTTATAATAAAATATGCTACTTAATTATATTTTGATCTTAATATAATTAAATATTTTAGATATTCATATATATAAAATTATAAACACGTAATATGATTATCATTCATATTTAGTTATAATTAATATTATATAAATATATTAACAATCATCAATTTATTATACTCTTACTTTTTTAAACAAAATATTATATATAAAGTTATAAGTTAATTTCAAAACTACTGTCAATCGTAAAAAATTTATACAATTTCTATATAGTTATAACAATCAAAATTAAAATTTTATATTTTATCTATTTAGAATTCACATTTTTTATTTTTTGGATTTAAATTTGAGCAATTTAAAATTTATTTGAATTGTGTCAATTCTTTAATTTATTTTGTAACAAATAACTAATTAATGAAACTAGTAGAAATATTTTTTATTTTTATTTTTTATTTTTTTAATATTACAAATTACAAGGAGCAAATTTTTTACATTTAATCATTTTTATTTCATTTCATTTTATATCTAAATAAAAAATTATATTTAATAATACTGTTGATACCAAATTTCGTCACCCGATATCAACTAGTGAATTTGTTTTATTATGGGAGTAAAAGCCATTTTTTCTCTTTTTTCCTTTCCTTAAATATTTATCGATTTCTTAGGTCCTTTTAAAAATTAGTTCGAATGGGATTCTAATTTGAAATAATCCTAGATTCAATAAAATTCTAGTTTAGAGATCATTTAGTATTTTAGTTTGTCTCTAATTCAGATGATAAGATTTTCTATTATATTTGATCTTAATAAGAAATATTGATTAAAGTTTTATAAATTTGGATCTTTACCCTTTATCTTTTAAGTCTTTGTTCTTTAATATGGGTCCAAGTAGTTATCTTATTGGACATATGTACAAATGAAATATGGGTCCAAGTAATTATCTTATTGAGCTAATATGCAGGTGAAAGTCGACCCAATATAGATGTTTAGAGAAACAGTCCAACAGTAAGTCCCCCAGTTTCAAAAGTAACGTAGTTATTTTTTAAACTAATGAGAGCTCGAAAACTTAATAATAATAATTTTTTTCTTATATGCTGCGAGAACGGTTTCTGGTAGTTTAAAAGGACAATGGTTTATAGCCTTCGTTGGGCATTGCAACTGGCACTGTGGAGGTGCATTATGTTGGCTTTTGTCGAGCATTGAAGTTTGCACTGCGAAGGTGCATTGTGTTTGGCCCTCGTGGAGTAATAAAGGTAGCACTGTGGAGGTGCATTGTTTGACCCTCATGGGGCAATGAAGCATAGCACCGTAAAGGTACATTATCTTGTCCCTCGTGGGGTAATGAAGTTGGCACCACGTAGGTGCATTATCTTGGTCCTTGTGGGACAATGAAGTTGGCACTGCGTGGGTGCGTTATGTTGGTTCTCGTGCGTTATGTTGGCCCTCATGGGGCAATCAAGCTGGCACAACATAGGTGCATTGCATTTAGCCCTCGTAAGGCATTGAAGCTAGCACCGCGTAGATGCATTGTATTTGGCCTTCTTAGGACATTGAAGCTGGCATCACGTAAGTGCATTATCTTAGCCCTCGTGGGGCAATGAAGCTAGCATTGCGTAGGTGCATTATCTTGGCCCTTGTGGGGCAATGAAGCCGGCACCGCGCAGGTGCATTGTATTTAGCCCTCTTGGGGCAATGAAGCTGGCACCGCGTAGGTGCATTATCTTGGCCCTCGTGAGGCAATGAAGCCATCACCGCGTAAGTTCATTGTATTTAGCCCTCTTGGGGCAATGAAGCTGGCACCGCGTAGGTACATTATCTTAGCCCTCGTGGAGCAATGAAGTCGGCACCGCGTAGGTGCACTGTATTTGGCCCTCTTGGAGCAATGAAGCTGACACCACGTAGGTGCATTATCTTAGCCCTCGTGGGGCAATGAAGCTGGCACCGTGTAGGTGCACTGTATTTGGCTCTCATAGGGCAATGAAGCTGGCACTGCGTAGGTGCATTGTATTTGGCCCTCTTGGGACAATGAAGCTGGCACCGCGTAGGTGCATTATTTTGGCCCTCATGGGGCAGTGGAGCTGACACTGCATAGGTGCATTATCTTGGTCCTTCTGGGGCAGTGAAGCTGGCACCGCGTAGGTGCATTGTATTTGGCCCTCTTGGGGCAATGAAGCTGGTACCGCGTAGGTGCATTATCTTGGCCCTCGTGGGGCAATGATGCTGGCACCACATAGGTGAATTATCTTGACCCTTGTGGGACAATGAAGCTGGCACCGCATAGGTGCATTATCTTGGCCCTCGTGTGGCAATGAAGCCTACACCGAGTGGGTGCATTGTATTTAGCCCTCTTGGGGCAATGAAGCTGGCACCGCGTAGGTGCATTATCTTGGCCCTCGTGGGGCAATGAAGCCGACACCGCGTAGGTGCACTGTATTTGGCCCTCTTGAGGCAATGAAGTTGGCACCGCGTAGGTGCATTATCTTGGCCCTCGTGGGGCAATGAAGCCGGCACCGCGTAGGTGCATTGTATTTAGCCCTCTTGGGGCAATAAAGCTGACACCGCGTAGGTATGTTGTTAACATTTTTAGTCTTCCTTCTCTTAGAAATAATGAACAAATAAAAGTTTATACAAAAGTACCAAAAGATGATTGCACATAAACAATAAATGATGACATATATGCTCAAAATACTTGTATTTCATACATAAATTTAACATATTACTACGTCATGATAAATAGAGAAAGATTGAAGGAGAATGTATGTCAGATTATATTATATATGCTCAGAACATTTATATTTAATATAAACGAATAAATGATGACATATATATTTAGAATACTTAGTTGTAATATACAATTTTTGCTTTTTCTATGTACCATGTATAAGTTTTATGAGTGGAACAAAACTAGTGTTTTAATACATTTTCAGTTTTGGAGTTTTAATAAGAAAAAACAAAAATTTATAAAAGTAATAACTATTAATAGTAGAGTTTTGAACTTTCAAATTAATATTTTAATAAAATAAAATTACAACTGCGTAAATATTATAGGATATTGTATAAATAAGAATGATAAATTTAAAAATTAAATACAATTAGTCCAACCAACTACATAAATGGAACACGTTATAGTTGTAGTTAAAATATTGTTATATATTACGAATAATTATTTTAAGAAGAAAATATGAAAAATTCAGATATATCATGTTAACATGTAGCGCAACATTTTTAGTCTAATTTTCAATCTACTAACCAATTTTTTGAATTAAATTTGGTACTTACAATGGACTAATAATACTTATTATCTATTGAATGACATTCTCAACAGGCAGGATTATTATAATTTAATTAACTAATTTTTAAATAAGCAAATTATCAATTGCATAAATATTATGAACTATCCAGACTCCTACAAAGTAAATCATTCATAAAAAATAACGCGGTAAAAATAAAGTATTATTGGCTCTCTCTTCACAAACACAAGTCAGAGTGATAGGAAAAATGTTAAGCCCCTAAATTTCATAAATATTATCCCAATACAATACAAAAAAGAAAACAAAAAGATAAAGAATTTTGTATGGAAGTTTGGAATAATATCTATTTCAGTTTCACTCATTCACTTCTTGTAGTTTGAGGGGTAATAATTTGAGCCAATAAAGTTTTAGGACAGAAACCTATGTAATTGAAATGCACTAATATTGCATCAACACTCAATTCAAAGTTTATTCAAATAATTAATCTTTTAACTTATTAAATAGCCATACACTTGCACAGTGTATATGGTTGATTTGTAAGGGTTCTATACGTCAGATTTTTTTCAACGTTTTACCAAACTTGACAAGTTATGAATAGTTCCTGAAATCCTACTAGTTCATCCTTGATTCCTATTCCTAGTTAATGGAAGAAAGATTTATGGTATTCTTTATCGTAGATCTAAGCTTTCAATTCTGAACCACCTAAACTGTTTCTTGTCCTATGTTTTCAATTTTCGAATATTCAGATCTTTCGTTGTTAATATCTTTGTAATTTCTTTTAGACTCTTTAATGTTTTATTGACTGTCATAGTGAATTTTAAGTGCCTTTTATGTGTATTTGTGGTCTGAAACTCAATACAACTCTCAATATTAGATTTACTTGAATTAGCTCAGAGCTCAAAATTCAGATATGTATCAGACTATCAGTTATATTTTTTAATCTAAATTCCACAGCCGCAATACTATAAAGTATTTGGTAATCCTTTCTCATTTCTACTTGAAGTATTTAGTACTCTATTTGCCTAAATAGAGAACTCAAAGCAATGAAACCAACTATAGAGAACATGATTTATATAATGGTAAGAGGACAAGAATAAGGACGTATACTATATAATATGAATAGGAGGTCGATGCATGTATCCTAGAAAGGCATACATAAGTAGAATATTTTGAATTCTCATTCACAGAAGAGCTGGAATCTCTTCTCCAATTTCAGAAAATCGACATATACATATCTACCAGGCCTTATTCAGAATTATGGAATCCGTCCATTATTATGTGATCTCAAATGCAATGGTAAAAAACTATTGTTATTGCTCACAAAAAAATCCAGAAATTAAATCATAATTTATATTTGTGAGAGATTGACAATTTGTAAATTTGTGTATAAGAAAACAAGAAAAAATTGCAAAATTTTGAAACAGAGAAAACGAAGTAAAAGTGCTAGATTAGACGTAAGAAAATAATAATAATAATAATAATAAAATTATGGAAGAACAAATCAACATATATATTTTTTATAATATCTCTTGAAAATTAGAAATTTATTTTACTTTCTATTTTGAAATATTTAGTTTTAGCTCTCTAAACATAGAACCAGAAATCAAAGTACTAACATATAGTCAAGCAGTGAAATCAAGGACAAAAACAAGAAGATATAATATTAAGAAGGTGAGCTTGTAAGGATAATATGGACAGGAAAAGGGCATGCATACATACCAGAATTGGGACACTTAAGCGTGTGAGATTTATCATGGCAAATACTCCCAAAATTGTCTAAAGACTGATTGGATCCGCTTATTTCATTTGAAGACGAGCATTTGTACTTAATTAGCTTTGATTGGCTTTTTGTCTTTTCCCATAGACGGTGCCAACTGTTGATACCAGATTTCATTACCTGATATAAACTAGTGAATTTGTTTTATTGTGGGAGCAAAAGGCCTTTTTTTCTCTTTTTTCTTTTCCTTAAATATTTATCGATTCCTTAGGTCCTTTTAAAAATTAGTTCGAATGGGATTCTAATTTGAAATAATCCTAGATTCAATGAAATTCTAGTTTAGAGATCATTTAGTATTTTAATTTGTCTCTAATTCAGATGATAAGACTTTCTATTATATTTGATCTTAATAAGAAATATTGATTAAAGTTTTATAAATTTAGATCTTTGTCCTTTATCTTTTAAGTCTTTGTTCTTTAATATGGTTCTAAGTAGTTATCTTATTGGACAAATATACAAGTGAAATATGGGTCAAAGTAATTATCTTATTGGGCTAATATGCAGGTGAAAGTCGATCAAATATAGATGTTTAGAGAAACGGTCCAACAAATGCAAATAAATATTATAATTTACAAATTTCCAAAAAATATTCTATCAATTTTTCTATTTTAGGTAGGTTAAAATTGAAATTAAACAAAAGTATAATATAATTGCTATATAAGTTCAATATAGTTATAAAATTAAAATTTTATATTTTATTCATATAAAATTTTATATATTTAGATTTAAATTTAAAAATTTGTGTAACTTTTATTAACTAAAATTACATGAGTAATTAATTTTATTTTAATAATTTTATAAGTTTAGTTTTATTATTTAAAATTAATTTTTTTTGTTAATGATAAATATTAATTATTGTTTACTAGACCAATATTATTGATCACGGACTGAATAGTAACCCAGATAATAGAGCGGCTCAACCCATGAATAATACTGGCCCAACACAACATGGTTATTGTTCGTGGCACAACACGACATATGGGCCTTTTTTCTTTGCCCAACCTGACACTATTCACGAGCTAGGCTGTATCGGACTTGGGCCGACTCACCCGTTTTGTCATCTCTAGATTACTGTTCACACCCAATTTTCGTAAATAACCACCGTTCAAAAAAATTTTCAAAAATGACTAACTATAATTTTTGTAAACAAAATTGCCCTTATGACCAAAACTTCCAATACCTAATTTTATGAAATCTCCATTTGTGACTATTGAAAAAAATCGAAATACCATAATAAAATCGAGGCAGTGGCAGCGGCGTAGGATGCTATCTCAATGGGTTGACAATAATAGACTTGTGAGGAGGAATCCGATGAAAAATCGATGGTAAAAAGGTCACCACGACGACGATACACACTTGTTCTCTCATTTCTCGATTTTTGAATTGATTTAAAGTTGGATTTGCATGAAAAATATGGATTTTTGTTGATTAATTATAGGAAATTAGTATAGTATTTATAATGTGTGTGAGAATTGATGGATTTGTGACTGATTTGGGGTTTGCTTACTGTGGCTTAAACCACAATAGTTACAAGCACTGCCAATTGAAGCAACATAGTGTGTGCGAAAGTGTAGTTACTCACACAACTTAAACTACACTTTTGCATACGTTAATATTTAGTCGTGCGCAAAAGTGTAGATACATAGAAAGTTGAATCTACACTTTCACACACACTAACCATTTGGTCATGCGTGAAAGTGGATTTCTTACATTCGAGCACAATAGAGATCATACTTCAATTTTTTATTAGGGTCGAGCATGTTCATTTCATAATTCTAAGCACGTTAAAGGGAAAGAACATGCTCGAAATCATAATTTCGATTTATCTAGAATTTTAATAAATTTTGTATTAGTTTTGAGCATGTTCATTAGTCATAGGTTTAAGTACATTAAAGAGAAGAATATGCTCGAAACTATAGTTTTGATTTTCCAAAATCTAAATAAATTATGAACAGTTTCGAGTATGCTTTTTTTAAAGGTAAGGAAGGTGGGGTATGCCCCAAATCATTTTTATAAATTTTTCTTACCTTCTCTAAGGCGGTGTTTCAAAACTGGACACAGGGTAAACAAGCAACACCTTTAACCATTCAGGTAAGCTCTTAGAGGCATGTTTATTTCATATTTTCGGGCAAATTAAAAGGGAGAAAATGCTCGAAATTTATTTAGATTCTAGTAAAATCGAAACCAATTGTTTTAATTGTTCCAAAATCTAAATAAAATTGGAAATTTTGATGAGTTTCGAGCATGTGAATTATGTTAGTTTTAATCATGTTATAAGGAAAGAACATACTCAAAACCACAGTTTTGATTCTTGTAAAATGTATGGTTTTTTCTATTGCATCTATTTATGTTCTTCTATCTATGCATATATTCTAGCAGACATGTTTAGGTCACCTGCTAGATTTAAAAGACATCCAATTTTCTTGGAATTTTATGCAAAACATATTGTTGCATGAGGCAATAACTGAAGGAATAGAGGAGGAGATGTGCTTTCTTGTGGATGAGCATACCATCCACTTCTCGCATGTAAAGTTCGAGCTAATTACGAGTTTAAGTTTTGGCTCTATTTGAGTGCTACGGAAGGGATGATGAAGCTTAAGGATTTGTAATCTAGAGGCCAAACCAGTATACCACTGTGGAAGATAGTGGCGACGTACGATGAATTTGAGTTCATGAAAATTGATGACATGAATGTAGTGAAGTTATCACTCTATGTTGTATTAGAACATTTTTTTACTTAGAAGGAGCCAATGATATCATACATATATCGTTATTGAGGATGGTGCATGATTTGGAGCAGTTCAACTATTATCTTTGGAGAGAGACAATTTATATATACATTCGACATGATAGATATATGGTTACCAAGGATGGTGGATGATTTGGAGTAGTTAAACTATTATCCTCGAGGAGCGACAATTTAGATATACATTCGACGTAATAGTAAAGTGATGTGTAAATAGTTGGCAACGTATAAGAGGAAGGCTACGTTAAATAAGAAAAAGGGGGAGAAGCACAAGAATAAGTACAATCTCGATGGATTTTCATTAGCTTTTTAGGCTATAAGTCATTCTCATTATTAAAAAGAAATTTATTTAAAAGGAAATTTATTTATCAAAATCAATGACTAACATTTGTAACAAATTATTGTATTTATGTTATATATTATTCACTAATGTTAATATACTTAATAATGTGTAAAATTGGATCTATGAGGCCATTTCTAATTTTGGGAGGGAGATGGGGACATGTACCAACTCTCGCATATCTCTTATGTTAAGATGGATAGTGAAGAGGAAGAATGTGAGGGATAGTGACCTTACCATCTATATATTCAACGACAGTAAGGTATGATTCTTCACGTTTATTATTTCTTTTTTCGATTTCAAAATAATGTCGAAGGTAGTATAATATGCCTTAATAATTTTGTTTTATAGCCCCTAGCCATATTATGTACGTTGAAGCTTAGCAAGGATGAGAAGGACCGACCTTATGTTGCCATTTGGGTACTGAGTTAGCCTTTCAGTGGCGAGTGTAGAGACGATCTTTTTCCTAAGTTGACTGTACACGATGAGGGTATGGACAACGATGACGAGGCTGTGACCGCCGATGATTGTAAGTCATCGAGATCACCGAGTCCGCAAAAGGTATATTTTACCTCCTTCACCCAGTTGCTAAACTATGTTTATATCATTTACTTAAATCCAAATTGTTTACGATTACTTTCAAAGTCCATTTACCTTTTGTATGATATTTTGTAGGGCATAGATCAACATGATAGTTCCACGCCGCTTACATTGCCAAGCCTAATAAAGAATAAGAAGGTAGTTTAGTAATGTTTAAACCTACAACATGATTTCAAATCCTTGAACTTCGACAAGGTCCATGCCATGATTCAGACGAGTTAGTATAGTGTAGTGATTTATTAATGAGAGCTACTTCGATGGCACATGCATCAAACATTCTCCAGTTGTTGAGGATGCAAGGCTCAAAGCAACTGACTATGTTGATATCCAACCATCACCTCAGCGTGATTGAGACCTTCTAAGGGAGATCTGTGCACTCCGTCTGACTTCAAGGCTTTTACTCAAAGGCATGAAGAGATGTGGCACCGTTATGATGATGTGATGCCGCATTAGGAGGAGTTTCTACAGTATTAGGAAGAGACATTAACAATCCTATTCAGAAGGTAAATGATATGCAATACAGAGATGCCTATTGTCATGCTTGTGATGCACACGATCCTTTAAGTATTTCGATTTTTACAATTATAGATGTTCGATATCATAAGGTGCCTACGACCTTAAGTGTAGTAGTAAAGGAATTTTTGTGCGACTTATTATTGTGATTGTCGATTCGTTTTATTGGGTTGTTGAAAAGGTGTTTAAGGCCCTACACTATTTGTATTATGAGTGTATCACTTTTTATGCAGGTTTTTTTTTTTTATTTCTCCAAATACAAGGGCAACACTTTTTTTTTTCAAAATTATAACACGTGCTAACTCGCTTATGATTCATAGTTCAGGATGAAGATAGTGGGGAGGTCAGTGTGCCTATCATTTTGTGACCTCCTCTAGATAATGCTAGTCCTTACGGGCGCGTATACAAAAGGATTTAGGCACAACAAACCTTGTACACAATCCTTTTCAAGTGATAAGGCTAGAGTGGAGAGAGGATGGCCACAGTACAGTCTAATCTTATCTTGAGGTATCCATTGAGGGGTAGACCATTAGGGTGACACCAGAGCGAATGAGTATTGTAGCAGTGAACACTGGCTGATGGCTTATATGGACACTGTGAGTATCTAACCATTACTATTATTATTATTTTCCTAATTAATATTTTATGACAATAATGCAGCACGTCAATGAGTATATGCTTATGTTGGCGCACTAGCAGGGGCTTGTGCAACTCTTGTGTCCTTACAATGAATAGTTGCGTCTACGTATCTCTATGTAAGTTCGAGCCTTAAATTTATCGACTTTCTTTACTTGAACATGACATTATATTGAATATGTTGAATGTGTTGAATATTTTCTTATAATTACTAATACATAAGTTATATATTGCAGACATCGTTGAAGTATGCATGAGACAATTATTTGAAGAGGAAGCTGGCCAAAGGTAGTTTCTACGTAGATATCCCCCTGGAATTGCATATCCTCTCTAGCCAGAGCAGTGTGCACCGGCCGACCATGATGGACTGTGGACGTTCAAATTTCTCTATGCGTATGTCACGATCATTGGGTGGTGTATGCAATATATTTTGAGAGTCGTCAGATTATAGTGTATAACACTGTCAGCTCACTCAGACTAGGAGTTGGCAATTGCACTGGAGCTTATGTGTGAGTTGCTACCCATTTGATGTGATTTGTTGGGTTTTATCATACACACATTGAGTTGTCTGACATCGATGAGTCGTTCACTTATGTTCGACCAGTCAATAAGGTGCCTGACCAGGACTTGGCTTATGGAGATTACTACATTTTCATATGCATGTACATCTATTACTTAGTCGTAGGAAAAGGATTGTCATTGTCGACAAATATTTGTATATTCCCCCCTCTGTATATAGTTTTGTCATACATATATTTTTTTTTACTTATGTTTGCATGTTGGTTGTTATGATTATATTTTGTTCTTCCTTCATTTGTCGATGTGGAATTATGGATCCAATGCAATTATGTCAAATTGGAGCATGTAGTTGGTTTGAGAATTTAGTGAGTAACGCAACCAATTTAGCGTCATTGTAATGTTTATGTTATACCATTGCTATCAATTTAAATTGAAATTATCTCAAAATATAGATTTAAGAAAATCTAATATATTGAATTATGTTAATTTAATCCAAAGCAATTTTTGGATAGAATGGACATTGTGCCATATATAGAAACAAAACTATATAAATATTTTTTATAAATTTGTTAACTCATATTTATATTGTTTATTTAATGTATGGGGTCTAAATTTCATATATTCAGCTCAGTATATTGAATGCATCAACACTATGCCTTATTCAAAATGAAAAAACATAAATATAAAGCACGTCAATCAATATCCATTAAATATTAGATTTATTTACAACTTCACGTTTATTAAAATTAAAGATGTACTACTAATTTAATACATTGATTACGTTATGTAAACAACTTTCAAACAAGCATTTTTTAAAGTTTCGAGAATGAACTCGAAATTTCATGAAAATAATGTGCTCAAGATAACAGTTTTGAGCATGTTTTTTCATGAAGTTTAGAGTTCATGCTCGAAACTTGTGTTTAGATTTTTCCAATACGCAGAAAATGATGAAAAAAATGAATATTCAACTAAGAGGATGTAACTAACAAACACTTAGACTTTTGTGAATTTCATAACTGTCATCTAATGTTATATAAATGTAGCACACACAAATTGAGAAAAAGACAACAAATTAAATCCATAAGTCAAGTTTACAAATGTTCTTACAAAATGTTTTTCCTACTTATATAAACATTTCACTAACTAAGGTATAAGGGAATTGAATTTTTGCACGTAGTGCAATTGTGTCCAAGTTGTTGACATGGGGAACATGTCTAGCGAACCACTTCCTATACAGTAGAATGAATTCGTTGTTTTTTTGGTCGACTTGCAAGAAGGTGCTGCCTAGGCATCTTTACATTGATTTCTCACACTTTATCTGGAATTATTGAGTTAACATCATTTCCAATAGAATGAATAGACTCTATATATGCATTTACCCAAGCATTAGTCGTGCAGTATTGTGCACAAAGTGAATTATGTGATAGACGAATGTGTCTACATGTCACAAAAACATGAGCACACTGTAATGGTTGCAAGCCAAATCGTTTACAACTGCAAGTCTTATCCTGCAAGTGTACTATCTCAACATTCCTTTGCTGATTGGACTAAAATATAGTGACTAGACTAAAATACAAGGATTTCAAAACTTAGAAAATGGACTAAAGTGTAAGTTTTTCAAAGTTGGGTCCCAACGGCTAGTAATGACTAGAAAAGGTCATATTTTATTTTCTACTATAAGTACTAGCCTAAACTTATTTTGAATTAAGATTTTAAGATTTGAATACTTTGAGCTTATAATTGTAGATCAAGTAGTTAATTCTTACACACTCTAATTCTTCATTTATATTATTCTTTGAAAAAAAGTATTTACATTTTTTCTTGATAAAGTTATTTTATCAAGGATATTTTTCTCGTTATTATTCTGTGTGAGTATGAGAGAAGCACACTCGCTGTAAGGTTAGAGTGATACCCATAACTCACTTGTTTGTAAAAGTTGAAGAGGCACCCGTGAAGTCCTCTTGGCATAAGGTTTAAGTGGTATCCATTAAGTCCACTAGGAATTGTAATTAGTTGTCTTCAGGTTTGAAGGCACAAGTAGTGGAATCCTCATACGGGTTGGCTTAGAACCATGAACATAGGCTAGAGTTTGTCAAACCACGTAAAAATACGGTGTTATCTTTCTCTACACTTTTACTTATTTAATTTATATTGTTTTTATTATTTCACACATTTTTTTACTCACATTTGAACTTAATTTGTTGAATATTTAAATTGTGTATTGAATTTTATCGAATTGCACTTTGTTGCAATTAATTTACTTGATAAAGAATTCGAATTTTATTTTTAATTTGTTAATTTTTGAAAATTGAATTCATCTCCCTCTTGGGTTGCCTTAGTGTACTTTCAAAAACAATAACTTCTTGTTGTTCTTATTAAAATTAGCATCATGAAGCAACAAACAACTAAAAGAAAACACAATATTAAACTACGAAAGAAATAGCAAAGCCACAAATAACCTTGTAGAAACAAACATCCGCAAATATACGACTCAGCAGCATCCAGTAGCAAATAGCATAGACAAACAACAAAACAGCAAGTGGACTGCATAACAATAGCAAATCGACAAATTTAGCAGCAAATAGCCTCAAAACTAAATTATTAGTTCTCAAAATAACACTTTTGATAAGGATTAAACTATAATGTTCTAAACAAAAAGATAAATTGCATCTAATAATTCTATTGAGATTATATACAAACTATAGAATTGATAACGGAGAATATCCTAATATTTTCCTACAAATAATAATAAAAAAAAGATATGAGTGGACAATAGTTTAGTTCAATAACAATTTTGGCCACAAAAAATAACTTAATTTTAACAAAAACCAACTACTTGCCAAAATTTTCTACTACTTCAAACAACAAAATTCTACCTCTATAATTATTACTATTATTATTATTATTATCTAATTCTTTAGTTATCCAAAAAAAAAAACACAGGAAATTTTATAAAATGTTATAAAGTTTAATGTATTTTGTATTAAAACTATAACACTAATAATAGTAATAATAATAAAATATATTAATTATAACAAAAAATATCAATTTCATCCTTAGTATATTTCGATATTATTGTTTATATCCCTATTATTTTAAAATTACACATTTAGTCCTTGTCGTTATAACATTAACCTTAAAATTTTAATTTTTGAGTACAAATGACCTTATTGTCTCTATAGTGATAATGATGATGTCACCTAATTTTTAAAAATAAAATAAAATAAATATCAATTCTAAAAAGCTCAAACAAATATTAAAAATAAAATTATTTAATAAAAAATAATTTCAAATTAAAAATTACTATAACTAAAAAAATTAAATTCATAATCTAATAAATTTATTTATTTTTATTTTTTAAATTTTTACCATAAAATTAAATATAAATATAGATAATGAAATATAAATAAGTTTATTTTTTTTTATTTTTAAAATTTTTACAATAAGATCAAATAAAAATAATAAAATTTTATAAAAATAAGAATAATAAAATCTAAATAAGTTTATTTCTTTTGAATTTTTTAATTTTACAATAAAATTAACTAAAAATAATATAATAAAACCTGCATTTCTTGTAAAAAATCATTTATAAATAAGATGTTTTATAAAACTTAATTATGTATATTTTTTTTGCAAATTTTTTTAATCCAAAAAAATATTATTCAATAATTATTTGTTAAAATTAAAAATTAAAAATTAAAATTAAAAATGAAAGCAATTAGAGTTTTAACAAAAAGAAGTTTATTTTTTATATTTTTTTTGCATTAATTTAAACCCAATACAAATTTAATTTAGTTAAGGGCAAATGTGTCAAATTATAAAATATACTAACATTTAATAGCCGTATTATAACGATAGGGACTAAATGTGTAATTTTAAAATAGTAAAAATGTAAATGGTAATATTGAAATACATTAGATATGAAATTGGTATTTTTTCTAATTATAATAATATATGAAAGCATAATAATAATAATAATAATAATAATAATAATATAACAACAACAACAATAATAAGATATGATTATTAAGTTATAACAGAAAAAAGACACAGGAAAATAAAAAAAAGTATTTTATAGTTAAATTTATTCTCTATTGAACCTAAAAGACTGATATGACCTTTGTGATTTAAAATTACCACAACGAAACATTAATTCAACATAAATAAGTAGACCCAAGTGGAGGAACAAATCTTCTAATTCAATGAAATGTTTATCGAGCAAAACATAAGGTTCTAAAATTTAGGTTTTGATTGGCTCACAAATCAATAGGTAGAGGTGGCGAATAGGTTAGGCCAGCCCGAGGTGTTGAGCTCGTGGGCCTAATGGGTTTGACTTTTTGAATTTCAATTAAAAAATAAAATTTGTATATATTACAACTCAAACACACGACTAGAAGACCATAGACAACCACCTTACTATTAAGTCACTTTACTTATTCACTAATATATTTAAATAGACTATATTTAATAAAGAACAAATATTTAATATGTTTATTAAGTATATTATTTTTAAATTGTTATTATCAATATAAAATTTTATAACTTTAACAATTATTTAAATATAATTTTATTATAATTTTTTTTAAATAGTTTGAAGGCACAATAATTATATTTTAATACAATAATTTTAAAAATATTTATTGTTTTCATAAATTAATTGTTAAAAAAAGATAATTGACAATAATTATCGATTTGATTGAGATAATTAAATAATTTATATAAAATATTATCGGTAATATAAATTTTGTTAGTACAAAATATCAAATTTAATTGATACATTTACTATGATTTCTCTATTAATTTATATAATTTATGTATTGATATGATTACAATGATTTTTTTGTTATTCTAATATTAATTACTATATTTTAGTTGCGACTATAAATAAAATAGCATTTATATAAATTACTAAATATTATTGATATCGTATTATATATTTTTCATTCTATTTGGTAGCATTAATATTTAGAACTTTTGATTAAGTTATGATCTAAATGTAATTAGTTATCATTTTTATTTATTTTTTAGATATAATATTAAATTACTATATTTTATTTATGATTAATAAATAATAATTGATGATTATTAATTTGACGATTGTTATCCATTAATTTCTTTCATCAATTATTTTGTGAAAAAAAATGAAATATTTATTTTTGAAGATGTGTGAAATGGTGATTTTACATATGAAAAATTAATTAAAAATTGATGACATATTTTTTAATAATAAATTAATATTGTAATTGTAGAAACTAGTTTTTGTTAAGTCCAATCAAAATAATGGAATACAAACTAAAAAAAATTCAACAACACTTACATTTGAATCTAAGTATCCTTTGAAAAATTAACTTACAGAAAAAAATTGTTTGAAAAATTATTAGTTAATGCCAATGAATTATACACAAGACAACAAGTAAAGTAAAGAGAATTATTAATGAAAAATAATTAATGCAAAATGATTAATACAAATGATTAATGAAACCTTTAAAAAATCATTAATTAAAGAGAGACAAATATACAATTTAGAAAAAAGTATACAAGAATTATTGTATGTTTGGGGAGAAATATCCTGAGGTCAGTAACGCTAGACCTTAAAGAGTATCTAAGTCGAATTCTGCTGAGTTGAAGAGATTAGACATTAATATCGTTCACCTCAGGGTAACACATATTGGACCTTGGGGTGAACTCCCATTGATATCAAATAGTCGGATCAACCTAGTCCTAAATATCAGGCTTGGGTCAAGAGGAAAAGTTTCACCTTAAAAAATCATTAAAGTAAACACCAGCTAGAAAATAGCAGGAAGATTGTGTGGTAACCACTTAAAACCCCATTATCTTTAAAATTCTCTTCATGTTATCCATTATCTAGGTGTTATAGAAAATGTTCCTTAGAATTCTCACCATGATTATCTAACATCCAGATATCATAGGAGAAGATTTTATCTTCAACTTATAAAAGTTGTGAGCTTAAGAGGAAAGGCAAAATCACACCTCGAGAAAATTGACAAAAACGATCCAATTATAACATAATAGCGAAAATATCATAGGGATAGCCACCAAACCTCTTAAAAGTCTCAACATAACGATCCTTTATCCAGATATGGTGAAGGTTGATGTTATCTTTACATATAAAAGGTGAAAATTGAGGGAGACAAGTACATTTTTGAGACTGAAACTCTTACCAAAACTTTACCAAATTACTATATTACTAATCTTCTTCTTAAAAAACCATCTCTGGCTTAAGCATTGAAGGGTTTTTGTTAGAAAACTAACTTTTTTCTGATTGTGCTTTCTTTTACAAGTTTATCCACGACACAATAAAGAGTTCGTTATTGGATATTGGATTGTTAAAATTTGGCGTCAACAACTAACGTCATCTGTGGAAAATTGAACAGGAAGCCATCCATGTCCTAATTTCTCTTACCATTTATTCACAAGAAAGAAATGGCAGTAGACAGGAGTCATCATTCCAAGAGATATCCATTAGAAAGAAATGGCTATAAAGAAGAGAAGAAGGAAAAGTTCTGAGGTAAACTAAGAATCTCACATTGACTACAACCCAATGAATCATGGTCAATTCTCCTTCATGTTGTTGAGTGAAAAAAGGAAATGCTGAAAGTATTATTTTTTGGTCTTGGGCAAATCATCGAGAACCAGCTCTTCCCACCATGTAACTATAGAATGAGCCATTTCTTTCTTCTGCCTAATCAAAGAAGCTTCCTTGGTGGAGACCCCTTCCTTCTTAATCTTATTAAAGGGATGTTACTCTTTAGTCTCCCCGACTAAAGCCTTTGTTCTTAAGGTTTCTATTTTGGTTGCTTAAAAGAAGGCTTAAAGTCAACCTTTGTGGTAAAGGCAGGGATTCTTTTGAGGAAGTGGTGACACCTTTTACTTTCTGCTAATTTTGCCTTTTGGAAGAATTAGAGTTATAGTTTTAAGGTCTTTTGATTTTTTGAACCTGAGTTGGATCCATCTTGACTTTTCTAGCTAGACTTGATTGCTAATCAACCTGTAAGCAGCATTGACATTAGGCTTTAGTGGTGCCATTTTTTCGACATAAAACATAAAAAGCAAAGTTAAAAGTCAAGAAGCAAGTATAGAATGGGAAAAAGAAAAGAGATGTTTCCTTTGCATGTTCTCGCCTCAAATTTGGCAGCCTTTAAGTGCTCAAGTTGAGTGAATCTAATTGATATGCTTATTAATTCATATTTATTATTGTCTTATATTTCTCATTCTTAACCGTTAGTTCTCGTTCGTTTTGATGTTTTAGTCGTATTTTGTGTTTTATAGGTGTCTTGAAGTAAAAGTCTATGATTGAGCTTAAATGAAGAGAAATCAAACATTTTGGTAAAAAGTGTTTTGATGAAAAGATATAAAAAAGAGCACAAGACAAAAAGGAGCACAAGCACGCATCTGCAAGCCTCTTCATTGTCATCGGGCTTAAAGAGCAGAAATAGACATGTTGAGTATGTTGTAATAAAGCTATCATGAGTTTGTCTAAAAACCTCAGAATCATGTTCCGTTTGTTTCATTGGAAACTAGAGATTCGGAGCTTTGATTTGATGTGTAATACCAACAGATATAGAGCGACCGTGTCACCAGGGCAAGCAACCGCACCATACCCTCTATTTTCTTAACTTAAGAAACAAGACAATAAGTGTTGCGACCACACCACCAAGGCGCCTCGCTGTGCCATGCCTTTTGCCACCATTACACGCCCGTGCTCTCTTGTCAGCCAAATGATATTTTTTGGATCAATTTTGGCCCTTAGATCTTCCTTGGATGACTAGATTTAGAGGTTTTGATATTTTTCTTGGTTGTGCCAATTTTCTATAAAAAAAAGAAATGGGTTTTTAACAAAAAAGATTTTTGGGGAAGGATTTTGGTAAGAAGGCTTGGCTTTCAACAAAGAAGATCACAAGTTCATGGGTGGAGATTGAAGACTCGTTGGTTCTATTTCTCTTTCTCACGTCTTTTACTTGTGATTTTGTGTTTTTAGTGATGTATTTAAATAGCTAAACTTCTTTGTTAGGGTGAAGTGATGATCATTTATATTGTGCCTATTGTTTAGTATTACTTAATTGAATAATTTAGAAATTGTAACTTTAATCATTACATGCTTCAATGATTTGGGAGTGCTAACCTAGACTTTGAACTTGGTTCAATGGTTTGGGAATGATAATCTGAACTTTGAATGAGTAATGCATTAATGCAAATCTAAGAACCACACCAATCCAAGGATTGAATTATAACCTCTTTTATTCAATTAAAGAACACATTGATGCAAAGTTTAAGGGCCATATCAATCCCTTACCTTGATGCTTTTCATATAAATGAATTGCATTAGCATGGTAACCATACCAATTTGACTATTAATGTAATATTTTCTTGTTTTCATAACACCTAATGTTTTTTGGCATGTTAACGATAGCCCATAATTGTTGCATGTTCTAGTATAGACGAGTTAAATCCCATACGAAGATTAACTCATAATCAATGAAAAATTGATGCTTGAACACGTTCAATGCTGATGCATGAATGCATTCATCGCACATAAGAAAACCATCACCGACCTAAATTCCATGACTTCCGAATCATACTCAATATCCTGAATATGACAATCAATAGTGGATTCTTGAGCCCTAAAGCCCAAATTCCCTAATCTATCCCTTTAATCAGTTTAGCACTTTTAATTTATTTAGTTATTAGTTTATTTAGCTTTTCGTTATTCAAATCACTCAATCTAATTCAACCTAAGTTCTACTAGTTACGAAACACTGATTTTCCTATTTCTTGTGGGATTGACCTCGCGAAATACTTATAGTGCTATGGCCAATTCATATATTTGTGAGTTTAAAATTAAAATGAACAATACTAAGCAGACCTGATATTATCCTATCGTCAGCAAAAAGTAAAGCTTGTTAACTCTAGTATGAACAATTCCTGCTTCTATCCTATATTCAAGCGACTCAAGCAGATCTGATTTTCCTTTCTAAGAATTCGTTAATGCATAATAGGATATCGAGTTAGAATCCTACAAAAAAAAATCAAAAGAGAAATGTCCGAGATGAAAATCACTAAATTAATTTGTTAACAAAGGTGTTAGAGATTTCTTCCTCCAACATTTAGGGTTGCAATTTCTAAGCCCAGTTTCCCTTTACTTAAACCATTTTCATTTCCATCACTTGTTACATATGGGGTTCTCAGTTACTGGTTTAACAATTCTCGATCAAGCTTGGAGATAAAGAAAAACTTGGGCAAGAGTTGAGGTTTTCTTTTATCAAGTACATGGACTTAATTTCATCAAAGGTGGGAAAGATATCGTTTGTAATGGATTAAATAGTGAATAGGTCAGAGGTCAAATTGACGTTGAATTCATACTTGAAGCTTATATATATATATATATATTTAAATCCATCACAAAAAAAGCTAAAACTGATTATGTAGGAAGTATGTTGAGGTCAGGCAATATTAGGCCAGAAGTCAAATTAGTGTTATACTCATACTAGAAACCTAAGAAGACAACATCCTTGTATCCTGTGAAAAAAGGTACATTTTTATGAAATTTGTGTTCAAATATAAAAAGGCACACATACATATATATGTACTTAGCATTGAAAAAGTAAACTTTGGCCAATGCTAAAATTTTTCTAAATAAGAGGTTAGTCAACTAAGAATTCAAATACATGTCACATCCCTGACAAAAGCTCGAGAAGACGACACCTATTTGCTGGATGACAAAGAAAAGTCTAGACAATAAAAAATAAGCATAGGTGGATGAGCTGCCTTAGGTGTTATGGGCTTACAGAACCACTGCTCAATCTCTAATTGGTGAAACACCTTATTCATTAGCTTTTGGCTTTAAAATACTAATCCTAATTGAGATTGAGGCTCCCACATTTCGGTCAAGCATTTTGAGGAAAAAGATGATTAAGAACTCATGCTTAATGACCTAGATTTGTTTGAGGAGAAGAGAGATCAAGTGCTGGTGAAACTGGTCATATATCAATAAAAGTGGCCAAATACTACAAGAAAAAAGTCCTCCTTAGGACGCTCCGAGAAGGAAATCTTATACCAAGATGAGTCACTTTGAATACAAGTAATCTAAGAGAAAGAGTAATGAAGGTAAACTAGGAAGGATCTTAGAAGTTCGTCAGAATTACGTGACCAAGGGTATACAAAATCCAGTATCCGTATGGAAGGAAGATGAAAAAATCCTGAGATGTCGAGATGCTCAAGGTATATTATCCTTAAACTAAAAGGACATTTTTGTAATAAGTTTATTGTTGATTACTTACAATAAAACTTAATTTTTTCTCTTTCTATTTACTTGAAATCTAATTGACTTAACTGTATGATAAATGTTTTAATAGAGAAAGGCCACCACATTCATCAATTATAGAGACATGCCGAGATCAAACAATGCCTGATCAAGATTTATGTTGGGTGTAAAATGTACCCTTGCTCGGTTGGAAAGAAATAGTACTTAAGAACCCATCTTAGAAAATTCTCAACTCGAGCCCATTATCATCTCATATGGGTGAAAAGGACGTTATCGTTCGGTTTAAAAGGGAAAAGTATTAGAGAACCCATTTTAGGAGATTCTTAAACTGAGCCCATTACATTTCATGATAGGTGAAAAATGCGCCTTGGTCGATTGAAAAGGAAGAGTACTTAAGAGCCTATCTCAAGAAACCCTTAACCTAAGTACATTATTTTCTCACGATGATTGAAAAGTATATTCTAAAGAAGTAAATAATATTCGAAAACTTCTTCTAAGTTACTTTCTCATATGCTTAAGCCCTGTCTGTATTATATTATGATAATATTCTTTGAATGATTGCCCTGGTTTGAGTTATTATCAATGTGAATTCAGATCAAGTTTTTTAGAATGCTTATATACAATGATTGATCTAACTGAGCATATACTGATAACAAAATCTGACGCAGAAGTTTGGTTAACCTATTAAAGCAAAACACCTCACTTGGGGTTTCAAGTTTCTACAAAACAAAATGCCCCTACTTAGAGGTTTAAGTTCATGACAATTAAAAATACCCACCTAGGGGTTCAAGTTCATACAAGGAGAAGAAAAAATAAATTCTTGTTCTAGTTGACTGTTAACTTTTGTTGGGATGAGCTCGAGCCTGGGGTCGTTCCGAAAGTCCTCAAGATCTCCACCACCCCTTCGAGCAAGATGTCATCAGTTTGGTTCTCTCCCAAGGCAAGCCCCTCAAAATCCTCGAGACTGGAATCTACTTCATCCTTATTGTCATTGCCTTTACCATCAGATTCTTTTTTTTCTCCTGAGGAGAGACTTCGAGTGGCGAAGGTCCGCAATGTCTTATCAATTGGGCTGAAATCATAATTGGGATAAAGAGCTTTTAATACCAAGTAGGTTAGATTGACTCTTTCATTGATCCTGATTTCCTTTTTAGAGTTCAGCCTCTCCTTAACATTTTCAACATCGTCTTTGGCTTTTTGGGCTTATGTCTCAAAAACTTTAGCCTGCCACTTTAATTGTTTGATTTTATATTCAAGTTCTAGTTGGCTCGCAGATAGTTCAAAAATTTTGGCCTTGAAATTTTCTTATTTCTAGGCTTAAATCTTTCTCTCTATAACAAGTTTGGCGCCAACTGCATGCCAGTCCAATGTGCGCTTGCAAAGGAGTCTAGCCAAAGGACCTTTTTTCTTCTTCAGTAAGGCAAATATCATTTTTGTCAAGGTAGTAGTAACAAAGTTCTTCTTGATTGTTTCTTTGTGAAGATTGAACAAGTTTTAAACCTGAAAGAATATTAAAAAAAAATACAAAGAGAAGAAAATTGAGCTATTCGTGATTGAAGCAAAAAGAAAAAAAAAAGAGACAATCATTTTTGCTGAGAGAGCCCTAGGTTGTGAATGGTCCCAAAGGTCTTCGGAGTTTCTACCACCCTCTCTGCCATGATATCATAGTTGGAACATTTTTTGAAGCAAGGTCAGTAGCAGCTTGTACCTTAGGTGAAACATTATTTTTTTCGATGTAGAAGGAATCAATTAATGTAGGGTTTTTAGTGTCATTTTGACCTTTTCTTTACCTCCCGCTTCATCATTTTCTTCCCGAGGTGGAAGCTTAATCATTAAAGGATCACGTTCAAGTGCTTTATAGAAAAATCTGAAGTTGTAGTCACTCTTTGGTCATGAGGTCGTGTAAGTCAAGTCTACTCCTTCATTGACCCCAGCCTTTTTCACAGAGCTCAACTTCGCCTCAGCATTATTGGTGTCCTCCTCAGGTTTTATAGCCCGCTACTCCAACTCTAGCTAATTTATTACCAGGTCAAAAATCCTTGCCTCAAGATTTTTCGGCCTAGTGGCCTAATCTTTCCACTACCCAAAAACTCGGCTTCATCATGCTATCAACTAAGGGAATGCAGATTGACCAGATATGCCAAGTCATCCCTTTCTTTAAGTTCAGCCTCACTTCAGCACTCTCAGTGTCTACCTCAAATTTCGCAGCCCGCTACTCGAACCCTTTCACCTTTTTCTTTAACTCTAACTAATTTACTGCCAAGTTAGAAATCCTTGGCTTGTGATTTCCTTGCTCAGTGGCCCAGTCATTCCTTTCCCCTGAAAGCTTGGCCCCAATATATTGCCAACTAAGGGAATGCAAGATGGCCTGATGTACCAAATCATCCCTCTATTTTTTAGGCCATAAATTGCCTCCTTAGTAGCAATAGTGGCGGCAACATTTTTTTTGCCTACTCGATATGGTAAATGAGCCCATGTTTAACCTAAAAGAGGACTACAAAGAGGTAAAAAAAAGAGAAGAGAAAAGAAGAATAAAAATTTTGAGGTGAAATTGAGAATTTACCCTGGCTACAGCCTTGTGAACCATAGCCAACATATCCTTTATAAGCTTTTCGTCTAATTTCAAGGACCTGGTCGAAAAATTACAGTTGCTATATTGTTAAGAGAGGAAATGAGATACTAGAAATACTGCCTTTGGGCTCAGGGCATATATGCTAGGACTAGCTTCTCTTACTCTGTTTTAGTTTAAGAGTTATATATTTTTTTTTTGCTTAATCAGAGGGGTCTTATCAGTGGAGTCCCTTTTCCTTGTTTGAATCTTGTTTTCAAGCAACTGAGGCAAATTGGATCTTCTTTCTAAAAGTCTGTCAAAGTACAACACCAAAATACCCAAAAATACCACTTAAACACAGGGAGACACATTCAAAGCATATACAAAAAACTTGAAGAGGCGTAAGGCTTGCTGGAGAAGTTTCTTCATGAGTCGGGGTCAAAAAATATTATAGTTTCTAGTGAAAACTTTTTTCACTTAAAAGGCTTGATGTTTAAGAAAAAATATCCGCAGGTCAATAAGGCCAGACGTTAAAAAGTATCTGAGTCAAATTCTACTGAATTGAAGAGTTTAGACATTAATATAGTTCACCTTAGGGTCACTCATATCATACCTCGAGATGAACTCCCATCAACATTAGATGGTCAGACCAATTGAGTTCTAAATATTGGACTTAGGTCAAGAAGACAAGTTTCACCTCGGGAAATGATTAAAGTAACCACCAATGAGAAAATAATGGAAAAATTGTGGGGTAACACTCCCCTTAAAATTTTCTTCATGGTTATCCATTATCCATGTTTCATACAAAATATTCCTTCAAACTTTCACCACAATAACTCAACATTCGGACATTATCTTCAGCTTGTAAAATTTATGATCTCGGGAGGAAAGGCAAAATCTCACCTCGAAAAAATGACCAAAAATGACCCAATCATAATAAAATAGCAAAAAAATCGTAGGGATAACTATCAAAAACTCCATTCCCCTTAAAACTCCCACTATAATGATCCTTTATCCATATATAATGGAGGTTAATGCTATCTTCACATATAAAATGTGAAAATCCTAGGAGACAAGTATGATTTTGGGACTGAAACTCTTACCAAAACTCTGTCAAACTTCTATTCTATTAATCTTTTTCTTAAAAAACTATCTCTAACTCAAGTATCAGAGGGTTTTTGTAGGAAAATCGGCTTTCTTCTAAGTGTGTTTCCTTTTGTAGGTTTATTCATAGCATAACAGGGGTTTCGTTTTTGGATATCGGATTGTCAAAATTTGGTATCAATATTGCCAATTAATGATTAACTTATAAATAATTAATATAATTAACTTGCAAAATTGTTAATTAATGATTAACATAATTCATTAACCAGTTAATTATTTTCATTAATAATTTATTAATTGTTGACAACATGTAATGTTTAATGAAAAAATATACATAATTATTAATAAGCTTACACTATTATTGCATTATTAATTAACTTATAGAATTATTGCTGTCCCCTTTGAAAAATGTACAAGACAACATGTAACTTTAATCGTTAATTAAAGAGAGAAAAAATTCAGAAAAAAAAAATCAACACCATCCTTTCAATCATTGAGCATACAAGTATTAATTAATTACAATATTTTATTTTAACAAATAAACAAATCAAATAGAATATAAAAAAAATCTTAGCTTAATTGATATTTAGCAACCTTTAGCCAAAAAGATGAGTATCAATTATGTAAGGTAAAAGAGAATATAAGATTTGACCACAGTAATTATGAGATAGAAGTTAATTGAAATTAGGTTATAGAGAGAAGTTTGAGATAGACTAAGTAAAAAACAATATTACAATTTGTTGAGATTGATTGAAAGTTAAAATAAAACTGCCCGAACTTGTACAATTAGTAAATTAAAAAAAATCTATTTTAAAAATTAAATTAATATTTTAAAATAAGAAAAATGCTAGACCATTTATTTCATTTAACGGTCTACAATTTTACGTTATTAATATTGGGAATATTTTTTCAGTATCGTAGAATGACTTTTTTGTTATAAATTATCAATTGTTCTATGCTATAAAATATAGAAGATGGTTATTACCTTGTGGTAATTTAAAATCCTTATGATGACGAAATAAAAACTAAACATAACTATTAGAAGTGGGATGTTTATAAAATGTTAGAAAATTTACGTAAGTATAGAAAGTAAGCCTCACAAAAACCTTGATAATATTTACTAATGATGTGGGTGCAGCGGCCGTTGGGCACATGTATGTCATGAACCCATAAAAAATAAAGAGAAAAAAATAAAGATTAATCTTCATTTTGATTCTTGTTTTTTCGAAGATAAAGAAGAAAATATATGACACTTGATTGATAATGGACATATCCAGACCAATGAAAGTATTATCATAGTCTCTTTATTTTATTTTACTTTTATCATATGTACTTTTATCTTTTATATTGTAATAATCTAACATAAAATTTTGTTTAATAAAAGAATATGGTTTTAATAAAAAAAAATTTGGGATGTGTGCTTAGTTGATAATACAACTACGTACTCTATGCTTCAAGAAATGAAATATTTCTCATAACTAACAAAAATTAAACCTAAGTTCATATTATAGATTTGATTGAAGGCTTCAAAAGAGTCATAATCTTGTTAAAAAGTGGAACTACATTTATGCATTTATAATGCCTTTTATTCAAATACATCTAGAAGAAATTTGCTCGATTTTAAATATATTCGTCAAAATAAATATCATATTAAGATTTTAATTCAAAATAATGTAAAATATCTCTGCATTACTTCTAATGTCTCAAACAAAAATTGCATATAAAAAAAACTGTTAACTTTCTCATTTGAATTATATTACACAATCTTAAATGTAATTGAAATCTATGCATTAACGAATTAAAAATTCAATGATCCTAAAATATTTAGTAACATAGTCTTCTTAATCACACACGATCTATAACAATTTATAGAATTAGGAAAAAAATTATATTATCTCCCTCAGAATCCGACTTGACTCAATACCCTCCTATGAGATCAAAATACTCTAAACTCCCCTACCGTTAGAACTTTTCTATTAAGTTAACTGAAAAAATGTTTTTTTACCATATTACCTTCCCATATACAACAAATATAATGCTAACATATAATAATATTATATATTTATAATAACACATTAAAATAAAAACTTTAATTTTGTTAAAATAAACATTAAATTTATTTATTCTACTAAATAATAGTTAATTAATTTTTTTCTTATCTCTTCGGCTTCTCCCTTGCTTGTCTTCTTTTTCATTACCAAACCCCCAAGAACAACCCATAATCTTCATCTCCATTGCTATTTTTAAGGGAGGAAGTTGAAACTGAAGCAGAATCGATTGGAGCAGCATTCGGAAGTGGCATACAACCTGCAGATTTGCCGCCCAATCTCTTCATCACTTCCATGAAGGTTGACTATAAAGTTAGATTTGCGATGAGCCAGATTTGTCAATGAAAGCTTTCATGAAGGCTGCCTACCTAAAATTGGTTGGAATTTTGTTCCTGGATTGATTTTCAAGTTAAGGATTTGCATTTCCCTCTTTCTTTCCGCTCCACTGTTACCAAATGAATTGCTATAGCCTGCTATGTCTATTGTTGAGAATCCTCTTCCTCGTTAGTTGAATTAGGCTCCTTGATTAACAAGCAAGAAACTATGTGTTTGCTGCTTTCTTGGAGTGGTGGATTTTGATTAGGATGAACCAATTAAGGATAATCTTTTATATTTTGATTTAACTACTTCTATTTTGGGATTTGCCTATTTGAAACAAACAAGTTTTTCTAATTTTGTTCTTGAGATTTGGTTGAGAAATTAAGAAAAAATGAAACAAGGATGAATCGTAGGAGAGAGAAAGGGGAGATTTGGAGATGGGAGGGGAAAGGTGGAAGGAGAGAGAAAATTATTCAATTTTTTTAGTTTTATTTATAATATTAAAAGATAAAAATTGAAAAATATGAATATTAATAAAACTATAGTTATAATATTTATATTATTATTTAAAATTTTGTTTATAGTAAAAAGATAAAATTAAAAAAAATAACATGTATGGAAAACGAAGAGTTCTAATACCGTCAAAATTTCCAAAGAAATCAATATATATATATATATATATATATATATATATATAATACATAGCCAATCAAAATCTATCCCATCCAATTAAAATTCATCAAACTTTAATTTAAAGAAATTGGAGAAATTAAAAATAAAATCAAAAAAATTTTAAATTCATACCATCATTGCCCCCACCATTATTGCGTACATATTAGGGGTGGTCAAAAATACTCAACCGAACTTAATCAAATCGAACCGAACAGTTCGGTTCAGTTTGATTCGGTTTTATAATTAATTTCGGTTTTAATCGGTTTTTGAATAATCGGTTCGGTAAAATCGAAATCAAACCGAAATTTATTATAAAATATCATTTAACCCCATAATACTTTTATAAATTATAAATAATTAATAGTTGAATAATATTTTTATAAATATATATAATAATAAGGATTAAAATTAATAATTTTAATTTTTATTATTATTTTATATAATTATAATATAGAATAGGGATACGAATGAAAGTTTACAATACAAAGGTTCCGAAACCAAATTGAAACCGTGGTGTGAAACCGAAGTTGGGCCCGAACTGAACTGAAATCGGTTCAATTCGATTTTATTATAAAGAAATCGAACCGAACCCGATTTTGCCCACCCCTAACACATATTATCAATTTGATAGTTTAAGATGGATTAATAAAAATTAAGAAAGTTGTAAACTCGAAATAAATAACCTTAGAAAATAACATTACTCTAATATACAAGTTTAGATAAACCAAGTCAAATGAGAAAGAATATAAAATATGGGAGTTCAAATGTGCATAGAGAAAATGAAGTATAAAATTTAACCTTCTTTTTTTCATCTTGTAACCCGTTACTGTAATTCAATCAACAAAGACATAAATGCATAAAGAATTATGACTCGATTGTAACTATCTATGATAAAAAAAAACCTTTAATCCAAAATGCAATATTAAACTTGAATTTATAATTATCGTATGTATATATGACAATGTAAAGTACAAAAAAAGTTTTACGTAAATTACCTGCCTTTCAATTCTAGTTTCAAGCATCTAATTCGTGGGAATTTCAAGAACTCTTGTATCTGTTGGTTGCAGATTCTCTCAAATATCATGCTCTAATTTGTTGCATTCATCAACATAAAGAAATATCTTTTACACTACTACCAACAACTAATGTTAATTTCTCCAAACAAGGTGTTAATTTCCATTGTGAGATATCATTATTCAATAATGTAAATATCAAATATATTATTGAATATATTCTTGTTCCCAGATTCTTTATGGGTTGTAATCGAAAATGTCCATCTTTAAAAAAAAAATTCAAAAATACCCTTATCCCCAAAATTTTATTCAAATGTATCATATTTCTCCCCATACGAACCTAAATATCTTTGTTATCAAAATTTCACATTCATTACCTTCGAGCAACAACCTTTTAGTAAGGTGATAATTGACCTTACTCGAAGGTAAAATTTCTACCTTACTTGACAGAACTGTTCGAGTAAGGTAATCACCTTACTTGAACTTAACTGTCGAGTAAGGTAAAATTAAGCTTTACTTGAATCTTATTGTTGAGTAAGGCCTGATTTTGCCTTACTTGACTATAATCATCCTTTACTTCATAGTAAATTTTGAGTTATGTTCAAGTACGACATAATAAGTCAAGTTTCACTCTGTAAAATCTTATTTTTAGGTGAGATTAACTTCCAAAATATCAAATTGGGCTTATAAATTGAATCGGAACTAGTTTACTATGAAGAATTAATTGAAATTAAAACGTTTTATATTAGAAATCTCGGTTGAAGAAGAAGAAGAAAACAAAGAAAAATACGTGTTTTATTTGTATGGGCATGAGGATATTTTTGTCTGAAATGGATAAAAATGAGTATCTTTAATTGAAAATTATGGAGAAGGGTATTTTTAAATGTTTGAGGTCAAATGTGAGCATTTTCGGTTATTTTTCATTCCTTATTGGCACAAAATATCATTTTAGATTCATTTAGGAATTTAATCAAGTACCTTATAGATAAAAAGAGACCACACAAATTCATCTAAATTCTTATTTTACTATTCATATAAAGAATACATTGATAAATATATAATAAAGTGATTTTTAGTAAGTTGGAGTTTTAATACATACCTCTCTTGAGATTTGATATTTTAATACTTAGATTGAGGGTTTGATGAAAGACACACTTACCTTTCTTAAAATGTTAATTGACCATCAATTTTTATTTAAATGACTATAATATTCTTAATTCAATTTTAATCTATTTAATGTTTAAAATTATTAAAATAACTAAAATTTAATTAATAACAATTTTAATGTATATTTATTTTAAATTAGAAATTTAATTAAAGATAATTTAATTTGAAAATTCTAGTTTACATTTATTTAATATTTGTTGGAATTAAGAATTTAATTAATGATAATTTAAGTTGATAATTTTAATTTATATTTATTTAATATTTATTCAAATTAGAAATTTAATTAATAATAACTTAATTAATTTTTATTCATGTGTCATAATTATCCAAATCTCAAACCCTAATATGCAAAACGACAGCAAATCCTCCGGCATTAACCATATTTCTTTTAAGTTTTTTTACTAAATAATTCTATATCCTTATCAACCTAACTATTTTTATAAATATTATTTAATATAATATTTATGTTATACATATTCACACTAAATTCACACTTCAACATTAATCTTATAATTCATAAAATAAATTTAGGCTTTTAGTTTTGCACAAAAATTTTAATAAAATTATTCAACGATAGAAACTTAAAAAAAATCAATATGGATAAATTATTAATTTTAAATAAATATTAAATAAATATAAATTAAAATTATTGTTAATTATATTATAATTTTTTAAATATTAAATAAATTAAAATTAAAATTAAATTTTATTTTAAAGTAAATAAAGATATTATAATCATTTAAATAAAAATGGATGATGAACTAACGATTCAGGGGAGGTAAGTGTGTCTTTTCTCAAATTTTTGATCTAAATATTAAAATTTTAAACCTCAAGAGAGATATGTGTTAAAATTCCTTAGTAAGATTAACCATCAACAATGATAGAAGATATATAATAAGTGAAAATTTAAGTTAATAAAATTAATAAATTATATGTATAATACTTGAGTGTAATAAAGACTCTCGACGAGAATTAAACTATAGAAGTTTAATTAAATAATTTTTTGTATATGTATATAACTTCATTTTAGTTAAAATTATAATTAAAAAAGATTTTTAATGCAATTTTGAAGGAGTAGTAGGATTATCACTCTTTTTTATCTAAAAATTTGTTAGAGTATTGTGAATTTAAGAAAGAGAGTATGGTAGTGTTTGTTTTTTCTATTTGAAATTTGAACATAGTTGAAATTTAAATTTAACTGAAATATAAATATGATTGACATGTTTATTTTTTTTATCTTAAATATTTGATTATAAATGTTAAGTTGTTTGTTTTTATAAAAATAAAAAATCTAAAACTGATATATTGACATATATATCCTATAAAAATTTTATATTAATATATTAAATTATTGTTATATATAAATATTAAGTAATAAATTAAAGATATTATTGACAAATAAAAGACATTTACTTATTCAGATTTAAGTCAAAATTTTTAACTTAATTATATTAAGATATTTTTAACAAATATTCAGACATAAGTTAAAAAATAAATAGTCTTTATGTCTGTGTAATAAATATTAATATCAAAATGCTGTAACAAATGATAAAGAATATAATAAAATTAGGATTTATAAAAATATAAAATACAATTTTTTTGTGTTAAAATAATAAAATTTTTTAAAAGTCATATATTATTTGATAATTTTCTTTTAAAAATAATTCTTGGTTTACAAAATGCATTAAATTAGGAAATAGAAAACTTAATTTTTTTTAACTAAACTCACACATTTAATGAAAAATTATAAAAATTATAAAAATCGCTGATAAATTGTCTTAAATTATATAAATCATTTTAATTAATATTATAATTAAAATATTAAATAGGGGTTTTACAAGTATTTTAGAGAATTGGAAATAGCAATAACATCGCTGACAAAAGACATCAGGGGCAAGCCAGCCTCGGTAAACTAGAATGAAAGAAGTGAAGAAGCTATGGGAAGAAGTGAGGGAGCTAAGTCTAGGTAACAACTCAAGAGTTGAACGCCTTGATTCACCACCAACACCTCTCCAATTCCTCAGAGACTATGTCTCCCAAAACAAACCCTGTATCATTAACAACGCCAACCTCGACTGGCCGGCTTTTTCACTTTGGACCCAACACTCTTACCTCTCTAAAACCCTCTCTTCATCCGCTGTTTCTGTCCATCTCTCGCCCAACGGCCGCGCTGACTCTGTTGTCGGTAACCCATCTTCAGATTCTTTGTTCTTTGCCTCTGCCCATGTCGAGCGTATGCCATTTGATGAAGCACTTCGGCTTGTGTCGAGTTCAGTTGATGGGAAAGTCGTTGCATACTTGCAACAGCAGAATGACTGCTTTCGGTCTGAGTATTCTGTTTTATCTTCTGATTGTGATCAGCATATTCCCTGGGCTACTGAGGCACTTGGATGCTATCCTGAGGCTGTGAATCTTTGGATTGGAAATCAGCTTTCAGAGACTTCTTTTCATAAAGATCATTATGAAAATCTGTATGCTGTTGTTTCCGGTCAAAAGCATTTTCTCCTGCTTCCTCCCACTGATGTTCATCGTATGTACATTCGTCAATATCCTGCTGCTCATTACTCCTACTTCCGGGTATTTTTGCATTGCATTACGTGTTTCTTGTTTGTTGATTGTGAAGAATGTAGAGTACTTGAATGCTATGATGCTTTGTAGGATGTGGGAAACTTTACATTGGAAGTGGAGAAGCCAGTTAGATATGTGCCTTGGTGTAGTGTGAATCCTTATCCATCTTTGGAGAATAGAGAAGCTGAAATGGCTAAATTCCCATTGTATTTTAATGGGCCTAAGCCATTTGAATGTACTGTCAATGCTGGAGAGATTCTCTACTTGTAAGCTTTATATCTTTCTTATTTGTTTATATAAATTTTCTTTATAAATGAATGCATTTGGAGTTCATTATCTGTCACACGCATTTCAACTAGATTCATGTATTCAGGTATTGCTTATAAGCTGTAATTGTTTATGAGGAAATGGAAATACAGAGAATTTGAATGAAAAAGAATTTTCAAACATAATTTCTGAGCAAATGTATTCAAGTATCTCCAAGGGGGTGACCTAATTGGTTAGATCTCTTGCATTGGATGAAAAAGGTCTAGAATCAATCACCCTCGCACCAACTTCAGGGAGGATTAAGTTCAGTATTTGTTCAAGTGGAAAAAAAGAGTGCATTTAAGTATCCATTTCATATCAGTCATATTAGAAAGACAAAAATTTTCCGTGAATCAGGATGATCCTAATATAAAAAGTTATCTATAAAATTTGATGAGTTATGAAAATTTATTCTTCTATATATAGATAGATTAACAAATTAGTCAGTGGAGTATGCATGTTTGTGTGTGTGCACGTTCATGCGCACATATGTGTATAATACATTTTTATAACACCATCACACAGAGGGTTATGAGTGTAAACCGACCTATAAAAACACTTCAAATAAGTAATAGGCCAGTGAGGTAACGTTTGTAGTACATCCCCGTTTAATTGATTACCAGCGTGGCGGACCAACAATCTCCAGTTCTGACCATATTACAAGCAACTATAGCTTTGAATAAGGATGGCGCAAAAATAAGATAAAAAATGTAATGTTTGAACTTTCCTTGTGTGATTTGGTTGCTTTAATTGCTAAACTTGAGCAGATTTCTCATCAAAAGAAATTAGTTTTGTTGAAGTCACTGATGAGATTTTCAGTTTCTATTTGGAATTATAGAAAACAATTTAATGTCTTTGAATGTGACTCAAAGTATGCATGTATTAAAACCACTTCAATATAGACGAAAAAATTGTGGAGTTTAAATATGTGGAAGACTTTATATATTTCTTCCTATGTCGCTTATGGTTGCGAATATAGGTTCCTAGACTTAATATTTTAAACGCATCTGTTGTTAACTTGTGTTGTTGCCCGACTCCGTTGTCATAGCCAAATATTTGTAAAGTGATTGTTCTTCCTCTGTTTCATTGCCTTAAATAGATTATCTGGCCCAGAAATTATCTTGCTTTTAAAGTCTTTGTTCCACAAATATTAGGAATTTTCTCTGTGAAACACTCAATTGAAGTTTCTTTATGGCTGTTGTTCTTTTCTGCCTCAATGTGAATTTAATATGGTTGGTATTGCTGAAAAATATAAGGACCTATGTATCTTGCATTTGTGTTTGTCTTTGGTATACAATGGGAAGTGCCTGCTTCCTATGAAATGTGTATATGTTCTAGGAGTAGTTATGAAATATGTTCAATTGTAATAGATGGTAGTAATGGGGTTATTAGTTTAATGTTAGAAGCTGAGTTTGGTTTGAAATGCAACTGGTTAGATTAATATATGTTGAAAGGCAGATCATAACTTTGAGGTCGATCTGGTGGTGTTAATGCAGGCCAAGCATGTGGTTTCATCATGTTAGACAGAGTCCAGATGACAATGGATACACTATTGCCATAAACTATTGTAAGGCTAAAGCTTCCTTTTCGTGTCTTTGTTAGTTTAAGATATCATATCACATCAGAATCAGATGGTAAGGCATAAACTATTTCATGCACATGTGACAGGGTATGACATGCAATTCGATATCAAATACGCATACTTCAACTTCTTGCAGTCGATTTATTACAAATCACCATCCCCTGATCAAACATTGCCGGAGGTTGAATACGAGGATTCAGATGAATGAAGATTGATTTGTAAGAGCCTCGGTGATGAGATTTTGTTGTTAATGGAACTCTTCTGAGTGAGAAACCGAACGGTTATTTTGTCATTGGATTAGACAGAAAGAAATACTGCTTGAGGATTGTGATAACATTACTGATGGATACCCAATTTTCTTTAGATGTTTCCATTGATCAAGATCACCCTTATGAGCTGTTAAGGTTCTTTTGTTGCATCATAAAACCGATGTATTTCATTCAGTAGTTAGAAGTTTGTCTTGTAAAGTTCGGCTCATTCTTCTAGTAGTTATATGCAACACTACCGATATGCTTTAGTGTTATGGGCAGCTTGCTGATCTTTTATTTCTCCTTGTTTGTCATTGATTCAACAATTGAGTGCAGTTCTGTGGTTTGGGAAAATTTTTCTATTCTCAATTTCAATACAGACTTTTGTGGGCGGTGTCAGATGTAACACATCTCAACTTAATTTTTGAGAGGTGATTAATTGTTGGTTCCAATATATATATATATATATATATATATATATATATATATATATATATATATATATATATATATTTTCTAATATTAACTGTTAGTAGTCTAGTAGTGAAGTAGTAAAGTGCAGTGTTAGACTTGTGTATACATCTAAATTTTTGATAAAATAATTTGGGTTTTGATTGCATTTGGTTAAATTTAACAAATTTCATCCAAATTGGGTATAAATTTCTGCGGGCGAAACTTTGGCATGCGTCTATTTGACTACCAGCTGCTTGTTAGATTTCCAAATAGATTCTAAATGTGAAGTTTTGAACAGAAACGAAAAAGAAAAAGCAAATAAAGAGTTGTTATTTAAACCCGCTGTTAACACCGGAAAGTGGTTTATAATTTCCTTTGTTTTAAGAACGTTGGAGAACACAACAGAAGGGAAGAATGGACACGCTATCGCTATTCCGTCCAAAATCTCATAATTCATATTCATCATCTTCCAGCCCCAACAAATGCAGATTTATGCGCCATCTTTGCCGCAATTACCGCACCAACTCTGCGGTACCTATGCGTAGCCCCAGGCCCGTTATACCTCTTAAAACTAAAACGAAAACCACTACAACTACAAGCATTTTACACTTAATGGACGTACTTCGCCTACCCGTATCAGTTGACATGTATAATTGTCTCATCAAAGAGTGTACCTGGAACAAGGACTCCATAAGGGCTCTCGAATTACATGATCATATTGTAAAGAGAAGAAGCATTAAGCCCACGTTGAGCTTCCTCAACCGTCTCCTTCTTATGCATGTCTCCTGCGGTGAACTCTGCGTTGCTCGCCAACTGTTCGATGAAATGACCCTGAAGGATTTCAACTCTTGGGCCATCATGATCGTTGGCTACATTGACGTTGCCGAATATGAAGAGTCCATAACTTTGTTTGTGGAAATGGTGGAACAACAAAAACTACTTAAAACAGGTCATATGTTGTTGGAATTCCCGGCCTGGATCATTATTTGCATTCTCAAGGCCTGTGTTTGCACGATGAATATGGAATTCGGAAAGCAAATTCATGGTTTGTTATTTAAGTTAGGTACTAGCAGTGATATTTCTTTATCGGGTTCGTTGATTAACTTTTATGGGAAATTCAGGTGTTTAGAGGATGCTGACTTTGTTTTTAGCCAACTTAGACGTCATAATACTGTTGTTTGGACTGCTAAGATTGTTAACAACTGTAGAGAAAGAAATTTCCGTGAAGTTTTTGATGATTTTAAAGAGATGGGAAGAGAAAGAATAAAAAAGAATAGTTATACGTTATCTAGTGTTCTTAAGGCATGTGGCATGGTGGATGATGGTGGAAACTGTGGTCGACAGGTTCATGCGAATGCTATCAAGATTGGGTTGGAATCAGATATGTATGTGCAATGCGGCTTGGTTGACATGTATGGAAAATGTGGGTTACTAAAAGATGCAAAGAGGGTGTTTCAATTGGTAGTTAATAATGAAAATACTGCAGCTTGGAATGCCATGCTTATGGGTTACTCACGGAATGGCTTTTATGTAGAGGCCATTAAATTTCTGTATCAAATGAAAGCATCTGGAATCCAGATCCAAGAATCACTGATCAAAGATGTGCGGATTGCTTGTGTTAGTGATAGTAATACTTTTCAAAACAAGACATAACAGACTTTACTATGTGTACATAACATAAGATTACTCCTGTAATTTATATACTGATGTTTTGCCACAGATTGTGTACTTTGTTACCATAATTTCTTGTCGTTCTACTTGCATTGGGCAGCAATTGTGTGTTTTGTATGCATATTTGGAGGTGGCACGTGACAGCAGGATATAAAATATAATAACACATTCTTTTGGAACTCCGGTACAGCTTCAACAACCTGGTTTGATCATTAAAATTGGACTTTTGAGCTTCATTTGTGTGGTAATGATTAGTGCTGCATTTAATATGAGATCTATTTCTTTCAAAGGGGAAAATTGTAGGAAGTCTTGATTGCCATTACGGAGCTGCTGCTGATTTTGTTGAACTGACAAGCTTTGTTGTCAATTGAAAAGTAAGGATCTGCAAATGCTCTATTGAAATATGTTTGTGTATATCATTTCATTATGCTTAACTTGAGTAATTACTATTGTCATTCTCGAACATATTATTTATTTTGTCAAGCATGGGCAACAACATCTGATTTACTGGTTGAAGTTTCAGTGATTTATGCTCTAGAGGACATTATGAAGGAGATACATAATTGTGAAACATCCTTGTAATACAAGTTTCAATATTGACGAGGTCGGTGAAGATGTTTTGTCACTGTCAACCGTGCATAATGGAAAGTTATCATTCAATTGAGCTTAGTATATGATAAGGGTACTCTTGAACCATTTTGAGCTCATTATATGATGAAGGTACTCTTGAACCACTTTAATAATAAAATTCATCAACGCACCAGAAACCAGTAAAATTCCAAATGTCTGTTTGTCTAAGTGTTGGAAGTTTATCACTCTTTTTTGTTACCTGTTGTACTAGACCTTTGTCCATAACTGGCCTCATTTGATGTCTATGGAGCTTCTTGAACTTGCCATAAGTTCTAATTCTTATGGATCTCTCTTTCTCTCTTTGTGTGTGTGCACGTGTCCTTTTGAATCCTAACTCTGTTTTCAGCAAGCATGGTCGTCTCATATGTTGACTCAACATTTGAGTACTTGTACGGTTATTTTTTCACAGATTTTGTTATGCAAAAACATTGTGCTCTGACAAAAATTTTAAATTTCTCAAACTGTTAAGCAATAGGAGGCACTGAAATCCCATAATTGGGGTGACAGTCAGGACTTGGTTCATGAAAATGGATTTTGATGAGGTCTTAACTCTAGTATATGAAGCTGATAGTGTTTGGTTCAAAGCTCAGAAACCAGTGGTAGGGATTTAAAATTTTGCAGTTGATAATCAGAATGTTTACTAACTTCAGAACTGTAAGAAAGTCCTTTTTCAATGCATTTTTTTTTATGGGTTAACCACCCCAGTTCAACCACACTCCATGCTCAAGCACAAATTAAAGAAATTCCCCTTCTAAAGTTTGTATGAGAAGGAATCGATCGGTTGACCTCTTGCTTCCAAAACAAGAGGCCAAATCAACTAGACTATCACATTAAGGAATCCGGTGCTTATTGTTATAGAATTATCAAAATATCTAATGCTTTTAGGACTGTATGATTATGAATTATGAAGTGGGCATTTGATATGGATGTGTGTGCTTGGAAACTATTCATGTGTATATTGGGGTCATAGACTCGGTTCTACTCTGCTCATAATTAAGCATGGGTATGCAATCAGGTCATTTCTTGATTTGTCAGCTTTTGTTGCTCATAAATGGCTTCATTGGTGTATTTTTTCTGTCTTTTCTTCCCTAAGAGGTTCTAGTCTGAGTTGGTGGATTTTTTCATGGTAAATTAATCAAATGTTGTTTATTTGATTAATCTAATTGCTAAAGAGTTAAAAAAAATTGCAGTAGCCACCTCAATCATTAGTATATAGTTACTGATTAATCTTGATTAAAGCATATTCAGTTAGCTTGCCAGTTAGGAAACTTCATTAACCTAATAAGCTTTGGTGAGCGACATTTCTTTTGCAAATTGTACTCTCATATTAATTGTTCAATTATGTTGCTTGTACGCTATGAAAAAAATGTAAGGTTTCATGTTTTTATTTGATTTCTCATTTAAAATGCATTTGGTATGTGGGTGGTGTGCATACTGTACAGAAGGTTGCTTGCTTATATGGTTTATTAGCAACATTTTATCAACATCCCATTTTCTATACGATGATCGTCATGCTTTAGAATACAGGGATTTCCTGCCATTTGACAGTTATGTGTGACTGTCGTCACAGGATTAGCAGAGTGTATCACAACATTGAATGAAACAGGAGAGGAGAGGGCAACTTTAAGCATTGAGAGCTAACTCTCTCTGTCTTCATGTAGCTTCAGAATTCTTTTATCCAAGTTTTTCAGAGGCCTAGATATAAAAATCTAGAATAGACAGGGAAAATGAGAATCTCATGGGACAAAATCTAAAACAAGATGGTAATGATACAAAGTTAATGTGATATTTATTTGCTCCTTATCTGTTTGATAAATGGTAGATTGCTAGAATTTCTGTAGCTATTTAATGTTTCCCTGCATTTATTTGTTGCAGCTGGAATTTTGGACCACAGAGGTAAGTATCAATCAACTTCCTCACAAATATCTTGACGTTGGTGGCCCATTACTAGTAGATGTTGGCATCAATGCATCTAATATCAGGTATTTGACATTGACTAATAATAGATTAGATTATTACTGAAAGCAAAAGCAGGAAAAATACAATCCACAACATATATAGCATAGGTGATAATTATTCACTCATTTTCTCCTCTTTTCTTCAGTTGTTGAAAATCCGAGTTTTGTGTATGATTTTATATCCTGATTTGATTTGTGGTTGAGTGTTGTGTTATCTTCAATTGATTCCACTGTTTATCTGAGATTCTTTGAAGAACAGCCGAATGGATGGGCTGAAACTTGTTGTTTTCAAATTTCTTATCATCATCATGTTTAAAACAAAAATTTTATTATACTGCTAACCCTAAAACCAAATGGGTATACTTGATTGATCCCAGTGGTCCCCCTTGTGCATTAATGGATTCCAAAATTATCAACTTTTTCCTCCTCACAATTTCTTGTTTGGTTGCTATCCACACTCTTTCTGATGGTTGCTTGCTTTCTTTCCTGGGACACTAATATCACTTGATTGGCCATCTTATCCATAACCTAAATACCTACGGTGGGTGAGTATATTTGTAGATTTCAGCCAACCGTTAATATTTATATTTGACGTGAATCCATATAAACTAACTCCTCGTTTGTTATTTATTTACATGCTCTGTTTAGTTACGAACAATCAATTCATGATTTTCACTAAATTCTTTTTTTCTAAAAAAAAAAATATGATAATATAGTTAGAATTTTACTGAGAATTTGTGCAGTTACTTTGATAGCACACTTCTATACATCGATTCACATATTTGTGAAGGTCTAACCATCTAAGATAGCTAATAGAACTTGAACTTGATTTGAAGGCATGATTTTTTACTAGATTTTCTAGAAGGAAATTGCTTTTGGAATTCATTATATTTGGACAATTGTTTTCATTTGGCTTGATATCTAAATACAAGTACAAAATTCTTACTTATCACTTTTATACTTGACATTTTGTAATTTTATTCCCAATAGATATGACTTCAAATTCCAAACGTAAGAATGTCAAATAAATTTTACCATTGATCAATTTTATTTTTAATCCAGTCTCAAAGTATTTCTGTGTATCAAATAAAGCCTAGTTTTGGGAAAGAAATCTAGGGAAAAAGAAATATAAGTTTTTAACGTTTGGTTTATTATATTGATTAATTTTAATAGTTCTAAAAATATTTATTAAGATATTAATTTATTAGTAAAATGATTCTTATGACCCTACAATAGTATTTAGGTAGAAAAATAATGATTAGACCTTTAAAATTTGGTAAAATATGATATAGATGTTTTAAGTATATCAATAAAATTTATTTTACAACTTATTGATGATATAATATTTATTAATATATTATATTTTTATTGTCCTATAGACATAGGTCCAGTGATATAGAGTAAAACTGACATTCCAAAGTTATCTCGTTATCTTGTGTTCGAGCAACAATAAGAGACAAATGTTTGAGTGAAATTTTTCATTCCCATCTAATTTTTTTAAAAGTATATTTTAATTTTATTATATGTAATTTTTTTTAAAAATAATACAATAATAAATATTGTATTATAAATATATTGTTATTAGTATTGTTATTATAAGTAACACACACTCTCTCCCTTTCTTCTCATTTTTTTATAGTTGTAAAATAAATAAATTTATATTATATTTTATTTAATTTTTAAATCATAAATATATTGTAAAATATATAAGTTTTTATTTTAATTGGAATATATTAATAAATATTGTATTGTTAATATATTATAAATAAGTAAGCATTATACTTTTTTTTATTAAATTTAATGGGTTTACCAATTATTTTTCATAAATAATAATTATTAACAAGGTTATAAAAGTTATTATATTAAAAAATTTGGAATATTTTTAAAATTATGAAAATTAGTACAATTCTTAAGGACTTGGGTATCATTTTTCCAAATATTGACAATTTCAATGAAATCATCTACTTATTATGGTGACATATGCATTATTTTTTTTATATTATAATTATTTTTACAATTTCTTAATTTTAAATTAAATGCAAAAAAATAATTGAACGAAAGAATTGTGGATGACAGTAAAGAATCCTTAATATAGCAAAATTAAGTGGGTACAAAAATAAAGCATGTGATAAAAAGATTAAGCAAACGTCTAAGCCACCCGCCAACTTCAGAAGACATCAGCAGCTCACGTTTTCCTTTAACTAGATGCGTTATATTGAGTACAAGTTTTAGTTATGCTAAGTTTGGAAATTGCTACTATTCACACCGATTTTTTATTTCGGGAATAATAATATTTTTATTTATGTATTTTAGTAAAAAAATTAATAAAATATAATTTACTTAATTTCAACAAGCAAATCATAATATAAGTTGTTTGTTTAAAAAATTTATTTTTAATATATGTTTTGTTAAAAAAGTTTGGTTGCAAATTAGAAACTTCATATGAGAGCATCAAGCATGACTCCCCACCTAAACTACGTCAAGGGAGATTTTGATGTGAATGGAAATAAAATAAAAAATAATTAACGTCAGATATTGATTCATTAAAATTACAAATTATAACCTACTTTGCTGAAATGATAAATATCTTAGAATAAAAGATATACATCACTAAATTTGGCCAAAAGGAGATTTTAATCTTGTTAATTTTAGAAAAATTTAGGTATGCTCCTCCTTGTTAAAATATTTATTAATTTTGATAGTTTATTTATTTCTTTGATACGGTTATTGTAGTATAACGTTAATTGCAATCATTTTAAGAGTTAAATATATCATATTGTTTTTACTTTTATTACAATTTATGAATAAAATTAAAAATAGAGGTTTACATGGGTATTTTTAAAATTTATAATATTAAAATATATATTTAATGAAACCTTAATATAAAAAAGTGTAAGATAAGATAAGTGTATCGCATTATATCGATAAAGTTACTGCAAAGATGACAAATTTAGAGCAATTTCAAGAAATGATCTTAAATCTTTATCTGACCCTTAATCAAATTGTTAGGGAGTAAGAAGTTAAGAAAATTATTTTATCTACTAACATAAATAAATTGATATATTATTAAATCACGTACTTATCACCACAGTTGTTGATATAAATATTTGAAGAATATATTTTAACGATCATCTAAATCTCCGGAAAGAATTAATTTAAACCCTCTAATCATATACAACTGTCTAATAAATACAGACATTATTATATATTTAATTTAAAATTAATTGATTATACAATTGACTACGCCAATAAAAGAAAAACGTTCATACATATTTCTTGTGTTGGAATCTGTTTTGCCTAGTACTTTTTGTTATAAGTCATACTTTTTTAACAAATTTTTTTTAGGGATATTGTACTTTACCCCTTTAGATTTTTTAAAAAAATCAATATACTCCCCGAGTTTTGAAAAAGGTAAGATACTTCTGCATTTTAAAAAACCTTAAGATATTCCATTCAAGTTATTATTTATATTTTAATTTGATTATTTACCCTTTTATTATTAAAAATATATAAAATAATTATATTATCTTTATTTTTACTTTATAATAATCAATATAATCTTATTATAATATTTAAATTTAAAAATTATAATAATATTTTAATCCTTAATTATTTCTTTCCTTCAAAATTTATAATCAAGTATTTATAATATCTAATTTTATATAATTTTTAAAATATATCATATTATATTTAAAAAATTATGTATAATTAATTGTAAATTTTTTTATAAAGTAAAATTTGTTGTCAAAATTTTTTAAATGTTTACACAATTATATATGATTTTGACAATATTAATTATACATAATTTTTAAAATGAATTATTTTAATAATATAATATTTTTTAGAAAATATATAATTAAGTATTATATAAATTTGATAATGGATTTGAAAGAAAATAAATAATTAAAAGTCTAAATATTATTATAATTTTTAAATTTAAATATTAGAATAAGATTATATTAATTATTATAAAATAAAAAATAAAGATAATTTTTTAGTAGAAAGATAAAATAGTTAAATTAAGATATAAATAGTAATCGTAAATGATATTTTAGATTTTCTCTAAAATTAAGAGATTATGTGACTTTTTCAAATATTTAGGGAGGAAATCAATTTTTCTCAAAAATCGGGGTAAAGTGCAATATCATTTTTTTTATATATATATTTTAATAAATTTTCAGGTACTGAAGAGTGATTGAATACCTGTTGTGCAACCTAATGGATATGTATCGGTCAATTTCAAGCTGGCTCTGCATTTCTAATTAAATAGCCCACCTCTCTATGGATTAATTATTATTCCTCTATATATATCAAGCTCTGTTGTTTAGAAATTGTATGCAAGCAAAATTAATATGGATTCGTTCTCTTCCTCCTTTCTTTCTACAGTCTTACCTCCCAAACTCTTCTCTGTAATCCCACTACCCAAATTCGCAGCATTTTCAAATTCTACCCATTTTAATGTGTCTTCTGCGAGAATTGAAGAAAAGCCTGTAAGGAGATTACGAGTAGCTGAACCGACTATTCCGACGATCTTACTAAACGCTTGTGACAACATCATCAACAACTTTATAGACCCTCCTCTGAAATTCTCCGTGGATCCAAGACACGTGTTGTCTGATAACTTTGGCCCGGTCGACGAACTTCCGCCGACGGAGTGTGAAGTCATAGAAGGCTCACTTCCTTCCTGCTTAGACGGTGCTTACATCCGGAATGGCCCAAACCCACAGTACTACCCTCGCGGACCTTACCACCTCTTTGACGGTGACGGCATGCTTCATTCTATTAAAATCTCTCAGGGAAAAGCCACCCTTTGTAGCAGATATGTCAAGACTTACAAGTATACCATTGAGCGTGATGCCGGTTCTCCAATTATCCCTAATGTGTTTTCGGGATTTAATGGGTTGACGGCCTCTGCTGCTCGCGGTGCTCTCTCTGCTGCGAGATTCGTTGCCGGTCAATTCAATCCTCTTAACGGCATTGGCCTTGCTAATACTAGCTTGGCTTTCTTCGGCAACCGTCTCTATGCACTCGGTGAATCGGATCTACCTTATTCTGTTTGTTTGACGCCAAATGGAGATATAGAAACAGTCGGTCGCCATGATTTTGATGGTAAACTATTTATGAGTATGACTGCTCACCCCAAGACAGACTCTGACACAGGGGAGACTTTTGCTTTTAGATATGGTCCCATGCCTCCATTTCTAACTTACTTTCGATTTGATGCTAATGGAACAAAGCAACCGGATGTACCCATATTCTCTATGAACCGTCCATCGTTCCTCCATGACTTCGCAATCACGAAAAAATATGCAATATTTGCAGACATACAGATAGGAATGAACCCCATGAATATGATCTTCGGAGGAGGGTCTGTTGTTGGAGCAGATCCAGCCAAAGTTCCAAGACTTGGAATCATTCCAAGGTACGCAAAGGATGAATCAGAAATGAAATGGTTCGACGTTCCAGGCTTCAACATCATACACGCAATCAACGCATGGGATGAAGATGATGGAAACTCCATAGTTATGATAGCACCAAACATACTCTCAGTCGAACACACCCTGGAAAGAATGGACCTGATACACGCCCTGGTAGAGAAAGTGAAAATAGATCTCAACACAGGCCTTGTAACAAGGCACCCAATGTCAGCAAGAAATCTAGACTTCGCAGTGATAAATCCAGCGTACACAGGCAAGAAGAACAGGTTTGTGTATGCAGCAGTGGGAGATCCAATGCCAAAGATATCTGGGTTGGTGAAACTGGCCGTTTCAAAGGGCAGAGAAAGACAAGAATGTACAGTAGCAAGCAGGATGTATGGAGAAGGTTGCTATGGAGGTGAACCATTTTTCGTAGCAAAGGAACCTGAAAATCCTGAAGCAGAAGAAGATGATGGGTATGTTGTTTCGTATGTTCATGATGAAAATGTTGGGGAATCAAAGTTCTTGGTTATGGATGCTAAATCACCTGATCTGGATATTGTGGCTGCCGTTAGATTACCTCAGAGAGTGCCTTACGGATTTCATGGACTTTTTGTCAGAAAAAGTGATATTGATAAGCTACAGAAGAGGAAATTTAGATTGCTAGCTAGTGCTACATTAATTAAGTAAATAATGAGTTCTCTAATTATGTGAAAACTAAGATCAAAATTAGTTACACACTCATACTAAATATAGAAAACATACTTTTTATGTTTAATTTTTTGTCAAATTTCTGTATCTTAATACAGTTCTTGATGTAATTACAATGCACTATTCCTTTTTGTTTAAAAAATTTGAGTTTAAATTCTAATCACATATGTATACCAATTCTATATAATAAAGATATTTTTAAGGTAAAAATCTTTTTAGTTTGCGGTTAAATATTCTTATAAAATTTTAATAATTTTAAAAATATTTTTAAACGTCTTAATTTTATATAAAATATTTATTATATACTTATACATAATATTCATTAAAAATAACTAATAAATCATTAAAATTTAAAAAATAAATTAATATATTTATGTAAAAGTGAGACCTTTTTTAGCATCTAAGGAACTTTGTCCCGCATATTCTAGCTGTCCTTCTGATGTCGTCATAGATACTATCAGGTGGTCTCCTACTTAATTCATTATATTAATATCATTTTATCGGTGTGCAGGAGATAAAATATCTTGATTTTTGGGATCAAATTAGTGTACGGTCTACTTGTTTTAGTCCTTTATTGTGGACCAATAGTTATGATCACGTGACACCCCATGTAAATATTTTGTCACTATTTGAGCTAGGATTCCTCCTCATTTGGAATGGTAATTTCTGCCATGAGTGGATTATTTTGAAAGGTGCTGAATGACGACTTATGTACTGCCACGTGTTTAGTTTATTTTTACCTTACAACACTTATAAAAAAGTCAGACTAAATAAATATTAAATATATTTTTATCAATATATTATGATATTATCATATTAAGGATTAAAATATAAAATTTGTGTAAGTTATATTTTAATTTGTTAATATATTAAAATTTAGGAATGGAAATATTATTATTTAACAAAGTTTAAAAGAAGGGACAACTGCCAAGGGTTTTTCGCGTGGTGTCTGCCAATTTTGTACGACTATTCCATATTTGAGCTAATGATGTTAAATACCCACTGTTTACCATTGTTCATCTTTGTAAATAATTTATTTTTATTTTTATTATAATTAAATTTATTTTTTAAAATATTATATATTAGTGACAAAATTCGAAGTTAATATATTAAAAATTATACTAACAAATATTTCATAACAAATTCAATAGTATAACGTTCAACAAATTTAATTCAACAATTAACATTAAAATATAATATTTAAAAATAAATTTAACTTTTAAAATTTTAAAATAATTTATATATTTTTTATTTTTATATATTTATCTATATTTTTATATTTTATAATTAATATAAAAAAGTGAATTAAAAATATTTATATAAATATATTTATCAATAAGGAACTTTTTTTTATCATTTTATAGGAGTAAACAGTAAATAATAACAAAAAATTTAATAGAAATTATCTCATTGACACTAATTTTCGGTTTGAAAATATAATTGACACTTATTTTTAAATTTAGGATGCAGTTATCTTTTGTCCTTAATTTTTTGTAATGGACAAGTTTTTAGTTTTCTTATAATAATATTTATATAGGCTAGCTTTTCATAAACTCTCGATTTATTTGTTAATATTTTCTTTAAAAAAAAATGGCAGTAAAAGGTGGAAATTTTTAAAGAATAAACACTTTTGGCTGTTTTTCGGGAAAATAAAAGAAAAAACGTGTCGAATGCTTAGATGCGAACAACTGAAAGAAGTAGGGCTGGGCCACTAAGCACCAATAATAATATTGCTGATACAGCTGTTTCTTTCTTTACTACTGCTTGAAGCAACAACTAGCTGAGCTGTACATGAAGCGAGTTTCCAATGACAATTCACAGTCATCCTCCAAACCAATTATATATATATATATGAAAAGAATTAATGATATTTTTTTATATAATTTTTTATATTAATTATAAGGATTATTTTCGATTCGATCTTATATTTATTGACATATATCATATATAAACCAACTTTTATGAAAGTTATCACTCCATCTCCAAATAATGATAAAATGACTATTTTACCCTCGTCCTAATTAAAAATAAAATAGAATAATAATATTTTAGTCCCTAAACTTTGATAAAATAACAAATTAAGGTATATTTTAGCTAATTTTAATATTTTAGTCCTAATTATCATTTGCGACTTTTCTTCCATCTTTTTTAACATAATTTTTTTCCCACTTATATAAAAAAATCTACCAATAAAAACTACAATAACCCATTCAAGAAAATTTCTACAATTTTTGTTATTATTTGTTTTCAAAAATCGTGAATAAAAATCATATCGTGAGTTTAATTCGTGTTTCCAATAATCTAGAGCTTTTTACTGTAGTGTAATTAGGATTTTGTGCTGTTTTAAATAAAAAGTTAATTATATTCTTTAAACTTCTAATGAATGGTAATACATATAACAACACAATGTGGACTAAAATGTTTAACTTAGTTAAAGTGTGTCTTAATTTATTATTTGATCAAACTTGAGGGACTAAAATGTTATTATCCTTTATTTATTTTTAAGTAAGGTAAGGGTAAAATAGTCATTTTACTGTTATTTGGGACTTGTGATGACTTTCACAAAAATTAGCCTATATCTAATATATGTCAATAAATATTGGGTACAGAAAATAATCCTAATTATAAATAGTTAGATTTATACATATCTAATAGTTAAAATTAAATCTGATTATATAATTAATACATAATTAATACAATGATCAGATTTAATTTTAATTATTGAATATGTTTAAATAAAAAATTTATAAATAATATAAAAATTTGTATAAAAAAACTTATGATCACTCCTTAATATATATATATATATATATATATATATATATATATATATATATATATATATATATAGGCCTAGTCTATTGTACTTTTACCGAGGGATGAGGAAAAAGATTGATAATGGATAGATCTAAGGAGGATAGATAGATAAACATGAACTACAAAACAAAAGAATCATTTTCTTTGTGACGTACAATCCACTCTTAAATTATTGCTACAATGAATTGAAAAGATTTTCATTTATATGTTTGTTGAATTTAATTCAATGTTTTGAAGAGAGTTTATGGTTGATGTAATAGTTGTATTGTATTTTATCTTAATTTATTATATAATATTGTATTATTGTTATACATTTTATATGTTACCACCTAGGCATAGCTTGAATGATTTGTCATTGTTAGAATAAAATAGAAAAAAAAACGGAAAAATAACCTTAAATAATTTCAAAAATACATATGAATATATAGCTTTAATATAAAAATAGTAAAGAGAAGAAGAAAACTATCTCTTGCATGTTAGCCTTAAGTCTCGTAATCTATTATTTTGATGATAATAAATATTGATATGTTTGACTAACCATATTTTTCTTGTAGTATTTATTATTATATTCTTAGTATGAAGAATTTGGAAAGCAATTGTGAGAATTCAAAGAATATCCAAAATGATGGCATTAAAAAAAGTAAGATGAAGCTCTTTAAGCAAATTGAAGAATCAAGACACAAGCTTAGTATTTTATTTTGTATTTTTTATATATGCTTGTGTTTGTAAGTGTGCATGAAGATTGTGTTAAGCTCGAGTTTTTCAAAAATGTATATTTTAAAATTTGAAAATCAAACCAAAATGCAAAATTTTAAAACCTAAAATATGGACTAAAATGAAAGATTTCGAAATCTTAAAAATGGATTGAAATACAAAATTCTAAATATGTGAATAGTACCCATGGTCAACCAAGTGCACCAACTTGGTCGATCGAATTGGAGACAATGCTCAACCAAGTGTACCAACTTGGTCGACCGAACTAGAGGCAAAATGCCTCCCTAGGTCGGTTGCATCATTGGTTGACCAATTGGAGCCACTTGGTCGATTGATAAGGATAACTTGGTCGACCGACCTTTAGAAAATTTGAACTTCTAAGTCTCTAATGGCTAATAACGGTTTTAAACTATAAATATGAGTTATTTTATTTATTGGAACAGATTTTGAACATTTGCCAAAGATCCTAAGAGTTCATAAATATCATTTAAGCTTCATAATTATATTTTGAGCTTACAAATTGTCACATTCATATTTTACACACTTGTTCTTTAATTCTTTAATTTGTAAATCTTTTGAAGGTGTAAACATTGTTACTACGCTTATTCTTCTTGAAATTGAGTGAAAGAAGTGGGTCTTTCACTTGGGTTATGAATTAAGTGATTTGGTAAAGAATCACTTGTGTTGAGAGTTGAGTGTTTAGTCGCAAACACTTATGAGATTTAAGAGGTACCAAAAATCCTCTTCATTGTATTTGTTTAAGTTTTGGAGTGTTCAAGACTTGGTTAGTGAATCCTCAAGCGGGTTGGCTTGGAGGCGTGGATGTAGGTTAAAGCTTGTCGAACCATGTAAAAACCAATGTGTTTAATCTCTCTTCCTATACTATTTATTATTGTTTATGTTTATATTTATCATTCATATACTCTCACACACTTGAAGTTTAATTTGTTTATATTCACATATTGGTGATTCAACTTGTACATTGAATTTGTTGTATTATACTTTGAAGAATTTGAATTATTTAGTGTTGATTATTGGATTGGTTTAAAAGTGTTGAAATACTTGAAAGCTCAGTTCTCCTATCTCTTGGGTTGCCTAGTGATATTTCATTGTAGCCTATAAAATAACTTTTTTGTAGGTTTTTTTTCACTAATAATTTCCAAACTAATCATCCTTTGTAAGTAATAAAGAGAAAAGTGAGCTTTTTTATTATAATACAAGGATCACTCTCTTGATTCTCTAATCTCACAGTGTTCACAACATATGAGACTTGAGATAGGATTTTTTAAAGAGAAAAAGTGAGACACTCTTTTCTTTTCCCGTTAAGAGAATAAGCAAAAGAAAAGTCAAGGTTTTCGTCTCTTGATGTTTCTTTTATATAACTCCGTTTTTTATTAAAATAGAATAAATTAATTAGTTAATAACATTTATGCATTAATTAAATTTGAAAGACTTCTCATAATAAAAGTAATATTCTATTAATTCAAAATTAATTTTACTAAAAAACAATAAAAAAGATAAATATCTCTTGAGATTTTATCATTTAATTTCTTAAATTATATTATTTAGCTATTAATGAAAGATATTTTCCAAAATATCTTACAAATTAATTAATTAATCTAAATTAAAATAAGTATGTCTAGAAAATTATTTTTTGAACATATAAAATTTAAGTACAATAATTTATCCATCATATTATTTGCTATAATGATTTGGGATGTGGTATTAGAGACCCATGACCTACAATTTTATGCTGTAAAAAATTTAAATAATTAATTAGACTATTTAATAAATTGATTTAATTGATTAATTCTAATATTATTCCTTCAAAAATTGGGAATTGAACTCTTGAAATTATAGATATATTTTACTAAAAAAAGTTTTAATAATCTATTGGTATAATCACTATATGTAGTTCAGCCCTTCATAAATAGTTTATAACTAAGGTTAGGTCAATTTTTCGTTTTATCTCTTTAATTACTTTTTTTATCTTTAAGTTCCATTAATTATTCAATAAATAGTTAATTTATGAACATTAATTTACAAACCAATTATAGATTAATACTTAAACTATTCAATTCAAGAATTAAAACTCAAGGGAACCATTTTTTTGATTTCCAACAGGAAGAAATAGATTTCGTACTTGTAGGTCACATTCTCAACTCTATATTTTGTTAAAACTCAAGATATAAGTGTTAAGCTTATTCTAAAACAAAACTTTACAAGTAATTTAAAAATATTAGTGACATAAATAAGAGTTTATAACTACTTAGGACTAAGATTGATCTGCATATTAGATCATCTATTGATATTGTTTGAATTTTTTTAGTTAGTAACATAATTTATATAAGAATTCAAACTATATCTTATCCAATCTTATATAATTATAGTATATAAAGTGCCTCCACTATAATATTACTATATTGATAGTTCGGATAAAACTATTACATTCTTCATGTTAATGAATCATACTGGTAATATTTAATTAAATAACCCAACTTTGATTAATATATTACTGACTATTTTAGTTTATTATCCATAATCTCAATCATCTTATATATACAATATTTAAATATATTAAGATTATAGTTATTTAAATAAACTAAGATTTTTTCTGATATTTATTTACATCAAATATGTACATAATTAAGTATAATTAAGTATTCACATGCTTTTAGGATACTATCCCTAACATAGGTATATTTGATACTCTTAAATCATCCCAAGTTCGAGTAATAGGATAAGAAAAAGTTTGGTGTTTCGCGAGTAAGGGTTTTTTATATATCTAATATATTGAAGAGAAAGGGAAATTTTCATGAAAGTAGGAAAAAAAAATAAATATAAGAAATATTTGATAATAGGATAAGGAAATTTATTATTATTATTACTGTTGATGCGGTAAAATATCAACCTTGGTGAGGTGGGATACCTAGGTGACCTGGTATCTAGGCTGGAGATGGATGCCTAGTTAACAATTTGAGCTCAGTATTCTGCAACCGAATTGACCTCAACCTAACCCTGAGGAGGCTTTTGAACTGGACTTTCACGCTTTACAAATCTCCAAGCTAAGCTGTCACGAACCTTCCGGACCTTGTTATCCATGCTGACCTCGGACCGAAACTGGGCGATCCTGCCTGCAACAAAGAACACGGTCAAAGGGAGGTGCTGGAGGTTTTCCAGCGAGCCCACTTCGACGTTCAAATCAGTACCTTGAGAGGGTGATTTTGGCTTGAACATATGTGTTTTCCTTTTGGGTTAAAGGAAGAACTTTAAGAGAGTTAAAGTAGGAGAAAAATGCCACAACACACAAAGAAGGTTAAAAGTAGAGTTAGTTGATCCTATATGACTTCATCAATGAAGGGTTAAAGATTCAACAATCACTCCAGAAACCCATCAACCAAGATTATTGGAAAACTAATTAACCAAGCAAAACATTCCATCTTTTTTCCTTTTCAAAGAGAAAATGAGAATACCCATTTTCTTCATGAGAGCAAGTCAAAGTAAAGTAAAAGAAGTCTCTCTTTCATATTAAAAAACATGAATATATATATATATATATATATCTATATATATATCATACCATTTATAGCCTACCATTGGTTGAGAAAAATGTTACCCTAGCTTCTCCCTTCTTTTTGAATTGAAACTTGACCTAGGATACGTGGTGAGCAGGGATTGGTTTTCCCAACCTCATCCAATAGTGCTCGCCACCTGGCAAGCTTTCATTCGATGCAAAAATTCCTTTGTCCCTTCTTGGACACATGTTGAGAGCCGATTTGCTCTTCCTTGTGGTCCCAAGAACATTATAGGAGACATGTAGGCTACAGGTGAGACCATTTTCAGTACCCAAAGAGTCTTGTCCTGCATGCTCCAATTGCCCACTTGACGTTGTCAGATTGACGATATCGGGCAGTCTCTCACTTAACCTATTATATTAATATTATGTTTATAAGTGCACAAGAGACAAAATATTTTGATATTCGTGATTATTTCAGAGTGGGGTTTACTCTTTTGACTCTTTTATTGTGGATTATTGGTTATGGATCACGTGGTACCCTTCATGTGAACAACCTTCAAACTACTTGAGGTTGGATCTCGTCTATGTTGGGATTTCTCGTGAGGTGGGTTTCACATGAGCGGATTGTCCCACAAGTACTGGCTAGAGCTTCGTGGGCTTACGTATCGCCATGTGTCTAGCCTATTTTTATCTTATAGTAGAGGTCCCCCAGCTTTCAAGGGCTAAGAAGAAGGCGAAGACGTTGGAAGCTTTATATATTTCCTTGCCCACGTCAGATTGTAATCCCTCCTCTTTGGTGGTCTTATCTTTGCCACCTTGGGGTGTATGCATATCCCATCACTTCTTCAGGGTGATCTGAGATAGCTAAGAATATAAGTTTATGGCGAAAAATACTCACGGCGAAAACATTTTTGAGCTTGTCTTGCTCTCCCTCACTTAGGTAGAGCTTGGTGAATTTTCCACTTGATCTAGAGTTGAGCTTGGTGAATATTTCACTTGATCTAGAGTGGAGCTAGGCGATAATCCACCTTGAACTAGAGATTGAATCGTGCTAAGTTGGAACTAAGGTGGGTGTAAATTCCCTCATGACTTGGGAGGTCATTCTTCATCAACTCGGATCAGTGTACTTGGAGTAGTATTTATGAGGCCTGAGATTGAGCATGGCGAAATCCCTCATCATTTGGGGCTAGGCTTGGTGAGATCCCTCATCATTGAGGATTGAGCTTGGTGAAACTCTATTATGATTAGGGATAATCCCTTTTAACTTTAAGATGATTCTTCTTTATTCTAGTGGATTTTGATTCTGCCTTAGCTAGGATTACAACCTTTTGCTAAATGCGAGGGAATACATAATGTCCCTTATGGCTGTCTTGCTGGTGATGTGGTGCACTAGCTTAGGTTGGCTTCTTTATGCTGAAAAAAATAGTTCGATTCCTTGCTAACCAGGGCTAAAGCGAGCTGAGCTTGGTTAAACTCTTAGGTAAGAGCTTGATTATCATTGCATGTTTTTGACAAGTAAGTCAGGTTTCCTAGGTGACCTTGAAGTCCTCGGTACTCGATTAATTTGGAGTCGTTCTTGATTGCAACCAAGTTCTTTGTTAGAAAGTACTTAGTGAAGTTATCCATTTTGAAAGGCGAATATAAGGTTAGCTAGCATAGCTTGAACAAGGCGGTCGTTCTTGATGATGATGTAGTCTATCTTTGTGAAAATACCAAGCCTACTTAAGCTTGCTTCTGCCCAGCTCAACTCGATGTCATGGAAGAGCTTAGTAGGGTTGTATAAGTTAGGATGAACTCTACATACGGTCCCCCAGCTTTAGTCAGCTCCTACTTCAAGTCAGAGGTAACCTTTCAGTTTCTTTCTTATTCATTTCCGTCTTCCTCAGATCCTCCAAACAGGTGAAAAGAAATGAAAGTTTAGCATGATTGTCCCATCTAACCAAGGATTTAGGCAACATCTTGGATAAGTGGTTCCCTCATGTGTTTCAAGTGATTCCTATGTTGAAATCTACCCTCTTATTTGTTGATGTCAAGAAGGCTAGCAATATAGCTCTCTTGGGCTTTAGTGAGGCCTTGGACTCGGTATCCTAAGTACTACTGATATATGTCGTTGTTCATGTAGGATACTAGGTTCTAACTTCCTCGTATATTTAGCTGAATAAGGCACAAGATGGTGTAGTAGTTACTGATGCCAGACCCAAGATGAGGTGGGCCAAAGTATGGAGTTCCATGAGAAGGTGAACCAGCTTGAGGTTGATTTTCAAATGATTATTAAGTGTCCTAGTTCAGATCATTATAAGGCATCCCTCTTGAGATTAGAGTTTTACAAAGTTCGAGTTTGACTAATGTATAGTGATGGCCAAGTTCTAATAACTTGCTACTCCGAGCTTAGCTAGTGCCGAAGATTCTTTTTAGAAGAGTGCTGCATCCGTGGTGAGTAAGAATCCAAATGCTTGATGCTTTGACGAGCTTAGCTAGGATATTCTTCTTGGCGAACATTTTCCACATTCGTAACTTGGAGACAATGTTCCTCTTGAGCTGGGGTGCAAATAAGATCCAGCCTAAGTGGTGTTTTTCCTAAAAATGCTTTATGAAAAATCAAAGCAATGATATAGCACACTTAGGCCTTTTCGAGAGAACATATAAGAAAATCGTAGTCATATTGGACTTGGGGAAATCACAAATGGCGATAAGACACATGGCAATATAAAAAATGGTGATACTCACATGTCGACAATCACATGGTGATAAAACAAATAGCGATATAACAAATGGTGATAGAATACCAAGATCAAGACTAAGCTTGACCAATGTCACAAATAATACTTCCTTAGCTGGTTTACTAGGTAAGCTAGGATCTCAGATGAGCTTGGATCCCAAATTCAACTTGGATAAGATCATTTTTACTAAGCTGGACAGACTCCAACTCTTCAACAGGTTCATCTTTCTTTTCAAGTTTGGTGTTCTAGGATTGAGGATGTATACATCCTTACTGAGGTGGGATAATCCCTCTTTGTTATTTATTGGTCCCTCTAAATAGTTCTCATACGGTCATCCACAAGGAACTTTATCTTCAATCTTGTCAAAAGCTTCCTTGAACAAGATGTCTAAGGATATTCCTACACCAGGTAAGATTCCAGGTACATAATTACTGACCACCTTCATGGTAGTGACTAAGGTGACGTCATGCGAGTAGACCATATCTTGTATCTTTCTTAGTGAGTAGGATTTGAGTAGAGGTCATCTTCGATATCCTTTCTGAGGTTTGACTTCATGATTTTTATAAGCTAAAGTGGGATCACAAAACTGTCTTTCTTACTCTATTGGAGAGATCCTAGTTAAAGTGGGTCCTCCACTAATGGTGTGGACGAAGTCATTTTCTTTGGTCACTTGGGATCCCAGCTAACCTTCGTTATCTTTTTGGATATCTTTAGGTTGTCTTTCTTCTTGAAACTTTTTTTTTCAAACCACAAGTACAAATTCCTTTATAGGTTCTTCATTCTATGTGTGATTGCTCTCTTGGAAGGATTTATTAAGAGGCATTCATATTTAATGATGTAGAAAATCCTTTGGTGTTTAGGGGATAATATATTGAAGAGTGGATAGAATCCACTTGTTTTCTTAACTGGGGAATCAGTTCCTTCAGCGGAGAAAATAGGCACCCAGAAGGTGCAGGCGTTGTCAGGTATCCCTAATAAGGTGGAATGATACCTTGTTAACATGGGAACTAGTGTGGCATTGGTACACGGGCACAAATGTATCTTTGATGAAGTAGAACCTTTCCTTGTTGAGGTAGGTGCCTATACAACATTGGCACAAATGGATTTCCTTGATGAAGTGGAAAACGTCCTTTGTTGAGATGGGCGCCATTATGACACTAATGTATTTGTGCAGATGTATCCTTATAGAGTGGGAATGTTTCTTGTTTAGGTGGGAACCTATATGACATTGGTGCAAGTGGGCTTCCTTCATAAAGTAAGAAAGATCCTTACTGAGGTGGGACCTTATATGGCATCGGCACAAGTATGTCTCTATAATGGAGTGCGACTTTTCCTTGCTGAGGTGGGATTACTCTTTGGTAATGGTAAGCAACGCCACTGATGAACAAACAAAAATCCCACAACTTCCAAATAGAAGTTTATTGTACCAAGTTCTTATCAATCCATCCAATAGTATACAAAATATTTTACACATAAAGTATCAAATTATGAAAATAATATGGGCTACCAAGTCGATATGACTTTGGTGGTAATCTATATAGGATACTTTAAACTTTCTAAATAAGCATGCATTTCTAAACATATCAGTAAGGAGAACAAAAAAGTCACTTAGATCACCACGGATATTTCACAAATATGAAGATAGTTTAAAGTTACCATCCTTTAGAGGCTCCATCATAAGGGCATATCCCAGATCATTATGGATAGACCTATTAAACTGGCTCTTACGGCCTCTAAGCTAATAGTTGGCTATTGATCTCTAGTCACTGCGGTAACTTTTAGGCAGCATATAGAAGTACGTCATGAGCTGGGATGGTTTGATTGGCCATTATGCTGACTAGGTACAAATGGTCCTGCCTGAGTCGGGTTAATACTAGGCTGATTCTCTAGTTTGTTCTTCTCGCCTTGTGGAAAGAGTGGTGACTCACTGCATCCTTGCTGAGTTTAGTCCCAGTTTGTTGAAAGCTTCCTTGAATAGTATATTGATTGAGCTCTTCGTATTAATGAAGATACAGGCTACATCCTTGTTGGCAATTTTCATCGTGGTGACTAGGGAGTCATCATGAGGGTACACTACGTGCCTATTGTCTTCTTTAGTAAACATAATGAGGATGAAGGCCATCTTAGTTAGCTTTGGCTTTCTCTCGGTGAAATTTACCTCTTGGTGATATCGAGCTAAGGTGGGCTCTCTGGCATAAACGTTCCTTGTCTGGTTGGAGTCTTCTGCTAGGATGGGTACCCTTGAGATTGTACTGACGAAGTTTTTATCATTGGTCATCTCAGATCTTGGCTGAGCCTGGTACCATTTTGAACTTTCTACTATTTGCTTGGCCTCTTGAGCTTTCCCCCCGACCTCGAGCAAGAACTCTTTTAGGTATCCATTGTTGGTCAAATTTTAGATTTGCTCCACTAGGTTGAAGCAATCTGTTGTACTGTGTCCATAATCCTCATGGAAATCACAAAACCTCTTTAGATTTCTCTTAAAAGTTGGGGTTGCCAACTTGGGTGGCTTTGTCAAGAGACCCTTATCCCTTATGGCGTAAAACACTTATTCCCTTGACATATTCAAGGGGTGGTAGGCATGTGTAGTGGTGGATTCTGTTATTGGCGGATGAGATAAAGGTTTTGATAGTGGCAAAGGCTGAGGCATTATTGCCTTTGGTCCTGGCTAAATGGGTGCCTATAGAGCAGTGGCACCCTTTGGCTATCTTGTTGACGCGGGACTGATCCTTGCTGAGGAAGGACGGGCCTAAACACCCTAACATCTTATTTCTTCTGAATTAGGCATTTGACTTTTTTGGCTGGTGTGTAGGTTGTAGCGGGACCTTTCGTTCTGGGTCCCCATAGACGGTGACACTATTGATGCAGTAAAATATTAACCCTATTGAGGTGGGATACCTAGGTGACTTGGTATCCAAGCTGGAGATGGATGCCCAGTCAATAGTCTGAGCGTAGTATTCTGCACTCGAATTGATGTCAACCTAACCCTGAGAAGGCTCTCGAGCTGGACTTTCACGCTTCACAAATCTTCAGGCTAAGCTGTCACGAACCTTCATAACCTCGTTATCCCTGTTGACATTGGACCGAAACTAGGTGATCCCGCCTGCAGCAAAGAACACGGTCAAAGGGAGGTGCCGAAGATTTTTTGTCGAGCCCACTCATACGCTTAAGTTAGTACCTTGAGGGAGTAATTTTGGCTTGACAATATTTGTTTTCCTTTTAGGTTAAAGGAAGAACTTCAAGAGAGTTAAAGTAGGAGATAAATGCCACATCACAAAAAGAAGGTTAAAAGTAGAGTTAGTTGATCCTATATAACTTCATCAATGAAGGGTCAAAGGTTCAACAATCACTCTAGAAATCCATCAACCAAGATTATTGGAAAACTAATTAGCCAAGCAAAACATTCCCTCTTTTTTCTTTTTGAAAGAGAAAATGAGATTACCCATTTTCTTAGTGAGAGCAAGTCAAAGTAAAGTAAAAGAAGTCCCTCTTTCATATTAAAAAACATGAATATATATATATATATATATATATATATATATATATATATATATATATATCATACCATTTGTAGCCTACCATTGGTTGAGAAAAATGTTACCCTAGCTTCTCCCTTCTTTTTGAATTGAAACTTGACCTAGGATACGTGATAAATAGGGATTGGTTCTCCCAACCTCATCCAATAGTGCTCGCCACCTGGCAAGCTCTCATTTTTGATGCAAAAATTCCTTTGTCCCTTCTTGGACATATGTTGAGGGCAGATTTGCTCTTCCTTGTGGTCCTAAGAACATTATAGGAGACATGTAGGCGACAGGTGAGACCATTTTCAACACCTAAAGAGTCTTTTCCTGCATGCTTTAGTTGCCCACCTGACGTTGTCAAATTAACGATATCGGGTAGTCTCTCACTTAACCTATTATATTAATATTATGTTTATAAGTGCACAGGAGACAAAATATCTTGATATTTGTGATTATTTCAGAGTGGGGTCTACTATTTTGACTCTTTTATTGTGGACCATTGGTTATGGACTACGTGGTACCTTCATGTGAACACACTTTAAATTACCTGAGATCGAATCCAATCTCTGTTGGGATTTCTCGCGAGGTGGGTTTCATATGAGCAGTTTGTCCCACAGGTGTTGGCTAGAGATTCATAGGCTTATGTATCGCCACGTGTCCAGCCTATTTTTATCCCATAACAATTATTTTATTCAAAAACTATTAAGCAAACGAAGTAATTGTAATTTGTCTTAGTCAAAACAAAGTCACTATTGTTGTTCTCTTAGATTTTATTCTGCCAGTTCCTTGTCGAATAAACTCAAAGTAAAGGACTTTTGGAATGAGAAGCCAGAGTGAGACCTTTGAAAGAGTTGAGGTGAGACTCTTAAAAGAGCTGTAAAAAAAGTGAAAAGACTAAAGAGAAGCCAACAATAAATAATAAGAATCAAATCATAAAACATCTATTTTATTATAGCTAAGAAGTGAAAAAGTGGTTATTTCTCGAATGCTTTCTTTTAAGCTAAGGGGAGGAGCTAAGGCCACTTTAGACCCTAGTAAAATTTCGCCTTTAGTTTAAGTTATGTTATAGTATTGTTATTATACCGTACAATTGACATTTTTTGGATAATTACTATAATACATAAAAAAAAAGTTCTTACTTTAAAGCAGATGTTAAAATTAGTTCATCTATTGAAAATTATTATTTTAATAGATCAAGAAGATCCTTAATTTCATGGGATTGTTGAATTTAATTCAATGTTGAACATTATTACTTTATTGCATCGAGAAAGTTTCTATTTTGAAATTTAATTTGATAATTGAATAAAGTTAACCATAAATAAAACAACTATAATATAACCTTTCTTCTTTGGCTCAACAACAACACCATTGTCCTCTTCATCATCACTTGCTGAATTAGAATATACACTGCTACCATCACCTCTTCTTCCATTGTCATATTATCATCTTTTTGCGTGACCAACACTCATAGGTGGGGAAGATATGTTGATACCTTGTCTAACTTGAAAAACTTGGGACTAGGGTTCCTTATGATTGGGATATACGCATGAACAAGTATTGCGCTTTTGGTTGTTAGTGTTCTTGGGATTGATGTTACTGTGTTTGCAGGAAACTATCACATTTTACTGAAGCCATATTTTTGGTTAATGTTTGTATACGTGTTGTGAATGGATAAGTGATTGGGTTCTCGAAGCAGTTTATTCAAGAATGTTGTTATGGGGTAAAAATAGGCTAGAGAACGTGGCGGTACCTATGGGACGATCCGTTCATGCTGAAACCCACCTCACCTCGGATCCCAGCTGAGGCAGGATCCGACCTCAGGTAGTATAAAGGGTGTTCACATGAAGGGTGCCACGTGGCCTATAACCAATAGTCCACATAAATAGGGCATAATGAGTAGACCTCACTCTGGAACAGCCCTAAAAGCAAAGGGATTTGGTCTCCCCAAAAATGTGAAAATGGTGTCCTATGATCCTAGGTCACCTGGGGGGACCACCTGAAATTGCTCAAAATGGAAACCTGACCAAAGAGACAGTGTAGCACCTTGGTAGTTGAAAAAGGGCCCTCACCTGACGAAGTCAGCCTTTGAGGGACCACAAGTGGAGGCGAATGAGCACTCGCCACCTGTACGCAAGGGATAATGTAATCCCCTCCTCGAATTAAAGCATGCCACGTGGCACGTAATCATGGATAAGGTCTTAAGGACCAATCCCTGCTCACCAAGTGTCCCTAGTCTTGACTCCGAGCTAAGGTTTCAAGCTTGGGAAGAGGAAGCAAAAAAGGAACTAGGGCAACATTGTTTAGCCAATCATGTGTCCACAAAGGTATAATATAAAAAGATACTTATGACAAGGTAAGAGAGGTCTTCTTCAAGTTTGGAACTTATTTCTTTACTCACACACACCATAAGCACAAGTCACCTCACTATTGTTCTCTCTAAGAAATAAGGAGACAACCTTAACACCCATTGAAGGTTGTTCCTTGAGTACGGTTTTACTGTTCCAGCTTCCCCAAAGGCCACACTTATTGTCTTCTACATATGTTTTGTGTGCCATTCGGTCAATTAGCTGCTAGCTACATACTCCTCCACATATTAGCTATTTCATGCTACCAAAATCGAGCCATTACATCACCTTCTCAAGGTACTGACTTAAGCGTCGGAGTGGGCTCGCCGGAAAGCCTCCGGCGCCCCTTTTTTGACCATGTTCTCTGCTGCAGTTATCCTCATCAAGTTCGAGTCCGAGGTCAGCAAGGAGAGCGAGGTCAGGAAGGTTTCAAGCAATTTGACCCAGGATCAACGAGGCGTGAAAGGTCAACTTGGGAGCCTCCGGGGTTAGGACGAGACTAAATCGGGTGCGGAATACTGAGCTCAAATTGTTGACTAGGCATCCGTCTTCAGCTCGGATACTAGATCAGCAAGGCATCCTACCTCACCTTGGTTGATATTTTTACTCATCAATAGTGGCACCGTCTGTGGGGAACCAGAACGAAAGGTCTCGCTACAACCTACGTACCCGCCAGAGAAGTCAAATGCCTAACTCCGAGGCCCCAAAATGGTCTAGGAGAGAGGTCAAGCGGGAGCCCGGCCAAAGCAGTCGCCCACCTCTGGCTCTGCCTCAGGACGAGTATGCAGAAAGTCAGAACGTAAGAGCACTTGACCCAGGCCCCAGTAGGAAGGGAAAAGAGAAGGCCGCCACCAGGAAGGGACGTGGAGGCAGAGAAAGCTAAGGAAGTGAGGGAGTTGGCTGAAACTAGGTCATAGTTTCAACATATGATGAAATACTTGTGCGATAACCTGGGCATACCACCTCCTCCTCCCCGAAACGTGGCAAGTTGGCTTGGGAACCAACTCAGGAGTAATCCTGCTCACGTGGAACCATCCACACCGAGTCAGCAAGGTGCTCAACCGCGACTATCCCAACTGAGAGCGAATGTCCAGGACCAGCCCAGGAGTCACCGCATTGACCATCGTTCGACCGCCAGCAACCTACCCGAAGGAGTAAGGAGCCAACTCGAGGGACTTGTGCATGGTGACTTGAGGTACTCCTTGATGGCCCGACGCCAGGGAGAAGGTAACGACCCTAAACCTCCTTACGTGGAATGTTTGCGAAAACAGTTACTTACCATGCAGGAAGAAATGAGGGAGCTCAGGTCCAGCAAAGGGGAACCCAGCTCACCTGATATCCTGGGTGACTTCACCGCCCCCCTAGCTGACTTGGTGAAGAACGCGACCTTACCTGGGAGATTCAAGATGCCTCAACTTGATCCTTTCTATGGGCAATCTGATCATGTGGCACATGTGGAAATCTTCCAGAATTTGATGTTGGTGCAAGGGGTGCTCGACGAGATAATGTGCAAGGTGTTTCCAACTACCTTGAGTGGGCCAGCCAGGACATGGTACAAGAAGCTTCCGTCAGGAAGCATAAGAGACTTCACCACCTTCGCCAGCAAGTTTGTCCTCCATTTTCAAGGAGCCAAGCCACCCACTAAAGACCCTTCCTCCCTCCAATTCGTTAAGCAAAGAGGACAAGAACCCTTACATGAATATGTGAAGCGTTACCATGATGAGGTAATACAAATGGGAGTTTATGAGGAGCCGACAACTTTGAGAAATTTTTGGTACAATCTCCACATTGGGCCTTTGTGGGTGTCATTTGAGGAGAGACCTTCCACCTCATATCGGGAGGTATACGATCGTGTCATGAAGCAAATCGCCATTGAGGAGAAGCGCAACATGAAGAGGGAAAGAGAGAAGGCTGAGGATTTCAGTGACAAAGGGAAAGATAAGAAGAAGCAAGATGTTAGACCGTCCAGGCCTGTCCCTCCTCAGCAAGGGTCGGTCCCGCATCAGCAAGACAGCCAACAGGCACCATTGCCCTACAGGCGCCCGCCTCAACCAAGACCAAAAGCACTGAGGCCCCAGCCTCCGCCACAACCAAGGAAGTGCCTCACCTGCCAATGAGGGAATCCGCCACCACACATGCCTACCACCCCCTGAACACAACAAGGGAACAAGTGTTCTATGCCATAAGGGACAAGGGCCTCCTAACGAGACCACCTAAGTTGATTACCTCTTTAGTTAAAAGGAACTTGAAGAGGTATTGTATTTTCATGAAGAGTATGGACACAGCACAACCGATTGTTTTAACCTGAGGGAGTAAATCCAAAATTTAATCAACAATGGATACCTAAAAGAGTTTTTGCTCGAAGTGAGGGGGAAGGCTCAGGTGCTCAGGCAGGCGGGAGAAAGCTCAGGAGGGGACCAAGGTCAGCCAGGATCCCAGGTGACCAAGGACAAGGATTTCATCAGCACAATCTCAGGGGGACCTACCCTAGCAGGAGACTCCCATAGGGCAAGGAAGGCTCATGACAGGGAGCCCTCCTTCGCCCGACACCACCAAGAAGTAAACTTCACCAAAAGATCGCCTAAGCTACCAAGGGTAACCACCACCCCTATCATGTTCACGGATGAAGACATGAGGGATGTAGTGTACCCTCATGACGACGCCATGATCGTCACAATGAAGATTGCCAGTAAGGACGTGGCACAAATCCTCATCGACATGGGGAGTTCGGTTGACATACTATTCAAGGAAGCCTTCAATAAGCTGGGACTAAACTCAGCAAGGATGCAACAAGTCACCACCCTCTTCAGCGGGTTTACAAGGGACCAACTGATGCCGTCTGGCAGCATCACCTTACCGGTTACCCTTGGGGAAGACCCTTCTCAGCTCATCACTATGGTTGATTTCATAGTTGTCGACCACCCAAGCTTTTACAATGTCATCCTAGGAAGACCATTCCTCATGGCAACCAGAGGAGTGGTATCCACGTACCACTTGAATTTGAAATTCCCAGTGGGCAACCAGGTCGGGGTCGTCAAGGGGGACCAACTCACTACAAGGAGGTGTTACGCCTCCTCAGTTGGGAGGTGCAATCAGATTTCCGTCCTTAACCCACGAGTCTCTGAAGTCGAACAGCGAGGTGAGCCTGTAGAGGAATTGGAGGTAGTCCCGGTATGTGAAGACGACCTAACCAGTGTAGTTAAGGTGCGAACCCAGCTCACCTCGGATATCAGAATATCCCTGGTGGAATTTTTAGTTGAGTGCTCAGATGTATTTGCTTGGAGTCATAGCAACATGCTTGGGATCAGCCCTAGCATAATCTCCCATCGACTTAATGTGAATCCTATCCACTGACCGGTACGTCAAAAGCGACGAGCTTTCAACCAAGAACGCTACGATGCAATTGAGAAGGAAGTCGACAAGTTACTACGTGCGGGGTTTATTCGTGAATCCAAATATCCAAATTGAGTCTTCAATGTGGTGTTGGTAAGGAAGCCGAACGGAAAGTGGCGCATGTGCGTCGACTTTACCGACTTGAACAAGGCGTGCCCCAAGGATAGCTTTCCATTGCCTTGGATAAATCAGCTAGTTAATGCCACAGCTGGCCATGAGTTACTCAGTTTTATGGATGCCTTTTCGGGTTACAACCAGGTAAAGATGTATGCTCTAGATGAGGAAGGAACCTCTTTCATTACAAATAAAGGCCTGTATTGCTACATGGTAATGCCATTCGGTTTTAAGAACGCTTGGTGAACAAGCTATTTAAGGAACAGATAGGAAGGACCATGGAAATTTATGTCGATGACATGATCACCAAGTTGATGAAGATAGCTGACCATGTGTCCCACCTCAGGGGGACATTCGCGTACTGAGGAAGTTTGGTATGAAACTTAACTCTGAAAAATGCGCATTCGGGATGGCAGCCGGAAAGTTTTTGGGTTACATGGTCCACCAAAGGGGAATAGAAGCCAATCCAGAAAAGATCAAGGCCATCGTGGAAATGAGATCACCTCGGACGACCAAAGAAATACAGAGCCTAGTTGGAAGGGTATCCGCGCTGAGCAGGTTCGTGTCCAAATGCACAGATCGCTGTCACCCTTTCTTCCAAACTATCAAGAGGGCTAAGGGACAGTAATGGGACGAGGGCTACGAGGCTGCCTTTCAGAATCTGAAGAACTATCTAGCTAACCCGCCGATCTTAGCTAAGCCTCATCCAGGGGATAACTTACTGATGTATTTGGCGGTATCCACAACTGTAGTAAGCTCAGTTTTGATTCGAGAAGAAGAATGAGGGATGCAGAAGCTTGTATACTATACCAGCAAGGCCCTGACCGAGGTAGAAAAGAGATATCCCAAACAAAAACAGCTTGCATTAGCCTTGGTCATGTCGTCTAGAAAGTTAAGGTCGTATTTCCAAGCTCACACGGTCAGTGTGGTCACTAGCTTCCCACTCAGGCAAATCCTGCATAAGCTAGAAAGCTCAGGAAGACTTATGAAATGGCGTATGGAACTCAGTGAGTTCGAGATTCACTACCGACCGTGAAACGTGATCAAAAGACAAGCCATAGCTGACTTTGTGGCTGAGTTTACTCCTGACTTGGAGGATTTAGGAACGGACATGAACCAATGTAAAGAATGGGAAGTTGAAACTAGCTCACCATGGGTCCTCCATGTAGACGGATCTTCCAGCTCACAGGGGAGTGGAGCCGGGGTAGTGATCACTAGCCCAGATGGGGTTGAGATAAGTTATGCGCTAAGGTTTGAGTTTAAAGCTTCTAACAACGAGGCTGAATACGAAGCGTTGATCGCCGGGCTCAGGATGGCGAAGAGCTTAGGAACAGAATGGTTAGAGATAAACAGTGACTCCCAGCTCATCGTGCATTAAGTCAACGATGAATACCAGGCCAAGGAGGGTAACATGATAGCTTACCTGAGAAAGGCGAAGGATTTGGTGGGACAATTCAAGCAAGTTAAGCTGCAACAGATCCCGAGGGAGAAGAACTTCCAGGCCGACATGCTATCAAGGTTGGCATCCTTGTCAGAAACCTCCTTACCTAGTACAGTGCTGGTGGAAGTTCTACCCAGGTCGTCTATAGAAGAACCTGGCGAGGTAGTTCATTGTGTTTCAAGCTCCTCATGCTGGATAAACCCTATTAAGGAGTATTTAGAAGAGGGACGCCTTCCCGAAGACCAAGAAGCCGTAAGAAAGCTCAAGTATCGTGCAGCCCGATATTGCATTATTGAGGGTGTATTGTACATGCGAAGTTTCACCATGCCCTACCTGAGGTGTCTGCACCTAGATGAGGCCGATTATGTTCTGAGGGAGATCCATGAGGGAGCCTGTGAAAATCACTCAGGGGGAAGGTCATTGGCATACAAAGCTCTACGCCAAGGATATTACTGACCAACTATGTAAAGTGACTTCCGGGTCACCTCGCAAGCCTGCCCCACCTGTCAGAAGCACGCCAAGATGATCCGGGTTCCATCAGAAAACTTGACAACGCTGACCTCGCCTTGGCCCTTCGCTTAGTGGGGTATCGACTTGATTGGGCCTTTCCTAGTTGGCCAGGGTCAGGCCAAGTTCGCCATAGTGGTAGTAGACTACTTCACCAAGTGGGCAGAGGTGGAGACGCTGGCCAAGATCACGGAGAAAAGAACCACCGACTTCATCTGGAAATCCATTATCTGTCGCTTTGGAGTCCTGCTAGTGATAATCACTGACAACGGGCGGCAGTTCGACAATGAAAAATTCAAAAACTTTTGCGAGATATGGAAGATAGAAAATTGATACACCATGCCGGCTTATCCACAGTCAAATGGGCAAGTTGAAGTGGTCAACAAGGTCATCAAGGATTTGTTGAAAAAGAAGCTAGGAACCAAGAAGGGAGCATGGGTTGATGAACTACCTCAGGTGTTGTGGGCATACCACACCACCTTCAAAACAGCCACTGGAGAAACCCCCTATGCATTGTCTTTTGGCACTGAGGCAGTAATCCCAGCTGAGGTAGGAATGCCAACTTTTAGAGCCCTCCACTTCGACGAGGTAGCAATGTGGCCCAGCTTGATGCCGCCCTTGACTTGTTGGAGGAGAAGAGAGACCAAGCCCAGGTCAGGGTGGCGACATACCAAAGAAGAGTTGCCAAACATTACAATGCCAAGGTCAGACCTTGAGGTTTCAAAGAGGGGGACTTGGTATTGAGGAAGGTGATTTTCGGGCTCAAAGAGGGAGGCTCCACCAAGTTTGTAGAAACCTGGGAAGGGCCATTCCACGTCACCAAGGTTATTAAGCCTAGAGTTTACAAACTTGCTCACTCTGATGGACGCCAGATGAGACGACCAAGGAATGCCAACCAGCTGAAGAAGTACTACTCGTGATCCCACCTGATCTGGGAATCCAGCAGGTGTTTATTTCCATCTCCATTTTGTTATTTCTCCAAAGTCCTTAGTGGCTAGATTGCTTCTGTATGTGCGCCAAAAGACTGACCTGATATGTTGTCCCACTGCTCTCCCCCGAGTGAGCATTTTGAAGGGAAATATCACCTGGGTGGAGAAGGTTGTTGTTCTATTGATTAGGATGTGCGTTCCTATTTAATAGCTTAATGACATACGCCTTAACAAACGGTTTGCCACCCTCCATTTTATTTCGCCATGGTTGATATAAGACATGTCCTTTATCGAATTTTTGTTTCGCCAACGAACCATTAGGATCGATTTGTAAATTAACCTAGGTGAGGAAGGATACCTACTCAGGTCGAATAACCCACCTCAGGAAGGCTTTATCTTGCTAAGAACGTTACATGCATAAAATCAGCATGCATGGGCAAATAAACAGCAAGCTCACAACAATCCATGCGGCAAACTAAGAATATAGAATATATCAGCCCAAAACAGGGTCACTATTACTTAACAAAACAATATCTCCTAAAGGCAATAACATGTCAAACAAAACCACACTGAAAGTTCAAATCCCCAATGCAGAGAAACAACGTCTGAGTTTACAAAAGAAAGAAAAGGAAGAGAAAAATGTGTAAGAAAGCTTGATCCAACGAAGAGGCAGCATAAGCAAAGGCCGAGGGTCAGATCATGTATCATCGCCTTTCCCTGATTGAGAACCTTCATCATCTAAGTCGTCTTCCTCTTGATCTGAGTGAGGCGGGGAAACTTCCAGATTCAATGGGTGCCCTGAGGTAAGCTGTCGAGAACTCCCTACGACATCAGCTGGGTTCTGCTCCTTGCCAAACTTGGCCACCAATGCAACTCGGTCGAACCCAAAGTCCATGTAATGCAAGTCCAAATCAGGAAATTCCCTGGTGACCTGGTATTGCGCATAATGGTATCCGTGAAGAAGATTAGAACCCGCCTCGGTCTCCAATTTGTCCGCACTGGCCTGGAGCTCATTGGCTCTATCCACCTGAGTCCGAAGCTGAGTCTTCACTGATCCCACCTCATCTCGAACCTCTCCTAGCTGGTGCTCCAGCTTTAAAATTTGATCGTCCTTATCCTTGACCTTCTGAGTAAGTCGGGACAGTTGAGAAGTATGGGCAAAATGACCACCGAGAACGCCTCCCAGGTCCACGGCCAGCTGGGGCTTCCAACCTGGCCCTTCTACTTTCTTGGCAGGCTTAGGTCGTGGAGGAAGGCCGCTGGATGTAACCACGCTCTTGCCAGACCCCGTTGCCGCTCGCTGACTGGGTGTCCCTACTGCCTTGGCCATCCTGTTTCTCACTAATTGAAGAAAGGCCAGGTCGGTCTTGTTTCCTTCAGCCATCCTCCTAGTGGCCGAACTAGGAGTCGAAACCTCACTTTCTAGAGCCCTTACGGGAAGAGGAATATAGTCAGATTGAATAAACACACAAACAAGGGGAGGAAGAAGCCCAAGTCAGCAAAGATACTACCTAAGGAAGGTTGCGGAATCAATCCCACCTTGGCAAGGCGCTCCTCGGTGATGATGTCAGTCTCAGATGGGTTAGTTGGCACATATTCTCTCACACTCTTTAGATCAGTGTCCCGAGAAAGATCACAAGTCCATTTCCCTGTACAACGACAAGGTCAGTAAGGCAAGCGCAGAGTTCAGTAAATCGAAAGGAACTCTTAGAGAAACATACCTACCCACTTGAATTGGTTAGGAACAACATACGTCTCCCCATCCTCGACCACTGTCTGGCCCCAATCACCAGAGACAACAAACCAAAAATCATCCTAAGCCTTATCGGTAGTATTCGGATTCATCTCGAGGACGAGATGAGGTTAGCCAGTGTACGTCCTCAAATAGTAAAGCCCAGGCTTCTTCAGGGCTTTGGTCAATGCAAAGATGGCATGAACATCCTCAATGGTAGGCTCAACGCCCAGTACCTCCTTCCACAGGATGTAGAGCTCAGCAAGATTCCGCCATGCCATAGAATTCAGCTGAGCAGGGGCCACCCCTAGCTCGCTCAATATTTGTGCAAAAAATGGTTGAATGGGAAGCCGAAGACCATACTCGAAGGACTGACGGTGGATCACCACCTCATTGGACTCTGGTCGGCTTGATCTGAATCCTGGACGGGGAAGGGACAACTTCACAGACGAGGGGATATCATACGTCTTCCTCAACTGGGCAAGCATCTCCGCTGTTACAGAAGTTCCCCCATCGTCCAGAAAAAGCTCTGGTTAGCACCCTCCTCGGAGCTTTCCCCAACCACGTTGGAGCGGCTGCGACCGGTGTGAACCTTGTAGCGTTTGGTTCGACTCGAAGAGATCGGGGAAGAGGCCACGTTCCCAGGCGTGGCAGCCTCACTATCCGCAAGCGAATGTTGAGACTCACCGGCGTCCGACATGCCTACGGTACATAAAAAAAAAAAAAGAAAAGAAAAGAAGAGAGGGGAAGGTAAAAAATAAAAACCATGAAAGAATCTCCAAGCCAAGCAAAGCCAAACGAGAGTAGTGGAATTCGAAGAGGACACTTACCTTCTGAAGTTTCTGGCGATGAAATCCAATGAGGAACAGGAGGGGTATTAAGATTGATGGTCGATCGATGTTAGGATCGTGAAGCCGCAAGCGCCGTAGCGAGGGAACAGCGGAAGGGCAAGATGCGTTCCTTTTCGGTCGTCGGAATGAGTGAAAGACGACGGGGAGAGGTTGATTTTGTCGCAGGCGAGGAGACAAAGAGAGTGTGGCGACTAGGGATTGCAAATGCACAATGGTGGTCCCGACGAAGAAGACAAAAGGGAACTTTTGGTTTCCTCAAATTCGCGGGGGCCGGTTTATAAAGAAAATGAAAAGGCACAACCCTTCCAAACGGATAAGATTTACCTTTTGACCATGTGGGTGTTGTATTATTTCATAAAGAACCCGCGTTATTACGTTGGCCTCCCTTACTCCACTTTGGAAGATTTAAGGAACAAAAGGGACAAAGGGGCCTACAACTTGACAAGGTCCCACGTGTACGCCCACGGATATCTTGATCAAGGAATACTGATCCAAGCTGAGGAAGGATAGACTCCCAGGTCAGGAGGGAATTTCCCCTGTCAATCCGAGCTCGGCACGATTCAGTTTCCAAATAGAAGGGAATAATCCCCTAATTTCGCCCAAAGATAAAAGTAAAAATTGCGCCAAGCCCTACCCAGATGAAAGGAGGGGAAAAGCGACATGAGCTCGAAAATATTTTCGCCTTGAATTTACATCATTAGCCATCTCGGATCACCTTGAAGAGGTGACAAGGTGTGTATATACCCCAAGGTGGCAAGAGAAAGACCACCAAGGAGGAGGCATAATGATGCGATGTGGGCTAGGAACTCTTAAAAGCTTCCAACGCCTTCGCCATCTCCTTAGCCATTGAAAGCTGGGGGACCTCTGTTATGGGATAAAAATAGGCTAGACACATGGCGGTACGTAAGCCCACGATGCTCTAGTCGGCACCTATGGAACGATCCATTCATGCTGAAACCCACCTCACCTTGGATCCCAGCTGAGGCAGGATCCGACCTCAGGTAATATAAAGGGTGTTCACATGAAGGGTGCCACGTGGCCTATAACCAATAATCCACATAAATATGGCAAAATGAGTGGACCCCACTCTGGAACAGCCCCAAAAGCAAAGGGATTTGGTCTCCCAAAAAATGTGAAAATGGTGTCCTATGATCCTAGGTCACCTGGGGGGACCACCTGAAATTGCTCAAAATGGAAACCTGACCAAGGAGACAGTGTAGCACCTTGGTAGCTGAAAAAGGGCCCCCACCTGACAAAGTCAGCCTTTGAGGGACCATAAGTGGAGGCGAATGAGCACTCGCCACCTATACGCAAAGAATAATGTAATCCCCTCCTCGAATTAAAGCATGCCACGTGGCACGTAATCTTGGATAAGGTTTTAAGGACCAATCCCTGCTCACCAAGTGTCCCTAGTCTTGACTCCGAGCTAAGGTTTCAAGCTTGGGAAGAGGAAGCAAAAAAAGAACTAGGGCAACATTGTTTAGCCAATCATGTGTCCACAAAGGTATAATATAAAAAGACACTTATGATAAGGTAAGAAAGGTCTTCTTTAAGTTTGGAACTCATTTCTTTACTCACACACACCACAAGCACAAGTCACCTCACTATTGTTCTCTCTAAGAAACAAGGAGACAACCTTAACACCCATTGAAGGTTGTCCCTTGAGGACGGTTTTACTGTTCCAGCTTCCCAAAAGGCCACACTTATTGTCTTCTACATGTGTTTTGTGTACCATTCGATCAATTAGCTCCTAGCTACATACTCCTCCACATATTAGTTATTTCAAGCTACCAAAATCGAGCCATTACATCACCCCCTCAAGGTACTGACTTGAGCGTCGGAGTGGGCTCGCCGGAGCCTCCGACGCCCCCCTTTTGACCGTGTTCTCTGCTGCAGGCATTCTCACCAAGTTCGAGTCCGAGGTTAGCAAGGAGAGCGAGGTCAAGAAGGTTTCAAGCAATTTGGCCCGGGATCAGTGAGGCGTGAAAGGTCAGCTTGGGAGCCTTCGGGGTTAGGACGAGACTAAATCGGGTGCGAAACACTGAGCTCAGACTGTTGACTGGGCATCTGTCTTCAGCTCGGATACTAGATCAGTAAGGCATCCTACCTCACCTTGGTTGATATTTTTACGCATCAACAAATGTTAAATTGGTTGTTTGTAGGGTTTTGAACCACTGTGGTGGGTAATCGTCATACAAATGCACATTCAAGTTATTATTTGAATCACTAATGTCTATAGAATGTTCATTAGTACTAGAGTCTGAATAGGGTTAAGGAGCACCACCATAATTGCCGTGAATACTTGTGTTGATGTGCTTAAAGTACATCAAATTGAAGTTTGATGAGATGACCTAAGCAAAACTCAGATTTCACATTGCTAAAATATTTTTTCTTCTTAAAAAAAATCCTACTTGTACAATTCATTTTTTACCTTTGACACCATTTTTTTAACGAGATTATACTGTTAAGAAGACATTGCCAATAAATTTTCAATATTTTAGGTTATATTTAAAGATTAAATTAATATAAAGTTAAAATTAAAAATATTTCTTTAGACAATTTAACCTTTTAAAAGAGTTATAATGTCAAAAACTCAAAATTTACATTCCTTTCTATAGAAAAAAAATAACTATTTAATTAGGATTAGGCGAATAAACTCAAAGTTCGGATAACCAAATCAAAACTGATGGTTTTAACTCGGTTTCATGTGTTATTTGATTTAGGATCTATTCAAACTTTTAGAAAATCAAAATTTTTAATTTGATTTTAATACTAACGTAAAAAATTTAGGCTAAATAGAATTTTTTTTTTATTTTTTATCATCAAAATAATGTTCTTTAGTAAAAACTAAATGACATTATTTTCTAGATAAACAAAAGAAAAAAGGAAACCCTAAGACTAAAAAAATGAGACGCAAAAAATCGAATTCGAAACCATAGTTTCGATCTGGTTTCACATGTATTCGATTCAATTTCGATTCGGTTCAAATTTTATATTCGATTTGTCTAGTTTTAATGAAATTAAGATCAAATTGGACCCCACTAACCCTTTTACTTTAATTTTATTTTTCACTATCAACTAAATGACATCATAAAAATTTAAAAGAACTTAACATAAAAAAATTCTTCTAACTAACGAAAAAAAATCAAATTAAATGAGTATAAAATTTACTTTTGTTATAAATATATTTGCATAAATTTTTTGTAAACTTTCCATTTATTTGTCAATATTTTCTTTAAGAAAAAAGTTGAAATGGAAGTTAGAAAAATTGCCTGTAGTTGTAAAAAAAAATAGTGTAAAATGTTAACGAGTAGACGAAGAAGCAGCAGGACCATTTAGTACCAATAATATCGCTGATAGGTAATTTCTTTGTTGCTTGAAGCAACAACTAGCTGAGGTGTGTGACTGAGGATTGTGACAATACATACGCATAAAGTAAATGTTTCATCATATAATGAAATTTTATAATAAATAATTTGAAATTATTATAACTTATAAAAATAATTTGATTTTTATATGTAAAAAGAACTTAATTATAATTTATTTGATTTATGTCATAATAGTAAATTTGAATATATGGCTTCTTTTTTAACAAGGATAATGATTCATTTGTCAAAATTTAAATTGTCAGATTGAATAAATTAATACAACAGTTATACTACAATTACCCTAATTTGTATATAACTTTATTTCAATTTATGTTATATTATTATGACACTGTTAAATATATCATATTTTAATAATGGACAAATGTTTAATTACCCTTAAGTTCATTAACGAATTAAAATAACATCGAAGCTTACTAATATAATATGTACATGATTTTTTGAAATATTAATAATAACTTTAAAAATAGTGAAATGACATTTATTTAGTGATATTTGTATAACAACTTAAACTTATGTGTAATTAATTTTATATTTTGTAGAACAAATTATTTCTGATAATTTAATATCAATTAAAAAGGAAAATAAATGTACAATTTTAGCAATATTTGCCTAGCACGTTACTCCAATTAAAATAGTGAAATGACATTTATTTAGTGTTGTGCTGTCGGTTGAAGCAATTGGAGAGACAGAGGTCCAATACTCAACTCCCGACTGTGTGGTTGCGTGTCAACCGCCGATTCTTTTTCATGCATGCAAAATTGTATAAAATTGCAAAACAATGATTTTCCATATAATATGTATTTTCTGCAGAAACTCTCTCGATACTGATTACTAAGAGATATATATCATAGGTTTTTTTTTTTATTAAATATTGAACATATGATGATGATAATAATAATAATATTATATGAATATTTGTAAACTGACCAATACAATAAATTAAGATAAGGTTATGGTATCACTATTGTATTTATGGTTAGCTTCATTCAATTATTGAATTAAATTTCCTTGTCTTGTGATATAGCAATAACTTTCAATAGTTGAATTAATTTTAACGTCTCATCGAAAGTAAGAATTTTTGTATGTACTGTAGTGATAATCTAAAAGAGTGTACGGTAACATAATTCAAATTAGAAGAAAGTATTAGAGAAATAACCACTTTTTAACTTTTTAGCTATTATAAAATAGATTTTTTATAATTTGACCTTATAGATTTTGATTGTTTATTGTTAGTTTTTCATTGGGCTCTCTGTTTTTTTCATAACTCTTTCGAGAGTCTCGCCCCACTCTTTCGATAGTCTCGCCTCGGCTCCTCATTCTAAGAATTTTTTACTTTAGATTTATTTAACTAGGAGTTGAATAAAATCTTAGGAGAACAGCAAATGTTGGCTCTGCCTTTGACTCAGACAAATTGTAATTACTTCGTTTACTCGTTAGTTTATGAATTGATATAATAATAATAATAAATTATTTTATTAATTATTAATAGATAAATTTTCTAGCCCTATTATCAAATATTTAATATATTTAACTTTGATTTGTGCATGGGCGAAAGTTAATGTGTTTAAAAATGTAAAATATGTATATATTTTCAGCCATGGTTGATATTTATGAATATTAAACCAAATTCAACCGTACCTTTGCTATAATATTATGTATATGATTTTTTAAAAATTCTAATAATTTCTTTTATAATTAAAAATAGTGAAATGGTAGTTTTTTATTTTTAAAAATTTTAAATATTAATAAAAAATTTAATTTACGAAATACAAAATTTTTGTTACCTATTATCATTTTAAATTCGAAACGATTTTAAAGCGTCAAACATGCTTTATATTACTCAGATTATACCTTAAGAACAACTTAAATTTATGTGTAATTAATTTTAAAATGTAGAATAATTTAATACCAATTTGAAAGGGAAATGAATGTATAATTTTAGGACACATTCGGCTATTATAATACTGCTTATTGGGTTCTCCCTTGGGTTGGACTGAAGTTGTGCTGTCGCTTGGAGCAATTGCAGAGACGGGGGTCCAATAACCAACTCCCGAGTCTCTGTTAGCGTGTCAACCGCCAATTTCATTTCATACATGCAAAATTGCAAAAATTAATCTTCGGTATAAAGATTTATGTACACTCTTGTTACTAGTTATTGACATCATAGCATTATCTATTATAATTTATATGAATATTTTCTTTTCTTTTATTTTCGTAAAAAACAATTCGCTTATTATAAAAGGGCAAATTCTCAATGACCCCCTAAAGTCTTTTATTAATGCCTATTATCTGTTTAAAGTTTAAAACTTTACTCGCTAAGTCCATTTATTAATTAAAATAACGATAAATTTTAAAGATAAAAAATAATTAAATACCACATCACAAAGTAAAAATCGATTTAAATTATTAAATTAATAAAATAATAAATAAAAAATATAAAACTAACAAAATAATAAGTAATAAATCATTAAATTAACAACACAATAAATTGATAAATCATAAAAGTAATAAATAATAAATCATTATTGTTTACTAATTATTGATGCGGTAAAATATCAATCTAGGTGAGGTAGGATGTCTTGCTGATCTAGTATCCGAGCTGGAGATGGATGCCTAATCAACAGTCTGAGCTCAGTATTCTGCACCCGACTTGGCATCGTCCTAACCCCGAGGAGGCTCCCAAGCTGATCTTTCATACTTTGCTGATCCCCAGGTCAAGCTGTCATAAAATTTCTTGACCTCGCTATCCCTACTGACCTCAGACTCGAACTTGGTGAAACTGCCTACAACAAAGAACACGGTCAAAAGGGGGGCGTCGGAGGTTTTCCGGCGAAACCACTTCGATGCTCAAGTCAGTACTTTGAAAGAGTGATTTTATGGCTCGACTTTGGTAGCTCAAAATGGCTAATATTTGGAGGATTCATGTAGCAATAGGCAAGTCAACCAAGTGGTACACAAAACACATGGAGAAATAGAATAAATGTGACATTTTTGGAAGCTAGAATAATAAATAAGCCTAAAAAGACAACCTTTAATAGTGTTTAAGGTTGTCTCTTGAAGACCAACGAACAAGACAAAGCTTTCTTCTTATTTCTAGAGGGAGAAAATGTGAAATGACTTGTGTTTTCTTGTGAGAGAGTAAAAAATGAGAACTAAAGAAGACTTGTGTTACATTGAGATAATTTTTCTTAAATACTATACCTTTGCGAGCATACGATTGGTCGAAGAATGTTGCCCTAATTCCTTCTTTGTTTTCTTTTCTTACGTTTGAAACCTTAACTTGGAGCCAAAACTAAGGACACGTGGTAAGGTAGGATTGGTCTTCACGATCTTATCCAAGATTACGTGCCATGTGGCATGATTTGATTCGAGTAGGAGATTACATTATCCCTTACGCACATGTGGCGGATGCCTCTTCGCTTATGATTATGGTCCCCCAAAAGCTGACTACCTCAGGTAGAGTTTCTTTTTCAGCTACCAAGGTGCTGAACTGTCTCCTTGGTCAGGTTACCACTTTTGGACTATGTCAGGTGGTTCCCCAAGGTGACCTGGAAACATAGGACACCTTTTTCACATCCTTTGAAAGACCAAATCCTTTTACCTTTGAGATTGTTTCAGAGTGGAGTCCACTCTTTTGTTCTTTTTATATGGACTATTGGTTATAGGCCACGTGACACCCTTCATGTAAACATCCTTTATACTACTTAAGGTCGGATCTTGCTTCAGTTCGAATTCGAGGTGAGGTGAGTTTCAATATGAGTGGATAGTCCCATAGGTGCTGACTAGAGCGTTAGGGCTTACGTACCGCCACGTGTCTAGCCTATTTTTACCCCATAACAGAGGTCCCATAACTTCCAATGGCTAAGGAGATAGTGAAGGCATTGAAAGCTTCTAAAAGTTCCTAGCCCACATCGTGTCGTAATCCCTCCTCTTTGATGGCTTAGAATATGAGTTTATGGTGAAAATGTTTTTGAACTCATGTTGATCTTTCCCCCTTTCACGTTCCCGAACATTCGGCTTTTCTATTCCTTCTCTACACAGGCCCCACAGGTTAAGAAAATTAAAATTACCCCTTTTTGCCCCTAAGGACCACATTTGTCTCTTTTGCAAACCCTAACCGCCGTCCTCTCTTTGTCTCCTCACCTGGGACACAAAAATCTGCTTCCCCCTGTTGAGTTTTCCTCATCCCGACTGTCGAAAAAGAGCACATCTTGCTCTTTCGCCGCTCTATTACAACATCGTTCGCGGTTTCAGCGCCGATCACCTACCGAATTTGCAGCCTCTCTTGATCCTCACCAGATTTCGTAGCCGGAAAGTTCAAGAGGTAAGCATTCCCTTCGTGTTCTTAACTTTATTGTTCCTATTTGGCTTTCCCATAAGGTGTTGTTGGGCATGGGCTCGCAAATCATCCGTCCATTGGAATTGGGTTTGTTAGCCCATGTGACCTTCACTGCTTATTTGCACGGTGCATGTCTGTTGCTTAGTTAGATTAATCATGCCTGCCTCGTTTATGCTTTCCATTGCGGCTTACGTGGTTAACCTTCTTACCTGGTTAACCCTGATATTGTGTAGAGAGGTGGACTCCTAACTTGTCCTGAGATGCTGACCTCAAGAGTGTAAAGGAGTATGTGGTAGCCAACCCATCTAAAATCGACATAGTTAACAATGAGTGCCTTGCCAAGGCGGGACTAATTTCATCACCCTCTTTAGGTAGTATCTTAGTAAACTCGACATTCGTGTCCTTGGTTACGGAGATCATATATATATTTGACCATATTTTCTTTCCTTGGTGACATGGAGACTCTAGGTGATGAGGGTTCGACCCTAAGCTCAGTAGCCAGGAGGATGACCGAGGGAAGTAAGACTAATCGAGCCCTCCTTGACTTGGTGAGGGATAGGATGGCTAAGGTAGCTGGGATACCAGGCCGACAAGCCATAGCAAGCTTAGGTGGGTCTGGAGAGGTTGTTGTTACCTTAAACGGACTTTCTCTTAGGTCTAAGCGCTCCAAGAAAGTGGAAGGGACATAGTGGACACCTCAACTAGCTACGAATCTTGGGGGCGTCCTTAGTAGCCATTTTGCCCATGCTTATCAAGCTGTCCCGACATTGAAGCAGATTCTTGAGCTCTTTGATTCAGAGAAAGGGAATGAGTTGATGGGCTTGGGCTCTAGCCAAGCGATTGATATGGCGTCTCAGATTTTCCTTCAGGTAAGAGGCCCAACCTCTATCCTTACTCCGGGTTGAGATTTTACGTTTTAACCTCTCATTTCTTGTTACTAGGGATCCTTCCTCATGTCTTAGTTTGGTGACAAGCTCAAGGAGGGGTTGACTGCAACTAGTTGTGTTGCCAAATTGGAAATTCAATTGTCTTAGCTCTTCGAGAAGGTCAAAGATAAGGATGATCAGATTTCAAAGTTGGAAGACTAACTAGAAGAGGCTCGAGATGAGGTGAGGTCAGTACAGGCTCGGTTCCGGGTTGAGATGGATAGGGCTAATGAGCTTCAGGCAAGCGTGGACAAATTGGAAGTTGAAGTAGGAACGAACCTTCTTCATAGGTATCACTATGCTCAATACCAGGTCACCAAAGAATTTCTTGACCTGGACTTGCACCACATGGAATTTGAGTTTGACCGAGATGCATTGATGGCCAAGTTCGGCAAAGGACCAAAACCTAGTTGATGTCGCAAGAAGTTCGAGACAGTTCACCCGGATCACCCGCTAAACCTGGAGGTTTCCCCCCCTCACTCAAACCAAGAGGAGGGCTACCTGGAGGATCAAGATGATGAGGGCTCCTAGGTGGAGAAGGATGGTGACGCCTGATTTGCCCCTCAGCCATGGCTCCTACTCTCTGTTTACTGAATTGAACTTTTTCGTACATTTGTCCCTCTTTTCTTGTGTATGAACTTGGATGTTACTTTGCTTCATTTTGAACTTGAACTTATGGTGTGATCTTGCTTGACATGTTGTTGTCTTGGGGGATGATTTTATTAAGTTTCCCCGTCTTTGGCTTGATATATTATTTACCTTTTGTTTGTCACGTGAATTGTGATGAGCTTATCACTTATTTGCCCATACATACTGATTTCATGCATGCAGCATTCCAATAGGGTAAAATCTTCTTGAGGCGGGTTATCCGACCTGAGCAGGTATCCGACTTGAGCAAGTATCCTCTCGGACCTAGGGTTGATATCCTACCCGACGCAGGTCGAATCAAAAGGTAACTTTATAATATCAATGTCTCGCGACGTAAAATGAAATAAAATTTGATAAGGAGAATACTACATATTAATCATGGTGAAATAAAATGGCAAATAACAAGTTGCTTAGCAAGGCGTATATTATCATATCATTAAATAGGAGTATACATCCCAATTAATGGAGAATAACAACTTTTTCCACCTGGATGAGGTTTTCCTTCAAAAGGCTCACACATGGGAGAGCAATGGAATAACACACTATATTGCTTTTTGGCGTTCATACAAAAAGAGCATAGTCACTAAGAACTTTGGAGTAATCATAAAGTGGAGGTAGAAAAAACGCTTGCTGGAATTCTAGGTCAGGTAGGATCATGGGTAATACTTCTTCAGTTGGTCGGTGTTTCTTGGTCGTCTTACTTGGTGCTTATCTGGGTGAGCAAGTCTGTAGACCCCAGGCTTGGCAACCTTGGTGACATGGAAAGACCCTTCCCATGTTTCAACGAACTTGGTAGAACCTCCCTCTTTAAGTCCGAATATTACCTTCCTCAACACTAGGTCTCCCTTTTTAAAGCATCGAGGCTTAACCTTAACATTGTAATGCTTGGCAACCCTTCTATAATATGCTGCCACCCTGACTTGAGCTTGATCCCTCTTCTCTTCTAATATGTCTAGGGCAGCATCAAGTTGGGCCACGTTATCGACCTCATCAACATGGAGGGTTCTAAAGGTAGGCATGCCTACTTCAGTAGGGATCACCACCTCGATGCCAAAAGACAATGAGTAAGGGGTTTTCCAATGGCTGTTTTGAAGGTGGTACGGTATGCCTATAACATCTCAGGTAGGTCATTGACGCACGCGCCTTTCTTGCTTCCTAACTTCTTCTTTAATAAGCCATTGATGACCTTGTTTACTGCTTCAACTTGCCTATTTGATTGTGGGTATGCAGGCGAGGTGAACGATTCTCTATCTTCCACGTCTCACAAAAGCTTATGAATTTTTTGTTATCAAACTGTCACCCATTATTAGTGATGATCACTGATGGGACCGCAAAGCGACAAATAATGGACTTTCAGATGAAGTCAGTGGTTCTTTTCTCCGTGATCTTGGCTAGCGACTCCACCTCTGGCCACTTCGTAACATTTAACAATAATCTAAAATGTATTATAATGACCTCATTCATAAATACAATAAATTATAGAACACTAAACAATAATTTCCAATTTCAATTAGAAATCAATCATGAATTTTGAAATATGAGATCCTAAACAATTATATATATAGTATCTAAAATGTATACAATTTATAACTTTGAGAAGGTGTAAAACCACATAGATAACTAATTCATTACCTACCATTAGGAAAATGATAGTTTTGCCTTGCTCCAACTTTCAATAAATTTAACAAATGTATCTTGTATAAAAGTTAATAAAATTTTAAATAAGAAATGAAAACATATCTTTATACATCCAAAAAAAAAAATTTGTGATAATGAACAAATATCAATCTATACAACATAATTATAATATAAAACAAATTACAAACATAAAAAAATGCCAAATATTAAATTAATTTTTATAAATAATAATTGTACTAAAATTCAAGGCCTCTTTATCATTTAATCTTTTTCATTCATGTAAAATAAAAAAGATTTAAATTTATAGACTAAATAATCAGTATTTAAATTAATATGTACAACATAAATATCAAATTCATGTTATATTACCCGTAATGAAATAAAAAGATTATCAAATTTTGAAGGTATAAATGAAACTAACCTCAACAAAAGCTACTAGCAAATTAGCATCTTTGCGTAGAATCTGAAAACAAATTTCATAAAAAATACCTTAAAATTACATAATATGATTTTAGTCAAAAACTATTACCCAACAACTTGCCCTTATTCGAACCAAGAATAATAACAAATAGTTAGTAATTATACAATATTTTAATATAAAACATTTCATGTAAATATCAATAAATTATCATATACAAATTAAAAATCAACTTTTTGTCAAATTTTCCCTTCTTCTTTCGTACAAGCTTAAAATGGCTACCCCAAACAATATCATTTAAATTTGAAAAACAATATCTAGCTTTATCAACTTCATGTTAGTTTCAATCATAACTCTAAAATCTGAAATATCTTCATTATAGCAACTAAAAACCACATTCAATCTACAATTACAACTACCAAACTATCTCAACTACATTCAATCATATGTAACAATTCCTAACAATTCCATGAAAGCAATCATCTAATAAATAAATATCAAATAAAGTCCATCCATGACCACACCATGTTAATTTCAGCCAAATAAAAAGCACTATATTTGAATTACTACATTTTACTTTTTATTTGATTTCCTAAAATATGAAATCATCCATCTTGATGGAAGCAAATAAAAAGTACTATATTCAATTACTACCATTATCAAATTAGCACAATTACAAACATCTAATCATATGTAATAATTCCTGAAAATTTTATGAAAACATTCATCTAATACATAAACATCAAATCAAGTTCATCCATAAACACAACATGTTATTGAAAATAAAACATAAAACAATATAATCATATGTAACAATTGGTTTATATATCGATTGAGAAAAGGACATTTAAGTTCCTAATAATTAATTAATTTCAATAAAATCTAAAAATTCTTAATAAAATTTTAATTTATCGAAAAATGACAATTATCCACCTTCAATGTAGGAATGAGAATTTTTTTTTAATCCCCCTCCCTCCGCTTTATTTGAGAAAGGCTTGAGGCTTAAAAATTTAACCCATTTAAAATTGAGAGAGCTCGAGAATTTTTCAGCCCACCTCGTTTACCATCTAAAATAGTGTACATGACACTGTAGAAATATTGTAACTTGAATGTTGTATTGTAACACAAAATTCAATATATATTGTATCATTTAACTAGAGCATATTGTCAAAATATGGTCAAATAGGGGTGGGTTGGAGCTGCATTAAGCGGGTTAAAAATCGGGACGGGTTGATCTAGACCCATTTCTTTTAAAATGAAAAAGGGGTTGGTTTGGAGATAAATTAGCCCTAAACAGGGCGATTTGGAGATGGCTCACCATATTCTCATCCTTGTAGTTATTTAACAAAAAATATTATTATACTTTTAGAATTTGATAAAATATAATATTTATAAAGGCATAGTTATTTCAATTAATAAGAAAATATAATTGACAAATATATATTATATATAAATGACACATTTTCTTATGTGTCAAGTTTATGTCACCAATTCTGATAAAAGCAAAAGGGTTATTGTTGGTCCCACCCTATATTTATTGACATATATCATATATAGACCAATTTTTATGAAAATCATCACTCCACCCCCGAATAACGATGAAATAACTATTTTACCCTTACCTTAATTAAAAATAAAGTAAAATAATAATATTTTAGTCCCTAAATTTTGATAAAATAACAAATTAAGGTATATGTTAGTTAATTTTAATATTTTAGTCCTTATTTTCATTTGTCACTCTTCTTCCATCCTTTTTTAACACAATTCTTTCCAATTTATATAAAAAAATCTACCAATGAAAACTACAATAACCCATTTAAGAAAATTTCTATAATTTTTGTTATTATTTGTTTTCAAAAAATCGTGAATAAAAATCATATGTCGTGAGTTTAATTCGTATTTTCAATAATTTAGAGTTTTTTACTGTAGTGTAATTAGGATTTTGTGATTTTTAAATAAAAAGCTGATTATATTCTCAAAAATTCTAATAAATGATGACAAATATTACAACACAATGTGGACTAAAATGTTTAAATTAATTAAAGTGTATTTTAATTTATTATTTTATCAAACCTGAGAGACTAAAATGTTATTATCCTTTTTTTAAAATTAAGGTAAGGGTAAAATAGTTATTTTATTGTTATTTTGGGGTTGAGTGATGACTTTCACAAAAATTAGTCTATATCTGATATATGTCAATAAATAGAGAGGTACGGTCGAAAATAACCCAAAGCAAAGTGTATCAAGTAAATATCAAGTCAATTTGATACATATATTAAGTATCACTATTTATTTTTCAAGATAGCTCTGTTTTTTGTGGTGATATATCATTCAATTGGGCACGGTTGCCTTCTATGACAATAACAAAATCAAATTATAAATATCATCACTTATAAGCATTTTTATGAAATTAAAATAAATAATTACAAATTTGTTATACATCTAAATATATGAATTAAAAATATTAAAAACAAATGACTAACCTTTTAGATCTAGATAGTTGAAATCAGAAACGTCAAAGAAAGCACAGGGGCTAAAGAAGATGAATTCAATTGCTACGTATTCGGTGGCAGTGGGTAGAGTCTGGGAGAACGAAAGATTTAGGTGAAGTTTGGCTAGGTTTATTTGATAATTATTATTGATGTCCCTAAAGATATTATAAATTACATATTTTATTAAATATAATATATATTTAATAATTCGATTATTATATTAGGGTTGTTTGTAATAAATAAATTTATATTACATATGTTTTTAAAAATTTTAAACATATATTTTTAGGATACGATTATTCGTTTATTCATTTGTGATACGATTATTCATTTATTTGCTTAAGACATAATTATTCGTTTATTCGTTTAAGACACAATTATTCGTTTAAGACACAATTATTCGTTTAAAACACAATTATTCGTTTAAAATACAATTATTCGTTTATTCGTTTAAAACATGATTATTTATTTATTCGTTTAAAACATGATTATTCATTTATTCGTTTAAAACATGATTATTCGTTTAACTAATTGTGTCTTAAACGAATAATTGTATTTTACAGGTCAAACACGAATACGACACGAATAATAATCATGTCAACACAATTATTTGTATCAAAATTTCTAAATCCAAATTCATTTAATGGCACCGAATTCATGTACAATAATCGTGTCGTGTCCCAAATTATGACCCTTACTGTTAGCCACATCAGCCAAGCTGGTATGAAAAAACAAGAGATGCATTCAAATTGACATTTAAAGGTGAATATGCTTGATCTATTTCAACAATTCCCATCTCTTTTAATGTTTTTGGTTTGTTGGGTATTGTTGATTTTTGTGACATAGGCATATAACTACTACATATATGGCATCACAAAACCTAATTTGTCATTACTTGTATAATCCATATTATATGACTTGAGAACTAATAAAACTGGAGATACATTAATGGATTTACAAACATAAGTCCTTTTCATTTTTTATTTTTTCTAATATTTTTTGAAGGGGATTTTTTTGGTATACATATAAAATATAGCTCCATCAAATCAATGCAACAGGAATGCACTTATAGCTACAACTTCAACTAGCCAAATTCTCGGTAAAAATGACTATTTTAAGCCTTATACCTTAAAGTTAGATCTTTTTGCTGTGAAGTAAAATAACAATCTAGGTATTTTGTTTTTCATTTTGTAGATTCGTTTTGGCTTATTTAAAGTTTTTATTATTTACATATGCTCAGATTTAAAAAAAAAATCCTTTTTCTTTATCAATCTAGTTTTAACTTATATGTATGATTTTTAGTTTTATTTTTGTTATTTTTATCTTTGTTCAGTTTGGTTTTAAGCTAGCAGGAGTTGAGGCACATGAAAAATAGGTCCATATTGATGAGAAAGAACTATTGTTGGATGGTGGATTCCTGGTGCCATACACCAACTCAGTTGGCCACACTTTTAGGTAGCACGTTCCTATGTAATTAATCATTAATTTACAAATTAATATATATGGCCTTATATATTTAATCTAGGTAATAATTAATAATATTAATTTTGGATAATTATGCTAAATTATACACCTTAACCTCAATTTTGGTGGTATGAATCACCATCACACTTATTCATGAGATATTATATATATTAAGATTTTTTTTATGAATTTTCTATCTGGATATATAAGTTGCACTAACATTATTATAAATTATAGTTTGAACTGTACAATTATTTGAACTGTGCAATTTCTCTAAATTGTTTTGAGGAATTATAAATTATAGGGAGAATATCATTTCCTAATGATTCTTGAGCTTGAGCACAACTTTGCTTATTTTGTTTTACTTGATGGGGTGGAGTGAATCTATATATAACTTAATGGACTCAAATAAATTGTAGTTGGGAATGACTTTTGAATCAATTGTGCTATAGTGTTTTCTAGTTGGTAGGAAAAAATGTTCTTGAAATCTGTATTAAAAAAAAATCAGTGTTATAGATTTGCTTTCATTAATAATGAAATTTATTGGCTATGAGTCATTTGGAGTAATTTTAATTGTCATGTAAGTAGGTGATTCAACATAAAACTTAGATATTTACACTTCTTAGTCTACAAATATCAGTTAAAATTCAATTTCCATTGTCCTATTTTGTGTTTGTGTTTGTGTTGTAGGTTTATAAAGATTTGATGCACATATTCAGCTACAATTTTATTTGGAAAACAGTGAACATATTCTTATTTGTGTTGTAGGTTAGCATCTTCAGAACTTTGTTTAACTTGAGTTTGAGAATTATGTTGGTTCGCTTTATTTTATTTGAATTGGATGATGAATTATGTTGGCAATTATATTTTTAGGGATGATGATATTTGAATGAAAATATATGATGACAAGTATGTTTGTATATTTGTAAAAGATACTTGGAATTTGATGAAATATATATTATGTTGGTTATTATTTCATTTTTTTTCTTTCCTATTGTCAATAAATAATATTTATTGTTATTATTTTATTATTTATTTTTTTGGTTGATATTTATAGTGCTAATCACTTGAAACGTTGTATTGAAAACTCATAAACATTAAAACCTAAAATAAATTACAAAATTAAAGAAAAATATGGAAAAATGCTAAAAAATTAAGGGAACAAGCATCAAAATCAGAAAAAAAAAGATTACAAAAAAACCGATTAACAAAAAAAGAAAAAAAAATTGGTTAAAAAAAATGAAAAAATTAAAATCGATTTGAAAAAACCTGACTAATTTTATGATAAAAAGATATAAAAAAATCTTGATAACTTTGTGATAACAGAATTTTTCCATCACAAGTTCGTGATACATGTATATCACAATCTCAAAACAGAAATTACTTTTGTCACGAATCGACAATCCACAAACAAAGTCAAGTAGGCATGAATAGACTTTAGTTGATAGATAAAATCTATCACGAAGTTCATGACAAATATTATCTATCATCCATGACTAGTTTTGTAGTAGTGAACGCCATATGTCCAGCCTATGGTGTTGAAAGCTCTTAAGTGTTCCTTGCCCACGCCACTTCGTATTCCCTCCTCTTTGTTATTTTTTAGAATGTTAGATTTTGAAAGCTCTTAATTTTAGGGCGTATGAATTAAAATCGGTTTCAAGATAGTTAGCTTGGAAAACAAATAAATAACAAAATTCTAGTATAATATACAAACATACATACATACATATATATAGATCAATCAAAATAATCTTTAAATTAAAAAAAAAAAAGAAAATTAATACATGCCTCTCTGAACACATAGATAAAACTTTCTTTTATAAAATTTTAACATTTTTTAAAACTTTGGAAAAAAGTCCAATAGCTACTCCTTATTTGGCCAAATTTTGTTACTCCCTTATTATTTCGAAAATACTTTAAGATCTCTTCGACGTTATTTTCGTTAGAGAAAAAATTATTTGACTGAAGATAATATAGTAATTTACCTGAGGTTTCTTGCTTTAGTGAATAAATTTAGACACAACTATTGTAAGAAGTTATAATCATTAAATGCATGTTAAAATATTTTTTAAAAATAATTCTATATATTATACTGTTTGTTTATATATGTACATACATAATGCCCTTCAATTTATTATATTAATAAAAAACTAAATAAAATATTATAGTTTATTTTTTTAATATTATTTTTTTTATAATTTACAATAATAAATATAATATATTAATAATAATAAAATATAATTTAATATATTATTCTCTTTATAAATAATAAATATAATTTTCTTTTTATAATTTATAAATAATAATTTAATATATTAAAAATCATAAATTCAACCCATTAACCCTAATTGTTTTCCAGTTAATAAGCACCCAGCTGCACCATAGCCACTTTTTTTGCATCCACGCGTCACTGTCAACCATCATTATCACTTCGGGCGCACCCTTTTCCACAACCCCGCCCTCCTTCGTTGCCACACATGATCCCAACACATCTAGATTTGGTAGTTTTGTTTATTTAAATAAGGTGGTTTTAGATGGAAACATAAGAGAAAAAAATAGATTTATTAGGTTATTGTACGATTTAAAAAGAAAAAAACAGATTTGTTGGCGGCGGTGCATTAGTTTGATTATTATTATAGAATTTGCTTGGGTTGAATTGTCACAAGAATGTGGTTGTGTTTTAAAAAGAGAAAGTAGTGATGGTGAATGATGTGATCCCCACCACTTTGTAGGCAAAACGCCGATCGACAATGCTTGAGAGGAAGGGTTTCAATTAGTGCTAGCACCCAATACTTTGGTCTATCATTTGGTTTTTGATTTGCAAGCCAAGACAGCTATAATCACAATTGGTTTTCGGTTGTTTACTGTTCCAAATCTAAAATTGCTTACATATATCTGCAAAACGCATAAAAATGTGTCAATGGCTTCTAAGATTGCGTATTAAAGTATTGATTTTCATGTAAAATCCAGTTGGAAAATTTGTAATATCTCATCAACTCAAGTTCTGGGTTGTCTTTGCTTTACTGCTAAAAAGTTATATTTTTTAGGCTTATTCCATTGTTGCATTGTTTTTTTTTTTTTTGGTTAATTTGCTACTGGTTCTACTTTATGTCTATGCATAAGTTCTAAGTCATGCATCTGAGTGATTTAAAATAATTATCATTTGGACAATGGCTATTAATATTTAATTTGAACATGTATTAGTATTTTAAACATAAGTCTCAATAAGCAGGTACAAAAGCTATGATTCATGAAGCATTTAAAAATTATTCATGAGGCCATAACCTTGAAGAAGAAATATTTCCCTATTTTTGTCATGCCCTATACATATAACATATCAAGAAATGTATTTCACTAAGAAAATTCATCAATATTTAAACTCCATTAATACGAAAAATCTACTCAAATAGTCTTTAATGTCTAGTCTCAAACCATAATGTTTATTAAACTAAAAATAAAATACAAGCCAATATTTTAAACCTAGGGAACCAAGGGACAGCAGAAGCTTCGCCAAATCTGTTACGCATTTGCCATCACTAATCTGATAATCATAATAAACTATAATGAGTATTAACTCAGTAAGCATACTAGTTTTTTATATACAAAAATACATAAATATATATAAATATATATAATGCATGGGTATGATATGTAGCATGATGAAAACTATGTTTGTTTGCAAAGAATGCATATTATTAAATCACTTTCAAACTTTCATTCGCATTCATGAGTATGCATAAACTTTCATTCGCATTTATGAGTATGCATAAACTTTCATTCGCATGGGGTATTAGCATGTGGGGCACAAAATTTCACACACAAAGAACACTCGTGCCCGAAAGTAGCCATACCCTTGCCTTGGTTATCAGTGAGTCCTCCCCTATGCACAAATCCATCGAGGCATGAATGCAAAGATTCACAAAGACCTAGGACTACCCAAAGGTCTCTCCCATGTCATATGGAACACATAGCACAAATCATATATACCAAACTTTAAAAGAATGGTCTCACATATTAAAGGCTCCACATATACTTATAATTGCTTACTAAGAAAGTAATAAATTCAGATACCCTTAAAAACACGAAGTCTTATCTTTCATAAACATTTTTCTTACGAATTCACTTTCTCCTTTCTCAAAAGTATGATGCATTTGTTCATGCTAATGCAATGCTCAATTACTCATGTACAATCATATAAATAAATATGTTGACATATAATTATAAGAAATTGATACTTTTATAAATAATTCAAAACACTTTTAAATATAGTCATATACAAATATACATATGTTCATTGTGATTTCAGTTGAAAAGTCTAGTATGTTTACCTCTTGATCCCAAAATCAAAATGAACCTAATAAGCCATGTTATATAAAATCAAGCATTTAATAGTTTTCATCAAACAAACTCCCTAATTTTGTCCTGAGGCCGATCAAAGATTTTTCTTATACTTAAATGATATTCTTTTCTCATGAACTCATAATATAATCATAATGAAACACTATATGACTTCATATAAAAATATAGATCCTTCATTCAATTCATAGCTATTTCTATCAGTTATAAAACCTAGCCACTTGCCCCTAAAAATACAGAGCACTTATGAATACATCTAAGTCACTAATTTTTAAGAAATTAATTGCTTAGCTAATAGCTATGAAACTTTTAGAAATCATATAGATGCATATACAGCAGCGTAATAAAAATTTGAAAGCAGAATTCATGTCCAAACAAATTTAAATAATTTATACGTCAGACTTCACAAGTTCTGTAAACTTCACATTCTCAATGGTATAAACTACTTTTAATATGTTATGAAAGACATAATTAAAATTGTTTTATAAATTTTCATAATTTTTGGAGACCATTTGGTAAATCAATAAAATTTTATAATTCATGTATTTGGCAAAAATCAATATTTTCTAGCATCTCATGATCAGATCTAAAAATTCATATAAAAAATTTAACATCTTCAAATGAAATCAAATTTATCATAACCCATTGGATGTCTAGTTTTTTTGATTAAATCAGTTTTGCAAAATAATCAGTATAAAAATTTCTAAATTTTTTTACTCAAGCTACTATCTAAGGTCTAAGTTCTACAAAAGCTTCCTTTGTTAACAATAATTATTTTCTACCAAATCCTTAACCAACTTTCATCACAAATTAATGCTCATGGATAATAAATGCTCCAAATTAGTATAGTCTCAATATTTTTATACCATTATTATACTAAGTACATATCCATAAATCCAATCAATCACTTACAATACAACAAAAGTTAAAGAGAAGAACAAATTACCTTAAAGTTTCTCAATTTCTCCTTCAAAATTCTTAGGACTCTACAATCCCTCTGCCTCTCTCTCTCTCTCTCTCTCTCTCTTCGAGGATGTGAAGAAAAATATTACTCTTTCTAAAACCGTAGCAATAAGATGTATTTATACTTAGGGTTAACCATGTATTTTGGGCATTACTAAGTAAACACATGCTTAGTACTACATACACCCATATAATACTACAATCTTGTATTTGGGCGTTTCTAAGTAAATTCACATTTACTACTATATACATCCCTTTAATATTTATAAAATAATTCTAAGGTCCACAATCAAATATCTTAAATCTATTAAGTTATCTAAGTACTAACATAGAATGACATGCATATGTATATATACTACTTAGCATTTTGCAGGTGTTAAAATTTTGGAGTAAAAAACAATCAAAAGTGCGTCTTAATGTAGGAGATACTGCTATGATGAAACTTGCCAGCATGCATGTATTCACATGTGAATTCTTCTTCATATTATCTATTTAAACCTTGATTTTGAAGCTTGAGGGTAGCTTGTATTCTCTAAAATATTAGCAAAACTTTCATCTCTTGTTCTTTATATTTTCTTTACATAATGTACTTCTAATTTCATAATTAGGGCTAAGGGTGAACTTTTGATAATTTTGTTCTTTGATCCTTTGTTTTGTACTTCATTATCAACTTTTTAATTGATTGAATATTATATTTTGCAAATGATTTTGGTTTGTTAGAAACCTTGATTTATTGTCAACAAATAGTACATTGAATGCTTAGATACTTTCTACATATCAAGAAAGGCAACTTGTAGTCTTTTACCATCAATTTAAAAGTTAGTCTTTTAATTTTTTTGTGCATGCATGTTATTCATCTTCTAATTAAGATCATTTCTTTATTGATTCTTAATTGATCATAAACTAATAATAATTGGTAAATTGATTATCTATTTGGCACTAATAATTAAAAAGGTTATTATAAAATTCCTCCCCTGAAGTTTGAGATTATATCAATTAAATAAAAAGTTTGAGGAATATATAAAAAATCTTCCATTGAGTGTTAGTCAACTAACTCCAAATAATATATTTATTGAAATGTCTTGTTACTTAATTAATTGTAAAGTTTATTTTAATCCCAAAGGTTTGGTCTATTACCCTTATAAGTGCTAATGTTTTAAAAATATATTTAAAAGTCTGAATTTATCATAACATAATAATTATACCCCTATATAATAATAATTATTTAAAAAATATAGCTCACAATAAAATTTTAAAAATTTATTAGTTTTTTCTTAAATAATTAGATTTTTTAAAAGATTATTTTCTTAATATTTTATGAAAATAATATTACTATTTATTTAATTAACATATGTTACATAAATATATTCTATTTTACTTATATACAATTATTATTCATTTTCATTGATATTTATTTTTATTATTTTATTTATATTTTAAATATGTATAGATGTATTTTATTTAAATTACAATATAATCATAAATATTTATTATATATATTGTAAAATAAATAAAATTTATAAATCTAAAATATTAATATTTATTTTTATTTTTATTTAATTTCTAATAATTACGAATGTGTACTTTACTTTTATATGATTTCTTACAAATAATTACAATACAATTATTTTATTAATATAATATTAAAATAATATTGTTATTTTTCATAAATATATTATATTTCATCAAATTTTAAAGATTCATTAGTTATTTTTAAATAATAATTATCATTATATAGGAGTATAATGGCATTATATTATGATAAATTGATACTTTTAATGGTATTTTTAAAATTATTAACACTTATGAGGGTATTAGACAAATATTTGGAATTAAAATAACTTTACAATTAATTAACATAAAATTTAAAGATGAAGGGCATTTCAGTAAACATATTATTTTAGGGTAGTTGACTAATAAATAAGGAGGAGTTTTTGATACATTCCTCAAATTTTATATCTAATTGATACAATCTCAAATTTTATAGGAATTTGATAATAACCCATAATTAGACTAGGCCCAAGTAAATATTAGGATAGTTCAGTTAGTTATTTGGTTCAAATCACTAATTTAATATTCTAATGATCATTTTTAATTTATGAAACGACTATTACAAAAAACACTGTATACGTTATTTTAGAGTAAAGTAAAAGGAAGGCCTCTACGAATGACATAAGTTTATTAATATTCGTTGATGTTGGACATGGATATTAGTGCTTTGTGATTTCTAAGTATTATCTAAAAAAACGGCGTCATTTTTTAGATTAAATAGTGATATATTTTAACTTTATCGTAAGTACTTTTTTCATTTTTTAAATTAAAATGAAAAAAAGAAATGATGTGGTTACGTCTATAAAATGTTTTTATTCTAATACACTTAGCAAGATTTTTGGCCACTAATTTTACCCTCGCACTCACCAGTTTGACAAAATGTCATACCTAAACCCCTAAATCCAAATAGAAAGTCGACTTCACGCCATTTCTAACCTTTGGATCGTCCAGTCCTAAAGATAAGAAGTAGCCTTTTCTTCTTCTTCTTCAAGATTGCCATACAAGTCTATCTGCTAGCTTGTGCAAGAGTTTCTCCATTTCAAGATAACCTTCTCCCGTTGCCAAAGCAATTCGGTACTGGGATTCCAAGTCTTCCCAGAATTGATGACTTTGAAAGGTTACTTTGAAATTATCAGGAAATTTCATTGGTTCAAAAACTTTATCCAATTTTTCTTTAACAACATCAGCAGATGTTTCCAAAGATTTCCTTCGTAATTCGTCAGAGATTTTCTCACCAAAAGAAATTTCTTTTCCTTTTGAAGAATTAACATTCTTCTTTTATGTAGCACTTTCCTGCTTTTCCTCAGCAACCCTTTTGCCTTTCCTTTTAGGACATTCGGAACGAACATGTCCTAAGAGTTTATAGTTATAGTAAAGTATCGAGTTTTTCCAAAAGTCTCTGCCTTCGCCTATTCTTTGGTCTCTTGTCCTCAGACCAACTTTGAGGGTCATTCAGAGATTTGTTGGTTTCCCTTTTCAGCTTCTCGAGCTCTTACAGCTGCTTGAGATTTCAAATGGTAGTCTCTTCTAAGATGTTCGATCTTATGGCATTTCGAAATGAAAAGTGACTTCCAACTTTCTTTTCCATGTTGGCTAACAAGAAAGGAGTCGTGTTTAGGCCAGGAAAGAAAATCAACAGTAAGATTAGATTTTCCAGATATATATTCAAACTTGATTTTATATTCTGCAAACCAAGTTTGCCATCTAATCAAACAAACCTTTCGGACACTGTTACAGATATGTGTCAGGCAATCATTGGTAAGTAGTTGCTCTAATTTTTTCCTAACCATCACGAATTTTAACACGTGCTAATTAGTCCAATCCTTGAGGTAAAATGATTCAAGTTTTTACAGACATTCTTTGCCGATTAAGAAATTTTCTTCTATGAAGCCACCGTTATACCATGGGTCTCTTGCAAAAAACTCCCAATTTGCAAAGGCAAAACATCATCGTTTTCTTGGATTGTAGATGTTATGTAGCATGTGAAATGATTGATTCTCCTATCCAAAACACATAAGAATTGTTTTATCGCATCTGGTAATTTTGAATGCGTTAATGCCTCCTGTACCTCAAGTTCGAGTAAATCAACCCATCCCTTCTTCATCAGTTCAAAGCATAATCCTGATGAGAAAATTCGCCCTAGGATAAATAACTCAATCAAATTATTCTAATAAATCATCATTGTTTTGATAACCAGTGATGACCTATCCAATCCATAATCTTTTAATATATTGATCAAGGTTTTGAAGCGCTCAATCAAATTGCCTATATGGAGCCTGAGTACCTGAACTACGTTAAATTCATGTATGAGACTTTATGCAGGATTTTTTTCTCTCTCCAAATTTCTCGTTCTAGCAAGATAAAATTGTGTCTCTTGTTTGGTTGTCACTAAAGGTTGCAGTAATGAATCTCGTTGTACCACGTGGCAATAGAGGCTTCATAGAGTTAGTTTAATGCATAATTAATTTAAGCTAAGTAAAAGATGAAGTTGCATCACATGTTTAATTTTATACTATTTTTATATCTTATAAATAATTTTTTATTCAGGAATTTATTTATTTATTTCAAATTAAAAAATCCCAATGACTTATACGTGTAATTTATAATGATTTAGGGTTATAATGGTATAAAATCATTAATTTAATTAATAAAATTTCTAATTTAACTAAAGAATATATTATGTAACGAATAGATGATATTTGATAAATAAAATGATTGAAATTCAAAATTTTGAAATATTTATACTAAACACACTTAAACAATTAAAACATTAAATTAAAATATTTTCTATTTTTGTTTTATTTTATAAAAATGTCAACTAATTAAAAATAATACCAAAGGAATCTTTAACATTTGAAAAGTTATTTTATCAGAAATGGAAGTATGAGTACAAAATACCGAAGCTAAGAATTATTCATCCCTAAAAAAATAAGCTAGAGTTTCTAAACCAAATAAATTAATTAAAGATACTTATCCATTAGAAGGCTAACAAGTATTCTTAGCTACCATAAGGCATTTAAATCATGTACTTGAGTGAGTGTTGGAGAATATTGAGGAGATAGAGAACCTGAAGGGATTAAACTAGAATAACTGGTTCAACTGAAGGAGATCAGATGAACTGTTTCTGCTTCTCATTCAAAGAGAACCTTGGCTTTGTTGGATGAGTGATTTTTCCAAAGTTATAAATTAATGAGGAAAGATCCCATGAGAACCTCACTCAATTCCAATTCAAAGGTCTAGTTGCATGCTAATAGTTCAAGCATACAATGTTCATAAAAAAGCAGTCTGATTCTAATTAGCAAGCCAACATTGGTCGATGACTTTATCATGAAAATAATGCTGCAATTTTGTTTCAGGTCCCAAACTTCCTTTCCTGTAAGCATCTCAAGAACCAAACAACCCAAAGCCTAAATATCTGAAAAAGGCTCCTACAAGTGATCAACCACAGTTTCTAGTGCCAAGTATAATGGAGTCCCTTTAAAACAACAATCGAACCTCTATTTCTTGCCCTGTCTTGCTCTTCTTCCCAACCCTCAATCAGCAATCTTTGCTACTTGATCACGACTATGCTAATCGCAAGTGTACGGGTTGTATTAAGTAATAAAGTGATAAGAAAAGATATCGTCCCACGATTATTGATATTCAAATTAAATATTAAGTACTATAGCTTGAAAGACCAATTTTATCTAAGCAAACTAAATCAATTGATTATAATGAAAAATAAACTAAAACACAAATATGAACTAATATGGAATAGAAATTGAGTTTAAGAATTTATAAAAGATGAAGATGCAATGATGAATTACCTAGGGTCTTGATTTTACTTATCAATCACTTGTTTCTCCTAATTGGCCATTATTAATACATTTTGGTCTAATTCACTAATCACAAGATTTAAGTCAACCTTAACACTTCTCCCGAGCGTAAGTTAAGGTTTTACGCACAATGATTTAAGTTGATATCCCTATCTAACCGGAATAATTATACGCTCATTATGCATTACTTGTTATTTAACGCTTAGAACCCAATTCACCTATTGGTTTCTTGAAATCCTAAGTGTTAATTACATTATATAGATGTTGATTACCTCCTGGTCTCACAACTATCTAGATTGTGTTTACTTAGTCCGACAAACAAATTAATCTTTCCCAAGACTTAATTCATCCATCTCCAATTTAACTAATTCATTTATTAATTAAAAATCATAACATTAAGCAAAATAAATACAAGTGAATCAAACCATAACAACATTAATAACATGTCAATTAATTAAAACATAGTTTAGACAAGATCCATCAAGACCCTAGATTAAGAAAACTAGCCGACCATCACAATTAACAACATAACAATCAACATGTATTCCATAATCATAAAGTTCTATAATTAAAGCTCAAATGAAATACAAAATAAGACTTAAAGAGTTTAGGAAAACTAGACTAGAGATCTAAGCTTCAATGATCCTCCTTGAAGTCCTCTTCTAAGGGCTCCAACTTGAATCACTTCACTTCCCTCTATAGGATCTTAACTTGCTCTTTCTCTTTCTCACTCAAAAACCTCTATTTTTCTATTCTCGGTTCCTTTTGGTGGCTATCATCCTATAAACATATAAACCTAAAAGATACCCAAATCAGGCCATTGGGTGATGATCTCACAGCCAAAAATCGTCCAAACACGTTCAGGGGGGCGATGGAGCACCCAAAATCTGCGTTGGGGCTCCATGGGATAGAATGGGTGGTGCGGCCGGGCACCTCCGTAGCGCTGCCGCGCCATCCTCGCCGCCAAAATGAGATTGGAGCGTAGGTATGGCACTCGTGTGCCATGCCATGGCGCTGCCACGCCATCCCTTCCAGCTTTGATTTCTTTGCAATTTGGTCCCTTTAGCTTTGCATTTTAGTCCTTGTTTCCTTTGCAACTTTTTCGACGTTGCTTTCTCGAGCTGATTTCATCTTCAATGCCCGTTTGCTATCTTTTCTATGAAAAACATTAAAATTCATCAAATGTTAACTAAACTTTAGGATTTACAAAACAATTAACCAGCTTCTGTTTGGTCTAAGAGAATGTTATTCGGTTTTAAATCATAATGAACATATCCACAATCATGAATATGAGAAATCCCTTTAAGAATACACCTAGTGAAATGCCTCACATCATCTTCTAGCAATCTACAACCTTTAGAACTGTCAATAATATAACCTAGAGTTCCACCTGAAGCATACTTGATCAGCGAATTGTAAACAATCTCTTCATTTACACCGGTTGTAGTTTCTTCTCCAAAACACTCAACAACAAAAAGACACCCCTAAAGATTATCGAGAATCTCTTTTTCTTTCTAAAGACAAGTAGAAGACAGTTGATTTAACAGGCGAAAATTGTTATGTTGAATTTTTGTTTCTTTAAAATGGCCATGAAAACTGACCAAAAACTTCTTTAGCCAAGCATTCGACCTTTAAACCATGCGACACCATGGCAATCCATGATTCTTCTACTTCTACTTCTTACCTTCTTGAGATCAAAATTAACCTGAATATGTATTTTTTATGGTAACAAATTAATGTGTGTGTCCAAGAAAACAATTTGAAGAAATATAAAATACCGTTATTAGCTTTGCGGGTTTAGGAGACGTGATATCATTTTTTATGCATGTAAAACAGAAACATTATCATATTGGCAGTCTAAGAAATGTTCCGTTGAAATTAAAATAGAAACATATATGTGGAGAATTCTTGTGTAACTAGAGATAAAGCATTCTTTTTTCAAATGATCGTAGTAGTAGCCATGATAAATCGTTTTTGACATACACGTTGATACAATATACTGCTACGAGCAAAATGACACACTTTGGAAACAAAAATATGAAATATTATAGATTGAGTTTGGGATATTGATTGCATGATTTACTAGCAAACGAGGATTGTACAACCCATACGATTAAGGTGGCTAATGTTGATACATAAAAATTGACCTTGGGTAGAGCCCGAGCCCAAGCTCAAGCCTAAAACGAAACTACATTGCCTGTCTGTGCTTGATCTAGCTACTACTTTCTGCTTTCTAGAGCTTAAAGAGATTAGATATTCAAATAAAAAGATGTAATAGCCACTTATTAACTTTCTATCATTAGAGTCTTTTGCCCAATCTATACCAATGAATCCAACCAGCTCTATTTTGCCTTATGTTGCAAAGAAAATGCCATGATTCAAAGTTCTTTGTAGGTATCTCAATATTCTTTTGCACCCTACCTTGAGGATGCTTAGGATTCTCCATGAATTGATTCAATTTGTTCACACTATAAGAAATTTTAAGTGTTGTTACTGTGACATACTACAAGGCTCCAATTAGACTTTAGTATAGGGTTTTGTCACTAAACTCAAATCCTATGTCTTTTACAAACTTGTCACTTGTGTTCATACCAGTAGAACTTTCCTTACAGTTTTGCATTCCAATTTTTTTGATGAGTTGGTTCATGTATTTGGTTTGATTAAGATGCATTCTATGTGTATCTCTTTTGACTTTTATTCCAAGAACATAGCTCAATGACCCTAGCACCTTCAGTGAGAAACACTTATTCAATTTCTTGATAACTTCTTAAATTAAATCCCCATCATCCCCTATAAACCAAATATCATCAGCATAAACTAAGATAATCAAAATACTACTGTCTTATCTTATAATGAATAATGAATTATTAGATTTCAGATTTCTAAATCCCCCAAGAACTAAAGCTGATTTGAGTTTCTCGTACAAGGCTCTAGGAGCTTGTTTCAAACCATGTAGAGTCTTTCTTAGCTTCCAAACCATGTGTGATTCTGAGATTATCAACAAAACCTTTTGGCTGATGCATGTAAACTTCTTCTGTTAACTCCCCATTTAGAAATGCATTGTTAATGTCAACTTGTTTGACATTTCAGCCCTTTTGAATGGCAATCTTAAAATAACTCTGATCCTTGAAGATCTCACAGCTAAACTGAATGTTTTATTTTAATAAACTCTAGCGGTCTGAAGATATTCTTTAGCCACTAACCTTTCTTTATACTTAGCAATTGAGCCATCTAGATTATATTTCACCCTAAATAGCCACTAACCTTTCTTTGACTCTTGGTTTGGGTTCAATCAATACCTAGGTTTCATTCCTTCATCATTGTTTGTTGTTCAAATTGCATTGTTTCTCTCCATTTCTCATGTTTTGGCGCTTCTTATGTGCTTCCAAGTACTCTTTCTTGTGTCTTATTCTTCTTCTCTATGAGATAAATCTTAGGCTTGAAAATCCCAACCTTTGATCATGTTGTCATAAGATGAAAGTTGGTTGCATATTGCTGGTGCTGATTTTCTTGCTTATGGTCATAAAAAGTTGTTGCTTCTGTTGTATCTTCAATTTAGTTTTGAATTTTTAACCCTTAGATTGGTTTGGTTGTTTGAGGAAAAAAGTGGTTGTTGTGAGTTGCTCCAATGTGAATTTACTATTGCAGGAGTGTCCAGAGACAAATTTGTATTTGTAGGGACGTTTGGAGCTGAATGTATAGACTCGTAGAAAAAATGCAATAGACTAGAAACATATGAGTTTGCTACAGAATTTTTATTGCCTTTAAAGGTGGGGTCAGTGTTAAAAGGAAAATCATTTTCATTAAACACTACATACCTTGAAATGCATTCTTATCCCTTATGATGTGAGCTATATCCATTGAAAATACATTTTCCTATATGAAATTGAAGTTTATTTCTGTTATAAGGTCTTAAGTGAGGATAACAAGCACATCCAAAAGTTTTGAGAAAAGAATAGTATGGTTTCTTGTGACAAAGTTAAGAACCGAAGTTGGCATTCTATTTATTAGATAAACAGCAGTTTCAAAAGCTTCCCATAAAAAATTTAGAGGTAGGTTTGCCTGTGCAATAAAGCGAGATCAGTTTTTACTATGTGTCTGTGCTTCCTTTCTACTTTTCCATTTTGGTGTGAAGTGTATGGACAGAAATGCCTAAAGAATACAAGTTCTTCCTTTAGAAGATCCTCTAATAGTCTAAATTCACCTCCCCAATTTGTTTGGATAATAATGATTTTTTTATCTAACTGTGTCTCTATGTGTTTCTCGAAATAAATAGAAACTTTTATTATTTCATCTTTATTTCTTAGGGGAAAAATTCAATGAATCTTGTGTGATCATCAACAATTCTAAAATAATAACTAAAACCATTTACCAAGTTTAGTGGTGTTGGTCCCCCACAAATCAGTATGTAGAAATTCAAAAGGTTTGATGAATGTGTTTTCATTGCTCTTAAAGCTTTGCTTATAGTTTTTTCCAAGTTGGCATGCATCACAAGATGAGGGAGATTGAATAAATTTATTAGTGGAAAACTTTTTATATGTCATTAGTATCTGTCCAAGAGTTTGATCATTTGGATGACCAAATCTTCTATGGAGAATATCTATGACATTTACACTCTTTATTAGTCCATAAATTAATAAATGATTCTTGATCTAATGCAATGTAGAAAACATAGTAACAGTAGAAAAAACAAACTTGGGTTTGGACAAGACTCTATTTTTATGATGATGACTTTCTTCAATGTTCCTTCCATCACTTAGTGAATATAGACCTGCTCTAGCCACTCCTCGCAACAACACCTTCTGCATCTGATTCTTAACAACATAATTGTTATGGTGAAATTCAACAAAGAGATTATTATCAGCAGTAATTTACAGATACTAATAAGAATTTTGGTTATATAAGGAATATAAAGAACATTTCTGAGGAGTATTGGATTATCATGTTTCACATGTAAGTAAGTGTTTCCAACATGTGTAATAGAGGGTTTGTTTCCATGCCTAACAATAAGTTTTTGTTACCTTTGTACTCAAACTTGAATTTGAGTTTGTTCAGCTCATTAATCATATGATTTGTTGCAGCGCTATCCAAGTACCAACCTTCATTATACCTAGGTTCTTGAGTTTCCATGTAAGTTGAATTATATCCTTCATTGTTTCTATTGTTAGGCATAAATTCCTCATTAAATCTATGCTACCAATCAACATCTACATGTTCATTCCTGAAGCAGATTGAACATGTTTCTTCAGGTTAAATTTTTTTTTTCTTCCTTGAGGTATTCTACCTCTTCCTCTTCCTCTATTTGATCCTCTATTATTTTGAGGATTTTGTCCTCTATTTCTTGGATTTTTCTTCTGATCCCAGCCTTTGCTATTATTGCTTGAAGCAATATTTACTTCTATAATCATGTTTCTAGAAGAGAAATTAATTCTGCTATCAAATGACAGAAGTTGAGCAAAAGGATCTTCAATGGACATTGTATCCATTCTTGATGCTCTATTGACTGCTACAACATCGTATTAGTTCCTAAACCCCCCCAAGATATACTAAATCAATTCTTCATCAAAAACTGATTTTCTTACTATAGCGAGAGAATCTGTTAGGCTTTTCATTTTTAAATAAAACTCCACCATTAACAAAGATCATTTTTTACTGGTTTAGAGCTAGTTTTGAGTTACATAATTCTAACATGTGACTGAGATTAATACATCTTCGTCACAAATTCCTGGAGATCTTTACAGGTCGCACAATTTGTTAAAGAAGCAAGAATAACTTCAGTCATAATGGACAACAAACAACTAAGAAGAAATTGGTTTTGTTTTCTCCACTGCAAATAGGTTGGATTATCAATTTTAATCACATTTTGCTTTTCATCAATAGTAACTTATTAGGTGCTTTATTACCTATTAAGTGCTTTATTTGATCTATCTATGAAGCATTCAAGGTCATTTCCACGAATGGTTGGAAAAACTTAAGCTTTCCAAATCAAAAAGTTATTTTTGTCAAGTTTGATAGGGACAGAAAAAGATATGGAAGTTTGAGTGGCTGAGGTACTCCTTACGTTCATAGGAGTAGAAGTGGAAGAGTTGTTAGCCATTAATTGGTTAACCCTCAAGTCGCTCTGATACCAAGTCAAAAAGATAAAAAAGCAAAAATGAGGTAATAGGAAAAAGATCTTTTTGTATTTTTAGCTATAATTACAATATAGAGCAAATAGACCATTTATAGACAACAACTTTCTTGATAAACGTGGGAAAAGTTTTGTTTATAGGTGTAGAGTGTTTTGTCAAAGAATGTGATACTGAGCTGGTCTATAAAGAACCCATGCAATCATCATTATCAACACTAAGCATTTGAAAAAGTAGAACCTATAATTGTTACTAGTTACTTTAGTGGAAAATTGGTTCTCCTCTTTTCTTACAGTGTTCCTTTGCATTGATACTAGATTAGCTTGCTCCTACGCACTATAGATTCATAATTTATGTTCCGTGCTTTTCTAAGCATTTTTCAAGTGTGATAGCAATGGTAACAGATATTTCTAGACAAGCCCAAGCTAGTCTTCTAAGGTTGAGCATTACGACTCTCAAACTACCAAGTTGAAACCCAAGGGATATGGCAGGCCTTCCTCGCAATTCAGAAAGGGGTACAAAATCTCAATTTAGATCTAGAGGTCTAATGGTATTGAAGCCCACTAGGAGCAATAGAAGGCCTATACAAGTAATCAACCAATCACGATTCAACACGTGGATCAAGTAAATTTCCTCCATGAACAATACTTTATCCTTTGATATTCACCTTTTACCTTCTTTTGTTTGATATTGTATGTCAAATAATAGTAAATTGTCTATTTATTTAGTCTCCTACAATTAATTAAAAAGAAATCTATATGGAGAATATTAGTTAATTCTAAGTTGAGTGTATAATCATTATTTCAATATAAAATAGCTATCGTAGGGTAGTCAACCTTAATTAGTCATGCACTAGATTTTATCTTTTAAGTATGTATATCTTATCTAATAGTAGCCAGTTATGACTACTATCTTTAATAGAGAACTCACAAGATTTGAGGTTAGGCATTATTCGTTTTAATAAAAATTCACAAGCATATACGTGTAGCACGATACATATTCTACGAGGTCGATCCCGTAAGGAATAAGGAAATAGTGTTTCGTAACTAGCAAATCATAGTTGAGTGATAGATAGGTGAATTGAATAACAAAAAATTAAAATAAACTAATAACTAATGAATTAAAATAGAAAATTTGATAAAATGGATAAATTGGGGGAATTAAGGTATTAGGGCTGGAGAACCCACCATTGATTTTCATACTCAAGATATTAAGTGTGATTTAAAAGTCATAGAACTTGGATAGGTGATGAGCTTCTACGTGCAATGAATGTGTTCACACATCAGTTTAAGCATGTTCACGCATCAATTTTCCATTGATTATGAGTTAATTTTGGTGTGGGATTTAATTTGTCTATCCTAAAACATGTAACAATGTTTTGTATGGGCTATTGTTAACATGCCAAGAATGAATTAGGTATTGTGAAAACAAGAAAACAATTCGTTAATAGTCAAACTGGTGTAGTTATCATGATAATGCATTTCATTTACATGTGAAGCATCAAGGTAAGGGACAAGTGTGGTCCTCAAATCAAGCATCAATTTGTTCCTTAATTGAGTAGTAGAGGTTATAATCCAATCCTTAGATTAGTGTGGTCTTTACATTTGCAGTAATGCATTACTCAATCAAAGTCAATGCTGTCATTTCCAAATCATTTAACCAAGTTCAAAGACTACGTTGGCACTCCCAAATCATTGAAGCATGTAATGATTAAAGTTACAAATCCCAAATATTCAATTAAGTAAATCTAACCAATATGTACAATATAAATGATCATCACTTCTTTAAGGTCCAAACATCCAAAATCAACAAAAACCCATTAATATATGCAATTAAGGTTCATCTTTTCACCATAACTAAAAACTTCAGCTACCTAAATACATAATTAAAAACTCTAAATACAAGTAAAAGAAATTGAAAGAAAAGATAGAACTAATCTTCAATCTCCATCTAAAAACGTATGATCCTCTTTGTGGTAGCTCTAGCCTTCTTCTCTAAATTGTCAAAAGCCCATTTTTTCCTTTTACAGAAGGGTAGCATAACCTAGAAAATATATGAAAACCTAGGAAATACCCAAATCAAGCCACCCAACATTAATCTAAAGGTAAAAAGAAAATCAAAAGCATTATTCAACTGACAAGGGATGCAGTACTCAGTGCGGGCGCACAAAGGTGGTAGTGAGTGGGTTCAAGGTTGTGCCACACATTCTACCTCATGCTTGGTGATTGCTTGAACTTGGCGTGGGGAGAAGCACAAGGCATAGAGAAGCTGCCCCTCAAACTACTGCCCATGACATGTTAATTGAAAGCTCTGCATGTTTAGTTTCTAACACAACAATTGAAAAGTCGACGATTGGAATGTTGATCAAGTATGTGTCTGACAGAACTCTATGTGTATCATTAACAGTTGTTAAGGTTGCAAATTGCTAGAAAATGGTGTAAGGCATTTGACCACGTGTATTCTTGAAGGGATTTCTCAAATTCATCATTGTAGATATGTTCATTGTGATTTGAAATTGGATAACATTCTCCTTGTGCCAGTAAAACCTGGTAAATTAGTGGCAAAGATTGGTGATTTAGGGTTGGCGAAGAGAGCAAAATAAAGCAAGAAATAGAGGTCCGATCATTATTTGAGAGGGACTCCATTGTACTTGGCACCAAAAACTATGGTTGATCACTTGCAAGGATCTCTTCTAGATATTTAGGCTTTAGGTTGTGTGGTTGTTGAGATGCTTAGAGGAAACGAAGCTTGAAACCTTAATCAAAATTACAACATTCAAGAACTTTATCTTAAATTGTCTATGAGCACTTGATTCCTGAAATTCCAGCCTGGATTTCATGCACTTGAGTTGTTTAAAATAATCATCATTCTAATAGTGGTTGTCAACATTTCAATTTGAACATGCATTATTATTTTAACCATAACCCCGATTGCATAGGTCAAAATGATATGATTCATGAAACATTACAAGCTTATTCATGGGTCTATAACACTGAAGAAAAAATATTTCTTTATTTTGGAGTGGACAATAGTAAAAAATGAGTGTCAAAATAAAAGATAGTGTAACTTGTATGTGGCAAAAACTCTTTTGCAAAAAAACAAAGAGCAAAAAGGTTACAAGTTTGTCGTAAATATGCATGTTGGACTTGTAATATAGGTTGTCGTTCAGTAGGAATTTTGTCTATAAATCGAGAAGATAAAATACAATTCATAAAGGATTGACTAACTAGGGAGTCTTTGGATAATATTCTACTAACTCTTGAGATGCATCCTAATGGATATGTGCAACGTGAAATTCTAAATTTGTATACACAATTCTAAAAAGAGCGTGATCATTATAGTCTTAGGATTCCGACTTTTAAAGATATTGTTTGCCAATTTATACAAAAATTGGATGGGAAGCCAATCATCGATCCATAGAAAGCATTTAAGCCGTTATAAGACGTAAAACTAGAGGAAGATGTGAGCCATAATCACAACTATTTATAAATATTGATTACTTATCTATTATAGTTAATTTTTTTTCATTACTAGGATCCATTGTTTTTCTTATTCTTCACAATTTTTTTTTATCTTACTATGATAGTAGTTAGCTATTTTTGTATTCTTTCTTTACTTGTTTTGTTTTCTGGGATACTACAACATCAATAATATAAGCCTTTTCAACTTTCCAGGTAACATCTACACCCTTCCTTTATTATATTTCTCATGTCTTATCTTTTAACAATCAGGATAATGTTTCATTTAAGCTGTATGTGTGTGTGTTGGTGGGGGGGAGGTAAGGTATTTTCTTCTCTTCTCATTCTTCAAAAAAAAAAAGATCATAATTTTCAGGTTTTTGTTTTAGATGTTATCCTTTGCTTAGACAATTATCATACCATATTTCCTTTAATTATATGTTTAAGTTAGCAATAAATGAGGAAACTAGAGTTTGAGGAGTGAAATAAATCTAATTGTTGGAAGAGTTACGTGTCAATTGATTTTGTACCAGTTGAGTTTTAAGCTTATTATTTTCTCTTGGAGAGTACCCTTTTTTGGCTTGTAATTTGTGCATAACCTTTGATATTTACATGATCTCTACATTTTAATTTTCAACCAATACTTCATGAAAAAAAAGGAAAAAATGAGTGACATTATCCTTAACTTTATGGAATATGTTTTCTTTTGAAAAAGTCATTCATATTCGCGATTGGGAGATTGGTATGTGCTCAACAATAATATAATTTATTTAGTTTTGATAACAAATGTTTCCATATATATTTCTAACTTAGGCATGTGATTATAGTTGATATGGAAGGGGTTTTTTTATAATCTTCAGATATGGCTCATTACTTTAGTTTTTGTTGTTGTACAAAAAAAAATGTGATAAGTCACCTTAAAAATTTTGATACTATGCACCACATAATTTTGCTAGGACTAGCAAAATGTTAGTTGGAGGATTCGATAAGTGTCTAAAATTATATCATTCACATATATTTTATTATTACAGATAATGCCCCAAAAGCATATAATTTGTACACTTTTTGGAGTAAATAAAATTGACATTTCTTTATACTTAATTATAGTTATATTAAATAATAGAAAAATCTTAGTTTAGTTACGTAACCATAATCTTAATGTATATAAGTGTTATATATACAACAGAATTAAGATTATAGATAATGACTAAAATAGTCCGTAATAAATTAATTAAAGTTGGGTTCTTTAATTAAATACCACTAATGCGCTCCACTAATATTTAGAATGTGATAATTTTATTCAAACGGTCAATATAGCAACATTATGGTTGGATCCACTCCATATAATGTAGTTGCATAGGATTGGATCAAATATAATTTAAATTCTCATATAAATTTCATTGCTAGCTGAGAATTCAAACAATATCAGTAGATCATCAATGCAAATTAATTTTAATCTTGAGCAGTCATAAACTCTTATATATGTTATTGAGTCTTTTGAGTTATTTGTTAAAGTTTGTTCCAAAAATAAGCTCAGAACTTGTATCTTGGAGATTTAATAAAATAAATAACTAAAAATGTGATATATAGATATGGAATCTATTCCTTCCTATTGAAAGCCTAAAAGATGGTTTCCTTAAGTGTTAGTTCTAGAATTGAACAGTTTGAGTACTCAAATTTATAATTGGTTTATAAATTAATTGTTCAGTGGAGAATTAATGAAACTTCAGGATAAAGATGTAATTAGAGGGTTAAAACAAAAAATCGACCTAACTCTAATTATGGACCGTTTATAGCCAATTGAATTACATGTAGTGATTATATCAATGGACTGCTCAAAGTTTTCTAAGTAAAATATATCTATAATTTCAAGAGTTTAATTGCAAATTTTTATTAGAATAATACTGAAATTAATAAATTAGCATAAATAATTAAAAGTTTAATTAATTATCTAAATTTGTTGGAGTTTGAAATTATATGTTCATAGGTCCCCAATATTGTCTCTTAGATGAGTGCAGTAAGTAATATAATGGATAAAAATTATTACACTGAATATTTATATGTCCAGAAAATAGCTTTCTGAAATACGTACTTTAATTTAGATTTAATTAATTAATTAAGAATTAATTAATTAGTAAGATATTTTAAGAAAAATATCTTTTATTAATATCTAAATATTTAGTTCAAGAAATTAAATGGATCAATTCTCATAGAGATATTTATCCTCTTTATTATTTCTTTTAAATATTAATTTTAAATTAATCAGAATTTCATTCAATAAAATGAGCTGCTGGTGGGTTACTCGCTTTTCTTTCTAGTAGGGATAGAAACTGACGATCCATATGTAGCTCCATCGCATGAGCCAAACCAGTGGCTGCTTCCTCTACAACTACATCATAAGTATGTTAGAAGTTGTTTTACAAACTTAATTAACTAATAAATGTTATTAATTAACTACTTTTATTTTAATTAAAATTGTTTCAATTAAAATATTACTTTGAAGTTGTCTTGCACATTTAATTAATTAATAAATGTTGTTCATTAGGTAATTTAATTCTATTATAATTAAAATAGAAGTGATATAAAAGAAATATAAAGGGTGGAAACCCTCATAAATATAGAAAAAGAGTTTTTTTTTTTTTAAGTTTACTACAAAGAAAAACCATTTTTCTCTAAACACCATTGTATTTCAAAAGAAATCTACACTTCTCGTTATAGCAACTGTCGAAGGATTGGTTTGAAAACCGTTGGTGAAGAAAAACCTACAGTAAAAGTAATTTAAAATCATCAAAAGGTATCTCTTTTTATCTTCTTTTTATTTTATATTAAAACCGTATACTTATATAAATTTTATAATTCTCCTGGCTTAATTTTTCGCTATTTGTTTGATAAAATTTTCTAATAATTGGTATCAGAACCCAGGTTATATGAGTATATGGTTTTAATTTTAATGCATGCATGAGTGGGCATTGCATTATTGTTCTTTATTTACTTGCTTTGATGCATGGTATATTTTATCATGCAATGAATTTTGTTTATCGATCATTTGGTCATTAATTGTATGGTTTCTTGGAATTTGAATTTAATTAATATTTTATTTTATTAGGCTAAAAATTTTGTAAACCCATAAGGGTATAGTTTCAATGTAACTTATTTTATTTTTGTTGTAATTTATGAAATTGTACGAAGCATTTTTATATTTAGTATCACAAGAAGAGAAGAGGGCATTATAGTGGGTAAAGTACCCACTACCGCAAATTGCAAGGCAATAACATGGGCTAAAAGTTAGTACTTTGTTGAAGCAGCATTCGACAAGGACGCTTCTTCCCTGGGTGAAAATTAGGGCATAAAACATTTTTTTTAGCAATTATCAATTAAATCCTTTTTGGTCTACTTTCATAAAAGCTCTTTTGACAAAATTTAAATTTTAACTAAATTTTGTTTTTTGGCTTTATGAAAAATTTTATTTTAAAATATATTTTTTGGACTTTTTGCCTATTTTAAAAATAAAAAAAAGGTACAGAAGTTTGACGGCATTGCTATAATTAAATATTGGGCTTAAGAAAAGTTTTTGAATCTATATGAATATTTATTCCATAAAGACTTGTCAAAATGGGTCTGTTGTAGACTTTAAAAGACTCCTATTTTATTGGGCCTCAGAGCTTACAAACCCTTTATAATTTTAGTTAATTATTTAGGTTTGTAATTAAATGTTTTAAGGGACCTGGCCAAAGTTAATTAATTATTAGTTATTTTGTTATGAGATATGTGATATGATAACATGCCATTCATAATACCCACTCATTATCATTATTTAATGTCATGCATACATGTCATCATTTCTATTTAATAGTTAAATATGAATATGATTATAATTAATTAGATTTATTGAATAGAATAATAAATTAAATAATGGGTTATTAAGTTTTATAATTAAACTTGGTAATTATCTCATTTATTTAATTTGAGCTTATCTAAATTAATTGTTAATTTTTAGGTTAGCCAATATTATTTGATTTTTAATAAAATATAATTTTATTAAATATGTGGTAATTATTTAGGCCTATATTAATAAAACTAGGTTATTCTAATTTGTTAGGCTCAATTAGATTGGAATAAATTATAAACCTAGGCCCAATTAGATTAGACTATATTAACCTAAATAATTAACCAAAATAGGATCAGATTATATATATTTAGTAATTATTAATATGAAATATAAATAATTCACTAGAGTTATAAAACATAAGATGTTATATAATTAGAAACACATATTTTTAAAATAATGAGTAGGAGAGGTATGCATGACAATATATACAACAGTCTCTATTATTAGTACAACACCGTGAGATATAGACAACGTCTCGAGACACTTAGATTTCGTCCTCCCTATGGAGGGTGTCTATCTATATTCATATCGAGGTTGACTTCTTAGCAATAAGATTAATATAATGTATTTCAAAATTAACTTACCTTACGGTGGCATTTTTAAGTTAAGTTGTTAGAATCCAAAACAATAGGTTACACTAAAAAAGATACAAATTAAATTCTTAATTGTATCTTGACAAAAAGTAATGGTAATTACTAAATGAATGAAATATGAGATATTTTGAATTTTACATATTAATTGAGATAGTCTCAATTCAATTGTATTATTGTGACCTACCCTACGAGGGCACATTAATTGTAAGATTGAATTATCGTGGTTTAGCAATTTAGTTATGTGTTTATTATGTGCATCATGCATCACGCTTGCTATCCCAAAAAATATTGTGATATTAAGTATATTAAATGCTTTATTTATTTATTTTTCAGCAATTAAGTCTGTAACTAATCCTATTATCGATTTACTTGCAAACGAAAAATTAAATGGTGAAAATTTTATAAAATGGTAGAATAATATGAAAATAGTGCTGGTATTTAAGAACCAAAAGTTTATTCTCCTTGAGGAGTGTCTTCCAGAACCTGCTGCCAATGCACCTCATAATGTACGAGAGCTATATGATAATTGGATTCAAGCCAATAACAAGGGCCGTTGCTACATGCTAACTAGTATAAATGACATGCTTAGACAAAAACATGAACTAATGGAGATTGCATATGAGATATGGGAGTTCCTCCAAGCCATGTTTGGGCAAACCTTGGATCAATCACGTCATGACGCTACTTGTAACCACATGAATGCAAAGATAGAAAAGGGTGTTTCAATTAAAGACCATGTTTTGAATTATAGTGAATTACGTGAATGAGGCAGAGATCCATGGTGTGACAATTGATAAGCGTACTCAAGTTAGCATAATTCTTGAGTCACTATCACTGGCTTTTACATAGTTCAAGACAAACTATATTATGGACAAATTAAAGTATAATATGACTCAGCTACTAACTGAACAACAAACCTTTGAGGTCATCTCAAAAGAGAAGCCTAAAGAATAAGAGGCAAATGTTGCTGAAGATAAGTCTTCTTCCTCTAGCAAGACCAAAAAGAGGATGAATACAAAAAATGGTTCTAAAGCTCAATCCAAGAAAGCCAAGAAATGTTCCAAAGGCAACAACAACAAAACGCAAAGGAAAAGTGTTTCCACTGCAGAGTTGATGGGCATTGGAAGCGAAACTACAAAACGTTTCTCTTCAAGCTAAAGGACAAGAAGAAATGTAAATTTGATTTACTAGTTTTAGAATCTTATTTAGTGGAAGATGATTTATCTCCCTAGATAGTTGATTCAAGAGCTACTAACCATGTTTATTCTTCATTCTAGATGCTTAGTTCTTCCAAGGAGCAGGCTAACGGAGACTTCACCATAAAAATAGACAATGAAGCAATCGTCTCAGCATTAGGAATGAGAGTCATTTGTTACATTTTCAAAATGAATTTATTATTTTGAACAATGTTTATTTTGCTCCTAGTTTTAGAAGAAATTTTATTTCAATTTCTAAATTGGTTGAACAATTATTTGGCATTTCATTTAATAATCAAATTATTATTTAAGAAATGGATTAAATATTTGTTTACCAAAAGAAGAAAATAGGCTTTATGTTTTAAGGCCAAATGAACAACTATTGCTTAATACATAACTATTCAAAATAGAACATCTTAAACCTAAAAGGTAGAAACTTTATCAAAGTGACGAGACATATCTTTGGCATCTTAGGTTAGGTTATATTAGTTTAAATAGAATTAACAAGCTCATAAAGAATGGTCCTTTAAGAGAGTTAAACATTGGCACTCCACCTGTCTGTGAATCCTGATTAGAAGGCAAAATAACTAAAAGACCTTTCTCATTAAAAAGGTGAAAAGGCTAAAGAACTACTTGAACTTATACATAGTGATGTCTACGGTCCATTAAATATACAAGCTTGAGATGTACATGGATATTTTGTTAATTTTATTCATAATTATTCTAGATATGACTATGTATACCTACTGTAAAGAAAATATAAAAGTTTTGGAAAGTTTAAGGATTTCTTAGCAAAAGTTGAAAAGAAGTTAGGTAAATCACTTAAAACTCTTCGATCAAGTCGAGGTGAATACCTTGACTTAGAGTTCAAGGATTGTTTACTGAAGCATGGCATTCTATCCCAACTCATGGAACTTAGAACACCACAACAAAATGATGTTGTAGAAAAGAGAAACATAACCCTACTTGATATAGTTAGATCTATGATGAGTTAGTTTTAATTGGCACTTTTGTTTTTGGTATATACAATATAAACTGCAGTTTAAATTTTGAATGTAGCACCTTCTAAGTCTATTCATCATACGCCTTTAGAGTTGTGGAATGGTCGTAAACCTAGTTTAAGGCATTTTCGCATATAGGGGTTCCTAGCACATGTGCTGAAAGGAAAGATTGGGAAATGGAACTGTGAACAGAAGTTTGTTTGTTCATAGGCTTCCCTAAAGACATTAGAGGAGGTTTCTTCTACAATCCTCAAGAGAAAAAGGCGTTTATATTGAAAATGCCACTTTTCTCGAGAATGACTATATGACAAACTTTAAACCTCGTAGGAAGGTTATATTTGAATAGTTACTCTCTGATCAAATGAAACCATCATCATTAACAATTAATGAATGACAAAATTAAGAGGCCACTGTTCTTAATCAAAACATTATGGTGCTTCAACATAATGAGAGGTTATGAGACTACCTGGTCGCTACAGAGAAGACAAAGAAGTACACGTTGTTGTATTCGATAAAAACTGAGATAATCCTTTGGCATACAAGCATGCAATTGAGGATTTGATAAGGAAAAATGGCAAAAATCCATAAACCAAAAAATGGAGTCCATGTACTTCAATTCAGTTTGGGAACTTGTAAATCCACCTGAACATGTCAGGCCTCATTGGCTGTTAATGGATCTTCAAGACGTGTGCATGGAAAGTGGAGATTTTTAAAGCAAAGCTAGTGATAAAAGGTTATACCTAAAAAGAGGGAGTCGACTATGTAGAGACTTTCTCGTCGGTGGCCATCCTCAAATTCATCCATATTCCTTTATCCATTGTTGCATGTCTTAATTATGAAATATAGCAAATGGATGTCAAGACAGCTTTTCTGAATGGTTATCTTAATGAGAGCATCTATATGGGGCAACCAAAAAGGTTTACGGTGGAAGGCCATGAGATGAAAGTCTGCAAGCTACTTAAGTCCATCTATGGGCTCAAGCATGCTTCAAGATCTTGGAACCTAAAATTTGATGAGATGATCAAATCTTATGGTTTCGAGCATAACATTGCTGAGCTTTGTGTAAACAAGTACGTTAAATATGGCAAATGGATGTCAAGATAGCTTTACTTAATAGGAATGATGTGGCCAGCCAAGCAATTCCAAGTGGAAGATTAGGGAGAAGTTAGTTATGTCCTTGGGACCCAGATTATTTGGGATCGCAAGAACAAACTCTTGGTACTTTTTCAAGCATCATATATCGATAAGGTGCTTATGCAATTTTCAATGTAAAACTCTAAAACGTGTCATTTATCGACTTGACATGGAGCTGTCCTTTCTAAGGAGCAATGTCGTGAGACACCTCAATAGGAAGAGGACATGAGAAAGGTTCCTTATGCATCAGCCAAAAGTGTTATATACACAAGAGGATTAAAAGTATAGATAATAAACTAAAATAATCCGTAATAAATTAATTAAAATTAGATTTTTTTAATTAAATATTACTAGTGTGGTCCACTAACATTGAAAATGTGACAGTTTTATCCAGCTTGTCAATATAATGACATTATTATAAAGGCAATCTATATAATATAACTATATAAGACTGGACCATACATAGTTTAAATCCTCATATAAATTACGTTACTAACTGAGGACATAGTTTAAATCCTCACATAAATTACGTTCTCACATAAATTACGTTACTAACTGAGAATTCAAACAATGTTAATAGATGATCATATACAGATTAATTTTAATCCTGAATTATCATAATTTCTTGTTTATTTTATTGAGTCTTTTAAGTTATTTGTTAAAATTTGTGACATACAGATATAAAATCCATTTCTTTCTATTGGAAGTCATAAAAAGGGTTCACTTAAGTGTTCATTCGGGAATTGAACAGTTTGAATGCTTAATTTATAATTGGTTTATAAATTAATTGTTTAGTAGAGAACTAATGGAACTTAAGGATAAAGATGTAATTAGAGAGATAAAACAAAAAATTGACTAAGCTCTAATTATGGATCGTTTTTTTAGGGTTGAGCTACATGTAGTGATTATATCCATTGAGTGCTCAAAGTTTTCTAAGTGAAATATATATATAATTTCAAGAGTTTAATCCCAAATTTTTAGCGGAATAATACTGTAATTAATAATTGGATTAATAAATTAAAAGTTTAATTAATTATCTAAATTTATTGAAACTTAAAATTATAAGTCTATAGCTCCCTAATACCATCTCTCAAATTTGCAGTAAATAATAAAATGAATAAAATTATTAAACTAAATATTTATATGTCCAAAAAATAGCGTTCTAGAATACGTACTTTAATTTGGATTTAATTAATAAATTAAGAATTAATTAATTAGTAAGATATTTTAAGAAAACTATCTTTCATTAATATCAAAATAATTTAATTTGAGAAATTAAATAGGTAAATTATTATTTCTTTTAAATATTAATTTTGAATTAATTAGAATTTCACTTCTGTTTGAAGTTGTTTTATAATTTTAATTAATTACTAAACAATATTAATTTATTTATTTTAATTGAAGTTGTTTTAATGAAAATATTACTTTTATTAGGAGTTGTCTTTATATTTAATTAATAAATAAATATTATTAATTAATTAATTTAATTCTACTATAATTAAAATTATTTTAATTAAATAGAAATAAAGGGTGGAAACCCTACGAGATAGATAAAAAGAATTTTTCTTTTGATATGTACTACAGAGAAAAATCAGTTTTCTCTAAGCACTATTACATTACAAAAGAAAAATATTGTATTCTGCCAAGAACACAAGAAAGCAAAGCAAAGCTTGCTGAAATATCTCAATATTATTAATGATATGATGAAATTCGTTTTACATACCTGTAGCCTTTATATAGGCATGTAAACATCATAATCCTAAATAAAAAGGTGTCTAAAATTAAATAGGAATACAAATCCTAACTTAAGTTGAAAAAATAAAACTATAATCATAATCCTATAAGGGAATCTAAATACAATCCAAATCTAATAAGGAAACTTTAATAACAATCCTAATCTAATTAGGAAACCTAAAAAATAACAATCTTAAACAAATAAGGAAATTTTCAAAAGCCCAAATTATCCATGCGGCTTTAGGATAAAAAAGAAAGGGAATGAATCTATTTGCTGAAAAAAATGAGATTAAGAGTGTCTTAATTGCAAGGCAGCAACTACTTGTACTTATGTATAAGAATGTTTTCTTTTCTACTAATAACCTTAACCCCTCTTTGTATAATGTTATTGTGTCTTTATTGCAGGAGTTTTGCATATAATAGGTTTGTTCATTCTAATTATCCCTTGCTTATCCTTTGTTTTATGTTTTTTTTCTTTGATTTTTGTGCAATTCTAGTATTGTCTTCTCATATCTTCCTTGACTTCTTCTATCTACTTCTTTGTGTTTCTGAATAGATTTAATTCTTTTTTTGTTTTTAGTGTTGTTAAAAAAAAAGGGATTGAAAAGAATATTCAATTAAAAAAAAAGAGTTAGATTGCATTGTTTGATCGGTGTGCAATTTGTTTTGCTTTATTTATTAAGATTACATATTTGATTTTAATCATTTTCCCTAAAAGGGATTTCTTGAAACGCAAGATCATATTCCTACTCAAATAAATCATAACAAGTTCTCTTTTCCTTGTTTGGATTTGACCAATCGACAAATTTAAAGCCAATTAGTACTAATCCTTATCAAATAAGGATTCTTGTGTATATTGTTTTTGAGCTAGAATTTCTTTTCCTTAAACTGTTGTCTTACTATATTAACTAGTACTAATCCACATTAAATAAGGATTCTTGTGTCTAAATTAATTCAATTTTGTGTTTCATATTCTATTCAAGGTCAATTATATAAGACTGTTTGTGTCTTTTAGCTTTACGTTTTAATTTATTGCATTCTAGTGATTTTTTTTACATGTCTTTTGCTTCCTTTTGAAGTTTTCTTATTTTCTTAGCTCTTTTAATTTTTTTTTCTTCGTTGTTATTTTCCTTAACTAAGTTTTTAACATTCTAATTTTGAAATTTGCCACCATTTAGCCGATTGCTCCTTGACATTTGTTGATCTTGATTCTTTTAAGAACATAAAGGGCCTGACTTGAGTGGTAAAAGGCAAGTGTGTTGAGACCATCATCGAGAAAAGCCAAATTAGTGTGAAACACAAGTAATAACAATTTGATTTGAGTGCAAACATGTGAGGAAGTGTGAGGAATAAATTTTCTTTTTCTTTTTTTTCTAACAAGTTTTTTAGTTATAAACATGAGTAGTGAAGAAGAACCGCAAGAAGTTGACATGAAAATGTTCATAAAGGCTGTTAATGAATAATTTAGGAAGTTGAATACTAGGTTGGATGACATGCAATCCCCGTCTATCTCTAAAACCATTAGAAGACGTGTGTTGGAGGAGGAAGAGGAAGAGGAAGAGGTTTTGAAGGAATCGAGTTCTAAATGAGGCAAGAAGGTTGTTTCCGAAAGAGATAGCAATTTGCGTAGCAAAAAGCTGAATATTCCAACTTTTCAAGGAAAGAAAGATCCCAAACTATACTTGAAGTGGGAAAGAAAGGTTAAACACATATTTGATTGTCATAATTATTCGGAGGAGAAGAAAGTAAAACTAGCAGCTATAGAGTTCACAGATTATGCAAGCATATGGTGGGATCAATTGGTGATCAATAGGCATAGGAATGGAGTGAGGCCAATTCGGTCATGGGAAGAAATGAAATTGGTAATGCACAAGAGATTCACACCTAGCCATTACTATAGAGATTTATATATAAAGTTGCAAGGGTTGGTTCAGGGTTCCATAAGTGTAGAGGACTATTACAAGGAAGATCGAGAAGCAACAATGGCTAGATTTATTAGTGGCTTGAACAAGGAGATTGCTGATGTGGTTGATTTACAACACTGTGTAGAGATGGAGGAGTTGTTGCACAAAGCCATTAAAGTAGATAAGCAAATCAAATCAAAAGGGTTCAGATCTGGTCTGGCTTCTAATTCTTCATGAAAATCTAATTGGAAGTACAACAAAGCAGTTCAAAAATAAAAGAAGAAGCAAAGTAAAAGGATTCGATTACTGTTTCTAAAGGTAGAACTAAAACTAAAGCTTTACCGAAGTCACGTGAAGTTAAGTGTTTTAGGTGCTAAGGATTCGGACATATGACTTCTCAATGCCCAAACAAAAGAGTTATGATTGTGTTGGAAAATGGAGAAATAAAAAGTGCTAGCTCAAGGATGAGATGCCACCATTGGAGGATTGTTCTAACGTTGAAGTTGAAGAACCTATGCATGGTGATTTGTTGGTTACAATGAGAGTCCGAAGTATACAACCTAAGGATGATGTTGATGTGGAGCAACATGAGCATATTTTTCACACAAGATGCCATGTGAAAGATAAGGTATGTACTATGATTATTGATAGTGGAAGTTGCATAATGTTGCTAGTCCTTTGTTGGAAGATAAGCTGAATTTGCATACCATAAAGCATTCTAAATCGTACAAATTACAATGGCTAAATGAATATGGAGAAATAAGGGTAACGAAGCAAAATCTAATTTCCTTTTCAATTGGTAAGTATGAGGACAAGGTTCTATGTGATGTAGCACCAATGCATGCTGGTCATATATTGCTTGGCCGACCATGGCAGTTTGACCGAAAGATTACACATGATGGGTATAAAAACCATTATTCTTTTGTCATGAATAATTGAATTGTTGTACTAACTCTTCTCAAACCTTTGCAAGCTTATGAAGATCATATTAGGATAGCGAGAGAGTACAAAATGAGAGAGGAACAAGAGTGTGAGCAAGAGAAAAAGAAAAAGAAAGAAAGTGACCAAGCAAAAAAAAAGAGAGCAAGTGAGGCCTAGAGGAAAATTAGAGAGGATAGTGTGCAAAAAGAAGAGAAAAGAAAGGGAATAAGTGTATTTACTGAAAAAAAAATGAGATTAAGAGTGTCATGATTGCAAGGTAGAAACTACTTTTACTTATGTATAAGGATGTTTACGTTTCTACTAATGACCTTAACCCCTCTTTGCATAATGTTGTTGTATCTTTATTGTAGAAGTTTGCCTACAATAGGTTTGTTCATTCTACTACTTTTTTTCACCTTTTGAAATTGTTTATGGCTTTCTTTTAACTCTTGTGTATATTTTACCTTTGTCTACTGATGAATATACTAATCTTGATAGTAAGAAAAATGCCAATTTTGTGAAGGATTTACCTGCCAAGATATTGGCTAATGATAAGCGCGTAGAATACGCATTTATCGGGTATTTCGAGACTTGAATTATTTTGTAAATCCTTAAGTTTAGTTAATATTTGATGAATTTTAATGTTTCGCATAGAAAAGATAGCAAACGGGCATTGAAGATGAAATCGGCTCGAGAAAGCAACGTCGGAAAAGTTGCAAAGGAAACAGGGACTAAAACGCAAAGCTGAAGGGACCAAATTGTAAGGAAATCATAGCTGGAGGGGAAGGCGCGCTAGTGCCATGCCCACGCTCCAATCTTATTTTGGCCGCTGGATAGCGCGGCAACGCCACGGAGGTGCGCGGCCGCACCACCCATTCTGTCCCATGGCGCCCCAGCGCGAATTTTGAGCGCCCCAACGCACCCTGAACGTGTTTGGACGAATTTTGGCCGTGAGATCATCACCCAATAGCCTGATTTGGGTATCTTTTAGGTTTATATGTTTTTAGGATGATAGCCATTAGAGGGAAGCAAGCTAGAATAGAAATTTATAGGTTTTTGAGTGAGAAAGAGGAAGAACAAGTGAAAATCCTAGAGAGAAAAGTGAAGTGATTCAAGTTGGAGCCCTTGGAAGAGGACTTGAAGGAGGATTATTGAAGCTTGGATCTCTAGTCTAGTTTTCCTAAACTCTTAAACTCCCATTTTTTATTTCATTTGAACTTTAATTGTTGAACTTATGATTATGGAATACATGTTGATTGTTATGTTGTTATTTGTGATGGTTGGCTAGTTTTCCTAATCTAGGGTCTTGATGGATCTTCTCTAAATTATGTTTGAATTAATTGGCATGTTATTAATGTTGTTATGGTTTGATTCACTTGTGTTTATTTTGCTTAATGTTATGATTTGTTAATAAATGAATTGGTTAAATTGGAGATGGATGAATTAAGTCTTGGGAAAAGATTAATTTGTTTGTCGGACTAAGTAATCACAATCTAGATAATTGTGAGACCGGGAGGTAATCGACATCTAGATAATCAAGTTAACGATTAGAATTTTAATAAACTGGGAGGTGAATTGGGTTCTAAGCGTTAAATAACAAGTAATGCATAATAAGCATATAATTATTTGGGTTAGATAGGAATATCAACTTGAATCATTGTGCGTAAAATCTTAAACTCAATTCTATTCCACATTTATTAATATTCGTGTTTTAGTTTATTTCCCATTACAATTAATTGATTTAGTTTGCTTAGATAAAATTGGCCTTTAAACTATAGTACTTAGTAGTTAATTTGAATATCAATCCTCGTGGGACGATATCTTTTCTTATCACTTTATTACTTGATACGACCCGTGCACTTACAGTTAGCATAGTCGTGATCAACTAACATTGAAAAGAAGAATGAGCAACATGCCAAGCAAGCTAATAAAGATCGTTTAAAGGTTGTTTTTTATCTTGGAGATTGGGTTTGGGTGAACATGTGTAAGGAGAGAATTTTTATATAAAGGAAATCAAAATTTTAGCCTAGCGAAGATGGACCTTTCCAAATTTTGGAGAGAATCAATGATAACACCTACAATTTAGTTTTTTCAAACAATTATGGTAATATTAGTGCGACTTTTAATGTTGTTGATTTATCTTTGTTTGATGTAGGTGATTCAAGGACGAATCCTTTCAAGGAGAGAGGGAATAATAGAGATCGAGGTGCAGTCCAAATGATTCAAGCTAATATTCCCAATTCTTTTCAAGATCCTTTGCGAGGAATCGACGATCCAATGACTAGGGGAAGGACAAAGAGAATGAAAGAGAGACTTTACAAGGCTTAATCATGGAAGTGCATGACAAAAAGGCTATTCTAGAAAGTTCTAAAATTGTTCTTGAAGTTTCCAAAGCTTCACTGAAGATAATCACTTATCCGTATGTGCAAGAAGAAGAATAAAATAGTCCCGCATTGCTAAATCCTAAAGCCATATGGATAATTTGGGCTTTTGAAGATTTTCTTGTTTTACATGGAATAAGTTTCCTTATTTGTTTAGGATTATTATTTTTTAGGTTTCCTTATTAAATTAGGATTTTTATTAAAGTTTCCTTATTAGATTAGGATTGTTATTTCGGTTTCCTTATAGTATTAGGATTATAGTTTTATTTTCCAACTTAAATTAAGATTTCGATTCCTACTTAATTTTGGACACTTCTTTTATTTAGGATTATGATGTTTACATGCCTATATAAAGGCAACAAGTATGTAAAACGAATTTCATCATATCATTAATAATATTGAGATATTTTCAGCAAGCTTAGCTTTGCTTTATTGTATTCTTGGTAGAGTACAATATTTTGACTTATCAAGGGAGTGATCAACCTTTGTGGCATCTCCGAGATTGAAATTTTAAGGACTTAGTTTCCTTAGATTCTAATCTGATCATCTACAACTTATTTTCTACTTTTTAGGGTGCACATAACAACTGATTTAAGAGTTCCTAAGGCAAGTTGTCTAGTGGGTTCTTATCATTTGGTATCAAAGCTTTGGCGCTAGAAACAAGTAACGGGTCAAGGCTCAAAAACTTACGTCTTAAAAATCTTAGGGTTCAATATCACATTTGGTATCAGGTTTTTGTTACATCGTTGGCAAGGTTTAATATCACGTTGGTAACTGGGATTTATCACATTGTTGGAAAAGTTCAATATCACATTTGGTATTGGGTTTTGTTACGTCATTGGTGAGGCTCATATCATTTGTATCAGACTAAGGACCCTAAATATCAATCCTAATATAATAAAGAAACTTTAATAACAATCTTAATCTACTAAGAAAACTTTAATAACAATCCTAATTTAATAAGAAAACATTAAAAATAACAATCCTAAACAAATAAGGAAACTTATTCCATGTAGAACAAGGAAATCTTCAAAAGCCCAAATTATCCATATGGCTTTAGGATTTAGCAGTGCAGGGCTATTTTATTATTCTTCTTGCACATAAGGATAAGTGATTATCTTCGATGAAGCTTTGGAAACTTCAAGAACAATCTGTGCAGGGCTATTTTATTATTCTTCTTGCACATAAGAATAAGCGATTATCTTCGATGAAGCTTTGGAAACTTCAAGAACAATCTTAGAACTTTCTAAAATAGCCTCTTTGTCATTCACTTCCATGATTAAGCCTTGTAAAGTCTCTCTTTCATCCTCTTTGTCTTTCCCCTAGTCATTGGGCCATCAATTCCTCGAAAAGGATCTTAAAAAGAGTTGGGAATATTAGCTTGAACCATTTGAACTGTACCTCGATCTTTATTAACTATAACCTATGCATCTTCATTAATGAAATGTTGTCTATCAACAGTGAAATTAGCCTAAGCATAGTAGGTCTCGGGAGCTATTGATCTTTGTAAATTTAACTTTGATCTCCCTTTCTCATTCTCCACCTACTTCTCTTTTAATCACCTTTCTACCTTATAAAATGCTTCTCCAAATATATGAGGGGTTGCTACCCTTTCTCTTTGGTGCACAAACCTTTCTCTATGCTACCAATGATAGTTTTTGATGTGTCTACCTTCACCTACCAATATGCTATGAAAAATCTCTGAATATCCTTGCTAAGAGAAGTAAGAATTTTAAAGAACCTCATAGAATAAGCGAGAATAGCCTAACTTACAGCTTTAAGTAATATTTCTTTACCACCTCATAAAAACATTTTTAACTTCCAACTATGAGTTTTGTCATTATTTTGGCTTTAGCAACGTTGAAATAACTTTCTTGATTTTTGCTGACAATGGAAGGAAGCCTTAGGTACTTCTTGTGAAGTGACACTGTCCTTAAATTGATAATATCACAAATTTTCTCCTTGTTTTGTTTATGGATAGTTGGGCTTAGTAGCACTAAGTACTTTTCATAATTGAAGATTTGCCCTTATGTTGTCATATAATAGTTGAAAATGCTTTTAAGATTCAAGAAATTCTTCATTGTAGCCCTTACAAAGATGAGACAATCATTTGCAAATAAAAAATGAGACACCATTAACATACTAATAATGTGAATGCCATGAAACATCTTTTTCTTCTCTACGTTTTGAACAAAGCAAACAGAGCTTCAACATAGATAATGAGTAAATAGGGGGAAAGTGGACATCCCTGTTGAAGACCTATTTAGGGATGAACAAGTCCTCGTGCCTCTCATTAATGAGAATTGAAAAGTTCATAATTCTAATGTAGCTTATCATCAACTTCACCAATTTAGTGAAAAGTCCTAACTTTGACATTATTTGCTCTAAGAAGCCTACTCCACTCTATCATAGGCTTTGCTTATATTTAATTTAAGTGACACAATTCCAAATTTCCCCTTCTTTTTCTAACTAATTTTGTGTAGATATTCATATATAATAATCACATTGTCAATAATTAATTTTTATGAATGAGTGCACTTTTGTAGGGTGTTGTAACCCAATCGAGCAAAGGGTTTAATTTTTTTGCAAGTGCTTTAAAGAGAACTTTGTACATAACATTACAAAGGCTTTTAGGTTTGTAATCGCCTACCTTCCTAGGCTGGTTAACCTTAGGAAATTAAGGCAATATATGCATGATTTATTTTAGAGATATCTATCCCATCATTTAGAATTTGATTACATACTGCCCAAATCATCTCACTAAATGATCCCTTATGTTTTTTATAGAAAGAAACTGGAAAGCTATCTAGTCCCAGAGCATTTGCAGGATTAATACGAAATAAGGTTGCGTAATCTCTTATATGGTAATCTTCTTGAAAGTACAACTAGGAAACCTAAAAGGGGGAGAGAGATGGGTGAATTATGCTATTGAGAAATTAACAACTAATATGCAACCTAACAATCAACAACCAACCAATTCAAATAATCTAAAGTATAATACAATAAATTCAACACATAATTTCAGTCATTATATATGAATATAATAAATTAAGCTTCAAGTGTGTGTGAGCAATATGCATAACAATAATATGCACATAAATCAAAGGAGTAAAAGAGTAAAGACAAATAACATTTTACGTGGTTCGACAAATCTTTGACGTACATTTACATCTTTAAGCACCAAGCTTGTAGATATTTGTTGCCTTTAATAAAGTCAAAAAAAAAAAAAAAGATGCATGCTAAAAAGACAAAAAATAATGACATTAGGGTCTAGAAGTCTCTTGCATGTCTTTATCTTTTTATAATGAGTAACACAAATATTTTTCCTAAAATGACCATACACTTTAAAGTCTATTGGCAAAATTTGATTACTATGTGCTAGTCATTTCCTTCTTTAATCATTTCCTTCCACTTTTGATACACTTGGCATTGCATCAATTCTTTAACAGTGAATTAAATCTCTGTTTCATTTTTTGATTTGTCATAAAAGCAGTTTCAATAGTTCCTTCGTGTCTCTTTGCAACTATTAGGTATCTAAGTTTTTTGGTTTGAATCCATTCAAAAATACTTGTAGTTGTTCTTTGTTTTGCTTGAAGAACTAGTTGTTTATTGAAGCATATCCTTTTGGAATGATTATTATGATACCATTATAGATGTGTGTTAGAGAATCACTTTTGAGTTTGCTTTAATTTCTTCCTAACCATCAAGAATCGGAAAATATTTGGTTAGTCCAGTCTTTAAGGTAAAAGGATTCAAGTTTTTGCAGACACTCTTCACCAACAGAAAATCCTCTTCAACGAATCCACTACTATACCATGGTTCTCCCGCAAAGAATTTTCAAACCTGTAAAGGTAGCATTTCATCGTTTTCTTGAATTGTTGAAGTTATATAGCACATAAAATGATTAATCCTTCTATCGAGAATACTGTAAACTTGTTTGGTTGCATCTGGTAGTTCAAGATGTGTTAATGCCTCTAGAACCTCAAGTTTGAGTAAATTCACGCATCCTTTTCTCACCAAATCAAAATGTAGTCCTAATGAGAAAACTTGCCACATAATGAATAACCCTATTAAGTTATTAGAGTAAAACGTCATTGTTCTTACTATCAATAGTGACTTATCTTGTCCATAATTTTTTATCAGATCGTTAAAAGTTTCATGGCATACTATTGTAATTGAAATACCATTCATAAGATATTTATTAGCTATTATTAATCTTTGAACCGTTCAATCTTAAAGTTGAGCCTTCACCTTTTCTTCCTCCAAATAGATTTTATCCTCTTCAAGCCAAGACATTCTATCTGCTAACTTGTACAAGAGTTTTTTCATTTTAGAATAATCTTCTACCATCATAAGACGACTCCACGTTGGGTTTCTAAGTCTTCCTATAGTTGACGACTTTGAAACGTTATTTTAAAACTATTAGGAAATTTCATTAGCTCAAAAGCTTGATCCAATTTTTCTTTATTAACATCAACCCGATGTTTTCGAAGAATTCCTTCATGAATCGTCAAAAATTTTAATTCCTTTATGACAAAAAGAAAAATATTCTTTTGGAATTTCTTTTCCTTCGGAACAAATAACATTCTTTCCAGCAAAACTTTCATGCGTTTTCTCAGTAATTTGTTTGCCTTACAAAAGTTTATAATTCCAGTAAAGTGCTTGAGGCTTTTCAGAATTATCTGGTTTCATCACTTGTTCTTTGGTTTCTTGTTGTCAAACCAAATTTAAGGGATATTTAGATTTATGTTGACTCCTTTTTCCAGCTTCTCAGGCTCTTGTAGCTACTTAGGCTTTTAAGGGACAGCCTCCTCTTAGATGTTCGACCTTATGACATTTTGAACATGAAAAGTGACTTATAATTTTCTTCTCCATTTCGGCTTACAAGAATTAAATTGCTTTTAAGCTTGGAAAGAAAATCTGGAACAAGATTAGATTTTTTAGATATAACTTCAAATTTGATTCTATATTCTGCAAACCATGTTTGTCATCTAATCAATCTACTCTTGTTCTCCTTTAAGTTCAGATCCATAAAATTTTTCAAATATTCAGAATCTGTTCTCAAAGTAAATTCTTGACTAATAACAAATAATCATAATCTTTTAATAGAATTTTTAGCAACTAAAACTTTCTTTTCATGAATAGAGTAGTATATTTCTGTCGTCGAAAATCTACTCGATATGAATCTAGTTATTTGCTCGATGCCATCCAATCTTTTTTGCCTTTAACACTCATCTCCAATACAAGTGACAAGCGTCACTTTCGACAATCAAGGATTCATCATCCTCATATATCCTGAGTGGTTTAAAAGTTTTAGTGAGATCCATTGTCTTTAAGACATACTTCATATATTCCAAAGTCAACTCCCATAAAATTTTCTCACTAACCTTTTTTGTGAAACCATTTATAATTTTAACAAGATTCATAACATATTCTCACATATAATTGGCCACACAAGGAAATTGTTGTAAATGTTTCTTATCCAGAAAAACATCAGGGAATTCCAACTTTTTCAAGATATGTTCTTAGACTTGAATATCTCCTTCATTTACTTCAACCCTAAGAATTTTATCTTAGTTTGATGATTGACTATTTGACACATGTATAATAAAACAAAACATGTCATTGTTACACATGTAATTTTATACAAAAAATTATGTATTATAAAATATATTATGCACTTATAATTTTATTACAAAAATACTCATCATCTCCTTAATTTTTGGTCTAATTGCCCAATTTCCTCTAAAATTTAGGAAATAACATATTATCTTTGACACTTAAACACTTTTCATTTTGTCTCCATCTTTTAAATTGCAAAATAATAAAAAATTTGAGCTTCGAACTTTGGAATTAAAGGAAAATCAACAATGTGCTTGTCACTATACCAACTACATTTATATGTATACATATGTCCAATCTTTAATAGATAACATGTGGTAATTTATATTTAATAAATACTATTAAAAAAAGAAAATTTATTTTTGAATTATTATTGCTAATTTAAAAGAATTTAGAATTTAAAAAAGAATTAATTTAATGATCATAATTACCTGATTCAATAACAACAATTTATATGTAAATTTTGAATGTAATTTAATAGATATTTTTGTTTAATTTTTAAATATTTTAAAATAAAATAAGCATATTTATAATCATAATAATTTATTAAGATTTACAAATTATAACTTTTTAAGGGAATAATTGTCTGTAATTTTGGTTAAGAACAATTTTGGATTTGTTTAGTTTCTATTTGGTTTCCCTATATAAATATGTCATCACTTTTAATAAATTGGGTAAAAATATAATTGACTATTTTTAATAGATGAAACGAATATCAATAGAGATAGTAACGGGTCAAGGATGGGTCAGAAATCCTAATCCTCGCCCCGTCCCTGATTAACCGAGATTCTTATTCTTGGTTTGGCTAATCGGGGACATTCCAGGCTTAGTTTGACCTAATTTGATTTCAAATTCAAAAAAATAAAGTTACAATTGTAAGGAATCAAATTCAAGACATAAAAAAAGATGAACAACAACTTATCACTATATCACCTTTATTTATTATCAAAGCATGTATGTAAAAAATATTTAATGAAAAATGCATATTTAATTTATTTTATTAAAAATATTACTTTTGAATTATTTTATTGATTTAAAATAATTTTGGGGTTTTAATACATACTTTTCCTAAGATTTTGAATTTTAACATTTAGATGGAAGGTTTGAGAAAAGACACACATATATCTCCTCTGATCATCTAAATCCATTAGTCAAATGTTACAAATAAGGTAATATGGTAAAGTCACATGTAACTTTACTCTTTTAATGATATAAAGCAACTCCTTTCTTTATACTTGCATCACCTCAAAAAGTAAGTCACAAGTCCTAACTATAAAATCAAAGCTAAAAAGCAATACGAAAGAAAGTTATGCTTTAACCATTAAAGCTAAGGGTTATTTTTAGTTTCCTCCCCTGAGGTTTACAAAATTATCTGTTTGCAAAAAGGTTTAGATAAAGGATCAGTTATCTCCCTTGAACCATTTGTTGACCATTAATGGTAAGGCTAAAATCATAAATGAAAAGGAAAAATAATTGAAAGAAAAAAAAAGTATCTAGAGCTAGAATGTATGGTGCAAGCGTTCCATGGTTCGGCACGACCGCACCACACACCATGGTGTGCTCACGCCATTAATTTTGCCAACTAAGGCTATTGTACGGTAAATGTTAGTTAGACCCCTTTAATTTTGATTTTTTGTATCTGAGTCTTTATTTGGATATTTTTTCATTTTAATCCTTATTTGCTTGCATTTTGGTGCCTAAAAAAAAACTTTGTGATCTCCACGGATGTCTACCGAATGTGCTTTTAGGCTCAATTTTCTTGTCTTCATATTAAAACAAATAAACACCTATGAAATAAAATGAAAATGCTTAAAAATCAAAATAACTACTTAAAATGAACTAAATAACACTAGGTACACTACTTAATGATAGATATTTTAAACATAATTATATAACAAAAATAAAAATATCGAGATCATATGCTTGATCTATGCATATTGATTGTGCTAATATCATATGTAATTGCCATGCTTGAACTGTGTTGGTTTATATGTGTTAGTATATACATTCTATTATGTATGTTTGCTTGATGAATTTGAGAATCTTAAGCATAGACATGTACATATGTTTTATACATGTTAATTCATTTGTTCTTGGTTATATTTTGCTTATATTTAGCCTATATTCGTACCTAAGCAGTAGCTAATAGTTAGAAACTACCACCTTTTTGGTTTGTGTAACTTAGAATCCTGATAGGGCAAGTATTTCCATTCATTATTTTCCACAAAATGGGTATGGTAAACCATTATGCAATGTTGGTGGCATTTCCAATTGCTAATATCTACATATCATATGAACATAACATATTTTCTCCATCTCAAGTACATTTCATTCGTGATTCGCCTTAGAATACTATTAATTTCATAAGCTTAATAATGTAAACATGCTTGTCTTTATATTGTACAAATTGATTTATTATAATTTAGAAGTAGAATATGCAAGAAGAACATGAATAGCACCAAAATGAACAGCACACTCATCTTGGATGTGCATGGATTTTGCTTTTTGCATATGTTTTCCTTCACCAGAGCATAGATCTCATTTTTTGTTGCTTCATGTCATCAATCTTTACTAGCAAATCATGCCACTCATCAGCATTGTAGCATCTATGATGAAAACATGTTCCACCTTCTAAGTCAGCTTCACTAGGGTATGAAAACCTAAAATAATTGCATTGATCATACTGGCAACACTAATATAATTTATTTGGATTTTTTACGGACTCACTTATTCTTATAACAACCCTTTTATTGCACATGCAATGCTTGTTCTCAAATTTTATAAAATTACCATTAACATTTCTCCTCCATTGCTTACCTTTTATACTTTATGTATTCCTCCTTGTGCTTGAAGTGTTTGAGGCCATTTCTTATCCTTGAATTTGCTACTTTGGAAGCCAACACCTTGTCACAATTTATTTCGTTGCACCCTTCACTAACAAATAGGCAAATAAATTATTAAAGGTTAACTATGTATGTTTGCTTGAATATTACTAAATAAGTGTTCTTGGATAATGCATGCAAGAATTTGATGTGTTTTTTTCTGTGATTATGGAAATTTGGTGCTATGTTTGAGGAAGGGAACAAACCAATGAGATATCTGGCTGAAGTTTACCCAGTGTGTCGGCATATTTGGCACTTTCACATGAAGAACTATGCAACTTTATTGCTTTGCCCATGGATGTCTTTAAATAGATGTGCAAGTGAGGCCTATATCCATTGCAACCAAACAACTCTGTAGTGGTAAAGCTGAAGACCAGGTCATGTCAAATTTTTCCAATGTTTAACTTAGCTACAACCTCTACCTAAGCGCAAATCATAGCCATAGTGACTACTTTGTTCAACTTTTTTAATTTAAAAGTGATATTAGGGGCTATTAAGTAAAGTTAGTGGTCAATAAATGGTAGGAAACGGTCCAGGGAAGGTAACTGGTTTTTTACCTAAACCTTTCTACAAACTGATAGCTTTTTAAATCTCAAGGGAGGAAACTGAAAATAACCCTTAAAGCTAAAGAATTGTGGCACCACTTGTATATGCTACTTGTAAAAATCAAGGACTAACAATGCCTATATGAGAGCATGCAGTTATGTTCACGGTTGCTAGAATTTGTCAAGGGAAAGCAAGCTAACTTCTACAAACCAAGCAAGGTACAAAATTTATCAAGAATGGTTTAGGTGGGCATTTCATTATTGAAACTGACAAGGAAAGTTGGCTTTAAGCATAGAATTAAAAGCTAATAAAGAGTTTGCAGACTATGCTGTGGTTGCTGCATGAGAAGGTCAGTTTATTGGCTTCAAAATCCCAATCATTACCAGATGTTGATTGTCTCAGAGATACATATTAAAAGATTAAGAAAAATTATGAGATTTGAGCTCAAATCTTCAATATCATTTGACCACCCAACAACATCCTGGACTTCTTCAAGAACTCGTCTTTCTCTTACCAACCCTTCCATGGACAGTACTTAATCATCCCAAAACTCAAGACCACCTAATGCCAACAGATTTGCAAATGAGTGACAAAGGAAGGAGAGAGAGAGAGAGAGAGAGGGTGGTGACAGCAGATTTACAAAAAGGGAAGAGGGAAGGACGACTGATTTACAAATTAGGGTTAGTAGATTTGAATAAATATTAATAAATATAAATTAAATTACTATTAATCAACATTTTATTTTTTAAAATATTAAATAAATTTTGTTTTATATCAATTAAAGGTATTTTAGTCATTTTAGTTAAAGTCAAAGTTGATGGTCCAAGTAGAGGTATGTTGTCTTTCTTTAAACCTTATAAATGTTAAAATTCAAAATTTTAGGACAGGTATGTGTTAAAATCCCAAATAATTTTATAATTTAAAATAATTCAAATTAATAATAATTATTATCATGAACTATTATCAGTAAGTATTATCATTAATAGTAATCCAGCAACAATTGTAAATTATTTAAATATAATTATTATTTTTTTATAATTGTTATTATATAACAATAAGCCAATAATTTAAATTATATATGGATAATTATAATAGTTAAATTTAAATTAAATTTAAAAAATAAAATTACATAAATTATATTGTATTTTGGGATTTATCAAAAACACTTTTATGGCCCTTCGAGTATAAGATGGATAGTCGGCCATCAAAATGAAAGCAGAAATTATCATCGATAAAGTAGCAAATTTAAAACATTATAGCATGTTCTACTTTCACATACATTGAAGAAGCATTCCGTCCAAAATAAAACAATTTATTATCTCATAAATAATACCTAATGAATAAATTCTATAGATTGCATAACACAAAAATTAAGATAAATTTATTTTCAAACTATCGATAAAATTACATATTATAAAATATAATATAAAAATAAAATATAATAATATGTTTCAAAAGAAAAGCATAATACAAAAATTATATATACGATGGAGTAAATAATTAAATTAAAAAATTATGAATTTTTTTAAAGGATTTGTTAATTAAAGTAAAAAATATATAACTTTTTTATAATTAATTTGTTAAATAAAATGGATGCATATGTAATTAAGTAAAATAATTTTTTTTAAAAAAATTCATTGGGAGTGGGTCAAGGAAAGAAGGCCGTATCTCTTGTTGACTCATTTTGAAATGGGGCCCTGATCATTGTTTTTCTATCATAATTGTCTCCGATTCTTGATTCCAATAGCTCAGAGAGGTCCGCCAAGATTTTTGTCATCTTAAAATGTCAGGGAAGAAAATATTAAAATCGAACAAATTATATCTTAATTTATTATTGAATCACAGTTTTGAATTAAAATATTATTATTTTAAATTATTTTCTTTTAATAAATTTAATTTTATAATTGTAAATTTATCCTTTACTTAATTTTTTAGTTAATAAATATTCGTAAAATTTTATTTTACCTCAAACATCAATAAAATTAAGGACCGTTTTTAATTATTTGAGAATATAGAGATGACTGACTTATAATAAAAAATGAGTAAATGTGATATTTATCAATAAATATATGATAGAGTTGAAAATAATTTGAATTAAATATATATTATAAGAAATTACATTTAAACTATTGTAATTTATTGTTGTTAATTAAATATCTATATAAAATTTGTATTTAAATGTTTTAGTCTAGGATTAATTTATTAATTTATCGTAGACTACGTAATAAAGGATATGTATGCAACTAATTAATCGATCCAATTTAAGGCTATTGTTGTAAGTGGAACAGAAAAATTGACACGGAGAGCAGAAAACAATTGGGTTAAATTTCAAAAAGAAAATTTTTTCAATAGTGTATTTTAAAGCTTAATTTGGGTAAACAATCACCTTCAAAAGATTCTTACAAATTAACCAAAAGTTTCCCATAGCCGAAAATATACAAAAAAGAGGACTCGAAAATATTGTTGGAGTATGAGTTATTAATTTGTAATCTAAAATATATGTTTTCGAAGGCAATTTATCTTGAAAAATTATTATTTATAACCTCTTTTTAAAATAAGAATTTAAAAAAAGTTATTATTCATAATTATATTTAAAAATAGTCATTTGAATTTTTCTTAAACAAAATTATCCATATAACCAAAATTCATAATTGCAACTCACACTTTCAAGTTCATAATCGAAAGTATAATTTTGGCCTCACTCGAAAGTGTATATTTGGTCTCACTCAAAAGTGTAGCTAAATATTTATTTTTAAGTAACACTAAAACACGTACTTTTGAATAAGGCCAAATATGTATTCTTCAGTTCATACTTGAACTTGTGATTTTTGCCTCACTCAAAAGTAGTTATTTGACCTAATTTGAAAGTTTGGTAAAATATTTACTTTGAAGTAAGGGGTAAAACCATACTTTCAAGTGAGACTAAACATGTACTCGAAAGTATGATTTTGACGTTATTCGAAAGTAGGTATTTGACTTACTTAAAAGTTTGATCAAATACTTACTTTCAAATAAGGTTAGAGTAAAATCAAAATTACACTTTCGAGTATGAATTTAAAAGTGTGAAATAAAAAGAGTTGGTGTAAAGTTGGTTTTGTTAATTTGGGTTATTGGGTGCAAATTATCCAAAAAAATGATTATTTTTAATACAATTATGAATAGCGGCTATTTTTGAATTTATGTTTTAAAAATGAGTAATATATAGAAATTTCTCATTTATCTATACTCCAAACTTGAAAAATTAATAATATATATTGACAAGTGATTATTCTTACACTAAATTATGATGTTGTGGTTTAACGGTCATGGTGTTTGATTCTTTCTAGGATACTCTGGTTCAATTCCTAGGCAATACTAAACTTTTTTTCAAATCTTTGTTTTTTTGGCTATGGAGTATTTTGGTCGGAAAATAAAATCTTTGACTAATTTGGTAAAAAAAATTTAAAGGTGGTTGTGTATATAAATTAGGCCTAAATGTGACTATTTAGACAGTTTCCAATTTAAAACAAATAGAAACAAAAATCAGCGCTTAATTTTCCCTTGCATTTTAATATTCCTCTCATTCTAAGTGTATATAAATTGGGCCTAAATGCGACTATTTAGACAATTTCCAATTTAAAACAAATAGAAACAACAATCAACGCCTAATTTTTGCCTTGCATTAACCAACTAGCGCCAAGTGTAGAACAATGCAACTATTAGTTTTGTTAGAATGAAAGGAAAGAAGTAAACAATAAGCCTAGCCTCAAGCTTACAACCTTAATTTCATCTACCCAACTCTTTCTCTTATAGACCTAATTGCAGTCCATGGGTTTTATCCTCTTACGTTTTTCTATAAGTATCTAAAATTTGTTGGAACACATAGAATCCAGTAATGATTTCATATCTTTACGCCATAGATCTACATTCACATCAGCCATCTCCTCATCACAACTATTAATTGGGATGTAGTTCATGTTCATTAGAGAAAGCTTGGCAAAACTCTCCAATTAACATGTATCTAGCAGGATTTATAATATTCCTCTCGTTCTAACAAAACTACCGGTTGCATTGTTCTACACTTGGCGCTAGTTGGTTAATATACTCTAGATTAGAAATTGACTCACTTAAATAAATCATAGTTCATCAAGAATTGTCTTACTCCTAAGCTTAAAGTTTTTCATGTAGTCTTCTCCATGGAAAACAACATTTGTGCTAACGGACAATTTCTTATTTTGAGTGGTATAGAATAAACTTCTTCTCTTTTCTTTAGAATAACCTACAAATGGACAACTTTTTATTTCAAATTCCAATTTATCTGTCTTTTCTTTGAGCATATGTGCTAGCAACCTTAAATATGAATGTGACATAAACTGGGTTTACATTTTGTCCACATCTCTATATCTGTTTTAGGAACTAACTCCGCTAAACTTGAGTAAGAAAATTAAATTATTTCTAAGGCATAGCCCCAAAACAAGATCAGTAGAGTTGAATAACTCATGATTAGCCTCGCCATTTTGATAAGAGTTTTCTTCTCCTTTAATATTTGCTATACTATTTGGCTGGGCGACTCTAGTGCAACCAATTAGAATCAAATCTCATTTTCTGATAAAGAATGTCTAAACTCGTTAAAAAGGTACTCACCAACTCAATCTAATCGAAGTGTTGTTACGTGTTTTCCTAATTGCTTTTTAACTTTTGCTTAAAACTCTTTGATTTCTCAAAAACTTCAAACTAACGACACACATGCCATTAATAAAAAAGTTGAAATACTTATAACCTCTTCATCTTGTGTGCTCATAAGTATACACGCATTATAATGCATTAATTACAATGTTTATGTGCATTATTTCCTTTAACATTAAAAGATCTTGCAATCTTTTTACTTTCCAAGCAAGATTCACATATCAGCATGGTTCAATAACCAATAAACTCAACGGTCTATTTTTAACTAGTCCTTGAATCTTTTTTTTTTAAAATAAATTAGTCTTTGAATGTATCTAGATTAATACTTAAACATCAATGCATTGATATAATAATTTCACTAGATATAGATAATTTAATTTTCTTCTGCTGATAAAAATCATAATTTATCTTCGTGAGCTAATTTTGGGTGATAAAGGTTGCTAACGAGTGTACCATAAAATATAAACAACTTATTACTTTTAATAAGAGAAAATGTCCATTTGCCCCTAAAGGTTTTCTAGAATTTTCCATTATATCTCTTATTTTTAGAAAATACCCTGTTACGTCCTACAGTTACTCTAGAAAATGGAGATTTACCCATCTAAGAGTGCTTGTACTATACTACCCCTTCATAGTAGATATGGGTCTTACATAGCAAACGTAATAATGTTGACACCATACTAAGTCTCGCCGAGCAATCTGCAGTCAATGTATGAACCCACTAACAACAAGTTTTTGACTTTGATGCAAAATTTAAAAATAAGTTGAGAATTATAAAAATAAGTTGGTAATTAAGAATTAATTTTGTGAGTTTCACCTACATGAAATAATTATTTTTTTATCTTGAGGGGATAATAATGATGCAAAATTTAAAAATAAGTTGAGAATTATAAAAATAAATTGGTAATTAAGAATTAATTTTGTGAGTTTCACCTACATGAAATAATTATTTTTTTATCTTGAGGGAATAATAATTCACTGTGGTTAGGATTTTTAAATTTAATAATGTAAAATTTAATAATAATAATTTAATTATTATTTTATAAGAATAATGTAATTATATGTTAAGTAAATAATTTTTAAATAAAAGGAAGAGAAAATAACAAAATAAAAAAAATCCAAAATCTAACATTCATGGCCTGCAACAGTTAGAAATTTTCTCTATAAACCACCATTGTCTCCCTTATCACCAATTATCATTCTCACTCCCATCACAGCCAACCAACTTCAACAACCATAAAACATAATACAAAATACAAAATATTAGCAATCAAACCAAAAATATTTAACAGCTTCTTTAAATAATGTCCTCAAGATCAACTAATGATATACAAATAAATGGTGGAATGATTAAGTTTAAAAATAGAACATGCTATTGTGGTAAGGATATTTGAAAGTGACAAAATTCCTAAAAGTTATATTCTTTTTGTTTGTAGGATCCATCATGTAGGTATTTTAGGATCCGAAAGCCAACATAAGAGGAATACAACAATTATGGATGCACTGTGAATACAAGTAGCTACAACAGTTTAAGAAACCAAAACAAATTTGGTAATAGAGGGGTAACAAGCATCCACTTAGGGTCAAGAATTGGTGGACAGCATACATTAACCATCATTTAAAGAAGTTGAACCAAATTATACTACTACTACTACTACTACTATTAATGATGTTGATGTTGCTATGTATTTGTGTACATGCATTATTAAGACATAAAGATGTAAAAGATAATAACATTAAAGCATTAAAGCAGTGACAACTTTTCTTGTAAGCAGAATCTGTGTGCATTCAATTTCAAAAAGTAAATGTAGTTTGAAGCAACCATGACAAGGTAATTATAGTTTTATACATGTTTGTTAACAAAAATAAAGTAAATCCACCTCCCAAAATGTGCATGCATTGTCTTTAACTATTCTCACATCTTGCCAAAGTAACCATGTTAAACACAACTCATGTGCATATAAATCAACTTCTTAAATCCTAACAAGCTACTTCACCAGTGTATTATCAAAAAAACATACCAGCAAATATGAGATAATTTTGCAAAAAGAAAAGAAATATTTATGTGTACACTAATTTCTGAGCATTTGTGTCTTATGCTACCTAAACAAAAATAATCCTGGTTACACAACTTCTGACATTAACCAACACTGCACATATACACAAGATGAACTCATTTAAGAAAAATGTAAATAACTACACTTGTCAGCCAAATAATAGAGTAATGAGCAATCTACAAGCATAAAAAACATACCTTTCAATAACTTGCTAATTGTCGTTGCCTCTAGCAACACCACCTTCATCGTCAACAACTCTTCTTTTCCTTCTAGGTTCATCATGAACTATAGCACTCACATTATTTATGTTTCCCTTTGGACCTTTTCACATATACATGTTAAATATATCATTAATGGAAATAAGTAATTGAGCACATGAAGCTATTGAATCAAATGCTTTACCTTTCCTTTTTCTTGGGGCTACAATAGATGTTAAAGATACTACACTTATGAAGAGTACAACTGATGCCTGAAAATTGTCTCAGGTAAGAAATTTTTAGCATATAAGAAAACAATGTTTAATTACTAGTAGCAATAAATTATCATTTACCTTCTTGACTAGACAACCTATCTTGTTATGGTCTAATTACTTGCAGTAGCCACATCTTAAAGTATATCATACCACTTCTGGAGGTCGTTCTTGCTACTTTCTTTTTTTGCAGATCTTTGGTCTTTCAACTTGGACTACTCTGATAGTTGGTTCCAACAGAGTTACACTTAGGCTAATTTATTCAATCTAGTAAAGGCTTTAGAGTGTGTAAGTAAGTGGAGATGTAAGCTTGTTTTCTCGAAGAGTAATGCACATAATCAGCAGGATCAATAGCACAATGCATAATACGAGCTAAAATATGCTTGCATGAGATTCTACTTATTTGCCATCTTTCACAATCACAATAGATGTCTATAAGGTCGACAACATAATGTCTTTCTCTGTTCATGACCTGATCTAGCACTTCAAATTCAATTGGTATTGCCTTAAAAATAATCAATTTCCTAGTAGCATTTGCAATCTTCCTTAACTTCACACACACCCTTGGTAATACTACATCCAATTAGCTACCTTCTTTCCTCTTTGTATAAGTTTTTTCATGATCTTCAAATAGATGAACTTAAGTAAATCAATTAGTGGCTTCCTTTGATGATCATTTAGTACCTCATTCCATGATTTTGTCATATTATTTGTCATGTGGTCAGATTTAAAGAATTCATCGAACAAGTGACAGTTTCAAGTCGAAGGTTCATTCTTCATCAATAATTTGTATACATTTCCATCCTCAACCTTTATAGCATCCATAATTATGCTAAAATCTAGTTGATTTATTGCTCTCCCTACTTGCCAGAATTTCCATCTTAGACTCTCACCGAAAAACTCTTTTTAGAAATTAGCTAAATGTGTCTAGCACAATACAAAATCTTAGCGCTTTCAAAATGCTAATCACATGCACTTATAGTCCTTTTTTTTATATCGAACATAATAGTCAAAGTAAATCCACATGCAAAACCAATGTGCTCCTTCAACAATGGAAAAAAAAACCTAACTATCCTTGTTTTCCACTTCACAAACTACCACAGCCAATTGATATATTCCATTGTTAACATCCATACTAATTATCGACAGTAGTACCTCTTTGAACTTGGTCTTCCAGTGGCAACCATCAACTCCGATAACTCTTCTACACCTTCCATAAACTTTTTACGCAGTGCATCATAACTAACAAAGATACGTTTGGAGTGAGCTTTGTCACCTACCCAATCTTGTTGTACCTTGACTGTTGCACCCTTTGTTCCTTAGAAGCAACACATTAGCATAATCTTGCAAAAATTTTATGCAGCTGTGTGTAGTCCCTATTTGCTACACGCAACACCAATTTTTTCCTTATAAAGCCTTTTTCTAGTTGTCAAAGTAAGAAACCTAACCTTTAATAGATCTACTATAGTTGAAGTCCCGATGTTAGGACTACCTTTAATGTTCTTAAACAACTTTTTAGCAACCTATTAGCTGGTTACCTCGTGATTCTTCATCACCCCTAGAAAAGGATAAACCCTTTTTATACTATTTGTCACAAAAGAATGACCATCAACCAAAATCAAGGCATGAATTCTCCACTTATAGGTATTGTTCACTTCATATACTGCTGTCACTTTATCTTTATCATTTTTCTTCTGATTAGTCTTGACAGTGCTAATGTGTATGTGTGTGACCGTAAGTGTACGGGTCGTGACAAGTATATAAAGTGATAAGTGAGAATGTGGATTGAATTTTTGAATTAAAGTTAAGCACTCTAGTTATGGTAACTTAATTTTATGTAGCCAACCTAATTTCATAGAACAAATTTAAATATGAAAACATAACTAAATAACAAACTAAATTAAAGGAAATGAAAATTTCTATGATAATAGTTTTAAGGACTTAATTTCACTTAATTTCACTTAATTCTCCCTATGTTTCTTGTAATTGGTAATTGTTAATGCGTTTTGATTCAAATCACTAATCACAAGTTCTAAACCGATCTCATTCCCTCTCCCCGAGTGTCAAATGTGATCCTATATCTAATCTACTTAAAGTCGATATCCCTATCTGACTCATTCAATTAAACACGCATTAAATAACAAACTCGTTATTCAAGTAGATTAGATATAGGATCTCGCTTGACACTAAAGAGAGGTAGCTAGATCAAATTTTAGTCTATGATTAGTGAATTAAACTAAAAAATATTAAGAACACCTAATTAGGATAAACGTGAGAATGAGTAAATAAAGTTAAGATAATAAAACTATTTTCATGGAAATATTTATTTCTTTTAATTTGGTTTTTTATTTGATTGTGTTTTTATATTTAAATATTTTTTACAAAATTAGGTTGTCAAGATAAAATCAATTTACCATAACTATGTACTTAGCTTAATTCGAAAAACTCAATTCTCATGGGACAATACTCTTACTTATCATTTTATTACTTGATATGACTCGTATCCTTACAGTTAGCGTTGTCGCAATTAAGTTTTTGGCGCTGTTTTCAAGGATTTAAAATTTTGAATTATTTTGCTGATATTATGGTTGAGTGACTTGGTCTTAATTCAAGCTTTTATTTCTATGCTAATATTGAATAATCCTTGCTAAAAGGTTCGACTGAAGACATTAAACTTAGCACTACTTAGGAGGCAACCCAAGGTGTTTGAGAAAGAGAAGATGAACTTTACTATGCTGGAAAAAGTTGTCCAAATCAGGTGCTATCTTTTCCTTCTCCTTCTCTTTTCATTTTTAGTATTTTCTTCTACTTTTAACTTTAGTTATTCTATTCATTTCATGATCTTTAATTTTCAACATTGAAGACAATGTTAGATTAAAGTTTGGGGATGGAGTTGCTTTAAGTAGATTTTTATGGTAATTTTTTTCTTTCTTGTTTTTGTGATTTTTTTCTTGTTTTTAGTTTTTGAGTTGCTTTGTTAGTGACAATTTTTGGAAATGATTTGTGCATGGTTAATTTGAATCTATTATCCTTGTACTAACTAGGTTTCATTTGTTTATGCTCATGCTTTATATGCACTTCATGTCACAATTGATCCGAATCTTGATTTGATGAATTCACATGATTATGATATGCAAGATAGTATAAACTCGTATAACTATATGTGTGAGCTTTTGGCCCTTTAGCCTTCAATTGTGAGTGCTATATGTTATTTCTATACTCCTCTTACCCTCTTTTCATTCTAGTGATCTCATTACATTTGATTTGGCTAATTAACTTGATTATTCATGCTTTGGATGCCATTTAATTCTATAATGCATGAGAAATGGTTCTAGGTTATGTTTAAATCGTTTGACCCTTCCTAGCCGACCATTTGCATATTCTTCCCTAGTTAACCAGTTTGAGCCTCAAGTCAATCTCTTTCTTTCATAAACCCAACAATAACCAAATCCAATAGCTGAATCTATTATCTTTATCCTTGTCAGCTATCTCGAATTTAAAATGATGCATGCTTTAAAATAAGTTTAGGGGTTGTTGCATGTTGTTGTGTGCTTAATGTTAAAATGTACTATCAATTGTTGCACACACAAAAAAAAAAAAGAGAAAAGAAAAGAGAAAAAATGAAGCATAGTTGTATAAGCGTTGCTTTTACTGAGTAATCAGGACTGGTGCCTAAGTAAGCTTTGAGTTCCCACATCAAAAAGTAAAGCAAGGCTAAAGAAAAAAAATATATTACTAAGGCTTAAGGTGAAAATTGCATGAAAGAAAGTTGTTGTGCTTTGAAAAGAAAATAAAAGAGGTGAAAATGAATATGTGGTTGTGATATTTTGTTTACAAGCAAATAGGGGAATTGGATGATAGGTGTACATAGTATTGAATTATTAACTTTATTTTACCACTTTTCCACTTCTTCCATAAATATCTCACCCATTTATTCGCATTACAACCTTAAAGAAAAGTCCTAAGTCGATTTTGTGTGATTGTATGATTCATGTGCATTCATTGTCATGAAAATCAAGTTGTTAGCGATCCATTCACGAGATTACTATCATTATATCATATATAGCATAGTCTTCTAATTGTATATGATTTTTGTTCTTCCATTTAAAATCTAAGCATAATGCTTGTCTCACATACTTTTGAGTGTTAACCCAAATTTCAAGCGTGTTTGCCTGAGAGCGATCATCTTAGTGAGATTTGGAGTTCTAAATATCTATGCATGCTATACTCTAATAATGTGAAGGATGACATAATAGATGATGATCAAGTAGTGGCTATCACACACTACACATGAGTATAACTTATGAAGTATTCTCAATATTTGGATAATTGATTGATTGATTTGGGATCTTGTTGTTCTTGTTGACTATAAAACCATAAAGTAAGGAAGCTAGTTTATCTTGTTGACTCTTTCTTTTGCCTTAAAATGTAGGGCCTGAATTTAGAAAGAATTTTAAGCTCAAATTGTGTTTCTCATATTGGAGCTCATGTTGTACACCATTTTTCTACTTTTTTGCTCTTACCTTCTTATTTATTTGCTTGAGGACAAGCAAATGTTTAAGTTTTGGAATATTTGATGAGTGAGTATTTTACTCATAAATCACTAACATTCGAGCTTAAATATTTATTAAATATCCTCAAACTCAAATAATTATTTGATAAATTTGTGCGTTTATGTGTAAGGAAACAAGAAAAGTATAATTGAGGAGAATTTGGTGCAAATTGAGCTAAAGGAGCAGAAACAGTCATTCTGAGTATGAATTATTAGAATGATCACAGTTTCATCTACATAGCTCAGAATTGTGTTCTATTATTGCGTTGGAAATTAGACATCCAACACTTTAAAATGATGTCATGAGAAAGTGTGGGTGAGGCAACAAGTGTGGCGCGCCACACCTTCTGTCCTCTATCATCAATATGGCGTGCCCACACCTCCTCAGCTACGCGCCCATGCCTACTAGATCAAATGACGTCTTAAAGCTATTTTCCACCATTTGATCAATTTTGGATGGCTAGATTTGAACAACACCAAGGGTTTGTGTTTTTGTTATTTAGGCAGCCATTTTGAACTATAAAAGAGAGTTTTTAGAGTGAGAAACATAAAGAGGAGAGATGGGCTGAATTTTGTAGAGAGAGACTTGGAATTCAACAATTTCTTGGCGGATTCTTGAAGAATTGAAGTTTTAAAGCATCCCTCGATCCAAGATTTCTCTTTTCCTTCTTTCTATCTCTTGAAATTTATATTTTGTAGTATTATTTAGACTATATTCACATTTATCAATTTGTTGTTGATAATGGTTATGGATTTTTCAATGTTGGGCTAATTTTATTATTCTAAAGTCTTGATCAATCTATTCAAATTATGTTTTGATATATTTTAATGTTGTTAATGTCTATGGTTCATTCACTTGTATTTATCCTTGTTTGTAACGCCCTCAATTTGCAATTTTGACGAGTTAATTGATTTCTGTGAATGGATTAATACTTGGGATAGTTTAATTTATTCACTAGAATAGGAAAACACAATTTAGATTTTTGAGAGTTCGAGAGAACCTTAGAACCTAAATAATCATATTAACATTTAAGATTACAATATACCAAGAGGTAGTTGAGTTTTGAATAGTTAATAATAGGTCATTTTTAATGTATGTTTAATTGAATGAGTCAAACAGAGATATCGATTCAAGTAGATTAGATATAAGATCGCGCTTGACACTAAAGAGAGATAGCTAGATCAAATTTTAGCCTATGATTAGTGAATTAAACTTGAAAACATTAAGAATACCTAATTAGAATAAACATGAGGATGAATAAATAAAGTTAAGACACTTAAACTATTTTCATGGAAATTTTCATTTCTTTCAATTTGGTTTGTTATTTGATTGTGTTTTTATATTTAAATTTGTTTTACAAAATTAGGTTGCCAAGATAAAATCAATTTACCATAACCATAGTACTTAGCTTAATTCAAAAAATTCAATTCTCATGAGATGATACTCTTACTTATCACTTTATTACTTTATACGACCTATATCCTTACAATTAGCGTTGTCACGATCAAAATCTTAGGGTGAAAATGGGCATTTTTTATTTTTATAGCCACAATTGAATAAACAATAAGTTAATAACCAAATTTATTCAAAGAACTAATTAAAATAAAATTATGATTAAGGTACAAATAAACAATTTTCTAAAACTTAAGTCCTAAAAGCATTAAAATACAAATAAAAAACTCTCATTGCACGCTCTAATTGCAACAGTTGTGTCAATCCTTAACCCTAGGTTTATCTCTCCATCACTAGTGATCTAACTTTTAGAACCCCTGCATAGAAATGAAAATATGATTAGTGGTTCCAAAGTCTACATCCTAAGAATACTTAGAATCAACTATGTTATGGGGTAAAAATAAGCTGGACATGTGGCAGTACGTAAGCCCACGGAGCTCCAAACCGACACCTATGAGACAATTTGCTCATGTTGAATCCCGCCTGCCAAAGGATACTTGCTGAGCCAGAATACTATCTCAGAAAGTTAAAGGGTATTCACATGAAGGGTGCCACGTGACCATAACCCATGGTCTACAATGGAAAAGATGAAATGAGTGTACCATACTCTAATATAATCACAAATATTAAGGGATCTGATCTTCAATATCCCAATAAAAAAGTTTAAGAGTCCTTGAAGATTTATAGCTAACCTGGGAAACCGCCTGATGCTAGCATACTAACAACAAAGGTGGACTGTTCAACCTAAGCAAGGATAAAATAGCTTTTGGATAGCTGACTGTGGATCCCGATTGAAGTTTGTAGCCTTTTAGGATTACAAAAAAGGCAATGAACTAGAAAAGTACACGTGTCAAGCAAAAAATAAGATAAGGAATAGTGGATAAGGTAATCTCAACTCCCAATAATAATGCGACACGTGACAAGCAATCTTAGATAAGGCTATAAGAGCCACTCCTTGTTTGCCATATGTCCTAGTTTTATCTTCTTTAAGATAAAAGTAAAATATTTAAATTAATTGAAATATAAAAGGAGAAAAAAGGATTAGGGCAATCTCTCTTGGCCAATCACATAAAAGGAAAGTCTTCCATATAAATTCATACTTTTCTCAATGTAAGAATGACTCTTTATCTCTCTCTATCTTCTAATCCTCTATCTAAAGACAAAGAACCTTTGTCTTCTTCATATGTCCATAGCATTTTATTGTTGTTCATTCTTGATATAGTTATCTTTTTATGGTTCTTCTATTATTTCTCTATAATCTTGATGTTTTCTTCACCATATTAACTCTATTTTGTCCCCTTCTTTAAGAGATTATGGTTGTTATTTGCTCTCTCAATAAGCATAAGACATATCACACTTTCTCTCTCTAGGAAGGAAGAAGGCTTTGTTTTGTTCGTAAGTCCTTTGAGAAAACCTTAAACATACATTAATGGTGGTCTTTTGAAGGTTTGGGCACTATTTTGTCTTCTACAAAGGCCACATTTACTCCATTTTCGTGTCTTTAGTATGCTACTTGGTTGACTTATACCCTATCTCATGAATCCACCTTGCATTCTCCACTTTTGAGCTATAAAAGTCGAGCTTAAAATTCACTCTCTCAAGTTTCTGACTTGAGCCTCAAAGTGAGCTCGTCGAAAAATCTCCGACGTCCCCCTTTGACCATGTTCTTTGATGTAGACGTGTTCGTCCAACTCTGATCCGAGGTTAGCAAAGGTGCGAGACGAGGAAGGTTCATGATAGTTTGGCTTGTGGTTTTATAAAGCACGGAAGACTACTTTGGGAACCTCCTTAGGGTCAAGATAAGGTCAAAACAGATGCGGAATGCTAAGCTCAGATTGTTGACTGGACATTCATCTCCAACTCAGATAGCAGATCACCTAGTATTCCACCTCACCAGGATTGATTATTTTACCGCATCAACAAACTACTAAAAAGTTTATTGAAGAATGCATTATACTTGAAGTTGAAACTAAAATTTCCTAGATCGTTATAGATGTTTTAGCTAAGTAAGCCGGATAATATCTCTTCCAATGTCCCTTAAACTAACAATGAAAATATAATTTCTCTAGTTTTTTTTTTCTATTTCTTTTGAATCTGCATAACCCCCAAATTTTGTTTCTTGGGCTTATTCTTCTTCTTCTTCTTACCACTATTTTTCTTTAAGATTTGGAACAAAAGAAAGACATGAGCACTGAGTTAAATAAACAATCAGACAAAATAAGTTGTAATAAAATTCAATCAAACTAAGTTGTAATAAGGTAACCAAGTTGTAACAAAATTCAATCATCAGGCACTTGTCCTTACCAGGCCAAAGACCACCTAAGTGAAATATCTACAAAACAACTAACACTTTCATTCATATTTTTTATTTTTGCTCGTGAAGTGGAAAGTTCTTCTTTAACTTTTGTTTATTTTTTTAATTTTTTTTCTCGTTGATGGATCACTTAAATTGATGCATGCTTTTAACGTTAATATCAAATGGTTGATTTTTTCAAAAAATTATTTATTTACAGTCTACAGATGCTTTGACTCATATATGGCTTCTAATGAGAAATAAAAATCCTGATGACCTTTGACTTAGTATTTTTTTTTTCCTATCCCACTTCAGTGATTTCATAAATATTAAGTATAAGATACTTTCTTGATTAGGTTATTAATATGAATTTAAATAAATAATATTAATTAACAAAATGTGAACAAAATTTTTATGGGTGATCGAAAATTATCTTTTTGTTGGTTTACAAGAGAAATAAGAATGTGTAGTAGAAGAAATCACTTGAAAATTATATATCTTAATATTTCTGAGAATTTAGTGAAAATTATTGAAATATTTAAAATAATTCCTGGTATGCAAATAGAATATGCATCGATATATTAATTTTTCTTTTAGATCTTCATCTCTAATTAGCACATATGATTTTGCATAGACTAATTTGATGATTTATTAATTATTACTTGCAAGTTGAATTTTTTTATTTATTGAAGGACGCTTAGCATCACAATAAGAAATTCCTATAGTATCTCAAATATTTAAGGTAATCTTTCAAATTGAGGCATTTAAAGTTACACTCTGAAATAAATCCTAAATCTTTAATATCAATAAAGAACAGAGTATTTGATCACATATCTCTCCTAAAGTTTGTGAAAATTTCACATAAAAGAAGGTTTATGAAAATTAATACAAATCTCCCTTATGCAGTAAAACCTTCTAATTTAACTGCTTGTTTATATGTTAATAATGCATAGGCATTATAGTAAGTCACTTATATTTTATTAATTTTAAAACCCAAACATAATGCGAGATGGGTTTAGATTTCACTATACCTGTTAAAGCCCAATTTACACAAACATAACAATTTTTTATTAAAATTGAAAAATAAGAATAAAGGCCTAATCTAGTAAATTTCAACCCTAATTTTGCAAAATCAAAATAGTAGTTGTTGCTCCTTTTACCAGCCACTGCAACCACCATGCCAATCACTCACCGTCATGCCATCATTATTGCTCGTAGTCCCTCCCACCACCCATACCATTGTCATTGCTCTTACCACCATGCCATCTTCATTTGAGAATGTTGGTAAGTGCGTCAATGTTTTATTTGAGAATGTTGATTCTATTTAACTCTAGTAATTAGGGAGGTTTGAGTGTTTTAATTTTGTCCAGAAATATTTACTTATATTCAAAGGAAAAAAAAATGTTTACTCTGGAATAATTACAAATGGTTCTGGCATCCAAGGTCTTATAGGCTAAGTTGGAAGAGATTTGTTATAATTAATTTTTGTTTGGTAGAGAAGTTGTTTAACTCATAAAAATAAAATAATAATAAAATCTTTTCTATTTAGCTAGTATTATTAAGATGTAAGTACTTTTATTTTCTTAATTATAATGATGTGAGCATATGTCATGAAAATGAGGTTATTTTAGGCATTTTATTTTCTTTGTTAGCCAACCAATAGTCAAATTAGAAGGAATTACTATGCAGGGGTGGTTTGTGTTAATTTTGACAAACCTTCTCTCTACTTGTAATTTGCACAAACCTTGGTGTAGGTATGTGAAAATACCCCTTAGTAATCTCCCAAGAAATCGGCGCTTTCCAATGCTTTTTTTCCAATTATTTTTTTAAACTGGAGTAAAAGCTGGTAATACTATATATATTTAATACTTACAGAAGTATACAATATACATGTGTTTAATTGTTATACTAACCCGTGCTATTTAATTAAATTTTATGGAATATATGCATGGTCATCTTCTCGAGAAGAAGAAAAATTCTTCTTCCCCCACACCTTATACTAATCAGTCATTCCACAAATTATATTAATTCTTGCTATGTTTAGTTTTGAAGAAGAAAAAGAAGAATGCACCAGCAGCTTATTAAGTTCATGGGCTCTCTCTTCTTTCTCGTCTTACTTTTATTTATCCATGTAAGAAAAAATTATATTTCTTAATTCCAAGCTTTAATTTAGAAGCCATTGTTTAAAATGGTTAAATTTTCTTTTGGCGGGTTGATTGCGCAGTTGTAGGTGCAAGTGACATGAACACCAAAGAAAATCCATTCACGCCAGAAGCCTACCTGAGCCGATACTGGGACAAAAATCATCCAAAACAATTTACCAAATCTTCTGTTGATACTAAATTTCATCAATCTAATCCAATCAGTAAAATTTGTTTGATGTGAGAGAAAATTGCCCAAAAAGTCCCATTTTTCCTATAAAGTCTCTCTATATATAGTTCCACCTTGTTCTTCTCTTAGTAGAAGTAGTAATTTTAATTCGTTGGTTATATTTACGACTCTTTTGTATTTATTATGGGCCCTACTAAATCTAGGTTTCTTTATGCTTCTCTCTATTCACGTAGGTCAGCATGATTGTAGTAGAGGTCAGTTCTATATGATCCTAAGTCTAAGAGTCCAACATGGTCATCATCTACACTCTCTACCATTAGATTATAGGTTGGGCTAGGTGTGGGATTTGTTGGCTATAGGTGTTGTCAGTTATGAGTGTTGTCGGTTAGGGGTGTTGTCCGGTTATGAGTGTTGTTGGTTGAGCTAGGTATGGAAGTTGTCGGCTATGGGCGTTGTCAGTTATAAGTGTTGTCCGTTGTAAGTGTTAGGTACGGATGTTGTTAAGGCAAACCCTTTTGTCTGCACTTTAATCCATGATAGGCTTTTATTTAAATCTTACCTTTTTAAGGTCTAAAGAAGTCGGGCCCAAAACTTATCAGGTTATAGGGTATCCAAGCATAGGAAGATATAATTTAATGTTATCTTTGATATATTACTTCATGTTATCTTTCTTTGAGCTAGTCTATATTTACCGACTTATTCGAAGAGCTAATAGTGTTCCAACCAGAGCTCTGAATGTTGAGTTTTACGAGGAGAATTTTCCCAACATGGAGTCCCCCAATTTCTAAGTTATAGCTTTTGCTGCTATTTGAAACTATAAGCTCGATCCTCTACTTTCTTATTGTAGATTCTGAATTATTCTTCAGTTTTGAAATCCCTTTGTTCTCTTTTTTCCTCCTTTATATATTTCTATGTTTCCTATAATAAAGTACTAAATTTAGTTGTATTATAATTCTTTGGGTAACTTAGATATGAATTTTATTTTTATTTTTGTTTGAATAGGTTTTTTAGAATTTGGGCTAAAAACGGTTTGTTGGGTACATGTTAGGGCGTGGGCCTTGATGTTGTGAACTAGGCTTGAAGGCTTGCATAAGTAAGGTTGTAATTGCTTCGATTTCAAATGATGTCAATTTAATAGGTCTAATGTTGGTTGATTTTTTGGCCTCATACTTCGTTATAGAGGCTTGGAATTTTTCCCCTAGACTTGCTGAACTGACATCATCTGAAACCGAAGCAATTACAACCTTACTTATGCAAGTCTTCAAGTCCAATTCACAACATCAAGGCCCACACCCCAACAAGCACCCAACAAACTATTTTTAGCCCAAATCCTAAAAAATCTATTCAAACAAAAATAAAAGTAAAATGTACATCTGAGTTATCCAAAGAACTATAACACAGCTAAAATTAGTGCTTTAGGCATTATAGGAAACATATAAGTATATAAAAGAGGAAAAACATAACAATGGGATTTCAGAACTTAAGAATAATTTAGAACTTGCAATAAAAAAAGCAGAGGATCGACCTTAGAGTTTCAAATAGTAGCAAAAGCTGTTACTTGAAACTAAGGCACTCCATGTTGGGCAAATTTCTCTCGTAAGACTCAGCATCCAAAGCTTTGGTTTAAACATTGTTAATTCTTCAAATAAGTTGGTAAATACATACCAAACCCAAAGAAAAATAACATAAAGGAATATATCAAAGACAATGTTGGATCATATATCCCCATGTCTGGATACCCTATAATTTAGGCCCGATTTCCCTAGATCTTGATACGTTAAGATTTGAACAAGAGTCCATCATATATTAAAGTGCATACATAAGTGTTTATCCCGACAATACCTGTACTTGACAATACTGGTAATTGACATCGCCATAACCAACAACTCCCACACCTAGCCCAATCTATAATCTAATAGTGAAGGGTCCATAATTGGATGACAATGTTGGACCTTTAAACCTAGAATAATATAGAACTGACCTCTACTATATTCATGTTGACCTAAGTGATTGGAGACAAGCCCAAAGAAAGTAGATTTAGTAGGGCCTAGAAGAAATACAAAAGAGTTCTAAATATAATCAAACAGGAATCCTAATCATAGTGAAATTAAAACTACTATTCCTGCTAAAAGAAGAAAAAAGTACAACTATATATAGAGACTTTCATAGGAAAAATGGGACTTTTTGAGTAGTTTTTTCTCACAATCTATAAATATTACCGATTTAATTAGATTGAAAAAATTCGGTATCAACATTTTCCTTTCTTCTCTTAAAAGTATCCCCTTTAAATATTCTGTACTAGGTCAATTTTGTCAAACGTTATGCTTAAAGAACTCTCTCGTTAGCCAAACTCTTTCATCGTTGAGCCTTCAGAATGAGAAGAACAACACAAATTGGAACTTTGCACTGTATACAGACGAGAACTTTAGAAGTTATGCTACAGGTAAAATGATGGACCCATTCGAGAACTTTCATGCATTTAAGTGCTAGGAATATCTTATCCTGACTCTATGTCTCAATCTCTATACCATCCCTTGTTTCAATATCAATGCAGATCAAATTATGGTTTTCAGTTAACCTGGGACCCTATTATAGAAATAGTTAGGCTCCGTAAAATGTCATAGACAGTATATGATACAATTGCCAACTTTTTCTCGGACATAAATGTCAATGGGTACTGCAGTTGATTCTTATGAAGATTTCTTTCATTTGGTCGATATTCTACTCTTCTTTTGGTCTTTCAAGTCTTAAGCTTCATCCTAGTCAGATAAAGGAATTCCTTGAATTTTATCACATTCTAGTATGAAACCATCATAGAATTGTGCTTCCTCGAGGTATGCTGCAGCATGATTGAAAGGTGTTGGCTTAGTATAGATTTTTATTGGTTCGTATTTCAACCTTCTAATACATTGATGATAAATAGAAACTACAAGTTGGTGTTGTTGGATCCTTAATCCAACATTGGGCTTATATGTGAATAATTATGTTTTGTGAACTGTCAAATAAAGTTGAGCCCTAATTAAAAGTGATCTACTAATGTTTCGGGTAATTGGGCTTTGATGTATCTAATAGGATGTGGGTCTTTAATGTGTAGAGACTAAAGGGTAATTTCTACTTTTATGATGGGCTAAAATAGAAATACCTTAAGATAATAGGAAAGTTATCGTATATATAAAGGGGCCATGGTCCCCAGATTACACGTAATATTATTTTTCTGATATTGCATCATTAGAAAATACTTAGAGAGAAACAAAGGGCTCTCAAGCATAACGTGTTAATCTAGAAGGCTAACCGCAGGATTCTAGAGAGCAATTTCAGACCATAGATTCAAGTACGCTTCTACTTTTATGTTAATTTATTCTTGATGATCTGACATGAATAATTTTATGTTTTGGGTGATGATTTTCACCGTAGATAATTAATTCTAACAAGTGGTATCAGAGCTTATTCATGTTGAATCATTGGGAATAAATACAAAATAAATTAGGATCTATAATTGAGAATAAATTCGAAACTTTTCTGTATGGTTTTAAGTATGGATATATATTTGTATATAATTTTTGTTGAATTTGGTTATGAATATATATATATATATATATATATAAGTTGTTGCCTGATGGCCACAGCAGAGCATGGCCGTCGCACATATAAGCTCTTTTTAAAAAACAAAACAAATGGGGGAAGACCGGCAGTTGCTCATTGCCGGCAAAGGAAGACTAATGCGAGCACTTCGCCACGCCGAGAAGTCAAAGCCACAGCATCAAGTGAAGGCAGCCAAAACAGCCGCCTGTCATGACAAAGGGAAACCCTAGGGTTTCCCCTAGAGTTTTCCCGAAAAGAAAAAAAAACAGGGGGTCTGAGTGTTGGGGCTAGAGCAAGACCCGAGTTGGGTTAACTCGACCTGGTCCAACCCTGACCAGGACAGTTTTTGACTGGTCAACGATCAACTGTTGACCGTTGACCAAATTTTTAAAAAAAATTATTTTTTTTTAGGCCTGGGGCAAGATCCAGGTTGGGTTAACCCGACTCGATCTAACCCTAGAGACAGTAGGCTCCTGACCCGGTCAACGGTCAACCGTTGACCCAAATTTTTGTTAAAAAAAATTATTTTTTATTATTAATTAATGATTAATTTGGTGTATTTTTAAATTCAAATATTGATTTGTTATGGTATATACATATTTTGACATAAATTAATTAAAGCAACACGTCGCCAAAGTGACCTCTCTTGTGGAAATTAATTTTATTTTGAAACATAAATGGTTTTGTACATGTAATTTATGTCAATATTAATTGGCCCAAAGGAAAGTTAATATTTAACAGAATTATATGTACAATTTGTGGTAATAAATGCGTGATGATTATTCAGTTTTACATATGAATAATAAATCGGCCCAAAGGAAAGTTTATTTTTCGATATGTTCTTACTATCAGTCTTTGATTACTATATCAAGATATCACTTACTAGTTAATATTTTGTTCAAAGATAAAATATTAATGTAATGCCCAATATCTTGAGATGAGATTTATCTTATTTGAATTTAATTTTGTTTTAAGACTTACATGAGCATGTTTTTTGATTGATTATTGTTCTTTGATTCAGCTTTGACTCCTACTAATATTACTGCTAACATCAACTCTATTCTTTTGTTAAATGGCTCAAACTTTAAGTCATGGAAGGAGAACCTCGAGATAGTTCTTGGGGTCATGGATCTTGATCTTGCACTAAGGGAAGATTGTCCCCTACCTCTTACAGATAAGAGTACCTTTGATGATAAGAGGGAGAAAAAAAGGTGGGAGAAATCTAACCGCATGTGCATGATGATAATGAAGAGAGCCATTCCATAAGCATTTATGGGCACTATGTCTAAAATAATTACTACCGCTAAGGACTTTCTTGCTGATATTGAAAAGCGATTTGTCAAGAAACTGAAATGTGTACACTTTTGACAAACCTAATTTCAATGAGGTATAAGGGGTAATATCAAGGAGTACATTCTGGAGATGTCTCATCTTGTTTCAAGACTAAAGGCACTTAAACTTGATATCTCTGATGACTTGTTGGTGTGTTTAGTTCTAATATCTCTTCCATCACAATTCAGTCAATTTAAGGTGAGCTACAACTGTCACAAAAAGACTTGGTCTCTTAATGAGCTCATCTCACATTGTGTTCAGGAAGAGAAAAGGCTAAAGCAAGAAAAGACAGAAAGTGCTCACCTAACCTCACACCCTAAGGACAAAGGCAAGAGAAAGAAGAATGATAAGGATGCTGCAGATACAACACCTCAAAAGAAACAGCAAAAGAAATCGAATGATTCTGAAGGAAATGGTTGTTTCTTCTGTGGAGTTGAAGGGCATAAGAAGAAACAATGTACCAACTATCACACATGGCGTGCTAAGAAAGGTATACTTCTTAACTTGATTTGTTTTGAGGTAAATTTATCTTCGGTGTCTAGACACACGTGGTGGATAGATTCTGGTGCAACAACTCACATCAGTATGTCTATGCAGGGTTGTCTGAGTTGTCGAAAGCCAAATGATGCTAAAATATACATCTATGTGGGCGATGGCAAGACATTGCAAGTTGAGGCAATTGGAAAGTTTAGATTATTGTTAAAGACTGGATTTTATTTACATCTTGATGAGACATTTATTGTACCGTCTTTTAGACGAAATTTGATTTTTATTTCTAATTTTGACAAATTTGGTTATTCTTGTTCATTTGGAAATGGAAAATTTAGTTTGTTTTATGATTCAAAATTAGTTGATTCCAGTTCTTTATCAGATTACAATAATTTTTATTCACTTGACACAATTACTTCATTTAATAAATCCCTGCACTTAAGTTAACGTTGTACTAAGAGAAAATTAACAAATGAGAATTCGGCTGCATTATGGCACAAGTGATTAGGTCATTTCTCCAGACGGAGAATAGAGAGACTTATGTCAGATGAAATTCTCGATTCCTTAGATTTCATAGATTTTGATATTTGTGTTACCTGCATAAAGAGAAAACAAACCAATAAAAGGAGATTTGAAGCCAACAGGATACTGGACGTCTTAGAACTTATATATACGGACATTTATGGGCCATTCCCTACGGTTGCTTGGAATGATCAACAATACTTTATAACGTTCATTAACGATTTTTCCAGATATGGCTATATATATCTCCTTCATAAAAAGTCGCAGGCTCTAAATGTGTTCAAAAACTACAAGGTTGAAGTTGAGAATCAACTCAGCAAAAGGATTAAAGCTATGAGATTTAACCGTGGTGGTGAATACTATGACAGATATGACGGTTCAAGTGAACAACATCCAGAACCATTTGCTAAGTTCCTAGAGGAATGCGGTATAGTCCCACAATACATCATGCCAGTTTCGCCCACCATGAATGGTGTTACTGAAAGACGAAACAGGACGCTTAAGGACATGGTGAGAAGTATGATCAGTCATTCTACCTTACCATAATCTCTATGGGACGAAGCACTTAAGACTGCAGCATATATCCTTAACAGAGTTCCAACTAAAGGGACTGCCAAAACTCCTTATGAACTTGGACATTTGGAGTTGTCCAGCTGAGGCGAGGCCTTATAGGCCCAATGAAAAGAAATTGAACTTAAGGACGGTGAGTTGCTACTTCATTGGATACTCTGAAAGATCCAGAGAGTACAAGTTTTATGATCCCAAAAGTAAGTCGATATTTGAGTTGGGAAATGCCTGATTCTTTGAGGATGTCAAGCTTGTAGGGGGAGATAATATTAGGGACTTTGTCTTTGAAGAGGAATATGTTGATATTCCCACAGGTGTTATTGGCATCGATCAGGATTCGATTCCTGACCTTGTTCAAGACACAAATCAAGACAATGTCGGAGAACCTCCCATGCAAGAAATTGTTCGGGAAGAACAAACTCTAGCACCTCAAGAACCTATGCCATTAAGGAGATCCACTAGAGAGAGGAGAAGTGCATTGTCAGATGATTACATTGTATTTCTCCAAGAACATGAGGTAAAAATTGGAGTGATGGAAGATGATCCTATCAACTTCCGTCAAGCCATTGAAAGCTCTAACTCTCAAAAGTGAATTGATGCCATGAATGAGGAGATTAAGTCCATGAAGGACAATGATGTGTAGGATCTTGTTCCATTGCCAAAAGGTGCAAAACCCATTGGTTGCAAATGGCTATTTAAGACCAAGAAGGATTCAAAAGGTGATGTTGAGAGGTACAAGGTACGTCTTGTCGCAAAGGGTTTTACACAAAAAGAAGGCATTGACTATAAAGAGATTTTCTCTCCGGTTTCTTTGAAAAACTTTTTTAGGATTATAATGACATTAATGGCGCATTTCAGTCTTAAGTTACATCAGATGGATGTGAAGACGGTGTTTCTCAATGGTGACATTGATGAGACGATTTACATGGTGCAACTAGAAAACTGTGTCGGGAGACCCAAAGAATATGGTTTGCAAACTTAAGAAATCCATCTATGGGCTCAAACAAGCATCTCGACAATGGTATTTCAAGTTTCATTAAGTGATCATCTCGTTCGATTTTGAGATGAATTTGGTAGATGATTGTATATATCATAAGTTCTGTGGGAGCAAATATATTTTTTTAGTTTTATATGTCAATAACATATTGCTTGCCTGCAATGATATAGGCTTATTGCACGAAACAAGAGATTTTTAGCTAAGAATTTTGAGATGAAAGATCTTGGTGCCTCTTTTGTATTAGGTATCTAGATACACCGGGATCGCTCTCGAGGTATTTTAGAATTATCACAAAAGAGTTATATCGAAAAGGTTCTCAAAAGATATGGCATGTAGGATTACAAACCAGGTGATACCTCTGTGGCTAAGGGAGACAAGTTTAGTCTCAAGCAGTGCCCTAATAATGACATTGAGAAAATGAAAATGCAGAAGATTCTTTATGCCTCAGCAGTAGGGAGTCTGATGTATGCTCAGGTTTGTACGCGCCCGGATATTGCGTACGTTACTGGGATGTTGGGAAGATATTTAAGCAATCCTGGAGTAGACTATTGGATAGTAGCTAAACGGGTCTTGCGGTACTTACAAAGAACAAAAGATTACATGCTCATATATCGGAGGTCAAATAAGCTTGAGATCGTTGGGTATACTGACTCTGATTTTGTTGGATGCCAGGATAGTATGAAATCTATGTCAGGCTATGTCTTTCTACTAGCTGGAGGTACTATCTCTTAAAAGAGTGCTAAACAGTCTCTTATAGCCTCTTCTACCATGGCAACAGAGTTCATAGCATGTTTTAAGGCGTCCAATCATAGAGTATGGCTGCGAAATTTTGTCATGGGGCTGCGCATAATGGATGGTATTGAAAGACCACTCAAACTATTTTGTGACAATAAGTCAGCAGTTCTATATTCTAACAACAATAGGAGCTCAACGAAGTCAAAGCATATAGACATCAAGTTCCTAGTTGTTAAAGAAAGAGTTAAGAGTGGAGAGTTGTCGATAGAGCACATCGGAACAAACTCCATGGTTGCGGATCCGTTCATTAAGGAATTGCCACTCAAAGTATTTCATGAGCACACTGCTCATATGGGTGTTATGTCATTTGATGATATTCAGTTTTAGTGGGAGTTTGTAATTTTAAATGCTCTTATGATAACAAAAAATTTTCAGTTATTATAGTTTATGGATATTTTGAGATTATATTCTGCAGAAATAAAATTTTGGTTTATTTACACTCTGATTCTAATATGGTTTGATCTCACTAAGGTTTAAAGAGGATCAGTTGAAAATAGGCATGTTAAGATCACATTGCATGTAATTCCCATGCTACACATCCACATCATAATCTATGTCATTTAGTTATATTGATATATGTGACCATTGATGGGTTGAGTTACGACAGCTGTAACAAAGACCACTTTGATCCTATGTTGGCATAATTGATGGACCAGATTGGTTATAGATACATTTTGGTTATGACAGTAAAGTTGATATCGTTTTTGTTATTTTACAAAGCATTATTATAAGGTTATACATATAGCCCAAGTGGGACATTGTTGGATCCTTAATCCAACATCGGGCTTATATGTGAATAATTATGTTTTGTGGACTGTCAAATAAAGTTGAGCCCTAATTAAAAGTGGTCTACTAAGGTTTTGGGTAATTGGGCTTTGATGTATCTAATAAGATGTGGGTCTTTAATGTGTAGAGACTAAAGGGTAATTTCTATTTTTATGATGGGCTAAAATAGAAATACCTTAAGATAATAAGAAAGTTATCTTATATATAAAGGGGTTATGATCCCTAGATTACACGTAATGTTATTTTCCTGATATCCCATTATCAGAAAATATTTAGAGAGAAATAAATGGCTCTCAAGTAAAACGTGTTAATCTGGAAGGCCAACCATAGGATTCTAGAGAGTAATTTCAGACTATAGATTTATGTACGCTTTCGCTTTTATGTTAATTTATTTTTGATGATCTGACATGAATGATTTTATGTTTTAGGTGATGGTTTTTACCGTAGATAATTAATTCTAACAGGTGTTTATTAAGCCAAGGTCTCTCGAGTAATATGTGATATGTCACGTCCGTAGATGTGAAATAAAGTAAGGGTTTGAAGAGGTTCAACTTTCAGGTCTAGTGTCCTTTTGAGAATTTGGAGGTATTTTAAAAAGCAAAATATTTTCATCTTTATTCCTAATACTCAGTCGAGTGGAATTTTGCCCATCTTAATATTGCTAAAGATATTATGTTGACTAAAGACCTCGTATCTACCAAAGCTCGTCTAAAGAGATTTCTGTTAATTTTAACTTTTATGAAAATCTAGTACTTCTTCTATTAATTCATCATCTGAGAAGATGAGAGCATTAGTTGTATCCAAGTATGCAAGATTGATGCGAACCTTTCTGATGTAGCGTCCAAGTATGGCAACTTTTCGTGCGTCAGACTCATAAGTTAATCGAAGAGCAATATGAATTTAGGATTTTTTAAAGCGCGTTGACCATTATCACCTTGTGTTCAACTAAATTTTCTTTTGAGAGATCCATTGATAGTTCGATGATGATTTCAACCGCTTTTTTGTTCTCATAGTTTGTTGGCATAATCTCGATCAGAGATGTAGTAGTTAAGGGTGGGCAAAATCAAGTTCGGTTTGGTTTCTATAAAAATCAAATCGAATTCAAAGTATTTTATAATAAATTTGAACTGAACTGAATCGAATCGAAGAAGTTCGGTTTGGTTCGGTTCGTTTGGTTCAAGCCCAACTTCGGTTTAATACCCTTACTTCGGTTTCAGTACCCTCTTTGTGTTATAAAATTTCATTTGTATCCTTATTTTATATTATAATTATAATAATGGAGTATTAACACATACCTCTCCTAAGGTTTGAGACTTTAACACTTAGATGGAAGGTTTAAGTAAAGGCACACTTACCTCCCCTGGACTTTTAGTTAACCATCTATTTGTATTTAAATGACTAAAATACCCTTAATTACTTTAAAGTTAAAATTTAAGAAATTTAATTTTAATTTATATAATGTTTGAAGATTAAAATTTAATTAATAATAATTTAAATTTTTATTTATTTAATATTTATTTAAAGTTAAAAATTTAATTTTGAATAAATATTAAATATGATACATAATTAAAAACTGAAATTATCAAATTAGAAAAGCAGTCATTTTACACAATAAAGTTTAAAATTTGAATAAATATGGTATATGAATAAAAATTAAATTATCATTAACTAAATTCTTAATTTAAATAAATATAAATTAAAATTTTTAAATTATATTATCATTAATTAAATTCTTAATTTTAACAAATAATAAATAAATATAAAGTAAAATGATCAAATTGAAATATTATTAATTAAAATTTAAATAAATATAAATTAAAATTATTAATTAAATTCTAATCTTCAAACATTATATAAATTAAAATTAAATTTCTTAAATTTTAACTTTAAAAAAATTAAGGGTATTATAGTCATTTAAATATAAATTGATGGTCAACTAAAAGTCCATGGGAGATAAGTGTGTCTTTTTTCAAACCTTCCATCTAAGTGTTAAAGTTTCAAACCTCAAGGGAGGTATGTGTTAAAACCCCTTATAATAATTAAATAAAATTAAAAAATTATTAATTTTAACTCTTATTATTATGTATATTTATTAAAATTATTATCAAAATATTAATTATTTATAATTTATAAAATAATTAGAGGGTCAAAAGAAATTTTACATTCGATTTCGGTTCGGTTTCAGTTTAACCAAAGTGATTATTTAAGAATCGATTAGAACCGAAGCGAATTCGATTCGGTTCGGTTGGACATTTTTGCCTACCCCTAACAGTAGCTGTCATATTTTGACAAGGTAGAGCGTTGGTGTCCAATTCTGCTTTTAAGGAGGCAGGATTAACACATCTTTTATGATCTTCTCATAAATAAAATTTTGAATGAACTTGCAATTCCTCGTATTATTATTTGTTGATTGATGATAGTGGCAAAATTTAAGGTTACGTCTATCTTTCTTCGAGACTTCTTTATGAAAACATGATGTTTTGAGCAATCCATCTATCCAAAATCTTTTTGAGCTCAATGCCATTGCAAGGGATAAGTTGTTCAAGTATTATTTCTCTCCGAGATCGCTTACCATACGGTTTACCCTTATCTAAATCTTATGGAGCATCTTTCTTTTTTACATACATCATGTGGGCGTTTCCTTTTTTGGTATCCCACTTACAGGTTATTTCACTGAAAGGGACGTCTTTCTTGTAGGCTCAGCCTCCATAAGTTGGCTAAAAATGCCCAGGTTAACATTCTCCAAGTGAACTTGGTAATGAAGAAGCATGTTGTTCACATATATTTTTACAATCTCCTTTTCTTCCTTCTGTTCATGGCATCCCAACATAAGGTTTCCGAAGCGTTTTACGAAATCTAGGAGAGGTTCTGAATCATGTTGCTTGGTAGTATGAAGCTAGAGCAGTGTCACTCGTTGTTCGTTTGAAAATATTTTTGACAGAATTTCGGGGCCAGATCTCGCCGTGAATGTATAGATCCTAGTGGTAAGGTAATGTACCAAGAATATGCTCGACTAATTAGTGGTTTATAAAACTCCCTTAGCCACAATTCCTCATTGTGAGCGTGTATCCTGAGTGCGTCTGTGAACCGGGTAATGTGCTCTTGGGGTTTCCTTCTTTCCCATTAAAAGGCATGAATTTCGAAGTCTCATAGCCTTCTGGGTATGGCTTCTGCATTATTTCTTTCGCATAAGGAGGGAGTGGCGCGTACTTTGTTTCCAACGCAATAGAACTTTGCATGTATTACTTAACAAAAGATATTAAGTCCGCGCGTGTTGTGGGTAACTGGGATTCTGGCACCTGCAATTTTATGGAAGCCCCTATTGTGACTCTTTCAGGTGTTGCCTGGTTTGTGGATCCCCTATTTCCTTATGAACATCTTACATCATCTGCACAATAAGAAAAATGCGGTGTGAGTAATATCTTGACCATTACCTTGTCGTTCTAGTCGAGTATCATCAATAAGGGCTGGAGGTATCATTTTAGGTGTAGAAGACTCAGCTTGATTATCGCTATTATTTCGATTGTTACTCCTTGTAACCGCTATGTCTCATAAGACCTAACCAAACACTCTAGTGGAGTCGCCTACGACGTTGGGGCACAATCTACTCAATCCACATGTTGAATAATGATTGGTGACTGGTTACTTAGGCCTTGTGTTGGCTCAACGGAATATTGCCACAAAGCAGACAGTGTCTGCTGTTCTTGCTAACTTCACAAGAGAATGTCGAAGATGCTTTGCATCTGAGGCTGTTTCTGCACTTGAAGACCGTGATAAATATGAAAGGGAAGCACTTGAAAGAGAGATGCACTCTGCATATGATGCTCCAGTCTCTTTACCTGGAAGACAAAGTGGGGGACAAAGAATGGCCTATATCGAGATCTGAAATTGGTTCTGATGACAATTGATCTTTGGGCTGTGCTTCTTGCACAGTTCGTGTTTGTATAGATGAGCATGTGACAAGGATCTATAATGCATTTTCTCCTGTCCTTTTTTATTTTGTTGAGAATGATATTTCAAAATCCAGAGCTGTTGAAGTACTCAAGATGTTGAAAGGAATTATGGAGGATTTAAAGAAGTCACCCTATAAAACAAGAAAGAGTTTCCTTAAATTCAGGGTCAAATGATGGACGGAAGATTGTGCATCAGTTGCTGCCCTCTCTTCGGCAGCTACTTCGTGGACTTTCACTGAAGAGTGAACTGAATGTTGATGTACAAGTGAATATAACTTTGGCTGGTGACCCTGTTAATACCTCTTTATCACTGCCTATTGTGTTGAAGGCTTTGGATGATATAATACACGATCTTAACAACTGCAGAAACTTTGATAAAGATTCTCTTTCCGTGCCACTTCTGAAGTTACTCCAAATACATTCTTTTTCAGTCCAAGCAAGTGGCTAGGAGCTTCCTTTTGGGATTGTAAGTGGTGTTTGACTTGTCTTTATATCAGTTGCTGTTTTGAGTGCTTTTGAATTTGTGCCTCTTAGGTTTTCCTTCATAAATTCACTAGACAAAATTTTCAGGCCACGTCAGCATTTGATGGAACTCGTCCCTCTAAATAGAAAGAACCCAATGGTTCAAGAGATATTGTATATCAAATTAGGGATTATTCTCCTTGGTTCTGTTGTTGTAGGGGCCAAAGCAAGCTGAAAGTATGGAAAATGCATCTGTACCCTATTCTTTTGGCCTTTACTTTTGGGAAATTTCCCGTTTGCTCTTCAAAGGTCATCTTTAAAATTATTATTTTTAATAGAAGACGTATTTGAAAACTTTCGTATGACTGCCTTGTGGATGTACGGGCAACCTCAAGACTGTACTATAATCCTTGTTATGACTTAGAAGTTGGTAACTCAAGAATATTACTATAATTTTTATTTTATTTTTTTCCTTTTGCTAATGTTTTCCCTTGATTCATTGTGGTAAAATGACATCCTATGTGAAACAACTACTTAATGTAGAATTCTGGATGAAAGAACTTACACCTTCAATTATTCTCATTGACATTTTGTGACTTTGCACTACCACCCCTTTTCTCCATTCTTTTGGCATGGGCAAATGAATGGGAAAATGATGACATTTACATTATTGTAGACACGCACGTTGGAAGAAAACAACTTTACCTCAAATTTTCTTTATTGGTTGCATGATAAACAGACTTCCCAAATGTTTGAAAACCGATTTCAGCATAGAACATTTATGATGAAGTCACCAGGTTTTCTATCAAATACTTTAGGGTGTTCCGCAACCCTTATCTTAGTTTATCATGAATTTAATAGTAATATCCTAATGCCAGGTTTAGGTTTCTCGCGTTTCGTGATGTTAATTCAACTTCACGGCTGCAAATAGGTAGTAGCATTGACCTGTACGCAAGAAGCAGTTACACTAAGATGGAAATCACGTAGTCAAACAAAGATCTAGCTGCCTATTTCTGACCTGAAGATTTCAGAATAAGTAAAAATTAATTGTTTTATGAGGTGTTAGTGGTACTCATTTGGCCATCTTAGTTATGCCTGGGTTTATGATTGCGTTCTGCCGGGAAAAACCTTTTTAACTTTACAGCCAGTGAACCAAATGATACACATTCTGGAAATAACTTTGTATTAATATTTAGCAGATCTGCAAAATAATATGAATTTAGCTTGGCAGTATAAAGGAAAACAGATGGTGGATTTGGGATTGACGACCACCAATGCCAGTTTACAGGCATGTTCCGTTTTCAACTGTCATTTTGTAAATGGAATGACCTGCTTAAGCTTCTACTGCTCTGATTCCAAAATCTAAGTCATCAGTACATGCCATCTATACATAACACATGTTCGAGATTTGCATGCAGTACTAGAATGCAGTGATCCGCTGTTCATACTTTGTACTAGCTGGAAGACAACAACTCGAATGTAATTTCAAATTCAATCACAGATGATAACATTTGCCCTCCCAAAAAAAAAGGACAATCTATGTCATCTTTTCTCGTGCATCAAACTGTTTTATACTTAAAAACTTTGATTCAAGTTTAGAAAAAGCAGATAAGAAAAAATTAACAGTTTTTTCTCATTCATTTCTTTCCATATTTGCTATTTTTCAGTATCAGTGACCATCCTCAATCTTCTTCAAGCCCTTCATATCTGTTGTTCAACGCTGCATTATTATAAAACAAACATCAATAAATCTATGTCCACTTGTACCTTTATGTCTTACTTGGACCAAACGGTGTTATTTTGACATTGGACTCGGCTTTTAGGCCCAAGATCTATTTTTAACCATTAATTTAAAAAATAAAAATAAGAAAACTTAAACTAAAATTAATATATTTAACAAATAGAACTTGTTTAACTTTAATCCTTTTGAAATAATGATACTAAAATTCGGAAGAACCAAATGAAAAGTAGACAAGAAATAACTGTCAGTAATAAGAGAGGAATGTTAGAAAATTAGAATTATTATAGGAAAAATGATAATTTCTCCCCTATTAGATCTGAAAACCTATTTTTTCTCCCCTGTTAAATCAAAATAGTAAAATTCTTTCTTACTGTCAATTTCCTCTATTAAAATTAACAACTTTTTGTAAATTTATCATTTTATCCTTGAATGTCATAATTGGGATCAACTACTAGGCCAAATTAAGCTTTAAATAAATATTTGTTAATACTAATATATATATTTTTGGAGCATAATATTGTTATACACATTAAATTAATAATTATTAAGTTTTTTAATAAATTTATTACATTTAACTATTAATGTACAAAATTAAATCAATTTATAAAATTATAGAGAAAAATATTTATTTTGTAATATCAAACTAATAATAATTTTGTATGAAATTAAACTAATAATGTTTAGTAAAAAATTTTAATCTAATAACTTTAAACAATTAAATATAAATTTATTAACTATAATTTTATAAATCAATTTTAATTTATAAAATCATATTTAATTTTTTATTATTAAAAAATAATTAATATCTTAAAAAATTTAATTCTTTTTCAATTTGTTACTGCAAGTTATTAATTTAATCTCATATAAATTTATTATTAATTAATGTAACGAATAAATATTTTTTATAATTTTTAATATATATTGAGTTTATAGACTCATAATGTAGTTTTTGGTGTTATAAATTTAATTATTAGTTTATTTTTCTTTAATTTTTTTATTAAAAAATTATTATATTAAAATAAAATAAAAATTTTAGTTTAATTTTATAAAAAATAATTATTAGTTTAATGTTACCAAATAATATATTTATTATTTAAAATTTAATATTACGGTATAGATATAATACATTGAGATAATATATATATATTGGGGTAAGATCAGCAGGCTTTTTATTTTACACAAAATTTTATATCAATTATTAACCTTCAGATTAAAAGTATGTAGATGGTGTGGATTGAATAAAATAAAATATAATAAATATTTTTATATTCATTAATTAAGGTTTTTTTATGTCTTTTAAATATTTTTTCTCTTTCTTATCTCGTTATATAATCTTTCTCTTACTTTTTTCTTATTTATTATATCTCCTCTCTCCTCATCATTTTTTTTAATTTTGATTATTATTTATAAATTAAAAAACTCAAGAATTTGAATAAAAATTAAAATAATTTTTATTTTATTTTTGACTTATAAATTAAAAATTTTTAAAATAAAAATAAAAATTATATCAATTAATTTATCTAAAAAAATTAAGAATTTTTAAAAACTATCATAATATACAAATATTAAAAACTGATTATTTAATTTATGAGTTTTTAAGTTACAAATGATAATTACAAATAATAATTTATGAGTTATTAGGTGATAATTAAACTAAAAATTAAAATAATTATTTAAATTTTTGAGTTTCTCGATTTATAAATAATAATTAAAATGAAAAGAAATCATAAAGAGAGAGAAAATATAATAAATAATATAAAAGTATGAGAGAGATTAATAAATTAGAAATAAAAAAGAGAATAAAAAAATATAAAATATCCTATTAAATGATGTAAGATTTTGTGAAAAATAAAAGGGTTATTGATCTTATCCCATATATATTATAGAAAAAATACTAATTTCATCCCTAATGTATTTCGATATTATCATTTATATCTTTACTATTTTAAAATTATACCTTTAGTCATTGCCATTATAACACTAACCTTATAAATTCAATTTTTGAGTGAAAATGATACTATTATCCTTATATTGATAATGATAACGTCACCTAATTTTTAAAAAATAAAATAAAATAAATATCAATTCTAAAAAACTCAAACAAACATTAAGAATAAAATTATTTAATAAAAATTAATTTTAAATTAAAAAATTACTAAAACTAAAAAATTTAAATTCAAAATGTAATAAATTTATTTATTTTTATTTTTTCAATTTTTACAATAAAATCAAATATAAGTATAGATAATGAAACATAAATAAGTTTATTCTTTTCATTTTTAAAATTTTTACAATAAGATCAAATAAAAATAAAAATAATAAAATCTAAAAACTTATTTCTTTTAGTTTTTACAATAAAATTAAATAAAAATATAAATAAGTTTATTTCTTTTGAATTTTTTTAATTTTACAATAAAATTAACTAAAACTAATATAATAAAACCTAAATTTCTTGCAAAAAATTATTTATGAATAAGACATTTTATAAAGGCTAATTATGAATATTTTTTTGTAAATTTTATAATCTAAAAAAATATTATTCAATAATTATTTGTTAAAATAAAAAATTAAAATTAAAAATGAAAGCAATTAGTGTCTTAATAAAAAAAAGCTTATTTTTATATATTTTTTTTAATTAGTTTAAACCCAATACAAATTTAATTTAATTAAGGACAAATGTGTGAAATGATAAAATATTCTAACATTTATCAGTCATATTATAACGGCAGGGACTAAAAGTATAATTTTGAAATAATAGAGATGTAAATAGTAATATCAAAATATATTAAAAACAAAATTGGTATTTTTTTTATATTATATTTTTTTGTTTTGGTGGTTTGTACCTTTGCCTTATGTTTGGACAAAATCGTACAATTCGATTTTATTCAGTTAGGTTATCATTTCAATTCAATTTTGAAACTAATTAGTTCAATTACGAGGATCATACATAACATTTTACACAAGTTCTTAAAAATTATAAATAAATAAAAAATTATATAAATTTCAAAAACGATGATATTATAATAAATTTAATAAATTCTCTTTCCATTTTTTTTAAAAGATATAAGAATTTATATAAAAATATCTTTAAAATAAAGAACCGAATCCCTAATGCTTGAACCAAAGTTGGAACCAAACTCTAGAACCAAACTAGTTCATTTACATTCAGTTCAGTTTCACAATTCAGTTCTATTTGATCTGGCTTTTTAAACCTGGACCCAAATTTATCCGGTCCTACTTGGCATGATATGAAAGTGTAAGGGTTCAAGCTAGAGGTGGCAAATGGGCTATGCCAGGCCGGCACGGCCCATGAAAAATGAGCCCATACTGGTTTTCGAACCGACCCAGCACGATATGTACAGTAAAATATATAAGTCCAACCTGGCCACAGCACAGTACTGTTTATATCGGGCCGGCCCGGTTCATCAAAAGTGTCACTGTTCATCGTGAATAGTGATACTGTTTACGATCAACAGTGATCCAAAATTACTGTTTATGGGCTGAATAGTAAACCCATGTATTTTTTTCAGCCCATGACTGCGTCGATACTGTTTACGGCACGGCCTACGGACTTTTTTTCTAGGCTCAACCCGTGAATAGTATCAGGCCGTGTCGACACTATTCACAACTGGGCCGGGCCGGCACGGCCCCGCCCACCCCACCCGTTTTGGCACCTCTAGTTCAAGCCCTTGTATTGTCATATTTTTCAAAATTTTATATTTAGTCCAATTCAATTCAAATGGACCCAAATTTAAAGTCCAACTCAATAAAGACAAATTTGAAATTTTATAAAAAATAACAGAAAAAAGTAAAGTAAGAGAATTTGACTATTTTGATGGAAAAAAATATATAAGTTTTCATATCTAATAGGAGAAAATCTTTCTCAATAATATACAAACTAAAAGATAGTGTAATGTTAAATTATTTATTTCTAGATTTTCTAATTATTTGGGATAGTAACATTTTAAATATTAACAGTTTAGTCTCTACCCTTGTATTTTAACCTTGTTTTTTCATAATGTATTACTATGGACAAATGTTTAAATTGAACAAACTAAGTATTGATATCTTAGTTTTTCAAAGATTAGGGACAAAAATATTATTTTTTTTTTTTTTTATGTATCGCATTTCGATATGCATACCACCTGCTTGTTTAAATGCGCTAAAGAAACTTACCACCATATTCCATTTACATATACTTTCTCACACCACTGTTTAAATTTACAAACTCCACACATTCTCAATGGTTATAAGCCAAATATTGAAAGTGCTCATATTCACTGTTAGGAGGCATTAAACAGAGCAAAAGAAGTAAGAATAAAATAAAAAATAGAAACAAAAACTTTCCAAGTAGGTACAACAAAACTCTGGAACAACAAATCTTAAAAGGCTTGTCTTGTCTTCTTACACTAACTTTTAACTTAATATGTTGAATAAGCCTTTTTCAACCACTGTTGCTGCTTCCATTGGCAGATCCAGGCATCAACTCTCTTAACATGGCCACAACCTGCAACATGTTTGGTCGCTTGGAGGGGAAGTCATCTACACACTGTAATGTTATCTCCAAGTACCTCACCATTTCTTTAACTTCTTCGGCTTCAGCTTCGTCGGTTCCTTTAGTAACCAAAAGCAATTCTGGGTCGATCACTTCCATTGGTTTACCGTCTCTTACCTTCATTTTCACCCAACCCACCAAGTTTGTGTCCCCAAAATCATCCTTATCAGTTGGGCGTTTTCCGGTTAGTAGTTCTAAGAGGACAACACCAAAGGAATAGACATCGCCTTTTGCAGTGCACCTGAAGCTTTGGTAATACTCTGGTGGGACATAACCTGGTGTGCCTGCTAGGGTACTTACACTGAGATGAGTGTCTAGTGCACTTATGAGTCTTGCCATTCCGAAATCGGAGACCCTTGCTTCCATTTCATGGTCTAGTAACACATTGCTGGACTTCATATCACGATGTATGATGTGTGGGATGCAATTGTGATGTAGGAAACATAGGCCTTTGGCAGCACCTCTCGCGATCTTTTTCCTTTCTTCCCAAGTCAGAATTCGCTGATCTCGTGTCTTTGCTCTTCCGTGGAGCACCTCTTCAAGACTTCCATATTGCATGAATTCATATACAAGGAGCCTTTCCTCGCCAACTTTGCAATAACCCAATAGAGGCACAAGATTCCTATGCTTTATCTTTCCTAGAGTTTCCATTTCAGCCATGAATTCTCGGTCTCCCTGGCAGCTCAATCGAATGAGTTTCTTAATTGCAACACTTGATCCATCCTTCAATGTAGCCTTGAAAACTTCTCCAAACCCACCACATCCAATAAGACTTGCTGCAGAGAAACCATTGGTGGCCTCGATGAGTTGGGAGAATTTGAGTTTTCTTAGCTGCCTTTGGAATGTTGCCACATTGATGCTCAGTGGTTCTTTCTCCTTGTCAATCTTCCATGTTGTTGCTGCATGACATGCTTGCAAACTGTTAAGCATCTTGACCTCCTCTGCTTCCCTACGCCTTGCTCGCATTGCAATTGCCCACACAATCAAAATGCATATTGAAGCAATAGAAATGAGGACTCCCATGACAATGCTATTAGCCCAGGCTGCAGCTGCTAGTCTGTGCCCTTTTTTATCTCCCTCTGTACCTTGAGTTACAGTTGGTTGATTGTTGCCATTATGGCATTCAGGCAGTGGAACCCCACAGAGTCCAGGATTATTTGCATATTGAGTTGCTGGAAGTGTACTAAGCTGTCCTCTTTGTGGAATTGGCCCTGTTAATTCATTGTTTGACAGATCAATCTGCACCAGGAAAGACAGGTTTGAAAAGGACTCAGGAATTTGACCTTGCAACCTGTTATGTGATGCATCAAATACTCCTAAATTCCTGAGCTGACCAAGTGATGAGGGAATCTCCCCGGATAGCTGATTATGAGCTAATTCAAGAACTTGCAAAGCAATCATCTCCCCTATCTCATCTGGGATTTTTCCTCGGAGGTGATTGTAAGAAAGATCTAGATACTCCAAAGTTTGATACTGAGTAAAAAGGCTCAGTACTGCCCCAGAATACATCCTAGCAAAATCACAACTCTTCAATGTGGGAATCTGCAACAGTCTTTCAGGGCGGATTCCAGAAAATTCCAACAAACCTCCAACTCCTTTACAGGAGTTTCCTACATTTCGTACAAACACTAAAGTGTTGCCGGCAAGAATTCCACTCAATGCTTTTGCCCCAAGTTGACGGCCAAGCCGAGGTGGGATTTCTCCAGTGAGTTTGTTGCTGTTCAAGTCCAACCAAACCAAACTGCTGCAATTTCCCAACTCTCCTGGAATCTCACCACTTAAACTATTATTTGCAAGTTGCAAAACAGCTAGTCTCGTCAATAGGCCAAACTCTCCAGGGATTTGACCCGTCAGTTCATTGCTGGTAAGAGATATCCATTCAAGATTACTGCAATTGAATAACTCAACAGGAATTTCACCAGTAAGTTGATTATTGTTGAGAATAAGATCCTTTAGATTCTTGCATTTACCAAGTTCTGCTGGGATGTTCCCTTCCAGGCCATTGAACCATGCTATAAACTGCTCAAGATGCTCAAGCTTACCAAGCTCTGGTGGAATAGTGCCATTGAGATAGTTCAAGCTAAAATCGATTGTCTTTAGCTGTGAACATTCTGACAGCTGAGGTGGAATTTCTCTTGTTATGAGATTATCTGGTAATCTCAGTTCTTCCAGTAAGGAAGCTCCTGAACACATATCAGGTGGGATGATTCCTGAAAATTTATTGGAACTGAAATCCACAATCCGAAGACTTTTGCAAGATGAAATTGAAGAGGGAAATGATCCAGAGATCATGTTATTACTTAAAAATAAGCTCTCCAATGAGCCAAGATTAAGAAGGATGGAATCTGGGAAGGGACCTGATATATTGTTATTGGACAAATCAAGAAATTGCAACCAGGAGCATGCAGAGAAGGTGACTGGTATAGGGCCGGTGATGTTATTATGTGAAAGCTTAAGCTCTAGAAGAGAATCACATGAATTTCCCAACTCAGGGGGAATCCAACCAGAGACATAATTGTGAGTGAGATCCAACGTCTGTAAACTATTTAACTGACCAAAAGTTGCTGGGATCTCGCCTGTGAGAAAATTGTAAGATAAATTCAAAGTTTTAAGATTTGTGCAATTGGAAAGGGAAACAGGAATAGAATCCATTAGACTGTTAAAAGAGAGATCAAAGTGCAACAAGGAATTGCAAGAATTCTCAATTTTCAAACCTGAAATGGATCCCGATATGTTATTAAGGGATAAATCAAGAATCTGAAGTTTATCAGCATTGGACAAAAGATTTTCAGGCAAGAACCCGGTCAAATTGTTAAAAGAAGCATTTAAATACTCAAGATTTGGACATTTTGAGAAGAGATTCTCGGGGACAAGACCTACAAGTCCAGCAGAAGATAATTCAAGCTGTTTCAGTGCAAATGGAAGTTGAAGCAATGAAGTTGAATTTAAAGTAAATGAATTGGAAGACAATTTAAGAACAGACAACATATCAAGAGAAGCCAAAGGATCAAAAGAGATAGTGCCTACAAGATTACACCCAGTGAGATCAAGTTGAGTGACTCTTCCTAAAGAGCATGTGACTCCACGCCAAGAGCACGGATTCCTATTGAGCTGCCAACCTGATAAAACTCCATTTGGGTCCTTCTGAATCATTTTCTTGAAAGCAAGAAGAGCAGCTGCATCAGTTTTGATAGATGGAACAATCCCTTGTTCAGTTGCAGAAACAGAAAGATAAACCACAAGTACAAGTGTAAGAGCTGCATGTTGAATTGATTTTCTCTCCATTGAAGAAATCAAGTTCACAGGAGCACAACCGAGAGTTACACAGAGAAACTCTGTGTGTAGTGAGTAGTGAGAGAGAGAGAGAAAGTGGTGAATATGATGAGAATTTGTTGTTGTTGCAAAGCATGAAGAGGAGCTTTAGAAAAAGAAAATGCTTTTCATTATGTTTTATAAAATGAAAGAAAAAGGAGGGAATTGAACGTGGGGAGGAATAACAAAAAGAAAAGGAAATTTGGATGGAAGTTGGTGGGTATATTTGTACTTTTACATGCTTTTGTGTTTGAGGTAGCAAGAGAATATGGGATTTTATCATCTACATCTTCAGTGTTCTCAATATCTTTTAAACAGTGATCCTAAAGATGAAAATTACTATGCAAAAACTAATATGATCAAATAATATTAGTTGTGGCGTAATTTATATTATTTATTTTTATTAATTTTATTGATTAATATTATTATTTCACGTCGATTTGTATATAATTATTTGTATAAAAATTTAAGATCACTCGTTTATTAACTAAATGATTGACAAAATACAATTAATTGTGTTTTAAATTAATTAAAAAATAATTAATCTTTACAATTACTCATTTAATTAATTATATCGTAAAATAATTGGTGAATTAAAATTTTAAACATGATATAATTATTTATTAATGAATGATACATTTTATTTGTTGGATACGTTTGATGCTATTATTCGGTCTCAGAATTTAAATTATAATAAAAGCAAGAGCTTGATGTTTTCTTACCGAAATTTCTTCACTCGTACAAAACTTTAAGAAAAAATAATAATAAATATAAAAAAATAGGGGCTCGATGTTATTAATTATTTAAGAGAATATTTGTTGGTTTGACTTATGGTCAAAAATGAGTGGGACCCACAGGCAAAGTCCATGTAAGGATCGGCCGGTTTAGGGAAGGAAAAAAAAAAAGCGAGAGAGAAATAAATAGTATTGGAATGTGTTTGATCCAAGAGTGCGTCAGTGAGCGTGAGAGAATGTTTCCTACCTTGATCCCTCAAATCCTCATCATTTTAAGGGGCAAGGTTATGGTACATGTGGGTGTACCGTACATCTCTCTGAGACTTTATATAATTTTTTCTTACAATTTTTAACTCTTTTTTTTTACAAGAATAATAATAGAAATATAAACTGTTTATAATGACATAATATTATTAATTAATAGAAATATAAAATAAATAATATGAGTAACGTGAAAATTACTACTATTATATTATATTAATTTGTAATTTTCAATTCTTTTTACAAGAATAATAATACAGATATAAACTTATTTGTTATTTTTTTAGAGTTAATTTTATATTTTAGGCAAAATTTTAAACATAACAAGTCTATTACAATTAGATAATAAAATTATAGTGGATATTAATTACTTCAATTAAAAAAAAATTCTTATTCAAAAATTTAGGGTTAAAATCTTTCTCATATTACATTACGTATTGGTATAAGTTATTTTTTTATAATATTAAAAATACAAATAAAAAATTGTTAAAATAAATTAAAATTATATCATTTATTTAAAATTTTTATTTTATTATTATAATTAGTATTATAATTGATTAATTTTAAAATAAATATATATAATTAAATATAAATAATGTGATACATTTAACTCACCTGAAATTTTGTAATATTTTAAATTAAGAAAAAAAAAAGGAAAACTCATATCTTCAACTATAATAATATGATTGTGTCATATCCAATTGGTTTAAGTTGGTTTAAACTTTTTCTAATCACTGTAGTTGCTTTCAATCTTAATCATATCTTATTAAGATTCTTGGATAAAAGTTATAACCAATAAATTTTAGGTGGAATTCTTTTTAAATGGCATTAATTTTAAGCTTTTCTAATCCCTTAAATTAAGAAAATAAATTTTAAGATAATAAGTTATGAGAGTTTAAATAAAAATATATTAAATTAATATATTTGTTATAACGAATGTTATTTACGATATACTTTTATTTTGTGCATGATAATAATATATAAGGAAATTGATCATATACACAGAAATTGATAGATTAAGGTAATAGACAAATACTTTTTTTATATTTGAAAAAAATGAATACCCCTCACGTTTGGCCAAATAGATAGATATGTCTATGAATTATTATGCAACTATAAAAAACGATATTTTTACCTGTATATATTTAGAAGACATATTAATTGACTATTTTAATCTAATTATTATTATATAATAACTAATATACCCTTATGATTTATTTTTTTATAATTATATATTCAAATATTTTTTATAATTAATCTCTAAATTATTATTAATATTTTAATTAATTTTATTATTATTATATTAATTTATTAATAATCAACCAAAATGAATTCCAAATAATATTTGGATATATGAATTATATTATTTATATTTTGAGAATATTTTTGATAAATATATATGTCATATTGAATATTTAAAATTTGTATATCAAAAATATTATAAACAATATATTTATGAAATTCAAATATTAATTTATATTTATTTTATTTTTTGTATAATTTATAATTTTGAAAGTAATTATATAATTCATACATAATCATATTTATTTATAAATAAAATAACTTAAATAATTTATGCAATTTATAACCAAATATTCTTAATTTATAACACAATCAATTAAAATAAAATTCAAATAAAATTTGAATTATATGAATTATATTATTTATAATTTTGAGAATATTTATACAATTTAGATGTAACTCTATCAATTTATATAATTTACAATCAAATATTTTTAAAAAATATTGAATATTATTATTATAATGACAATAAAATTATTTAAAATATTAATAATAATTTAAAGATTAATTATAAAATATATTTGAATATATAATTATTAAAAAAAGTTATAAAGGTATATTAGTTATATGTATTAATAATTAGGTTAAAATGCTTAATTAATATGCCTTCTAAATATATTTTTTACAATTGAAATTCAATTTAGTATGTATATTAATTATTATATATCAATTATATATTAATTACATGTGTTTGATCTAATATTAATCTTTTGATTTTATAAAAAAATATAAAATTATGTATAAAAATATGGAACTGCTTATTTGTCTATTATATATATATATAATGGTATGGAATAGTAATGTATCACTGGATTTTGAGATAGAAAAAAAAAAAACAAAAAGAGAAGGGTAATTATTTACAATAAGACCTTTTCTATGTTAATGTTATTTAGACAACAAAGGAAGAAGAAGTCGAGTGACGGTGATCATGGCGTGAAGTGGCGTAGGGGCCAGCTGCACTAGGAAGAATTAAATAAGGGTAATTATTTATATTTACATCCTTAAACTTTAGCGAAAAAAATAATTAAAATATAATTTTATCAATTTTAACATTTTAATCCCTAACATATAATAGTTATAATTTGGATCAAGACACGATTATTGAATACGAATTTGATTAAATTAAACAGATTTGAATTTTAAAAAATTAATATAAATAATAATCGTATTGCGTATTTGTATCACCTATTTAATAATCATATTGATCTATTTATTTATTTACTTAAAGTATGTTTACGATTCATTTAAAATTATTATTAATTTCTACTATACTTATAAAATATTTAAAATAAAAAATATTTACATTACCTTACACAAATATAATATTCAAACAAACTTAATATATAAATACAAGAAAAATACCAAAAAGAAAGTTAAAAGTTCTAAATTATTTAATTGTATTAAACAAATAATCATATTTAAATAAATTGTATTTGATATAAATATAATTAATAAATTGGTCATAGTCGTATTTAAATTTTGACACGATTAATAAACGAACTGAATTTGTATTGATTAAAAATTTTATTATACCTATTAATGAAACAACACATATGTGATTCGTTTAGATGAATTATCTCCCTTGCCAACGAATATAAAAGTCGTTGAAATGAAAATAAAATACGAAGTATAAGAACTAAATTGTTAAAATTAAGAACTTATGTTATTGTTTGTTATTTTTTTTATAAATTCAGAGATAAAAATGTTATTGTACAAATTGCAATTTCAACTAGGTTGGGCCCACAATTTGAGGAACAAAATCAATTAGCTCTTTTAATTATCTTATGGTATGTGAATGTCATCATGCCTTCTTACCCATATTACCTGTTCACCTTCCGAACTCATTCTTAACTCCCTTTTTTTTTCCTTCTTAACTTTAAAGTTCAACTTTTTAGCTGGTTGTGGGCCCACTCCTTTACTTTGTTAGATCTTGGGGATTCTTAAAAATAATTAGCCTTTGCTCATTAGTATTCGATAGATATGTTATAGGGAAACAATTAAATAGACATCATATATCATATATCATGATAGGAATAAAAGTTATGTAAACCGATTATGTATTTTCTTAACTAAATAAAAGTTTATAACTAGTGAATTGAGGTGTTTTTAAGGCATTTATGAAATCAATAAGACTTATTAATCTAATAGATTTGATAACTAATATTTCTTGTATCTTAAAAAATTATTTTTTATATCGAATATTAAATAATTATATATACAATTTATCAATATTAAATCAAAAATTTATTGAAACTCATTTAAAAATTTATTGAAACTCGAGGTTAAGAAAATTTATGCCAATTCAAGAAAAAATTATGTTAATATGATTATTGACCCAATTCAAGGAAAATCTACCTCAAAATAGGTGCAAGTCTGGTATTGCTTCCAAAAGTTTACGTTCAATTGAAGAAAAATTTATCACAACACGATTATGTGTCCTAAGGGAAGAAATGTAAGTGCTTTACTATGATGAATGACAAAATCCTCCATGAGTTTGCAGGCTTGGGTATCTACTCCAAATGAGAAAAAAAATTGGAATGATGTAATGGAGAATAGGATTAGAAATGAGGGAAAGATTAATATCTCATATTGCTAATAGGGTAAAGAATGATTTAGTACTCCCAACCCCACCTTTGTCCCATTTTGCCTATATTATATATATAGATAATGCTTAATTTAAATAAATTTATAATTATAATTTTTAATCTTTATCAATAAGTTGAGTTTATACTTTTAATATAATAATATTATAATATATTGTTGATATTTTTAGTCAATATTTAGTATAAATAAGTAAGAAAATAAGAAAAATAAGTGAAAATAGAGAATTCATTTCTTATATAAAAATTCTCTATTTTCGCTCATTAAATTTATTGAAGAATGATATCAAAAATAAGGATTAAAATAAAAATAATGATAAAAAAAGAGAAATGAGTGACTATCCTAAAACATTACCTTATTACTGTTATTTAATTGGATCTTACCTTTGACACAAAATAAGGTCAAATTCTCTTATAAAAAAGTAATTCTTTAAATTATAAATTTTTTATAAAAAAAATAATGAAAGGTACAAGTAAATAATAGAATTCAATATTTTTCTTCGTGTATTGTAAATTTATTGTGTTAATATGATACCTTAATTAATTATTTTTAAAATTAATAAAACTTTAAGTTTACTACGACTTCTAAACTTTAAAAATAAATTTTTTTCTCACTTAATTTATAATTTTTTTTAAATTTTATTATAATATTTTATGACTTTTTAAATTTATAATTTTAACTCCGCTCTTATTAGTGGCAACAGTTAATTTCATCCCAAATTTCATAACCAGCATAAGCAATCTACTAATTAAATCCTGCTAATACACATATTTGAGTAATAATACTTTAAATAAAAATTTAAATATTTTCATTATTTTTTGTAATAAATTCTTAGATTAAAAAACATTTTGTTTATTTTCTTTTTAATTTTTATTTATAGTATAAAAAATAATTATATTAAATTTTATTAACCTCATACTAACTTTTATATATAGATTTGTGTGTCTATATATATAGTTTCATATGGTTCGTAATCTCTCAATAAAACACTTTGATTTTCAATTTTATTTATTTTTATTTTATTATTATTTTTGCATTTTATTTATCTTCAACTCTTACTTTCTTTGACCTAAGGGGAGTGCATTTATCTTGGATTGCATTTTGACCGTTGAGCCAATATTGTTATTATTACATTTATAATTAGTGGCTCTTTTAATTATTTGTTTGAGTTTACTCTGGGGTCCACCCTCGACTATTTACATACATAATGAATCATTTCAATTTCATACTTATTTTCATTTTTATATATGGATAACAACATTTTTGTCCCTATACTTTGATACAATAATAAGTTTGGATATAATTTTATAAGTGTCAACAATTTAGTCTCTATTTTTAGTTGTTGCTCAATTCGTGTTCATCCCTGTTAAGTATGAAATTGTTGTAATTGAGAAAATTATATCCTTTAAATTATTGTTTTATGAAATTTTAATAAATAGTTCCTAATTTATTTGTTATTTAATTCGTATTGATTCCTCTTAGAGTTAAAATTGTTGTTTTGTAAAATTATAGGGATAAAAATATTATTATACTTTATAAGATATATTTATATAACATACCTTTTGCTAAGTAAAAAGTAAAAAATAATAAATAATGTCAATAATAATAATAATATTAAAATTATATCTTATTCAATTCAACGATCAAGTCTCTCTCTCTCTCACTCATGTAAAATTGTAATGATTTTTCATCATAATTTTTTATCATTGGACAAGGCATATGTTTTATAATAGGGATAATAATAAGTAGGTCCTTGAGTTTCTAAAAAAAATAAATAAAGATTTTTTTTAATTTTAACACACAAAAGTTTTTTTTAAAGGGATTTATTTATTATAAATAACTAAATTTATTTTTATTTATTATTTTACTAAACTTTAAGGGACTATTAATTAATAACTCTTTCACAATGTACATACATATCATTGAATAGGAGAAATTATAATTTATATATTTTACTTAAATTTTTATTCTTGCTGGAATAAAAAAGCTGCATTTATATGTTTTATCAATTTTGTTCTCAATATTTTTAAATTTTTTAAATATTTATAAAGTTTAAAGTTTTATTTTATAAATTTCTACAAAATGCAATATAAGATATAAATTAAAATATTTTAGTCCCTAAAACTTAGCAACATTATAAATAATAGAATAGTTTTTTATATTTTATCAATTTAGTCCCACGGCACTCTTTATTCTTTAATAATCAATCAATCCCCTCTAACAACGCACTACTACTACCACCACCACTACAATGTATTAAAATTTAAGAAAATTATATCTTAATTTATTATTTTTTAAATTTTTTTTAAAATATTATAAGAAAAAATATTTAATAAAAAAATTAAATTATACAAATTTAAAAAATATAATAAAAAAATAAAAATCAATAAAGGTTATAAAGATTATCTTTGCTTTCTAACAGTTTAAGAAGATTTTTTTTTAACGGGAAGTAAGAACAAAAATAAAGAAATAAAGAAATAAATAAATAAATAAGAAGAATGTGTGGGAAGAGGCGTGATTAATCCAATTGATGAAGGCGGTCACAGGCTTATAATTGAAATTGGGCCTACACTGAACTGAGTAGTACTCTAGGCTTGATGTTTGTCGAGAACACAACACAAGAGAAGACAAGTGTCAATCAATCATAATCCACTGTTTGATTTATGTTTTGAGTTTGACTATCCCTAGCATTAAGTACGGTCGTTGTATCATACGATTGATTATTTCAATTATTGTTATAATACGATAAAAGAAAAAAAATATCTACCCGTAGTTGGGGACAACTTCCCTGGGACTCTGGGTGCAATTGGGATGAAATCTAACTCTGATTTTTTAAAAATTATTGTTATAATATAATAAAAAAATGAGATGTATTGAGAATTTATAACTATAAATCTAACATCACTTACTAACGTTTATGTTCAATTTAGATGAAATTCATCCTTAATTTAATATAAATTTACTTCAATATTATCTTTAATTATTTAATTGTTATAATTTTTTTAAAAAGAAAGAGTAACTACTTTAATAAACAAATTTTTAATACTCTATTTTCTAAAAATTAACATAAATTTTTAGAAAATTTTAAAAAATTTATCATACGAAAAAATAATTTTTAATTTTTAGAAGGAATATTGTATTTTACTTTCCTAATTTTTGGAGAAAAGTGATATACCTCTTAAATATTTGAAAAAGACAACATATCTTTTAAGTTTTGAAAAAAGTCTAAGATATCTTCTAAAATTACTATTTATATCTTAATTTGACTATTTTACCCTTCTACTATTAAATATATCTAAAATAATTATATTATCTTTATTTTTTTATTTTATAATAATTAGTATAATCTTATTGTAATATTTAAATTTAAAAATTATAATAATATTTTAATCCTTAATTATTTATTTTCTTCAAATTTTATAATCAAATATTTATAATATCTAATTATATATATTAAAATATATCATAATATATTTAAAAAAATATGTATAATTAATATATAGATTTTTTTATAATATAAAATTTATTGTCAAAATTTCTTAAATTTTTACATAATTATAATAATTTGGACAATATTAATTATAAATAATTTTTCAAATAAATTATTTTAAGAATATAATATTTTTGAAAATATATAATTTAAATATTATACAAATTTGATAATAATATTTAAAAAATAAATAATTAAAAATTAAAATATTATTATAATTTTTAAATTTAAATGTAAGAATAAGATTATATTAGTTATTATAAAAAAAGATAATATAATTATTTAAATATTTTTAATAGTATATTGATAAAATAGTCAAATTAAAATGTAAATAGTAACTCTATAGAGTATTTTAGATTTTTTTTCAAAACTCAAGATTATGTTGTCTTTTACAAATATTCAAATGGTATATCATTTTTTCTCAAAAATTTGGGGGTAAAGCACAATATATATTTTTTAAATTATTCTACTGGTATCAATTAATATAATTTAAAATTTTAATATTAATAAAAACCCTTTTTAATTAAAGAAAGAGTCAAAAGCAAACGGATACCAAATTAGTGTAAAGAGACATCAAACGGTGGTAAATAATATTGGTTAAATTACAGTGTTCCTTTAAAATTCCAATAATAGTTGGAACTTCAAACAAGCATGAAGAAGATTGGATAACATTAACTCCTTTACCTTTTTAGAGATTTTATTATTAATTATAATGATTTGTGGATTGGGATGGGGTGCTTTTGATGCAAAATTGAAGACCAAATTGTCGTCCACAGCACGCCCCAACACAATACAACATACACCACAATCCAAGTGAGTGGTTGATGTGATGGAATTTCAAAGACTCCTTTTTGACATATTCTATCTATGTATGTAATTGTAAATGAATCTTTGGTCTTTTCAAATGATTAATTTGAAAGAATATGATAATTGATTACATTGGCTTGGCGTGCAAGTCTTTTTGTTACATCACATTATTATATGCCCACCGCGCGGATATTACCATTTCTAGTTTCGCATAGCAACGGTTACTTTACTCTCCGGCCACCGGTCATGTGATACAATCCTTAATAAAAATGAATTTTGAATAGTTCAAAGTATAATTAAATAGTTAATTTAAAGTGAAAATAATTCATAAATTATATTAAATAAGAGTTACAATTTTAATACTTATCGATTCGAGATTCAAATTAATTTAGAATAATAAGATTACTAAATAAGTTATAACAAAGTGACACAATTAATAATCAACATAAATAACTATTTTATACTAACTAATTTATAATTTAATACATTTATTTTATATTTTTTACGTTTTAAAAATATTTAATTATTTTTTTAATATTTTAAAAAGTAGTTAATATTATTTAAAATAAAAGAGCTATTATCACATACCTTCCCTAAAGTTTGACATAATATCACTCAGAAAGTTTTTTTCTCAAAAACTCTCACTGACCTCCCTTACTATTACAAGCCGTTATAACCATTTAAGGGAAAAATCGTAAGTTTAACATATTATTTAAATTCAATTTTAGGGTAATAACATTTTCATCTTAAACTTTAGTAAAACAATAATTTAGGATATAATTTAGCTTAGTTTAATAAATTAATCCTTATTATTATTACAAAATTAAAAAAAGTTAAAAATCAAGGGCAAAAATAGAAATTGACCCTTAAACTTTTATTTTTTTATAAATTATATATCATATTAATAAATTAAATTAAAAATTAATGTCATAATATCCCAAAAATACATATAATTTTAATAATATAATATTTTTTAATTCAATAATTATAAAAATTTATAAAATTATAAAAACTTAATAAAAAAATTCATTCAATCAAAATAAAATATTAAAGAGTAAAATCTAAAAATTTAATTAATAAGCATAATAGATAATATAAACTAAGTTTTTAAGTAAATAAACATGATAAATTATACCTTACGAATAGTAAAATGTACATATGTACATACAATATTCTAACAAATCAATTGGCCTAATTAATTATTTAAATAATTGAAAATAAAATTAATATATCTCACACATACAATTTTCAAATTTAAAATTAATTAATTCAAATTTTTACTATTTAAAAATATTTTTAGTAATATTAAAAACTTAAAATATATTATTTGGGCCTTAGAATAGAGATAGAAATTAAGATATGACTTAAAATTTATCATATTTTTATACTTATTATATTTTATCATAAAGATCGGATACAAATGAATATTTTAATGGATTCTATAGTTTCTATGGGTCTGAATGACTTTATTTTTCTACTTTATACTTATTCAAATAGATGCAAGTAAGTTTTTTTATATTAACGTTTAGTATCAGAGTAAATAGCTAATTGTATAGAATTTTATTAATAGTTTGAATAATAGGGATTAATTTGTTAATATTAAACAAATTATGTACTAATTGATTGTTTCTTCAAAGTTGAGGGACTAAAATATTATTACACCATTTGAGTTGTTAGGGATAAATTTGTAATTGCATAAATTTTCGTTAAATGTCAGTAACGATTTGTAACACTAGGGAAGGTCGGTGATAGTTTCTGGAAAGATGCTATTTTAGTTGATATTATATCAAATCTCAGGAGAGCAATATGATAATAACTCAAAATAGAAGGTAATATTATATTTATTTTAGAATATATATTAAGACATATAAAAAATACCTTAAATGATTGACGTAATTATTAAGCAAATAACCTATTTAATAAACCGATTGGATTAGAGTTTCAAATTTGACACATTTATTAAATGGGTCATATTTAAATTAGTTTAAAATATCTTATATCTTTATTTGACATAACACGAATATAATATGTTAACCTTAATTACCATCTCTAATATTAAAATTTTTTATGTAAAGAGTAACAAATTAAGATTAGCAAAAATGTAAAATAGTACATTTATAAAGTCAATCTTTAAATTAATTATTATTCTAAGACTACTAGCATTGGTCAACTTAAAAAATTCCAAAATTACTCGATTTTATAAATTGAAGACCAACATCTTTTTCTATTTTATAATGATATTTTTTTCAATTCAGTTAATCCAAAAAATTGGCTAATTAGGTGGAGATATTTTGAAATAGAGGTTCAATTTGACAATCTCTTACTAGAATGTATAATAAGGTTTTTGTTTTCCTATAAGAAAATAAGAACATGAGTATATTTTTATACCTATTATCACGATTTCAGCACTTGCTATCAATCTATAAGCTAATACATTAAGCAATATTGAATTGCCTTTATAATGTTTAAGATCTAAATATTTTTTATTTTTTAAGAAACCGCGATACTAATTTATTCATAAATCTCAAATCGCTTTTTTTTTTTTTTTCAATCAATGTCATTATTTTTTGTGAAATTTACAAATCATTTATTGATAGTTTTATTTTTTTACTATACCTAATAAATTATTAACTTTTTTTATGATTTTGTAATTAGTGACATTTGTTAATAAATTTAAAAAAAAATTAAAGTGAATTTTGATAATTAAAAGAAAAAGTTATATGGGAATTTGAGTATACACATGTAAAAGAAAAGAGAATGATTGAAAGAGGTTACAATATAAACACAAAGAAATAGTTAGTCTTGCAACAACTAAATGAATTCGAAATAGAGACCAAAAAATATCTACAATAGTAATAAAAAAAAATGAAATTTTAGTAATTAAAAGGTAATAATATTTAAATTCCCAGTTTTTATGGTCTTTTAGATAATAATAAAATTTATCTATCTATGTTAAATAAGCCCTTGTTTTTATATTATTTTAAAAATGGTGTTTTTGAAAATTGTAAAAGATGATGTTTTAACATTAAAAAAATATGTTTGATAGTATTTATTAAAAGTAATTTTTAAAAATAAAAATAATGAGAACTTATTTGATATTATTTTTGAAAATAAGTGAGGTAGTTATTTCTTCTTGAGAACTTTATTTTTACGATGTTATTTCCCAAGTTGACCTGGTAAAGTTTTACAGTTATATATCACGATCTTAGTGAAAAAGAAAAAGGATCATACTAAATTACTAATTTTTTTATTAAGCTTCAAGAATCTCTTGAAAAAAAAAAATAAAAATAAACAAATAAAATAAACTTTTGCCCTTACTCTACATTACAAAGATGAGCAAATGAGATGACATGAAAGTGTTAGTGTTATGATGGCATCTAACATGGTATGGTGCCCACTAATTAAAAGCAAAGTGAAAAAAAGAATCATTAACATTTTGCTTTAATTATGCTATGTAGTATTGGCTATAGGCTAATGGTGGTCTAGTCTTTATCTATTCTATGCTTTTTCTCATCTTTAATTTTTTTTTTTTTTTTGTAAAATAAAAGATTTAGAACGTAGTTACGGGCATAGCCAACTTTATTCAATGGGCCTATTTGGAAAAAAAATGCACAACCCCAATCAAGGGATCATATATTCTTTATTTTTTGAATTATTGAAGTGTATTTTTCTAAGTGCATCAGTTTGATATGACCTATGTGCTGGTTGAAATGATTTTTTAAGTGTTATTTTTTTTTCAATTTTTTCGTCCTTTATTTCTTATTAATTTTTTTTTGGATAATTGAACACGCTATTTTATTTCTACTTATTGAAGATTGAAATTTAAGTTTTCGCCAATAAAGATTTTTTTTTCTTTTAAATGGCTACTTTTTTTAGATATTCATATTTCATTAAAAAAAATTTACTTTACTTTTTTATAATTAAAAAAACTTAACTATTCAAATAATTATACATCGTTTATCATAAAATATTTGTGACGCTCAACGAATAATAAATTTTTATTAAAATTATAATTACAACACTTATATTTTTAGCAACTTTATTTAAAAAATAATATAAAATAGAATATAAAATTTTATTTGTAAATTATAAATTATTTCTACTTCCATAATAATTAAAGCTATATTTGATATTTGGCGTTGCGTACATTTATAAAATATTTTCTTTATTTTTATATAAAAATAACTTGTGACAATTTTAAATAATAATTCATAATTTTTAATAAATATATTTGCTCAATAACTAATTGCCGTTATGATTGGCTACGTTTTCTTATTATTTTGCTTTTCATATGTTTATTTGGTTTTAATTGGGTTTTTAAATTAGTAAAAAAGATTTAAAACATAAATTCTTTTTTTTAAAGCATACCAAATATTAACAATATAAATTCATAATATATCATATAAAGAACATGTAAGAATGCCCAATACCCGTTCTGTTTTTGCAATTTGTTGCCAGTGTTGCGAGGTTCAATGTGATCACAGAGTTGTTTTTGTTGTCGTTGTTTGATAAAATGTTGTCTGGTTTAAAGCGAGGAAACAGGACGATGTCGTGAAACTAACGGACGAAGTTGGGTGTATCTGCGGGATTTCACCTGGACGGTAAGACCGTCTAGATTCAGTTGATTTTGAATTTGGGCTGGATGTCAAAATGGGCTCAGCCCATATCAGTCTAAATACACCTACCCATTTTATAGGAACTACAAGGGTGTATTTAACTTTCAGGCCGTATAAGTACATGTAGGAGGATATATAGGGGTGTATTTAGAGTTCAGGCAGAAAGAAATCAAATTACTAAGTGTTGCCGAAAAGCAAACAATATATTTGGTTTCATTAATAATGTTCTATACATATTAAAAACGAACAATGTTACCTAAATCAGGTTTCAAGAGAAGGGTAGGACTATATGTATATGTATACGTATAAATATATATTTATGTCTATATATACCCTCAAATTGAGCGAAGATCATCTCAAGCGTCATTGAGAAGATTTTAACCGTCTATATTATTAGGCCAAAGTCTTGATGCCACTCTGGAATTTACTTTCAATACATTTTTACTTGTATAACTATTTGAAAATTTTTAAAAGTTAGGATTTATTTTATTCACTCTTTTAAATGTCCAAATAAACTTTAGTTAAAGATTTTGATGATATATCTTAATTTTTTCTTTTACATTCATAAAATTATTTATCATATTCATATATATATATATATATATTTTATATTTAAAATAAGAAATTAAATTAATTAAAAAGCTTCCAGTCTTTGAAACTCACCACCACCCTATACAATAAACTCTCTGTTTCCAACACTAAAACTTGAAACAATAATTTGTAGTTTTTCTTTTCAAATGGATTCTTTCTTATTTCATGCTAAAATCTCTAAAAAAATGTCATGTTTCTTTGTAAGAAACTCAAAGCATAAACTAAATTGAGGAAATGTCCGATACCCAAATGGAAAAACTGTTCTTCATTAAAAAATTACATTTGGATATATCCTAAAAGTACAAGGACTTCAAAATTAAGCAAATATTGTATGATTCAAGGTGTACTTCCCTGATAAAGTAGTCGAAGAATTTGAATTCTTGCAATGCCGCTAAAGAGAGATGATTTTTTATAATGTTACTGAAAGTGTTGAGAAAGGGTAGAGATTTATTTAAAACTGAGAATTTGTTTGATGAAATGCTTAAGAACCTTGCTAAGTATGATAATATGACTTTTTTTTTCACTTTGATTAGTTGTAATAGGATGCGTAATTTGCCTGAGAAGTCTGTTGAGTGGTTTTAGAAGATGCTTAGTTTTGGATATGATCATGATACAGTTACTTAATCATCTATGATTGATGCATATAGACAGGTTGGAAATATAAATGTGGCTTTGAATTCTTATGATTGAGCTACAAATGAGAAATGACATATTGATCCAATAACCTTTTTTACTTTGATAAAATTGTATGGAATGTCGAAAAATTAGCTCTTTGTAACAACATGTATGCTTAGCAAATGATTGTGTTCATCATAAACTTCCTCTTTCTTTTGTTCTTGGTATTTATTTCTCTTGATAGTGGAGAAATTTTTGTATTGTTAGACAATGACTTTTGTGTTTTTATTTTGAACTTTTATATAACTAATAAGATTGTACAAAAATTTTAAATTCCTTTTTTGTGAGGCTTGCCATGTTTGTGGAGTCCAGCAATAAAAATAATTGAGGAATAAAAAATATATAAAAAATTTAAGTTATTGATTGCATATGAAATCAACATCTAGTTGACTTCTAGACTATATTTTATTTTTCTCTATAAGGCATGGTGCAATAAAGATTGCATAAATATTCGATTTGGTAGAGGTAAAAGAATTATATCATAAAATATGTTATTCTAAACCCATATAAATTAATATTAATTACCAATCTAAATATGCATTTCCCTTTTCTTTACAATTTAATTAATTAGTAAAATGTATGATAGTTTACATGTTAGCTTGGCTTTAACATTAAACAATTAAAAGCATTAGTATAAATTGATCAAAGTTGAAGCTAAAATTTAATGAACCATAAATAGAAAATTGCGGGAAAAGAGAGTTCAAAACCTCGATAATATCTATCGGAAAGATCACTTCGAAGTTTGAATTAAGGAAAGTTAACTAGGAAAATCTTAGAAAGAAAAAACTGAAGATTGCTATCACAAGATAGTAGTTTAGAGTTACTGTTGAGAAATTGAAAGAAATTACAGTCTGAAAAAATTTATGTCCTATTAAAGAAGAGAATTAATACCATTTAAAAAATTCTTAACTTTTGATCAACATTTCCTTCTCATTGGTTTGCTTCACAATTGTACATTGAAATATTGTATAGTATGATATTTAATAAAACTACAAACTATTAAATCTAAATTGCAATTAGATGAAAATGATGTAAAGAAGTTGTATCTCTTTTAAAAGCAAATTGAACGAAAATGTATAGTTTAGAGGAAAAAGGACACATGACTTCCTAAGGTATGGTTTAATGGATAGTTTAATCCTAATAGTTTAAAAAATATATATAAAAGTGCCAATTTTCTATAAGTAATAGTTATTTAATAAAAATTACTAAAATTTAATCAAAGACAATATATTTATCAAAAATACATTAATAAAAAAAATCATAATATTATTTTATAGTTCATCAATAATATAATATTTATTAGAGATATTTTTGGTTGACTACTATAAGATTGTCTGTATCTCAACGTGATATAACAATTATTCTGATGCTATACTATAGTACAAAAATATGCTAAATGTCTCATTGAGTTATAAAACTTTAACGTCCATTGAAAAAAAAATAAAAGCTTAAGTACAAAGACCAAAATACCCTCGCATATTCAAAAGATCCAAAATAACTATTTAAACTCAGGGTAGAACAGAAAATTACAAAAATACTTAAAATGCTTCGCTTGGACAAAAAACAAATTGACTGTTGCAAATTTGCAATGGCTAGAGATTAAAAAAAATTTCTTTAAAAACCTGCCATGTATCTTGCCCTTGCTACACTTCCATGTCTACAAAAATGCTCAAACAGTTAGCTTTTGTAATAGCAACAACCCACCATCACAACATCAAATGGTGGAACCCTAATGACATTAAAGTTAGCAATACTCATGATCCAAATAGCTATGGATTTGACCCTACAATACTGACCAGTGAAGATGCTCAGCACGTAATTTCTAGGTTATTAAAGATTGAAAAGAAACTCACGCAGATCGTTTTGTTACTACTTTTAATTTCCTTTGTTGTAGTAACAAAAAAGGTGATGTAATGCATTTATTGCGATGAAGAATTTAAGTGACAAAAGATGTATCATACTATATTAAACATGATTAGCTTATGAAATCATTAACAATATCATAGTTTTAAGTTAAAACAACAACCTATGCCTACTTAAAGATATAAAACTTTACAAAATATGAAACAATTCATATAAAAACCTAATTAACCACTGTTTGTTTTCTTCCACTTTAAAATGTCAATGTTTGGTGATTCATTGAGTTCAAAAAAACCTACTTTTTGGATCTACACTATATAAGAGTTCTGGAATGAGCTGAATGAGTTGTATGCTGCGAGCTGCTTGTTTCAATTCTACTTATAACCAATTAACATGATTAGCTTATAAAGGAAAAAACATAAATGATGAAGCAAATTGTTAACTATGTACCTCTATCATTTGTATTCCTTCCCATTTGGCTTGATTTTTCGCTTTTACCCCTTGTATTCAAGCCTTATATTTTTCTTGCATTGGAGCCTCTTTTGGGGTCTAAAGCTGATTGTTGACTTAATGGTTGTTATACTATTTGAGATGATTGACCTCTAGTTGTCTGCAAAAATGAAATTAAGCTTGTAATAAGTTTGTATAAATAGCAAACAAGCTTCAAATACTTGTATATTTGTATAAAACCATTAACCTTACTAAATCTTGCTCTTTTTATATTTGATGGGGCAAGTGGACAGTTTCTAACATTATAATTATAGCCATAACAAAAGCTATATTTAATAACAAATGACCTTCCAGATGTGGCTAGCTCATTAGGTTATCTTCTTCTCACTTTTTTTGCCTATCAACTTTCTTCTTTTCTCTAGAGGATCGATCTTAACCCTTTGTCCTTTGTCCCATGTGATTTGGCCAAGAATAGGATTAATTATCACTGCATAAGTGTTTAGGTAAGCTTCTTTTGTTATGAAGTATGGAATGTAGTCCTCCAGCTTGGATCTTAGGTAGTTAATACACGCTATCACATGTCTACATAGATAACCAACCACTTCCCAAAAGCCATAATCACATTTTCTTTCCTCTATGTTTATTAGAAACCATCTCATAAGTGTATAAAATATGTCTTTCACTTAGAAAACAGTATCACTTGATAATTTCACACTAAGTTTCCTACTTTTCTCAGTTATACTATCAATTTCTTTCTTTATTCTTGGAGCAATAGATGAAGCCTATTTTTTTAGCCTTGTTTCTTCTATTCGTAAACCTCTTTATTAGCTTACATCTTACCTCCCCCAAAAGTGTATGTAAGGCTTGTTTTTGTACTTACCAATCCACCCATTAAAGCACTCAGATGTGTTGTTGGTTAGATCAATAGCCTTGCAGTTTTTGTCAAATGCACGCACTGCCCAAGAATAGTATTCTAGGTTATTAAACCACTCTTTTGCACATTCTTTGACCTATACTATCTCTCTAAGCATCAAGAAAGTCATTCTCGTTAGTGCTTTTTCATGCATTCCAAAATAGCCTTTTCAAGTCCAAACCAAGATGCATATCTCTGAAATTTGCATATATATGTCTTCTACAGTGTTTATTGTAAGCTATTGGTCGTGTTTGTTAAGAGCAACCATTAATTTCTTCTATTTATCACTCATGAAGGTTACTTGTCTTCCATCATCAAAAAAATCATGCAGCAATGATAAGAACTAGCCCCAAGTATCTTCATTTTCTATCTCATACACTACAATGACCAGAGGCACAATCCCATTATTTACATCGAATCCTACTGCAACAAGTAAAATCCCACCATATTCACCCTTTAAGGGGAAGCCATCAATCCCTATATACGACCTACACCCACTTAGAAAAGCATTCCTTTGTACACCGAATGACACAAAATATCTTTGATATATGATCTTGTCTGGATTACTAAGAGTGTCACACTGAACTTTACACAACAAACCAGGATTATATTTCATTATCATTGTATGATATTAAAACAACTTCTCATACCCTTTGGCATAATCACTACCAATAAGCTTTAAAGCTGACTTCTTTGCTCTATACAACTTCATTCTATACACTTTAAACCCATGATCCAGCCTCAAAAGCTCATAATAATAGAAATCTTCACATCTCGGTTTGACTCTACCAACTCTTTAATTTGTACAACAATCCAAGCATCAACAACAGTAGCTGTCCTACCAGATCTGAGACAAGCTTGTTCTTCGACAAGCTCCTTAATTACAAACCCCCATTCTCAGCAAAGTGCCCCACAACTACATTCCATGACAATTCTCAACAGAGCATTTTGCTTTGAATCATTTCTTATCATTATAAATTCTATCAATGTCAAACCCACCTCTAATCATTACATCATCAATAATCCTCCTAAAATGGACATCACTATCAAATATTACCCCAATTTCAAGCTTGTTTGTACCATTAACAGGTGTTTTATATTCATGTTTATCCTAGTATCTCATTAGATTTGTTGTCCCAGTTTTGTCTTTTTCATTAGAATTGAAATTTATATTCTCCTTGCCTTCAACATTTGACAGCAACTCATCAGCATCACTGCCATCTCTGCTAGCAATATTCTCATTACCATCTGAAACCCCACCATGAAAGTCTGACCCAACTTTATCATTAAAATGATTACTTCTATTGTAATCAAACTAACTATCACTCGATCCATTATAAAGGTTAGCTGCTTTTGTTTGTTGTTGGATTTCATGTGTGTTTTGTTGGGGGGGTCTTTACTATGATACAAATAATAGTAAAAAACTATTTTCTAGTGCCTTAAGGTAGTTGGCTAAGGTATTTGGATGTGGGTAGGTGTTTTGCAATTGTTCAAAAAGATGATAAAGGGTTAGCTGCTCAAGTAAGATGGGTGGTGGGATTTGTTATACCGTGGTAGGGTTGACATCAACCTTAATTAGACGAACTCTTTTCCTCTTACAGCTCTCGTGTATAGACATCATTCAGCATCACATGTCTTTTTCTCACCACTTTCTAGGTCTAGAATCTAAAAGTTGAATTTGGCATAATTTTTTTAATGCCAGCATCTCTTGCAATTCTTAGTACATCGATGGTCAAGTTTTTTAGGTTATATTCATCAAGATACACAAGTCCCATTGGATGTATTTTGTCTTAGTAATAATATAAGTTTTAGTGGTAACATTGTGCCCTTTGAAATGAATTTGAAAAAAAATTACACAACCTTAACACATTCAACGTAAACATTATATTAACACACATAACTCAAACCTCAATACACCAGCCAATAAATTCAATATATATATACTATCCATACATTTCTAAAGCTTTAACAAATCATTATTTAATAAATGAGTGTAACCAACAACAACTTTAAAGCTTCAAAAACTCTTTGAAGTTACTAGTTTATATTATATTTGCAAAACCCCTAAAATAATGCAACAAACAAAGTGTATTTATGCATAATAGTCCACTAACAGTTTATGTTTACACATTTTAATACATGCATGCAATAGTCCATATAATTGATGTTTATTTAACACTTTAAAATGATTATTCAACATAAAAAAATCTAGAAGAAATTCACATTTATAGACTTTAACATTAACCTAAGGTTTTCAAAATGTCTATATTGAGGCATGCAATCACATCAGCGCTAAATTATGCACTAAATTCCCAATAATCATGCATGAAAAGCTAAGGAAACCTTTACAACCTCGAAAATATTGATGGATTAACAAAATTGCACATTTTCATCAACCTGAGAACTCATTGCAATAAAAAAACACATGAAGATGAAGATGCATTGTTCAAAATGGAGTTTCAGAGCGATTTAAGGTTTTGTTTCGAACAAAAATGGCGAGTGTTTTGCATGTATGACTTTCTTCTCTTTGTCACTATTCTTGGTGGTCCAGGTTTTTGAAAGTTTGGAATTTTTCAAGTGCCTTTTGTCTTCAACTATCCATTTTGTTTATTTAAGTCCATATTTTATTATGTTTGTGTTAAAAGACCATTTTGTCCTTACACTATTAAACGACTTTCAATGAACGTTAAAGTTTTGTAGCTTAATGAGATATTTAGGATATTTTTGTATTGTAGTGTACCATCAGAATAATAATTATATCACATTGAAATACAAGTAATCTTAGAGTAGTTAGCTGAAAATATTCCTATTTATTAATATATCTTATAAATAATATAAATTATATTTTTTGATATATTAAAAGTAAAATATAAATTTATTTATTTTTTAATATATTAACAATTCAATATTAATTAAGTATTAGAAAATAAATAAAATAAATCATAAATATATAAATATATAAATAATATATACTATAGTACAATACTTATGATTATATTATAATTTATATTTATTTAAAGTTAAAATATATAAAATATATTGTATATTTAACACATATTTATATAATATAATAAAATATATTATTTATAAAATATATAGTTTTATAATATATTAATAAATATTATATTATTAATATACTATTTATTAATTTATTTTTGTAAATATATTATATTTTGTCAAAATTTAAAGATTTTTTAATAATTATTTTTGTTGAATAATTATTATTCTTTGGGGTATAATCGTTTTTTTTGAAAATTGTATAGGTATTTTTAAAATTACTAGGACTAATCTGTTCATTAAGCCAAATTTTAGGGACTTGCATGTCCTTTTCCATAGTTTAGAAGAAGAATTGCATAACCTTTATAGTGAAATTAATAAAAACTATTGTTGTCAATATTTATTATTTCATTGGTTGGCCACATCATCACCATTGATTTCTCTTAAATTTTGTATTCGAGAAATATATATGGTGCCCCACCCATTTGCGTAAGAGTGATGAAACTTATATATGCCAGTTAGTCATTACGAGTAGAATAAGATGGCCTCGTAATAAGAACACCTGCATATAGTTTATTGTAATAAATTTAGCATAATTTGTTAAAAGTAATATACAAATTAAAGAAGAAAATAATATACCTCCACAAAATGATTATAATTTACGAAACTAATACTGATTATTTTACAAGAAATTATAGGCTTTGCCTCTAACCTAAGAGGAAAGATGGTAAGACATTGTTGGAGTGACAAGTAAAATATCATAATATTATACATTGATATAATGAGAAGGCCCATATCTAGCATAGTCATCCATTGATCAAATCTTGTACAACTCTTAAATATGATAAAGCATAAATTGGTTCATTAACTCTTATGTCCCATATAAAAATCTTTAATGTGCTAAACTTGAATTCAATTCGTTTAAAAGACCTCTTCTCACTTGTAACCATCCATTCTCACCAAAACTTATTAAGTCAACTATTGCTCTAAACATACATAACCATAAGCTGCTACATCTTTGATGTGATGAATATATGGTCGTAATTCAACAAGAGTTTTAGCTAACAAATTTCTCTAACATAAGCATTTTATTTCTACATACTTATAAAATGTATAATAAAAATAATATTTAGAAAATGCACAGTACTAGAATTAGTAAATGTGAAAATCAAATATTAATCTAACATAATACCTTTTTATTTGATTGTCTCTTTTCTTTAAGTTGAGCAGTAGGTTTAATAGATATAGTTTTAGCAATTGTAGAGTGAGGTAACAATTTTCTTATCTGGACAATACTAAAAGTCAAAGGGTTCATGATGGGTGGATGTATTAGCTTTTGAATTTAGTTTACCATGTGTCTTTTTTTTTTTCATTTTTAACTACTAGTTTTATGTTATATAGATTATGGACTAGTAATTTTTGCCAACATTTTTAAAATATTTAACCTTGTATCATCACAATTCCATTAAAACAGTTGGCAATCAAGTCAAATATTAGTTCATTACTCAACTTTGTCTTTTTCTTCTTGTAAATTAAAACCGAGTGAAGTTTCCTCTACTGTTAATCAATGTTTTCTAGAGGTATAGTTTGTCCTTCTATTTAAAATTTGCAATCTTAGGAATACACGATAAACTATGCTTGTGACAACTTATAGATTTACATGTAGAAGCATAAACTCTAGAATTGACATGCTTTGACTCACTTAAAACTATATATACTGCAACTATATTGATAAAACTCATAATTTCTTTAAATTCTATAGGTCTTAATTGATGTTGCATTAATATCAAAATTTTCTCAAATGATGTTATAATATCTATATGTTGCAACTCCTACAAGGAATGAATCTTTGTCCAAGATGACTTAAAATTTCTTTGACTCGAGTGAAGCTATTAATTAAGCCTTGAATGTGAACTTTTGACCCTGTTAAATCAAACTGATAAATACATTAAAAAAATTAATAGGCCATAAAATTATATATTTAAATAAAATTATACCTATTTATTGTCAAGTTTCTAAAATACATGACCTTATGTGCTTATACTGACACAAATCTTTCCTTGTAGCTATTCAACCATGTATCTATTACATAGTTAACTCTTGTGGTAGCTGCTAAACTTTTGATTTAGATTTTTTAAGCAATTAATAAATTCATAATCAATTGAGATACCATTATATTCTAACTCGTTATAAACTTTTCTCGTATCTCATTTATTGTAAATAATTTCTTACAATTTGTCAACACATTTATGTTTATATGCCATATGCACAACAAATATTTAGACATGGGAAGCACCCTTTTAGTGGCATTCATCAAAGCTAACTTTTATCACTAAGAATAACATTAGGCAAAACATTATCATCTATTACACTTTTTAAAATTTCTAATGCCCCCTTTTAGTTATCTTTTCGCTCAAATTCAAAATGTGCAAAACTAATAGTAAATATTATATTAGTGGATATCACTTCAGCAATTTCTAATATCTATTTACTCACGTGTGTGTATAATCCATCAATAAGATATATAAGAATGTATGCAACAAGTTTATATGAAAGGATATGCCTAAAATGAGTCTTTGATAATATTAGTAACTAAAATTTCTATGTCACTCATTATACTTAAGTTTAGATATAACGTACTCAATGGTTATTGTATTTGTGATGTCTGTCTCCCGACTATCTCTATCATCTTATATCTTTGATGTGCATTAATTTTTTTTCGATGTCATCAAAATATCTTTTGGACAAACCATATTCTTAAACATATCAATTAACAATGAGGTTTCTTCTTTTTACAATCTTTCTACATAAGAATGTCCTTCAAGATGCCTTACATATTTGATTTTGGGCATGTGAATATTGAAATTAACTCTTTTTTATTAAGAGATTGTGAAGTATAGGTAGAAACTAAATAGATTCTTCCTGCATTCTCTAGAAAATTAGAACGAAAAGTTAAATATGGCTTAAAATAAGAACTTTGATCTTTTGATCATGTATCTACAGGATAAAATTGGTCATCTCCCAAAACAATGTCATCTGTCGCATGAACCAAAATCTCAATTCTCTGAATGATCTGACTGCAAGGCTTTTAAGCTCTTATTTCATGTTCTTGATTACTTTAAAGCCTTTAAGGGCAAAGTAAGATATTGTTTATTGATTACTTTTACAATCACTAAAGGATTACGATGCTTAATCTTCATGGACACCTAATTCCATGAAAGTGGGAGAAGGCTCACTATGAATGTGGTACATTCATGATATTTAAAGGTAAAGCATTTATTTGAGTCAGTGTAATACCATTCTTTCACTGTTATAGTTTGAAAAAGAGTGTCAAGTGATGTTCACCTTGTCTGAAGAAAATACGATGAATATGATTCTTTCTAATTTATTTAATTAATTTTATTGAATTGCCCTTGGTATTAAAATTATTAGGTTATTTTCAACTGGATACTCTAGTTTTAAAACAATTACAATGGTTACTCTAAGTTTGGCAACATTTCATCATATCTCGTCATAAATTCAATTAGCATATATATTACGTGCATAAATTAATTCATATGTATATGATTTCTAACTATAAAAACACGAAAAACACTAGCTAGCTTACAAAATAATTTCAACTTCATTGCATGGCCTTACTCTTATATTCCCTCTTATCTTAAGTCAAGTTAGGCTACCACGCACGTACCTAGATAACTAGCTACCATGGAAGAGGGATAAGGTAGTGGCAGCGAAAAATAGATGAATGAATCAAATTTGAAGGAAACATGGCCGATGAGTTTGAAAAGTTTAATAGGAACATAAAAAAAGAACTCGATTGTTGGAACGAGCAAATTATCAAGATTAAAGAATCAGAAAATCGTCTTAATTCTATTCCGCGAAAGTTCAACATGTTTCTAATTTTATGGATAGATTATTTGACATATTAAGAGCATATATTGCATATCAACAGGTAGCGAGGGAAAGAAGCAGTAACAGACAAACAAATAATCAAGTGCATGGACGGTTAATTAATTAATAAGAAAAATTTTGAATTAGGTGCATGCATCCCTAGCCTTAAGTTGTAAGCTAGCTAGCTAGCTTGACATGGTTCCTCATATATATTCTCTTAAATTTATAATATATACACTAATTTTAGTTTAAAAAACCTTAATGGTCAGTCATGAAATTAATTAAATTAAAAGAATTTGGCTAACTAAGCTATGATAATCATATTTAAATGATAAATTTTCTATATTATATTACTCATAATTCTTACTTATATAGTTTTTCTTATCAAGAAAAAATATTTTTGTATTTTCTAAGGTTATTTATTTAATTAAGATGGTTGTTATATAATATAAATATTGTGATAACTAAAAACTTTTGTTTAAGATGTTTTTTGTAGTGAGTATCCTTTAGGATAAGAGGGAACACAATATAAATTTGTATCCTAAGAAAGGGTTAATAGTAACACTAGGCCTTTATATACTTTTTTCATTTAGCAAACCTTCTTTTTAAATTTCATTTATACTTTCTTTATTTAAAAAATTTGATGTTTAAAGTAAATTGCAAATAAAATATATGAAATGTAATATAATTATTAATGGTATTCTTTTCTTACTAATAATAATGTGGTTGAAATAAAAGCAATGCGATAACTTATACAATAAAATTAGAAACACTTATTATAATCTTTTCTTTTCTGGTGGCCTTTCGCAGATTGTCGTAGACATGCAAAATGCGATGAATATAGTTACATAAGGATGACATTCAACATTGGAAGATCTCTCATTATTAGGGACTTCTACAGTTGCAGTGCTTTACTTTTAATTTAGGTAACCTATCAAGATGTGGAATTTGCATTCTTTTTATTTCTAAGAGGTAATCAAGAAATGTTAACAATAGCTTTCTGTCTTCAATAAATTTTTTATGTAATTTTTTTAGAACTCACAAGTTTATTTTTTATTATTACAGTTTTAGAAAAGGTTGGCAGTGACATCGCGTACACCTTTTTCTTTTATATTTTCTTTATTTGAAAGAGTTTTGATTAAAATGAATTGCAAGTAAAATGCCATGAGGGTTTTTTTTGTATCACTCTTAGCAATAATATTTTTGAAACAAAGGTAATACAATAATTTATAATAAAATTATAAACACTTAAACAATAATTATATAAGTTTTTTTTTTCCTTTTGTAGTGCCTTATTATGGAATATGGTGGATGTAGGCGTGTGAAATGCAATGAACATGGTGGCATAAGGATGATATTCATAGTTGCAAGTCATTTCATCATCAAGGACTATCGTAATTGCATCTTCTCATTGTTGATTTATGTAACCTTTTAAGATCAAAGGCTTGTGTTCTTTTCATTTGTAAAAGGTGATTGAAAAGTTTATCAATAAGTTTAACAGAGATCGAGGTGCAGTCCAAATGGTTCAAACTAACACTCCCAATTTGTTGCAAGATCCTTTGCGAGGAATTGACTGTCCAATGACTAGGAGAAGGATAAAGATGATGAAAGAGGCTTAACAAGGTTTAATTAAATCCTCTTGCCACATGGATAATTTGAGCTTTTGAAGATTCCTTATTCTATATGGAATAAGTTTCCTTACTTGTTTAGGATTGTTATTTTTTTGGGTTTCCTTATTAGATTAGGATTGTTATTAAAGTTTCCTTACTTGTTTAGAATTGTTATTTAAGTTTCCTTATTAGATTAGGATTGTTATTAAAGTTTCCTTATTAGATTAGGATTGTTATTTAGGTTTCCTTATAGGATTAGGATTATAGTCTTATTTTCCAACTTAAGTTAGGATTTCTATTCCTACTTAATTTTGGACATCCTTTTTATTTAGGATTATGATGTTTACATGCCTATATAAAGGCTATAAGTATGTAAAACGAATTTCATCATATCATTAATAATATTGAGATATTTTAGCAAGCTTTGCTTTGCTTTCTTGTGTTCTTGGCAGAATACAATATTTTGACTTATCAAGAGAGTGATCAACCTTTGTGGCGTCTTCAAGATTGGAATTTTAAGGACTTAGATTCCTTAGGTTCTAATCTGATCATCTACAACTTGTTTTCTAGTTTCTTGGGTGCGCATAACAACTGATTCAAGAGTTCCTAGGGCAGGTCGTCTAGTGGGTTCGTATCAAAGTTTTTAAAAGTGCAATTTAAATATTTATCACATTTGACAATGTAGTGTATACCAACTTTCAACACTATTTATATTTATGGTAGGTAGAGTTTTTATTGGTTATAGATATTATTTTCTTCGTTTTTATTGAAATTTGAGAATAGTTTAAGTTATTTGATTATATATTTTCTAGTACGTGGCCATGGGAAACAAATGAGTAAGTCAGATTTGAAGAATTCATGGCCATAAATTTTGAAAAGTATAGGAAGATAAAAAATAAACTCGATTGCTTGCACAAGAAAATTGACAATATTGAAGAATCAGAAAACCATTTTAATTCTTATTCCTTAAACGTTCAACGTATTTTTGATCTTATGGACAGATTATCTAATGGATTAAGAGCACAGACCATTACTCAGCAGGTGGCAAGGAAATAAAGTAGTAATAGACAAACAGAGAATTGAAGTGCAGAGACAATTAAGTAATCTGATTAATGTAATAAGGAAGAATGTGAATTAGGTGAATGCATTATTTGCTCTTAAGTCACTAGCCAACTTGATTTGTTTCCTCACATATATCCAATTAAATTTATAATATATATGCTAAATTTAATTTATAAAGCCTCAATGGTTGGTTTAAAATTAATTATTTGAAATAACCTAGCTAATTAATCTATGTAATGCATTTAAATATAAATCCTTTGCATAGCAATACTCTAATTCTTACTTGTATGGTTTCTCTCATCAAGAAAAAGTTATCTTTTGTATTTTTTAAGGTTAGTTATTTAATTAGGACGATTATTATACAAATATAAATGTTATTATAAGTGAGATTGTCGTTTGTAGTGAGTATCCTTACGGATAAGATGAAATAAGGCATAATTTTGTGTCCTGAGAAGGGGTTAACAGTGACACTAGGACTTTATATACCTTTTTCATTTAACAAACTTTCTTTATTTAAAAGTTTTTATATTTTTAAATAAATTGTAGTTAAAATGCATCAAATTTCTTTTTCTTACTAATAACAATGTGGTTGAAATAAAGGTAATGCAATAACTTACACAAAAGAAAAAATTAGAAACAGTTTTTTACAATATTTTATTTTGTAGTGGCCTTCTGCACAATACTGTGGACATGAAAAATGCATCGGACATGGCCACATGAAGATGATCTTCAGCATTTGATGACCTTTCTCTGTTAGGGATTGCTATACTTACAATGCTTCATTTTTATTTATGTATATTCTATGAAGAAGTATGACTGATAAGTGCGTACAATACGCATTTATTGGGTATTTCGAGACTTGAATTATTTTGTAAGTCCTCAACTTTAGTTAATATTTGATGAATTTTAATGTTTTGCATAGAAAAGATAGCAAACGGGTATTGAAGATGAAATCGGCTTTAGAAAGCAATGTCGGAAAAGTTACAAAAGAAATAGGGACTAAAACGCAAAGTTGAAGGGACCAAATTGCAAGGAAATCAAAGCTGGAGGGGATGGTGCGGTCGCGCCATGCCCACGCTCCAATCTTATTTTGGCTGTGAGGATGGCGCGGCAGTGCCACGGAGGTGAGCGACTGCGCCACCCATTTTGTTCTATAGCGCCCTAGCGAGGATTTTGGGCACTCCAGCGCCTCCTGAATGTATTTGGACGAATTTTGGCCGTGAAATCATCACCTAATGGCCTGATTTGGACATCTTTTAGGTTTATATGTTTTTAGGATGATAGCCACCAAAAGGAAGCAACCTAGAATAGAAATTGAGAGGTTTTTGGAGTAAGAAAAATGAAGAACAAGTGAAGATCCTAGAGAGAGAAGTGAAGTGATTCAAGTTGGAGCCCTTGGAAGAGGACTTGAAAGAGGATCATTAAAGCTTGAATCTCTAGTCTAGTTTTCCTAAACTCTTTAACTCTTATTTTGTATTTCATTTGAACTTTAAATGTTGAACTTTATGATTATGGAATACATGTTGATTGTTATGTTGTTATTTGTGAGGGTTGGCTAGTTTTCCTAATCTAGGGTCTTGATGAATCTTGTTTAAATTATGTTTTAATTAATTGGCATGTTATTAATGTTGTTATGGTTTGATTCACTTGTATTTATCTTGCTTAATGTTCTGATTTGTTAATTAATTAATGAATTGGTTAAATTGGAGATGGATGAATTAAGTCTTGGGAAAGATTAATTTGTTTGTCGGACTAAGTAAACACAATCTAAATAGTTGTGAGACCGGGAGGTAATTGACATGTAGATAATCAAGTTAACGATTAGGATTTTAATAAACTGGGAGGTAAATTGGGTTCTAAGCGTTAAATAACAAGTAATATTTAATGAGCGTATAATTATTCAGGTTAGATAGGGATATCAACTTGAATAATTGTGCGTAAAACCTTAACTTACGCTTGGGAGAGGTGTTAAGGTTGACTTAAATCTTGTGATTAGGGAATTAGTCCAAAATGCATTAATAATAGCCAATTAGGAGAAATACGTGATTGATAAGTAAAATTAAGACCCTAGGTAATTCATCATTGCATCTTTCATCTTCTTAAATTCAATTTCTATTCCACATTTATTAATATTTGTGTCTTAGTTTATTTTCTATTACAATTAATCGATTTAGTTTGCTTAGATAAAATTGACCTTGCAAACTATAGTACTTAGTAGTTAATTTGAATATTAATACTTGTGAGACGATATCTTTTCTTATCACTTTATTACTTGATAAGACCCGTGCAGTTGCGGTTAGCATAGTCGCGATCAATGACTTGTGTTTTTTTCATTTCTAAGAGGCCATCAAGAGCTGTTATTAATAAGTTTATGACTCTAATAAACTTTTACAATTCTTTTTAAAACTTAAAAGTTGATTTTGTTCATTATTATTGTTTCATAAATGGTTGGCACTGACACCATAGATCCCAATTTTAGGTACAAACTCTCTTCTTAAATTTTCTTTTGTACTTTTTTTTATCTAAAAGGGTTTTTGACTAAAATTAATTATAAGTAAAATGCATAATTGTAATATAATAAACAATGAGGGTTCTTTTATCATTTTCAACAACATGGTTAAAATGAAGGTAATAATACAATAAATTATACAACAAAATTAAAAAAAAAATTATATAATTTTATAAGTTTTTTTTTTTGTAGTGCCTCACTGTGGAATGCGATGGATGTGTGGAATATAGTGGATGTTGACTTGTGAAATACACTGAATATGGCTACATGATGCTCGTTGTTGAAAGTCCTCTCATTATCAAGTATTATTGTAGTTGTAGTTTCTTATTGTTGATTTATGTTAACTATCAAAATTAGGGGCATGTGTATACCGATATTAAGCACTATTTGTATTTAAGGTAGCTAGAGTTTTTATTGATTATAAGTATTACTTTGTTTCATTTTTTTTTATTTAAATTTGAGAAGGCGGTGGCGGTAGGAAACAAATAAGGGAGCTAAATTTGGAGAAATTCATGGCCAGAAAGTTTGAAAAGTTTGGGGAGATAAAGAAGAACTTGACTACTTGCACAAGCAAATTAACAAGATTGAAAAAATCACAAAAATCAAGAAGTATAGTGGACGTGACTACATAAGGATGACCTTCGGCATTAGAAGACCTTTTTCTATTAAGGATTGCTAATGCTTTACTTTTGATTTATTTATTCTATGATGAAGTAGGACTTGTGCTCTTTTAATTTCTAAAAGGCCATCAAGAATTGTTATCAATAAGTTTCTAACTCCAAAAAATTTTTATGCAATTCTTTTTCGAACTTAAAAGTTTATTTTTTTTAATTATTATTATTTCAAAGAGGTTGAGAAAGACACCACAAATACCATTTTTGCCTACAAACTCTCTTATTAAATTTTCTTTTATATTTTTTTAAAAACTAATTGTAAGTAAAATGCATGTATGCAATATAATCAATAATGAGGGTCTTTTATCATTCTAAATAATATGGTTAAAATGAAAGTAATACTATAACTTATACAATAAAATTAAAAGAACTTAAATTTTTTTTTCCTTTTCTAGTGCCTTACTGTAGAATGTGATGGTTATATGGAATACAGTGGACGTGGATGTGTGAAACACAATGAACATAGCCACATAAGGATGACGTTTGGAAGTCCTCTCATTATCAAGGGCTATTGTAATTGTGGTGTCTTACTGTTGATTTATGTTACCTATTAAGATTGTAGATTTATGTTCTTTTAATCTGTAAAAGACGATTGGGAAATGTTATCAATAAGGTTTAAAAAGTGTAATTTAAACATTTATCACAATTGATAATATAATGTATACCACATTAAGAACTATTTATATTTATGGTAGCTAGAGATTTTATTGATTACAGGTATTACTTTGCTTCAGTTTTTATTTAAAGTTGAGAGTAATTCAAGCTATTCGTTTGTCTATCTTCTAGTATGAGAGACAAGGCAGTCATATTTGGAGGAATTCATGGGTAGAAAGTTTGAAAAGTATAGCAAGATAAAGAAGAACTCAATTGCTTGGATGAACAAATTTACAAGATTGAAGAATCATAAAACCATCTTAAAATTTATGCTGCGAAAGTTTATTTGTTTATAATCTTATGGATAAATTATATAACAAATTAAGAGCACAGACTACTACTTAATAAGTGGCAAGGGAAAAAAGCAGCAACAAGCATGCATATAGTTGAAGGGTATAGACAATTAATTTAATTTATTTTTTTTTTCAAAAGTATGAAATACTACTAAGGTAACCCAAGAAGGGGGGGGGGGGGGGGGGGGGGGGGGGGCGGTGAATTGGGTTTTCAAAAATTCTATAAATAAATGTGTTGGCGGAGAGGAGAATAGCCTCCATCAAGGGTGTTGGCATCGTATTCGAGATGAGGAGCATTTTGCTTGATTTGGTGGGTCTTCATTTTGCTTGATTTGGCGGGTCTTCATTTTGCACGGGTAGAGACTAGCATTCTTGAAACCTTGGAGCTATGTAATTGAAATGGCTGTTGAACTGTGTCTACTCCTTTGTTGTAGGAAATGTGTAGCTAAGTTGATTACTTCCATTAGAGGACCTGAACTAGGAACCCCTTGGTGGTGGGATGCTCGAAAATGTGTGGCCTTGAATGTTCTGCACTGCCAACCCATTCCTTGGTCAGATACAAAGTAACAATGACCCTTCATATTAACATAAGCTGTAGTATTAACATTGACAAAGGCGCAAAAAATGGATTTGGTATTAATAGTTGTCGCTATATAAGGCACCTCTAAAACGTATACACTCTCAACAAAGATCACTTTCATTGTGGTAGTTTGACTGATTAGATTAATCCCATAGAACGCATACAAAATCTGTATAAATTAATCATACACTATATTCTAATCCACACAAAATAGTCTTACTTCTCCACTAATGTAAACAACACCAACATTCAAAGTACATTTCCAAAAACCTCTAAATCGAACTATCGTAATTGGTAATTCCATAACTATACCAAAATACCAAAATCAAAAGTAGATTATTGTAGAAATAACATAGTTACTAGCTTTCTAATACTTAACATAAGCGAACATCCATCCATCCCATGAAAGTTTACACTTGAAGCAGAAGCTGATATGGAAATGACTTTTGACTACGTCTTTATCTTATTAGAAACTTACTGTTGAGTAAGGCTCGATTTCTTCCAACTCAAAAGAAGGTTTCGAGTAAGGCAAAATTATGCCTTGCTTGAAAGTAGTATTTGGTAAGGCGAAATTTCTCCCTACTCAAAAGTAGGCCAAAATTTTGCCATACTCAAAAGTAGGTTTCGAGTTTGATATCATTCAACTTGAAAGTTGTTCCTAGATTGACTTTAGCCTCTCCAATGTTTCATTTTCCCTAAGATCAACCATTAGAAGCACTAACCTTTGTAAACTTGTAACTTGATTGAATAATAGTTTAGTAGCAAGATTGAATTGAAATTAATACAATGTATGGAGCATGAAGATTTTTTGTTGGGGTTGGTTGCTGTTTTGGAAAGGAAATGTTAAAAGAAGAAGAAAAACACGTGTTTGATTATGGGCAATCGGGTAATTTTGTCTGGAATAATCAAAATGGGCCATTTTTTATTGAAATTATGTTGGATGAGTATTTTAAAAATTTTCTTAGTAAGTAGGGATATTTTTGGTTATGTCTCTTCTTCCATAGATACTATTATAAAATAAAAAAAAATCAGATAATTTGAAATAATATAAATTATTACTAACTTAATTTTTGAATTTTATATAGGCATTTATCTTATTTTATTTTATTTTGAATCTTAGAACAAATTATAACTAAATAAGTTTTCTTTTTATTTTCTTATATTTATAAGAAAATTTAATTTAAAGAAGCCAAAGCTTTAAAAAAAAATGATTTGCTATAGTTGGTTGGCTTTTAGATTCAAACCCATAATCCATATAAAGGACACAAAAGTATCAAACTTTGGTTTTGAGAAAGATCAAGGGTGGTAAGAGAGAAAATTTAAAGAGGATAGTGGAGGAATGTGATGAAGTTTCAAGCTTTTTCTTATTCAAATTAAACTTTCTTATGAATAAAAATATAAATAAATTATTGTCTTTTAAAACTTTAATTATGTGGTACTTTGGCTATGGTGTTGAGAAGTGAAAGAGAGAGAAAGAGGAGATTAAATGATAGTAAAAGTGATTGAGAAAGGGAAGAGGATGTGTACAGAGGAAGAAAAAAAAAAATATATTTTCTTTATTTTTGTGACATTTGAATTAATAAAATTATATTTTATTATCACTTCATCACATAACTATATTAAAGTATACAATTGTCCTAAAAAAAATAATAGTTTATGTTAACGGAGATAATGTCAAAGGAGACTCCGAGTATTAACGATAATAAAAGATGTCGAGATATTACGCAAAACAACAAGAGGAATATGAAATTCTCTCCTAAAAGTTAGTATGTGTTGTAACTAGTAGATCTCATCCATCCTGACACAGAGAAATGGAATGTTAGGTGAGCGAAAAATATTAATCAGACCCATCATTTTTATAGATAATATAAAAGACACTTCCAATCAAATATCAAATGAAACCTTATATCCTACCTATAAATTCACCCTTTACTTCCATTCAAAACACATCGGGAGCTTAGTCTCCTTCTCTCACTCTTATTCTCTCATTAGCTATCTTGAGTGTGTAAAATTACTATGCATCCCTTTTACATTATGTAATTTATAATTGTGACTAAGGATTTTACATATTTATATTTGAGCTAATAGTTTTACAATGCACAATTCTCAAGGAGTATTATAATCTTTTACTTTATTTTTATTTTACTACTACTGTTATGAATATACTTTATGATTGTCACGATGATGAAACTTTCATATCAGAAAATAAGGATAGTATATTATGTTACTTTTTATAATGTTATTATTATGACTATGCTCTGTGACAGCGCCCCTTCAGGCCCTAGAAAATATTGTGAATTTTTTATTATAATATTTATATTTTAGTCTCATTTCTTAAATTTATATGCAGTTTAATCCTTATACTTTGAAAATTTATCTATTTACCCCTTATTTGATTTATAATTTTTTAAAATATTACTTGATTAATTTTATTTTTCAGTCATTTTGGTTTCGCAAAATTTTTTGGCCCTCCTAGTTATTTAGTCCTGACTCCGCCCCTACTCTGTGGTTGCCATTAGAGGTGGCAAAAGGGCGGGCTGACTTGAACACGGCCCGGCTCAACTTGTGAATAGTATCGGCACGGCCTGATACGGCACGACACTGTTCACGGGCTGGGCAGAGAAAAAAAGTCCGTGGACCGTGCCGTGACGAGCTCAAAAAAAATTCATGAGTTACTATTTAGCTCATAAACAGTAGAATCTCATCACTATTCACTATGAACAGTATATTATGAACAGTGACACTGTACAGGTCCGGTGGCTGCATTTTGACGAACAGGCCGGCACGATATGAACAGTAACCGTGCTTATGGGTCGAGCCGGATCAGTATATTTTACTGTACATATTGTACTGGCTCTGCCCGAGAGCTTGTTGGGCTCATTTTTCATGGGCCGTGCCGGCCCATTTGCCACCTCTAGTTGCCATTAATTGGATCTTTCACAACAAAATGTAAAGATAATCTATTATATATTTTTGCAACCCCAAGAGAGAGTTGAAGAGAAGAATTGAAGAATTGAAGAATTGAAGAATTAAATATACAAATATTAAGTGATATTATATTTGTAATGTGTCTCTCAAATTGAATATTGATTTGCACTCAAAAGTTTAAAATTATTTTTTTAACAAAATACATATTTAATGCTTTTTAAAAACTAATATGGCTATATGATTTTGATGTGAATATTTTGAGTATATGAAAATAGTCATAAGTTTTTGGGGACCAAAATGAAAGATTTTGAAACTTGACAATAGACTAAAATGCAAAATTTTTAAAATTATGAACAGTACTTGTAAATAGTGATAGTGCCTGGTTGACCGACCCTGCCAACCTGATTGGCCAACTTGAGGCAGAATGCCCTTCAAATCAATTTAAACCACTTGGTCGACTGACTTGACCTGTCCGATCGACCGACCTTTTGAAAAGTTGAATTTTGGCACCCTAACGGCCAGTAACAACTAATTTTCTAACTTTTACTATAAATATTAGCTTAAACTCATTTGGACCAAGTTTTGTACCCTTGAAAAACTTTGTTACATGTCTTAGAAGTGCAATATAAAGAATTTGAGATTTCATTTACAAATCAAACATTCAATTCATACACACTCTAGTTTTTCATTTGTATTATTCTTTGAAAAAGAGTGTTTGTATTTTTCTTGATAAAATTCTTTTATCAAGGTTATTTTCTTTATAATTATTGTGAGGTTGAATGTGAAAGAAATACACTTGGTGTGATGTTTGAGTGACACTCTTAAGTCACTTGGTTATAGAGGTTGAAAAGACATATGATCAAGTCTTTTTGGTGTAAGGTTTAAGTGGCACCGGAAAGTTCACGTAGTGTTGTATATGCTTGCCTTGAGTTGAAGGCATATTAGTGAAATCCTCAAGCGTTTTGGCTTGGAGGCATGGAAGTAGGTCGGAGTTTACCGAACCACGTAAAAACCATTGTGTTTGTTCTCTCTCCCTATACTCTTTATTATTATTTATGTTTATATTTGTTATACACGTTACTCTTACACACTTGAAGCTTAAATTGTTGGCATTTACATATTGATGATTAGGATTGTATATATAATTTATTATATTATACTTTAGAAGGATTTGAATTGCTTGGTGTTGATAGTGAGTTGCTATAAATTTGTTAAAATTCTTAAAAACCCAATTCACCCCCCTTTTGAGTTGCCTTAGTGGTATTTCAATCTTTAATGAAATGTTAAAACTTCTACATAATAATTTTTATGTAATGTAAAGATCGTAAAAGGTAACATTATCAAAAACCTAAATTTTTGAAACTAGAGCCTAAAGTTATGGATTTACAAGAATCATTTATATGGACTTGATGTTCCATATACAAATTAAAGGGACCCAAAGTCCTATGAAATAACTATAAAGAACTAAAAGTTCCATGCAATTATTACATATTAGAGCCTAAATTTCTGAAAATAAAGTTTACCTTTGGTGATTATGTGAACTAGAAAATTGCCCAAGAAATCTGAATTTTAAGTAGGACCGTTGTGACTTCTCTAATCTTTCCTGATTATGGTAAGGATTTAAATCTCACAGTAGAAGGTTGAAGAGGATCATAAAATTTTGTTTGGGACTCTTAATTGGTAAGTTTTACTATTTTTTTTTTTGTTTTTCTATAGATCTTGCAAATAAGTTCTAAACATGTATTCTTAATACATTTCATAGGTTATGTTGAAATGAATTTTCATGTCATAGGCCTTGAAGGCACCATTAAAAGAAAGATGAAAATATCCCTAAAGGATAATTAAAAACTATGACTCCTTATTTTCAATATTACAAATGGAACATAGTTTCCTAAAATAAAGAAAAATTATAAATTCAATGTTGAATAATTCAGCCTTATGTATGGTTACTTCATAATTGAAATTGTGAGTATTGATATAAAAATTGCTTTATCATCTTTCCATTCCCAGAAGTGAATGAAATTATTATGGAAGTTGTACAAAATGATGAAAAATAGCCCTTGTAATGGCTACATATATAATTAACCACAAAAGGTGGAATGTTTGTAGTGTGACAATTTTATCATAACTTAGCATGAAGTGACATAAAATGACATGAAATGTGTACTTGTAGTATACTAAATTATCTAATGAAACCTAATTAGGCTACCATGAAAATAAAGAAAACACTAAGACTATTTATTTGGTTTTAAAAAAAATTAAGACTATTTATTTGGTTTTCTTTTTATTGATTATATTAGTATCATTTGCAATTTATGATAAGTGTCTCAAAATATATCTGTTATAGGGAAAAATACACTTGGACACGTGATGAAAAGTAAGCCCATGAAAGTCCAAATCAGCTCGCTGCGAGGTAACCTACTTCGCACCCACCTCGTGTCCACCTCAAGGTAAGACGTGGTATAAGCCTTGCTCGCTGTGGATAAGTAAGACCCACTGTGAGCTGAACTCCCCACTGAGTATAGCCAACAAATTCGCCATTTGAGTGGTCAGGTAAGACCCACTGTGAGTTGGGCTCCCCGTTGAGTATCGCCAACGTATTCGCCATTTGATTGGTTAGGTAAAACCCATTGTGAGCTAGGCTCCCGGTTAAGTATCACCAACGAATTCTCTATTTGTTGATATTGCCCAACGTGACCATATATTGTGGCACAAATGGGATTACCTACGTGGCCATATACCGTAGCACTTGTGAAAACGCCCATGTGATCATATACCGTGGCACATGTGGAAACGCCTATGTGACTATATACCATGGCACATATGGAAAGATGTGACTATATATCGTAGCACGCCAAAATAGACGAAGAAGATAGCTCAATTTCTTCATTGCGCCTTGAAACGGTCGGACCCGCCTTTAATAGATAAGAACTTTGCCCTCTTGAGCAAGAGAGGTAAGATACCTAGCTGCCTTAGACAGGTGGGACGCCCAGCTGGTCAAACACCTAGCTGCATGAAAGCCCACCTCATTGTGCCCCCAAAGGGATCCTTAAAATGGCCCGACACACAAGAAAACATATTGCGAAGACCACTCCAAAGGCAGGGGACAACACTTGGTTTTGGCAGTAGCTAGGCTGATACTGTGCAGATCCTGCCTGACATTGTGCAGTCAGTGCGCAGAGCCCAGGTGGGGGACCATGCACCAGCTGGACGAATGAAGTCACGCCACTTGCCCACAAAGTACATAGCAATCTTCGTGGCTAATAGAAGCTCAACACGTGTCGAATGATCTTGGATAAAAGAAAGCTCACCAACCATAGCTTGCCACATGACATATGAGTTGGGCCACCAAGGTCCAATGGGAGAGGAACACGTGGAAAGGTAAGCATCCTAAAACTAGGGCAAAATGGATTATCCAATCAGGTACGAGCATTTCTTAGTTTTCATATAAAAAGATATTTTTCTTGTTGAAAAAGGGGCAAGTCATAATTTTTCTAGCCACCTTATTCCTAGGAAAATGGCTCTCTTCCCAAAACAGATTCCTTCTCTTCCTCTATCATGTACACAACCTCCATAGCCAAAAACTCCATGAACATAAATAGAAACCTATAAAAAAATCCATTGTTTGTCCTTTTGAATCTCCATTCACATTATTCGTCACCTGGGCAAGATCATCTCTTTGTGCTTCTTCCTCATCACCTTGGCATACCTTTGATTCTCTCCATTTAGAGGGATATACCCAAGCCCTCGTTCTATTTCTCTCGGACCTGAGGCTAACTTAGGCATCGGAGAGGGGTCGCCGAAGAGGAGACTCATGTCTGAGCCCTGCTCTGTTTTGCAGAAAGTCGCTGACCAGCTCGGTGAAATCCTTGGGTTGAGAGTGTTTGGACATGAAAAGAGGTGGGCTGGATAGTTATTTGAGGGACGAGCAGTAGGTGTAGTGTCGCTTGAGGGGTCTTGGAAAGTTTCGGAGTCATTTGAGTTGAGCTGGGAGGTGGTCAGAGGTAGTGAGCTGGGAGGTGGTCAGAGGTAGTGATCTGCGACGTGGTCAGAGGTAGTGAGCTAGGAGGTGGTTAGAGGTAATGATTTGGGACGTGGTCAGAGGTAGTGATCTAGGATGTGGTCAGAGGTAGTGAGTTGGGAGGTGGTCAGAGGCAGTGAGCTGGGAGGTGGTCAGAGGCAGTGAGCTGGGAGGTGGTCTGAGGCAGTGAACTAGGAGGTGGATAGACTTGGACAGTGAAGCAGCAGGGTGGTTTCTGGTGGTTTGGGATTGCAGACTTGGCTCGTACGTGAACACTTGACTCAAGCCACTCGGCCGCCTCGGGTGCATCTATTCTATTTTTCTGTGTGGGTGCGGGGTTTGTAAAATTTGTACATCAACAATATCATTTAAATATATTTTAGAAGACACTATTGTATTACTATTTAATTTAAAGTCTCTATTTATATAAAAATTATGAATTTCGTCGGTACAATTTTAATTTGCATGTTTTCATGATCTAAAGCTCAATTATATGCAAATATGTATAATTGCATAAGTTAACATATATATAATACTCATGTGAAATAGTAATATGGTGTATTTTGTGTATAGGTAAAAGGAAGATCAAGTTACAGTTAAAAAAGAACAAAATGATCAACGTCATATTTTTTACTTGAGCACTAATTAGTCTAATACTCATATCTTTGTCTATCTACCTCCAAATACAATGATTTTTATTTCAAATGGAAGTTGACTTAATTTATCATAATTCATATTCAAAGGTCATTTCCATATTTGGAATGGTTCATTACCAAAAGTTTAAAGAAATACAATAAAATATGGTCATACTATTTGCAGCTTAGACCTGTGAACATCCTTCTATGTTTTAGGTATAACTTTCTCCACAGTGCACTAATTGCATTACTTCTTATAAAAAATGAACCATAAGAGAGGCAACTAGAAACTTTATGTTATGCACAAGTTCTACTTCATGCATTTGGGTGGCTGAAAATAATTATGATTCAGACAGTAACTGTTAACGTTTTAATTTGAACGTGCATTAGTATTTTAAGGATAACTTCCACTACACTAATCCAAATGCTATGATTCATGAAGCATTGAAACGCTTATTTATGGGACCATACTATTAAGAAAAAATATTTCTCTAATTTAGAGTAAAAGATAGTCAAAAGGGATTCTTAATATGAAAGATAATGTGATGATGAAACTTGCCACTTGCATGTATTCACATATGTAAATTCTCTTTCATCTTGTCTATATAAACCTTTGTTTTGAAAACTTGAGGTAGTTTGTATTCTCTGAATACTTTCACCTCTTCTTCTTCTTTTTTCTTCACATAATGTATTTCTAATTTCATAATTAGGGCTACGGGCGAATTTTTGATGGTTGTATAATTTTGTTCTTTGATCTTTTGTTTTGTTCTTTATTATCAACTTTTCTATTGATTGAGTACTATATTTTACTAGTGATTTTGATTTGTTAGAAACTTTGATTTATTAGTAATAAATGGTACATTCAATGTAGGCATGGCAAAAACCTAAGTTCGGGTCGAGTTTTCAAAAACCCATATCGGATCTAGGTTTATTTTTTATACATTTGATTCAGCCTGAGCTCGAGTTTAATAAAATCAGGCCAAGTCAAAACACGGACCGGACCAAACAGGGTAAAAAAATCTAGCTTTAAAAGTCCGAAAAAATAATTTTTTTTTTTATTTTTTTGTTTACGGGCTATATTTTAACTCGGGCCAATCCAACCCAGCTTTAATTTACTTGAAGCATGGAAGACTAGGAATTAACTTAGGCACGGGCCCAACCCAGTCTATATTTAGGGCCAGGTTAAACTCAACGTTTAAAAACCAGGTGGCTCATGCTCGAGTTTTTTTTACCATGCCTAATTGAATCCTAGGATATTTTCTACATATTAAGAGTAAGGTAACTTATAGTTCTTCATCATCAATTGAAAGGTAAGTTTTTTTTATTTCTTTGGGCTTAAATGTTATTCTTTTTCCAATTAAGATCATTTATTTTAATTCTTAATTGGGTAAAAAAGAAAAAAGGATAAAAAATCATTTCTATATATGTTATTAAAATGGATCTCTAATGCCCTAACATATAATAATAGTGAATTTAAATTTAACAAGGAAAAAAATTCATTTTATTTTCGTATTATTTGGACCTTTGAACTTGTGAATTTAATATAACAAATTCCTTGTAAACCGACACTCGGACTCCCGAATCTTTTTTACTTAAAATAACCTACACTTGGGTATTACAACCTAAAAATTGTAATAGTTTAATTATTGCACTTTATATATTTTCTCTCTTATAACTTTTTTTTTGTTTGAGTGATTTTATATTTTATGTTTCTTACTATTTTGATAAATGATGTTTATTATTTGTCATATGCCAAAAGCATGATATGCTAATTGATTTTAAAAAGATATTATTCCATGAGAAAATGAAAATTGAAATGCTCAAGCATGTGGTCCTTAATGAGACCTAGGAATGAAATCAGTCCTTGTTGAGACTAATGCCCTTATTGAGTTACCCATGAAATTTAGTCCTTATTAAGACTAATGCCTTTGTTGAGGCACTAATTAAATTAGTCCTTATTGAGATTAATGCCCTTGATGAGACACCTATAAAATTAGTCTATGTTGAAACTAATGCCCTTGATGAAGCACCAACGAAAATAGTCCTTGATGAGACTATTGCCCTTGATGAGGCATGAATAGACTCATGGTCCTTGATGAGATTAGTGTCCTTAATGAGATACTAAATTATATGGTCCTTGATGAGACTAATATCCTTGTGAGACATAAATGGAGTTAGCTCATGAGTATATGGCTATTGATGAATTTAGTGTCCTAGATGAGGCACAATAATGAGATCTTTAGAGATGCTTTAGTAGAGGAAAGAAATGATGAAAATTTTATACACACTTGAAAATGTGAAATTGAAAAATGGTTGTCATCGACAATGTGTTTGTATTGGCTGGTGATGATGATAAGCCATAAATGGTTGATGAATATAAAATAAGGCATGATTGACCCAAATGTTCTCTATCCAAACTTGATGTTTTGGATTTGTGACCCAAACTAGTTTTGATATCAAATTTATTGGTTATAAATGGATATATGTGAGAAACGTAAAATAAAGTTATGTGATATAAGGCATAACTTGTTATATAAGGTTTTTCTTAGAAACTTGGATATAATTAATGCCTATGAAGAGATATATATGTATATATACATATTTATTATGTTTACATTTCTAATTAGTTTGGCTTTAGAAGAGAAATATGATATGCACCTTTTGGATTTAGTAATGGCTTATCTTTATAAGGCCTTTTAATATTTAAGAATCCATGATGGATTCAAAAATTTTGAAGCATATAATAACTACATCATGGCTTATACTTTATAAAGCTACATACATGTTTATGCATGTGATATAATTGTCTCATTAAATATTTAATGATCTTCTTATGTCCTTGCGTTTTCAATCATATATTGATTTTGCTTAATAGTAGCATATGTTGATAATATGAATATTGGCATTTTTGCATGAATTCAATATACTACTAAAAATTGAAAACATTTGATGAGATTATTTTATTCTAGTAAACTAATGCAAAATCCAAAATTTGTTTATTTTGGTTATATAGGTTATTTATTTGATTCGTACAAAACTTTATCATAAATAGAATATATGACATAACAAATTTCTAGTGAACTATAGATTATTATTGCAGCACCTTCAAATTATATTCAGAAAGAGCATTGAATAAAGCAAATTAGAGATACAAATAACTGTGCTCAATCATTCAATAATGCTATAATGAGGATACTCTAAGCATCTTGTTGCTTGCATTACAAAATATATAAAAGTTTATAGCATTGGCATGCGTTGATTTCATAAGTTGTCTATTAATACAAGTTATGTTGAGGGTGCTATCAGAGGAAGTATTTATGAAGAGAAGCGAACATCTTATGAGGGGGACTAAAATTCTGAGTAAAGAATTTCTACAACTAGTTTAGATATATATGCATTGTACTCTTTTTCCCTTCGACTAGTTTTTATCCCACTGGATTAGCAACGTTTTTAAAGAGGTAACATTAAACACGTTCAACATCACTTTTATGTCTAAATTGTATTTTTACGTTAAGGTTTTATCCCACATGATTTTTTTCTTAACATTAGCAAAATACAATTAAAGGTGATAGAATATGAATGAGAATGTTATGAAAATGATGAAATTCAAGTGAGAGTGTTGTAAATAGTAGATTCCATCCATCGAGAGACATAAAAATGGAATGTTAAGTAAGCAAAAAATATTAATCAGACCCTTCATTATTATAGATAATATCAAAAGCACTCTTAATCAAATATCAAATGAAACCTTATATCCTATTTATAAATAGGGGTGGGCATAAAACTCAACCCGAACTGGACCGGACCGAAACCAGACTGGAACCGTTGGGTTTGGTTCGATATTTCATTTAAATTGGTCCGATTTTAATTCTTAAATATAAAAACTCAGAAATTTTGGTTCGGCTTCGTGTTTGACTCAAAAAATTAGGACCAAATCGAAATTATTATTTTTTAATATTTTTCTTATAAAACGATGTCATTTTAAGAAAACAACGTCGTTTTATTTTTAAAAATTTTAGAAAAAATTAAGAATTTAATCTAAGAACCGACAACCCAAAACCCAAATCATTCGATCCGATTTTATTTCAATTTCTTCTTGCATTTAGTCTAGTTTTTTTATTTCTATCTGATTAGGACCGATTCTAAAATTTGAAAATCTGAAGTTTTCGGTTTTGGCCCGAGTTTTCAAAAACTCGGACCAGAGCGGACCGTGCCCGCCCCTACTTATAAATACACCTCTTGCTTCCATTCAAAACACACCTAGAGCTTAGTCTCATTTTTTCACTCTTAGGGTCTGTTTAGTATAACTTGCTAAGTAAATTTTTTTAAAGTAGAGCTTTTAACAAAAATTTATTAATTATTTGGTTGTTACAAATAACTTTTTAAAAAATTAGGGTAATTATTTTAATATACAAATTTTTAATGTTTAATTTTAAAAAAATAATGTAAAATTTTTAAAATAAAGTATATGTGTTTTAGATAATTTCGTCTTTTAAAATAGTTGAAGAAATTTTATTATCAAAATCTTAAATTTTGAGCTTTTGGAAGAAGAAAAATATTTTTTAGAGTTATTTTCAATCATGCCTCACATTTATTGACATATATCATATATATACTTATTTTTGTGAAAGCCATCACTCTACCCCAAATAATAATAAAATAACTATTTTACCCTTATTTTAATTTAAAAATAAAAAAGAATAATAATATTTTAGTTCCTAAATTTTGATAAAATAACAAATTAAAATATATTTAAGCAATTTTAATATTTTTGTTCCTGTCGTGTTATTACAATTATCACCATTCGTTAAATTTTTTTTATTATATAATTAACTTTTTTTAAATAGTAAAAAACCTTAATTATACTACAATAAAAAGTCATAAATTACCGAAAACACAAATTAAACTCACGACACATAATTGTCGTTCACAATTTTTTAAAACAAAGAATAATAAAATTTATAGGGATTTGCTTGGATAATTATTATAATTTTTATTGGTAGATTTTTTAATATAATTTAAAAAAAAAATTTATTTCGAAAAAAATGAAAGAAGATAACAAAGAATGAAAGACAAAAATAATAATAAGAATTAAAATATTAAAATTGATTGAAATATATCATAATTTATTATTTTATTAAAATTTAGAAATTAAAATATTATTTTTTAAATTAAAATAAAATTAAAATAATTATTTTATTCCTAAAAACTAACTAAACAATGTAAAAAAATTAAAAATTAAAAATTAATTTTTATAATTTATAAACCTTTTGATTAACCAAAAAGTCGAAGGAAACGGCCACGTTTACATGATAATCTTACGTGAATGAATGCCGATTGATCCATCTTCGAACTAACAAACCAGCAGCGCAGCAAATTATAAACGTACATTACGATGACGGCGAAAGGGTGGATTGACGGGGACGAGACCGCCGGAGATATGCTTTCTCGACTTCTAACCGAACAGCTTCCCTTCTTGCTTCTTCCTCCACTTCACAGACTTCCTCTGCGCGTCGGCAATGTCGTTGAGCTCGTTGGACCCTCTGCTTCTGCCAAAACCCAAATCCTTATGCAGGTACTGATCTTGATCAGACGAAACTCATCGGCTTCCATTATTTATGAATTTCCTTTGTTTATTTTGTAATTAAATATTTTGAGCAGGCTGCAATTAGCTGCATTCTTCCTAAAGAGTGGAAAGATGTGCACTATGGAGGATTGGGGCGTTTGGTTATGTTCATTGACTTGGATTGTCGTTTTGACGTTTTGCGTTTTTCGCAAATGCTAAAGCATCGAATCATGGAAGCTAATGGTAATTGCAGACCTAGATTGATTAATTATGATGCAGTCCTTTTTTATTAAATTTGATAAGCACTTTTAAGTTTCATAGCCAAAAGGCTTAGATAAGTATTTATATTTCTTGGTTTAATACTTACGAAGTGTTCATTGGTGTTGCTAAATGTTCCCTAAGACTCTTTTTGTGTATTTAGTTTTTTGTTTAAAACAATTCAGGGCAACTTCTTGCTCTGCTTAGTTTGAATTCAATATTTAACATTGATACATTTTTCATTGAAGTTAAGAAATTCCCTTTGAAATGTGACAATCCTATTTCCTAGTTATCATGCCTCAGTGGGAATTTATTCTTACAATACTTAATTTTATCTATATCCATACAAATTATGATACAAGATAATTCTTAAGCAATATGATTTGTTTTAGCAAATAATTTTTTTGTTTAATTATATTTTTCACCATAGTAACTTTTAACTTTAGAATAGTTGCGAAATGATCAAACATGTATTATCTCACCATGTTGAAGTTTGCAAGCTCGTCAAAAATATTGAGGAATTCAAGTTCTTTTTCATTTAACATTGATCATGATTCTTCAAACTCTACGTACAGGAGATGGAATCTTGAGGACTAATGATGTCTAAAAATTAAAATTTTCAGCTGATGCCTTGTCATTTGTAATGGCATCAATTTCTGAATAAAAATAGATATTTTACGCACTGAATCATCTTAGGCTGAGTATCATTTGCCTTTTCCATCATTTTACATTTTTAACTATTCTATGAGCCAAATGTTTTTTTATTAGATATTCAATTTTTTCAGTTGACAAGATACTTGGTCCATATCATTTGTGGGAGACAGTAATTCTATTTCATATTTCTTCGTTATGACATTCCATTGTTATGGCTATATTTGGGGATGTATAGATTAGAGGGAAATAGAATATTTGTTGAAGATGGCTTAGAACAAAGTGAAGTTCTGCACCTCTCTTTAGTTTCTTCTCACTTTAGACAATCCTCATTCCTTTTAATTATTTGCAAATGGGAAAAGTTGCTGGCTGTTGTGTGAAGAAGAGTTATTGTGTCAAAATAGTTTTACTGATTCCATTATCTGTATTGTTTCCAGTTTAGGTATATTTTTGTACAGTCTTTTTGTCCCCTTTAGGGCATTTTGGATGTTGGTCCTTGTTTTTGTGCACTGCTAGGAGCCACTTTTGTATGTTATCTTTTTATTATCAACTGATATAGCAAAAACAAGCAAATATTCTGTTTTCTGTCACTGGTTGGAGAGTGAAAGGTTATGGTAGGAATTATGTGTGTAATTGATGATTCATGAAGAGTTTAAGACTGAACATAGTTAATAATCTTGGTGTTTTGAGCTGTTTGATGATTATCCATGAAGAATTTAAGGCTGAATGTAGATAATAATCAGTGTGTTGTGAGCTGTTTGATGGTTCTGAACTATGTTAAGAAGTAAAAAATGATGATTCATGCATCACATCTAAATAACCCTTGGTATTATACTTTTGGGTGATTGTATCGCACAATCATAAAAATAATACTAGAAGTTGAGGTTTTCTGTTAGTTCATTCATTCATATTACAAAACAGTTTATGGTCCTATATCTAGAAAGCGGTGGCACGAATGCAATAATAATACTAGAAATAAGCTTTTTTGTTCATTCAATCATATTACAAAGCCACAGTTTATGGTCGTATATGTATAAGGCCGTGGGCACCATTTACATTCTCTCCTAGAAATATTAAAATAAACTTGTGAAAAAGATACTACCATGATTCTTAAGGCTAAGAATATCTCCCCATAAGAGTCTTAGAAGAAAATCGACAACAGTGAATTATTTGTTGCAAAGAAGACTCTTTTCTAACAAACTTAAGAGCCCTTGACTAAACTGTTGGACTGCTCGTTTGACTTCAAAGCACACTATTTGGCTGCAGGGCTAATTCTGGTTCGTATATATAAATTTGAGTTTGGGCTTTTGATTATGTTCTTTTGTGCTGTTAATATAATATTAGAGATTGTTGCCACTCGTCCCCATAACAAATACAAGTTCCCTTGCTTCTTCTTAGCAAACAGAAACAAGGCATGATAGTTTTCTGTGTATTTTATATGCTGCTCAATGTCTTGTACTTTGTCAAATATCCCATAATTAAAACACTTCAGAAAAAAATGTCCTAATGTGCTAATGTGTCAAAATTTGGCTTATATTTTTTTTAAGGATTGAGCAATGAAGTTCAATGGGATGAAAAAGTTGGTGACTTGAAGAAAAGCCGTTCAAAAAGGAAACCTAGTATATCTTGTGATGAGGAACTGTTTGCATTGTGCATGAGACGGTTCTTGTATGTCCGCTGTTATGATAGTTTTGAGTTTCTTGCCACTCTTAAGGTGAGGAGCTTTTCTACTTTATATGTCATTAGCTAAAAGGCAAATTATGTGAGCTATTCTATTCTTCTTTTTTTTATCCTTCTCATACTGCCAGTCTTTCAGTTTAATTTGCTCTAGAAACTCTACTGTTTTTTTAGAGATGAAAAAAATCATGAGAAAGAATAAACTAGAAACTAGAGTAATGGAAATAACAAGATCTGAATTTTGGGAGGCATAGAAGACTGAACAAACTCAACTGATAAGGTGCTTGAAATCAACATTAGAACCAATTACCCGACGATTCTCCCACAGGCACTCTTAATAAATTGAATGTTAGTTTTCTGTGACTACATTAAAGTACCTTTTACAGCTATCTTCAGTAGTTACAGTTACAGATAGGTCGATATACTCTTCTCAATTGTATGGCAGATACAAAGGCCTACTGGTTTTGCATTGTTTGATTTTTCATTTGAAGAAATAATGCTTATTTATACTTGAATTGTGTAGTCCTATACTAATGTTGCCATTGTTTAATAAACTCTTGACATGGAATCTTTCTTGTCCATACAATATATAGTTCTTTTTACCTCCTTTTTTGTGGGGAGGGATATAACCTTCTGCATAAGAAATAATGAGTAAATGATCCTTATAAGAAATAAACATTGGGGGAAGCCCTGTAAGTCACAAGTCTACTTTTTATTGGATAAATTATGGCATTTGGAAGGTGCATCTGTTTTTTCTTGATTTAAGCAAATATAATTTTGGTTCCAGTTAAATACCTTCTAGTGGTAGCAAATTTTTGTATATTATGTGCAGAAACTGCATATTTATTAGAAGTGTGACTATATAGTAATGCGTCGATTATCTTTGTCCAAATGAAATATGGACCAACCTAGTGAGGTTCGTTTGCTCTGCTGGCTAGAAACAATTTGCACCCTGCTAGTAAAATAAATAAATACTTTATCAAATATAACAATGAAAACAAATTTAGAATGCAAAATGAGACCACTATTTATATATTTTGAGTCTCATCTCCTGGCTTTCTTTACGAATATGTACAGTTTATAATTGATACTATTATTGCGTAATAGGAGTTTTACTACTTATAGTTGATGCATTTACTGTTATTTATATAATGTGATTACTCAACATAACATGCCTTTTATTAGCTATAATTTGAGTTTCAACGGATGTAATAGCAAGGATGTGGAGTTGCATCTAGTATCATTCCAAGATTCCATTTGATTTTAATGTGATGAAAACTCATTTGGGATTCCTGTGGGAAATTTAAAAGTAACTTTAAATTGCTAAAACATAATTTAATTTTCTTAAATAAAATTTCAAAAGTATTCATATATTGCGATCCAACCTAATATATCAAGTTATTTCTCGTTAAATAGTTATTATTTTCAAATATATTTTCTTAACACTATTTTATGTCAAATAAGTAATATTTTCTTTATTTGTAAATTCTATTGTTGTGATAAATAATAGGTTGACACATGCATGTGAAACATACTTATATACATGCATGCATACATAATGCATCACTTGTATGTGTAAACCTATTCTTCTATAAGCCCTTTGATTTTTACCCAAATATAGGCAAGAAGGTTATATCAGCAGCTTCATGTACGCGAAGGTAGAAAATGAAATTGATGATTGCTCATGTAGTGATATAATAGAACCCAATTGCTTACAAATAGAAATATCACTGAATCTTGGGGCTTTATTATGTGTTTCAAACCAAAACTAAAAATTATGTGAAACATTTTATCTATTCTCAAGTTCCTTGTAAATGGTAAATGTACTATTTTCACCTCTTGTTCATTAAGTTCATTTTTGAATAAGCTTATATAGAAAATGGAAGATGTATGATTTTATTTACCTTCCTGGATTACAGACATTACATTGTCGACTTCAGCAGGAAAGTGAAGCACATGGAATTAGGTTTTATTTCCTTATGATTGACAGGTTTGTTTTGGATTTGGAACATCTGAATTTTTGCATTCTGCCTAGTTTTGGTATTTTTTATTCTTCTCTCTACATTTATGTTCTCTAATTCTTAAAGATTTATTTTTCTTTTATTCATGTTGAGGTAAGCTTTTGTTGTCTATAAATTATGGACAATATTTTCATTACTTTAGTGAAAGCAGAATATTTGAAACATGGTTTGATGCATATGTTATTGCAAAGGAGTATCTCATCTAAGAAATGTAGTTCACTAGAAGCCAAGTTTCAAGAAACTATATATGAGAACATACTTCAATGCTTGCAGGGTAGTTTTATTACTGAACAAGAATAATTATACGTTATTGATTTATTTTTTTGATCTGCACTTTTCCTGACCACTATTGGGAAGCCGTTGCAATGGAATTTTTTCATTTAACTAATCAATTTGCAAGTCAAACACTGAACTATTAAATGCATGTTTGATGTGGCTTCTCTATTGGCGAAAAGAGCATTTAATGCCAAAATCTATTTTCAAACTTTTTCTTTCTCCCTTATTAGCCCATGCCACATCAATTCCTAAGGGACCAATGTCTCAAGAGGTGGAGTTCTAAGTTTGACTCCAGGTTTCATTTGCCTGGTCCATTTGGATGTTGGATCTTACGAGAGGTTGTAGCTTAACTGGTCCATCTATGGGATTGGCTGAGAAATTGACATCATGCAAAATCAAAAAGAATTCTTTAGAAAATCAAGTGAGGGACTAGTGGTACTAGCAACCATTAATTTAAAAACTGCTGCAAACATATTTACTATGATGCTTCAGCTTCAGAAAAGGTGAAAGAGGAATAATGTGTTTGCTAACCTTTGGTATGCAAATATTTGTTTGCAGCATTGGAGCTTTCCACTGGGTAGATCGGGCATGTAGACCCTTGCCAGTGAGGTTTAATAATAGGTAATAGATTTCATGATTATTGGAAGTTCTCCTGAAACTGTTTGATCTTCTCATGCTTTTATCTATAGCCTATCCTGTTATAGAACTCTTAAATCTCTCCTTATATTTTTTAATATCAATGTATTAGCATGTGAAGTATTGTTTATTAGTAAATACTTGTTTGCACTACAATTAAGATCTTTCCACTGTTTTCAGAAACTTCTTATCAGATACTCTTCAGCTTTTCAAGTTGACTAGAATTGATCACGTGTCGACCTTGTTGGTGCTTAAAGTGTACTTCATAATTGCACCTTGTGTTCATGATATGAAGCATGGCAGAAAAGAAGTGCAACCATTAGGAGAGGGTTGCCTCTTCCTAAATGGCCAAATCTTCCAAAAGTTGATCCATGTAGGACATGACAAGGACTGGAAATGGGTCTGTGGAACCTGAGGGTATATGAAAAGGAATAGATATAGTTGTTTCAGAAATGCCTGAGCATTTGTTACATGCTTGATATTAGTGGATGATACAAAGTTATAACTAGGGAGGAGAATAGCAAATGAGTTTTTGAGCAAAAATTATACATAAAACATGTAGCTTCAAGAAAAAAGCTGTGATTAGGGGGGTGATCACACTCTTGCAACTATATAGATCCACCATATGGGATGCTAAAGCTTCTGCAGTTGACTTTGGAATAATTTGTTGTTGGTCATCTGGATACTGAATTATGTATCATCCACTTAATGACACTGTCTTTTCTTTCTGCCACTTTCTTTCTTGTTCTTATAGTTGTTTTTTCATCATTCTGCAATCTGAACTTTGTAGTTTAAACTCGTCAATAACTTCTGTATGGGGATCAAATTGATGCAACCTTAGGTGTTAGTTAGCTGACACTACCTTGTTAGTGGATCCTTGTAGAAGTGGCTTGAAGCTAAAAATCAATAAATGTTACCAATATCAAAAACTAGTTTTTGTTTGTGGACAGTTTGTCACCAATTTTTGTTAATATCTTTATTATCAATATTGGCCTCTTCTTGTTTCCTAGCAAATTAATTAAATAAGTAAACAAATGAATAAATACATAAATAAATAAATAAAGCAAACTTATTATCAGTTCTAAACAGCAGTTAAGTAGAATCATTGTCAACACAATTCAAGTACATAAGTGGTAACTAGTTCAGGAAAGAAAACATATGGAATTTGAGCATACCAGACCAGCAAATTTTAGCTACAATAGCCACCATGCAATAGGTTGATTTGAAAGACTTCTGGATGTCTCCCAAAGAATGAAGAATAGATTTTATTGAACCACATTGGGATTGGGAGAGAACAGAAAATAGTCACAACAATGAGATAAAGAAGGTACTGCAGTTGTGCAGCTTTGATTCATTGAGGAGATTGTGACATGTATTTGATTCCAAGGCTGTTGAATAGTTTCCTTGCAGTTAGGAAAGTAGGAGAAAGAGATTGGCAGAGAGAAAGTAGAGGAAATCTCTAAAAAGGAGAGGAGAGTGGAGAGGAGATAGATCAGAGGGAAGAGAGGAAAGGATAGAGAAAGAAAGATGGAGGCAATGAACATTCACTTTTCCTGTCCTCCTAATCTGTCTTAAAAGGATAAGAAGCCATGACTAGCCAGAAAGAATTGTAGAACCTCTGGAGCATGTCAGTTGAGTAGTTTTGTAACTAAATGTCACTTCAAGTGGCTGTGCATATGCCACACCTGATACTTTCAAATAAACTTAACAATTATTCTTTGAGTAATTCTGTTTTCTGTCCAAAGAAGATTTTGACGTCCCGTTACCTGAGCTTATTCAACAATGATATATATTAAAAATATTTCTTCGTCAGCTCAATTTAACTAGATATGATGAGCATGATTGTTTGTACTTCTTTTAAGTGTCAAAATTGCTTGATATAGTAAATAATGTATCAAATGGACATATGTTTGTCTCTTCTTAAAAACTATAAAATGTCTATCATCCTGTAATGAAAAATATGGATTAAAATACTTACGGCATTGATTGTTCTGTTATAAACTATGAAGTTTTATAAGGAGTGGTCAGCGGACAAACTTATGAATTCTAAAACAAGTGACATTAAAACAAGACTCTAATTGTGTACTAAAGAAATCTTGATTATTTGTATTTTTTATGGGCCTTATGACAGTCAAATTAGTCTTTCTTAATTCTTTATTATTATTGTAAGGTTATTGCTGTTGTTGGTTGTTTTTAGTTTATGTTCATTGTTCTCTTGTAGGGGCTGGCTGGAGTTTGTTGACCATAAAATTTGTTCCATATGAATTTGCTGTGTATGCCCCTGATTATGACAGCTTAGTCTCCTACCCATGCGATGTCACCATTATCATTTATATCTCTGTCATATATAGTTTATAAATGATGTTGACATACATCTTGATTTTGTTTATGTTTAGGAAAAGTCTGTCTCTCCGGTGTCTCTCAGAAACAGTAGTTCAGGAGATTAGAAACCTTCTACTGGTCCATCCCATGGTTGTTATAGCTTCTAAAGCAATCATCACTGTGGACAAAAATTCAGCGAATGAGGTCAAGTGGTGAGTCCCTAAGCAGCCAAAAGGTTTGTTCTTTGCTATTTTAAGTATCTACTTTGCTATTTGGAAAGTTAGAATTATCAGTTTGCTGGAGTGCATGTGCATATGTCTAAAAATAGGTTTATTCGTACAATCGTAGTGTAAGAATATTTTTGTTTCTTATAACCTAACATGAATCAAAGTCACACAAAAATGTGAAATCACCTGTTAAGCAGCCCACATTTCTTCTAGATTATCTTGGATGATTCTTGCTTTCCAGTTTCTTTACTTGAGGAGATCTTTATACTTTCAGAAGAGAATTATTGTGGGACTTTTTTGTGCTAGCATTTTTTATATGTATTTGGTTGGAAAGAAATAGGACACTTTTTGAGAAGCTAGGGGGAAGATGCTGATTCTAAGATGATAAAGCTCACTTTCTTGCATGAGTTTGGGTGTGTTAGTTACTAATAAATTCAAAGACATTCCTTTCCTTCCATTTAAAAATAGAGAAGTATTCAGATGATTTTGCTTTATTATGTATTATAGCTTGTTTGAGACCAATTAATTTGTGACTCATGGTTCACTTCTTTGTAACTAACATTTTTCTGATATAGTTTGTTTGTTTCTAAGAAAATAAATTCTTGTCTTCACCTGTCTATATAACTGATAGACTTGTGAGGGATGGTTATATAGTCAACCAGGTCATCTCAAAACCTTCAACTAGTTGAAGTCTCTGTGAGCTTCATAACCAAGGTCATAGCAGTCAAAAAGCATCTAGGATTTTAACAAGGCTCATCTCAACCCTCAAAGATAACAACTTGTTAAATGTCAGGAATTGAAACTTTATCCTTTAATCTTTGATAAGGATATATATTATCATTCTGAAATGAGTGATTTATTTTACCTTTTTTGCAACTTGCGTAGATCCCAATATGGCAATAATACTTTCCTTGGGACTTGGGTTGAATTTGAATAGATACTCTTGGAAACTAAACAGTTCATTCTTACATTTTCTTGATGAAATACCTTAATTGTATTTGAAGGTGGGGTGCCTACTAGGATGCATCGAGTCCAATTCTCCTAATAATCTGTATGTGTATCTATAAGCTATTTGGATCCAGTGGTGGAGAAAATAGAGAGAGAACTAAAAGTTTAGAAAAGACCCATTTTGCCAAAGGTGATATGTTCGCTTTAATTCACTGTGTTAGAAATGGGTTGAGTAGTTATAATTGTTTTCTTTATGTTATAATATATATTTAAAAACAAACAGGGTATATAATGAACAACGTTACTTACTTGAACTGAAGCAAAAATTTTAATGCTATTTCAAATTGTTTGAAGCCTCCAATTATCTTAACCTTAAGAAATTATAACTTAATAATAGGTATAATATTTCATTCATCTTAAGAAAACTTGTCCCGAGTTCTCACTTTCTAAGTTCAATCCCTTCATCAGACGACATATTAATAATTTGTATCATTTCTAAGTCCTTCAAATTGCCAAAATAATAATCTACGTTCCTTGGAGTCCTTTTAGCCTCAAATAATAAAAATTCTAAATTTAATCAAAATCCAAAATCATAAATTACAAAGCCTTACACTTAACTCTCCATAATCTGCCTATTTGATTTTCTTATTGAACGTTCTCAATTCAATGATTTTTAACTCATAATCTACTAATCGGTTTAAGCTAAAATTTTACAAAGTTACCAAGCACAATTATAAATACTTTGTGTAAAATTTTCATAACATTTGGACATCAAAAACATTCTCAAAATATTTCTTTCTTGGGTAAATGTAAGCTGTCCACTAGCTTTCAGATGTGAGGTTTATTAATTTAAAAATTCATAACAATTTTTATAAATATTAAAAAATGATGACACTTTGCAGATCATAAGTAGACATATTTTGAAAACAATATACCAATTTTAAGAACTTTTGAAAATCATTTAGTTAGTAAAATAAATTTATATTTTCGGATCTGTTACAGAAATTACTCTTTTCCATAACAGCAAGGTAATCTTTGAAAAATTGTTATAACTGATTTCTTTGAAAAATTGTTAAAAATTCTATAAACTCAAGAAAATGCTCTTACTTCTTTGGTTTGTGCTTGCAACAATAATTAGGAATTAAAAGACAATGCTTCATGATGTCTGCAGATAATTTATCATGGCTATTTGGGTATAAGTTTTCAATGTTTTCTCTCTATCTCTCACTTTATTTATTGTTTTATGGCCTATTTGTACTCCATGTTTACTCATCTATTTTTTTCTAAAGCTTTTTTTCTTCTGTGTTTGTATATTTATTGATGAGGTAATAAAGTTATGTGGTACTTCATTATTGTAAAGCATAGTATCAAGATCATTCAACAGCTTTCTGCTTTATTGTTAAGACGGGATTAGAACACATACTTGTAATTTGTATTCCAATTTTTGCTTACCATGAAAATCTCTGCAGCTATGGTTTTGAAGTTGGCAATTATTTTTCCTGACAGGAAATTTGGAAAATGGTTTGCACCGGACACGTCATATTCTGATAATATAAAAAGTAATACTGAGCACTTCAAGTATCATGAATATATGCCTTCTGTCTGGCAGGTAGTGATTGACGATTGAAAGTAGTTTGATTCATAAAACATGCTTTTAGGATATGCACATCGTGCTATATATCACTTGGCTGCTACATGTCTAGCTAGTTGCTGAAGAATTTGACCTAATCTTGCATGTCAAAATAATAAGTCAAACAAGAATTTTATTTTTGTAATTGTCAAGAGTTGAACTTATGCTGCATAACATTCATGTCCATATTGCTCATGATGTATATCGAAAGAAAGCTTTCTTGGCTGGATCCCCATCTTTGGAGATTTTGATGATTGATAATTTTGTTGAGAGGGAGTGGATCTTGTGAACTGTTTCTGTGTGTGCAGCAGTGGATGGAATTAGTTAACAATCTTTACTACATTGATCAGTTGTTTAGCTTTGGGGCTTTATGGGGGTTATTGTGTGGAGGACTGCACAAATAAAGGTAGCCTTAGCACCTTGGAACTTTCTAATGAAGCTAGGTCCAAGCATATGCAATCAATCAGCTGCATCTTTTTTTGCTAATGCCTTGTGTCTTAAATGAACGAAACACTTAAAATTTTTACAACCCTGAGATACACAATACAAGACATAATTGCACAATCTCTCATCTAATGATATTGTTGCTGGTTGAGGAGGATGATTAATTGTGTTCTTTTTCCTTTTTTTCCCTTATTTCTTTTTTCCTCACCTAGATTGCCTTGGCTAATTAGAATTGAAAGTTTCCTAAATGTCCTTAAGTTTTGCATAAAATGTTATTCTATGGTGGATAATGAAAACAAATAATTTTAGATCAAGAATATTAGTGGAACCACTGTCCTAAAGGCTTGAGTTATTGGGGAATACTTATAATTAGTATTAAATCAAGTGTAATCAGCGCTCCCATGTGGAATGTGGATGCAATGCGATTGAGACCAACAAGTTTGACCAAGAAATTGATTGGAAACATAGTCGGGGTTTGGATATGGGACCTTGACTTTGATATGACGTTAGTGCAATCCTGTGAGCCAAAAACTTAAGCTCTTAGGTACTTGCCCACATTTGTATTAGGTGGAATTTAACAATTACAATATAGTTGAACCTTTTTCCATTAAAATAAAGGTCATATAGCTCTTCCTTTTGTATTTATATAAAAATATTTGCTAGTCTTGAAGTTTGCTTTACTATGTAGTCTTGAAGTTTTCTCAATCGGACATGATCATTTGCTGCTTTTCTTTTACAGCATTTTCCATTACAGTGATTGTCATTCATTACTTATTGTCTTCTGACCTTACAACTTTGATTATTGTTTATGCTGATGCAGACCTTTGTTACACACAGAATCGTTGTACAACCTACAGGTTCAGAATTCTTTATCCTGGAAAATGTAATCATATTAGCCAGTTATTTACCTTGTAATAACTATGTAGTCTTTTGTTTTTTCATCTCGTTTAATACCGTCCAGGTGAGCATTGTGAGGATCAAGAGCTCTCAGTCTATTTATCGCAATGGTTACTGCCACCACTCAAATTTGTGGACAAATTTGCTGTGGGAGATGTAAGAAAAATGCATTTTATTAATTAGTTGGCAAGAGCACAAATTCAAAAGAAGTAAATATTAATGTTTGTTATCAATCCTTTTTGAAACTTGCATATTGACATGCAGGCTGGTGTCATTATTGTATCTTGATGTGCTTCCTTGGCTTATCTGATGTAAGTTTCTTTGTTCTTTTTCTTCTTACTATTCTTGTTATGATTTTTACAGCTTTCACAATTAGGATACTGATCCTTTTACAGATCCAATTTTTTCTTCTTGAAAACAGGCTGCCAAAAGTTTTGCCATTCTGTGTACAATGATAATATGATGACTGTTACCAGTATCCAGTTGGGAAACTGCTTTTTGGTGTCACAATTGACACCTTCACTAATTTGTGGAAATTTCTCTTTTTCATTTTCGGGTGCATTTTATGTTCCATTTCTTCACGATGTCTTGGGGGCGGGTTCAAGTTTCTAGGGCAACCATTGTAGAAAACAACCCTCTTTTGGTGGTAAGCTTAGCCAAAGGCCCAAACCCTAATAGATAATGTTATTTCTATGCTTCGTAAGTTGGTTGGTTTTGTTGATGTGGATGAAGATGAATACTCTCATCATTTATTCTGGGTTAGGTTGCAAATTTGCAAGGCATTATGAGACCCCCCATCTTTTAAAAGCTTTGTGTGTAGATATGAGTTCCGTACTCTAAAAGAAGATGGTTAATTATCGTCATTCCTTAGGAGATTGTTACCAAAGCCTCCCAATTTATTTACCCTTAATTGCTATAGTAAATTTAGGGGTAATCTTTAATTTACCTTCATTTATCTCCAAAACGTTATCTTAAAGCAATCATTGAAAGATTTGAAATTTTAAATAACAATAATATAGAACAAAATAGTAAGTTTAAAAAGAAAGAGATTAAAAAATAGAAATAATACTAATAATAGTATAAAATAGTAAATTTAAAAGAAAAAAATTAATTTTTAATCTTAATTAATTTTTTCTTTTTGAAGTTATGATTTTGAATTTTCAATTAATTTTTTTCTTTTAAAATTACTATTTTATAGTATTATTATATCAATTATTTTTTAATCTCTTTCTTTTTAAACTCACTTTTTTGTTTTATATTATTATTATTTAAAATTTTAAATTTTTCAATGATTACTTTCGGATAATTTTTTTGGGATAAATATGTCATTTCATATGTAATATATATTTTCAAGGGTAATATAGTTTTTTTAACGGTTGCAGAGGGCATATGACTTAAAATAAATTTGGGAGCGGATCGATGATTGTCAATAAATTAAGAGAGTAAATTAAAGATTACCTTATACTTAAAGTGTTGTGTTCGTGGTAGTTGCAGGCCCACTTTTCTAAATATGGTGTCTAATTGTTGACATTATGAATTTTAGTGTTCATTTCGTTTTACTTTTTTATTAGTTAAAGAGGATTTTTAATGTCAAGTCTTTTTTAATTTTTTAGTGTCGATGGTGCTAGAGAAAGGTTTTGGAATTAAAAAATGGGAGGATGCGTGGTACCCTTTTATTATTTGGCCTAATATTCGATTACCTCTCCTTAGTTATTTGACAAATATTCTATCACCCTCTTGATGTTATTTTGTTATTGATGGCTATTACGTTTTGAGGATAATATAATAATTTGTCCTAAGTGGCTTGCATGAGTAGTTTTTAAATGCATGTTAGAATTTGTTTTTTAAGGGATAATGTGATTTACCTCCCTAACTTTTTAGGAAAAGGGAGATACTTCCTTAACTTTTTTCCTAATCTTACATACCTCCCTAATTTTCAAAAAAACTTGAGATACCTCCTATAAGATACTATTCTAAGTATTATTCTAGATATAACTTGATTATTTTATCCCATAATTATTAAAAATATATAAAATAATTTAATTGTTTTTATTTTTACTATATAATAATAAATAATATATTATTATAATAATTAATTTAAAAATTATAATGATATTTTGATTGTTAATTATTTTCTTTTAAATTTGTTAATATTTTGACAATATTAATTATAAATAATTTTATCATTGATCATTTTATTAAAATAATCTATTTTAAAAATTATATATAATAAATATTGTTAAAATTTATTGTCAATTTTTTACAATTTTTTTAGTTGTAAAAATTTATTGTAAAAGTAAAAACAATTAATTTTTTACAACTAAAAAATTTCATATTGTAAAATTTTTAATAATTTCTTAACATATTTAATGTTATAAAACTTTTTACAAATGATATTATTAAAATTTACTTACAATTAATGTTATAAAAGTTGACAATTAGGAAGATTTTTAACAATATTAATTATACATAATTTTTAAATAAACTATTTTAATATAAGGACAGTTAAATTATTTTATATGTTTTTAATAATTGATGGTACAATAGTTAATTTATATCTAGAATAATGCTTAGAATAGTATCTTAGGGAGGCATTTCAAGTTTTTTTAAAAGTTAAGGATATGTACGACTAGAGAAAAAGTTAAGGAGTATCTCATTTTTTCCAAAAAAGACAGGAGGGTAAATCACATTATCTCTTTTTTTAAAAGTAATACTAGCACACTTTTTTTTTTTAATTCTCTAATTTATAGAGAGATTTTGATAGCGTGCTGTTATTATCATCATTCTTTTTTATAGTTGACTCCAAACCCAAGCAAACTATTATCCTCCAAGCACATCACCACCATTGCCATTGTCATTAGATCTAATCTTCTCCAACAAAGAACTTCTTTGGGATTTGATTATCCTATGACTAAAGGATTCTTTTTTCTTTTAAGAAAAGAATGAGATTAAGCCAAAAATATTTCTAAAATTGCTAAGCCAAAAATTTTTGGCCATGAGTATCTTATTCTTTTTTCCTTTGCAACCAAAAACTTTCAAAAGGAATCTTGTAATAGTAATATGATCATTATATTTTTATCAATTATACCATTATAAGATGTTTTCTTATCCTTAAAAAATATCTTTTATAACTCACATTTTAATTATAAACTATTTATATCACACCATGTTTACCACCTGACAAACATACTTCCGTTACATTATTGTTATGAGCCTTATGTAGGTCTTATTTATAAATGTCTCCTTTGCAAGGGAACTTTGATGTAGATCCATTATGATTTCGCGTTCTTTTAAATTTGCATTAGTGAAGTCGTCGTACTAAGGAATTTGTGGTTGGTTGATTATGAGATCGTCTTCATCCATCAGGGGGATTTTGTTGAGGGGTTCTAGTTGAGGCCAATATTTCTATTCATGTTGTGTCATTGGTGATATGTCATGCTACTCGTTAATTTGTAGAAGAGATCTTAGTGGGGTAATTTCATCCTCTCGTCTTTACTTTCCACACCATTTATAATAATCGCTTATCATCTGTTGGTCATTTTCTTTATTGTCAGCTATACATGCATCTTTGATTTTTTTTTGGTAATAGAAATTTGGGGTGTTGATAAGTTGAAGAGATATGGGAAAATGTGTATTATATTAAAAGAGCTTACCATATATTTCTGTCAAGGTTCTTCTCGTATGAAGATATCCTTCCCACATGAAATGAATATCACCTTGCATATGATCATGACTAATTACTTTCAAGATAGAAGAGTCTGGCTTGTCCTGTATCTCTTTGAGTTGGATGATGATAATAGTCTTATAAGTGATACGAGAACCTGATTTCAACTTGAGATTCAGAAGATCTTTAAAGATTGGTGCAAAAAGTCTACTAAACCATTGACCTTTCCTATATCTTCTGCTTCTATAAATGATATCTAATTAACCATTGACTTATGGTTGAAACAGTATAGTAGTGGATTACAAATTGATTGATAAGTAAAAGGTATAATAAACAAGTGGTGAAGTATTTGGCCGTAAATAATATCCCTAATTTGTTTTCTCATCAACAGTATAGAAGAATTTTGTTGCTACTCTGAATGTGATCTCATGCATCTGGTCTAAATCAAGATGTGGCTTAAACAGTCACTTTGTTTCTTTGATATAAACAGGGTTTTATTGCTAATCTACTATTAATCCCCATACTCGCTCCTATGTTCTTTCAAACTTCTTAAGATAGTCCATTGCATTGAACACTTGGTCTTCAATCTTCTCCTAGAGTTCAAGAAATTTTATTTTTTCTTCTAGTGTTGTTTTTCAATACTTGACTTCTTTGAAAGTGTGTGGAAGAATCTTGGAGCTGGCCATTGTAGTAGCTAAATTTGGTTTGGAGAGGAAATTTGCAATGATGTTGGATTCTCCTTTGATATACTTGACTGAAAACTTGAATCCCGAGAGTGATTCTGCCCATTGTGCTAGTTAAGGATTGAAATTTCTCTTTCTTTTCCCTTCAATATACTTTAGAGATATTTTAGCATGTTTCAACTACAAATGAGTCTAATGAGAGGAAAAATTGGAATTTCTTTATTTCATTTACTACGGCCAAGACTTTCTTTTTGGAGAATAGGTATTGTTAGGCATTTGAAAATTGTCCAAATTCATAACCACAAATTATTTTTGTGCCATCTTTATCTTTAATCGGTTTCTTTCCCAATAATGATCACTAACATCTATTTGGAGGATGAGCTGTCCTGTTTATGGAATCTTTAAAAGTGGAAGAGATTCTCATTTTTGCTTTAAATCTTTAACTTGTTGCTTTTGTCGGCCATGAAAGGCTTTTATTTTTCAGGTGTTTGAAAATTTGACTCGTGCTATTTGTAAGATTCTCGATGTGTTCTGCAGCACAATTAATGATTCCCGAGAATTGTTGTATTTGTTTTCTTCCTTCTAACTTATTAAGGAACTGAGATATTTTTTCAGCAATATATGGCTAAGGGATAATATACCCACTTTTACTGTGTAATCTTGAAAAATCTATTTTTGCAAGGCCAATCTTCATCTTTGAGTCAAATAGTGCTAAACTATACTTATACTTCTTGTCTTTGAAATGTTGAAAATAGTAAGCATGATCTTCCTCATTCTTACTAAAAATTGAGGAGTCATCAATATAACTAGACAAAACTTTGATATACACTTGTATACCTCGTTAACCCTATGTTGGAACTCTAATGGAGCATTTTTTCATCGAAAAGCATAACATTCTATTTATAGCGCCCATGTGACACTGCAAAGGCTGTTTTGTGCCTATTTGGTTCTTTGATGTTAGCTCTTAGAAAGGCCTAGATGAGTTACTACTCAATTGTTTTAGTTTTCATAAGGCATTTTTGAGAAAAATATAATCTAAGCTAGATCTTGTTTATTATCTAGGTCTATATTGACTATAGTTTTCTTATATGATCTCTTAAAAAGGCTTAAGGGAGTTACTACTCGGTCGCTTTGGTTTTCGTTGCTTTAATTTTCATAAAGTATTACTGAGAAAAACACTACATAGACTAGATATTATTTGCTTTTCTTAGTAGGGATATTATCTTCATCTGTTTAATTCTCCTAAGAGGGATACCATTTCCAAGTTATTTATATGGAATATGTTGGCTGACATTAAGCTCACCTCATGCGGGATAAAAGACACTCCCGGCTGGATAACTATAGTCGGAAGACATAATTATTTTGGACCAACAAGGATTATCCTATATCAAAAGCAAGTTTAGCCAAGCTTAGTCCAGGGCAAGATGAATTTTTGCCAATTTGAGTCCAAGATTAAGAGAATTATCTACAATCTCTATCCTAAGTCATTGAGAATTTTACAAGCCTCTACCTAAGTAAAGGAGAGCAAGACAAGTCGAAAGAAGTTTCACTGTGTACATGTGTCTTTCACCACCCCAAATCACCATTAGGAGGTTTTGGGCTATATACACTCCAGGGTGACAAGGATAAAACCATCTAAGATAGAGGGATCACGACATAAAGCGGAAAAGGAACGTTAGAAAGCTTCCAACACCTTCGTCTCTTTCTTAGCCATTGAAAGTTAGGGCAATTTCTGTTATGTGAAAAAAAATAGGCGGGACATGTGGCAGGCAGTACGTAAACATACGAAATACTAATTACTACCTTTTGGAATGATTTACTCATGAAAGAACCCTTTTGATGGCACATAACCAACGTGGGGATCGCCTATTTTGTGTGGTCTATAACCAACAGTGTACTAAAAAGGGATGAAATGTGTGGTCCTCACTCAAAACGAATCCTAAACACTTGAGAAAAGTAAGTTTACATTGGTCGATAAAAGGTACAAAAGTTATCCATGATTTAAAGCAAAAATGCGAATCTCTTCCGCCATTGAAAATTCTAGAAAAGGGATGACTTATCTTTTAAATAAATGCTAGCGATCATTACTGGGGAGTGGTATTGATTGAAAGGATGACTACAGGAAAATTTGTTGCTATAAATCTAGACAATTCTCAGATACCTAAAAACATTAACCATCCTTTAAAATAGAAGTCCTAATTGTTGTTAAAAGCATAAAAAAATTAGATGGCCAAATAATTTTTTCAAAATACAAAACTTATAAAATATGATAATTGAAAAATCTAAATAATGACAATATTAGTAAAATATACAATAATATAAAGTAAAGGATACAAAAATTTAACAAGGTTTGGTAAATATTATCTATGTTCTTGGACACTTCAAATACTTCAGTAAGATCAAATTGAGAAAAATTACAAAATTTGTGTATAATATGTAAATACTCATAAATTTAGAAGGATTCAAATGTAAAATTTATAGGTAATTTAAGCAAAATTATAAATTTGATAAAATAGGAGACTCAAATGAAAATCATCTCATCTTTAACCCCAAAACCAACACCGCAGCTCATTTTTTTCTCTTTAAATTTGAACTCTCTCAATTGATGCCATTATAACTAAAGGAAGTTCTTTATTTATAGGCTATTTGAGAGACAAAATTGTCAACAGAGTTATATTAATTAAAAGTTAGCACTTACGTAAATGTGTGTTGCCATTTTTTTCAGCGACTACCGCTACCATAACTTTTAGATACTTCAAACTTCAAATATTTCAGCTTGAGAATGAGCCATCACTTTAACAAATCTCTACTTTGACGAATTTTCAACATTTTCTTCATTTGAAAATGTCTTTTAATGCACCAGATCATTACCATCCTAAGATGAGGTCATTTTCAATAAGTCCAAGCAATGCTTTAACTTTTATATAGGAATTGGCTTGGTTAGTACATCAGTTATGTTTTCTTTTGTTTGGACCTTTGACAGACATTTTTTTGCAAGCGATCCATCCTCTAATCTTATGATATCGAACATCTATATATGTTTTGACCTAGCATGAGATACTTGATTCTTGACAAAATATATCACACACTATTACTTTGCAATGGAGCCGTATCTAGCTTAAAGCCAAGTTTCTCGACTAGACTTTTCAACTACAAAGCTTCTTTTCCTACTTCACAGTTGCCATATACTTTGTTTCACTAATAGATAGAGCAACTATAGATTGTACAACAAATTTTTATGAAATCAATCCTCTTACAAACTTGAAAGCATAATCGATCATGGATCTTTTATTATTCAAATTTCTTGTATAGTCTGAATCAACGTATTCGACTACTTTACTAGAAGCTGAGTCTTGATCATATAATAATCCATAATTGATTGTTTCTATAACAGCTCATCCCACAAGAGATATTATTCGCTTTAGGTATGCAGCCTATCATGGTTTTATTTTCGGGCTTTTCAACTTGTAATGCATCTATTGGAGGTTAGATCTTACTGTCTTATATACCCATCATCTCTTCCGTGCTTTGTCGATGTAAGATTTGCCTAGGGTGTCACATACCCCCTCTTAGGGACTCAGCGTCCTCGCTGAGATTTTCCCCACCATCGCTCAAGAAGACATGCGAAGTGGCTATGATACCAACTATAATAGCCCAACCTACAAGAGATATTGTCCACTTTGGGCACGCAGCCTGTCACGGTTTTGTTTTTGAGCTTTTCAACTTAAAACACGTCTATTGGGGGTTTGAATTTACTATCTTATATACTTAGTATATCTTCCATAATTTATCCAAAATGGACAATATCTCTTGTGGGCTGGACTATTATAGTTGATATCAGAGCCACTCCGCGTGTCCTCTTGAACGATGGTGGGGGCAAACTTCAGCAAGGACGCTCAGTCCCTAAAGGGGGGTGTGTGTGACACTTTGGGCAAATTTCACATCGGCAAATCACGAGAGAGATGTTAGGTATATAAAATAATAAGCTCCAACCCCCAATAGACGCGTTTTAGGTTGAAAAGTCCAAAACAAAACCGTGATGGACTGCGTGCCCAAAGCGAACATTATCTCTTGTGGGCTGAGCTATTATAGTTTTAGCAAAATATATGTAAATTCACTTAATTGCATTTCGATGCTCATTTCCTAGGTTTGCCATGTATCTGCTGACTACACTAACTGCTTGTGAAATGTTTGGTTTAATGCAAACTATTGTGTACATCAATTATCCTACGACATTTACATAAGGTACTCGGCCATGTACTCCACCTCAACTTTTGTCTTCGGCTATATTGAAAATATGCTATTAACGGAACCTTTATAGGTTTAGCATTGAGCGTGCTAAACTTTTCCAAAACTTTCTTCACATAGTTCTTCTAGGTGAGCCATAGCTTTTCAGCTTTCCTATCTCTATTGATTTCTATACCAAAGATCTTTTTAGCAGTTCTAAGATCCTTCATTTCAAATTCAGTACTCAACGTGCTCTTGGGTTTAGAGATGTGAAATTTATTTTACCAGCAATCAGTATATCATCAACATGCAACATCAGATAAATGAAAGAACCATAATCTAGTTTTTTTGAAATAGACATAACAATTATACTCACAACGATTGTACCCATGTGATACCATAAAAGTATCTAATCGCTTGAACTATTGTTTGGATGATTGTTTTAAGGGAAAATACCAATTTCATCCCTAATATATTTCAATATTATCACTTACATCTCTACTGTTTCAAAATTACACTTTGATTCCCTACCATTATAACATGGTTGTTAAATATTATTATATTTTATCATTTGAAATATTTACCCTTAACTAAATTAAATTTGTATTGGGTTTAAACTAATATAAAAAAATATGAAAAGTAAACTTCTTTTTATTAAGACTCTAATTACTTTTATTTTTAATTTTTTATTTTAACAAATAATTATTTAATAATATTTTTTTGGATTATAAAAATTTACACAAAAATATTTATAATAAAACTTTATAAAATGTTTTAATCATAAATGATTTTTTACAAGAAATTTAGGTTTTATTATATTATTTTTAGTTAATTTTATTGTAAAATTAAAAAAACTCAAAATAAATAGACTTATTTAGATTTTATTATTTTATTTTTATTTAATTTTGTTGTATAAATTAAAAATAAATAAACTTATTTATATTTCATTATCTATATTTATATTTGATTTTATTGTAAAAATAAAAAATTTTTTACATTATGAATTTAATTTTTTAGCTTTAGTAATTTTTAGTTGAAATTACTTTTTATTAAATAATTTTATTCTTAATATTTGTTTGAGTTTTTTGAAATTTATTTTATTTTATTTTTAAAAAATTGGATGGCATCATCATTATCACTATAGGGACAATAAGGTCATTTACATTCAAAATTTGAATATCTAAAGTTAATATTATAACGGTGAGGACTAAATGTATAATTTTGAAATAATAGAGATGTAAGTGATAATATCAAAATATATTAAGGATGAAAGTAATATTTTTTCTTGTTTTAATTCATATAAAGACTTATTCAATCTACAAATGAGCCCTTCCTTGCCTGGTTTTTTAAAACTTTCAGGTTGCTGTATGTAAATTTACTTCTCTAACTTTCTATGTAAGATAGCAGTTTTTATATCTAGTTTCTTCAACTCCAAATTGTACATTGCCACAGTTGATAAGGTAACTTGTACGGACTTATGTTTTATTATCGGAGAAAACTTTTCATTGTAGTCTATACCTTCCTTTTGTGAGTATCCACTAGTCGAGCTTTATACTTTTCTTCTTCATTTTCTGTGATTGTTTTTTTCTTTCTCAAGACCTATTTACATCCAATATCTCTCTTTTCTTTGGATAATTCTATCAATTCTCAAGTATGATTTCGTTTAAGTGATTCACATTCTTTTTCCATAGCTAATAACTATTTATCATCATCCTTTGCCTGAATTGCTTTTTTAAAATTAGATGGGTTGTCACTTTCAGTGAATAATGCAAATTCCACTATGTCTTCAAATCCATACCTCACAAGTGCTTTCGTAGTGCGTATTTCTCTATATCTAGCAAGTAAATACAGTTCTTCTTGGTGGTCTTCTTGATCATTAGTTAGGTCTTGATTTCCTTGTAGTGGAGTTTTGTTGTCTTAATTCCTCCTCAATTATTGATCTTTCATCTTGTTTTCCAGTGAAAGTCTGATTAGTTTGGCTACTAAAATGGATGGTTGAGATTTGGTTAAGTGTTAGGTATAACAACCAAATCAATAGTCTAGGATGATTACTAAAATGAATGATTCAGATTTTTTTGAGTGTTAGTTATAAAACCTAAATCAATGGTCCAGAATGATTACTAAAATGGATGGTTGAGATTTGGTTGAGTGTTAGTTATAACAACCAAACCAATGGCCTAGGATGATTGGCTTCAAGTATAAAAAGCTATCCTTACTTAGGTTAAGGCATCAAATAAGAAGGAAAAGTTTCAAAGACAAGGATTTGAAGAGATTTTAGAGATTTGGAGGAGAAATTAAGAGGATTTAAGGTAATTTATTCTTCTCTTCAACTTTTGGTTGTGTTTTAGGTTACTGATTGGATTTATAGATATGTATTTTGTATAATAATGGTATGACAATATTAAAATTATACTGATTTGAATCATTTATGGCTAATAAGCATGATTATGTGATGGAATTAGTTAAGGAATTAGTAGAAAATAATTATTGTTAACAAAGGAAGCTTTTGCAAAAGTTAGAATTTAGATAATAAGTTATCCCGAAAATTTTATAAATTTGTATATTGTGTATTTTTCCAATCTATTTTAAGTGGTGAAACTAGACATTTGAAAGGTTAGGATAAATTTTGTTTCATTAAAAAATCTTTGAATGTTATGTTTTCAATTTTATATGAAGTTTTAAATCAGACCTTGAGATGTTGGAAAATGTTAATTTTTGCAGAATACATGAATTGTGAAATTTTCTGGGTTAATCAAATGCTCTTCAAAAATTATGAAAATTTACATATTGATTTCTAACTCTATTATATCATACTAAAATTTTGCGATATGATTCTTTGTATATGATTTATTATCAATTTTCAAATAGAGTTATATCACTGTGAATTTGAAGTTTAGAGACCTTTGTAGTTTGAAATGGAAATTATATATAGTGGTTTGGACATGAATTCCTACCTCAAAATTGTAATATGCTACTATATATGTGTCTATATCAGCTCTGCAAAGTTTCATAACCATTGGTTAAATGGTTGATTTATTAAAAAGAAGGGAATTAGATATACTCAGTAAGTGCTCTGTATCTTTTATGGTAATTGACTAAAATTTACAAGTGACAAGAAATAGTTACGAATTGAATCAAGGATCTATATTTTTATATGATGTTATGTAGTGTTTCATTATTATTATATTCTAATTTCATGAGAAATAGATATCATTTGAGGTATAAGAAAATCTTGATTGGCCTAAGGACAAAATTAATAAGTTTGTTTGATGAGAAGTGTTATATGCATGATTTTGTGTAATGAAGCTTATTAGATTAATTTTGATTTTAGGATTGAGATGATTGAGTTAATTGCTTGGAACGTCAAGAGGTAAGTGTACTAGACTTTTCAACTAAGATCACAATGAACATACGTAATTGTGTGTGACTATGCTTACAAAATATTTTGGAATTATGTATTAATATGAAAGTATTAATTTCTTATAATTATATGTCAATATATTTATTTATAACTGTGTTTATGTTTGTGCGTAAGTCATTAAGCATTGCATTAACATGAAAATATGCACATGCTTTGAGAAATATTTATGAAAATTATGATTTTGTGATTTTAAGGGTATTCAAATTCATTACTTTCTTAGTAGGCAATTATAAGTGTTGGTAGAGCCTTTTGATATGTGTAGCCATTCTTTTGGGTTTGATATATGTGATATGTGCTATGTATTCTGTATGACATGGGAGAGACTTTTAGGTACCCTTGGGTCTTGTGAGTCTTCACATTTGTGCGTCAACAGATTTGGGCATATGGGAGGACTCGCCGATGATTAGGGCTAGGGTGTGGCTCTTACCTTTGGGCATGAGTGTTTCTTGTATGTGAAATTTTATGCCTCAATTGTTGATTCTCTACATATAGAAAGTCATCGATGGGTGACTCAGGCTCAATATGTGATATTCAAAGTCATACTAAGTAGTAATTGAATGAAAATATTCTTAATTAAATGTAAACGAAAGTTTGAAAGTGAATTAATGACATGCACTAAGTTTAAAAGTGATTTTGTGGCATACATTCCTTGAGAACAAAGATGTTTTTATCATGTTGCATATCATACTCATGCATCATATTTACATACATGTATGTATTTTCGTATGTGAAAACTAGTATGCCTACAGAGTTAATACTTGTTATAGTTTACTGTGATTCAAAAATAAGTGATGGCAACGTAGCAGATTTAGTAAAGCTTATGTTGTCCCTTGGTTATTTAGGTTTAAAATATTGGCTTGGATTTTATTTTTAGTTTAATAAACATTTTGGTTTGAGATTAGACATTAAAGACTATTTGAGTAGATTTTTTTATTAATGAAGTTTAAATATTAATAAAGTTTCTCAGCAAAGTAAATTTCTTGATATGTTATGTGATAGATCACTCTTCGACCTTCGCAGGTTAGGGTATGACATGCCCATTGGGATTTGGATGTTGGGCTAATAAGCTTGAGGTTCAATAATTATTGGGTGTTCTATTTACACAGTTCTTCATTAAGGCATACTCAGGTGTGCTGCTGATTGATTAGGAATGGGCTAATAAGCTTGAGGTTCAATAATTATTAGGTGTTATGTTTACACAGTTCTTCATTATAGGCATACTCAGGTGTGCCGCTGATTGATTAGGAATGGTCAAGTTTTTTTGGTAAAGACCAGAGGCTCCAAGGATTCCATCTTCGCCATTGAAAGATTCAATTCGCCAACTAAGAAAGTAAAGGGAATCCAACTCCTTACTAACTATCCTTCAAATTCTTTACGGGAAAAATTTTTTTATGTTAAAGGGCATAAGGTTATCTTGACAAAGCCTCCCAAGTTAACTACGATGCCTTCAAGAAATCTGTGGAAGTATTATGACTATCATGTAGATTATGGGCACAACACCATTAACCTTTTTTACCTCAATATTGGAGAATGCAGGAATATTTATAAAGAAACAAGTGTTATCAATGATGAATAGTAGAAAATATGTATAGGCCAATTGAGAAGACTAAGATTTTTTGTGTTTGAGCGATGATACTTGAAAGACATGAAAATAAATGTAGATATATATGGAGCCTTTTCTTGCATGTGATTGGCCAAGAGGAGTTGCCCTAATCCCTTTTTTTCCCTCTTCCAACAATTAAACAATTTTGATCATTTTCCTTTCAGTTAAAATATAGGGCACGTAGTGAGCAAGGACTGGCTTTTATGGCCTTATCTAGGTATTTCGTAGGTTTACGTATTGCTTCAAGTCTAGCCTATACTTTCTCCATAATAGGGCCTCCAAACAAATTATAGTTAAAGTGTAAGTCGGACTACTATAATGATTTCTTTGCAAAGGATTTCTTAATTCGATAGTAGACTTTAGTAAGAGACAAACCTTTATCGCTTTCCTTGATAATTGCAAAACTATCATGTCGAGAGCTACAGAACCTCCTATTATCATCTAATCTTTTCTGGTCAGTTTGATGAGACAAGGCTTGAAATGTTTTGGCAACAAATGAGCATACTCAAATTTAGGCCACAAGTTTAACACTTTTAATCATATTAGGATTGAAGGAGAGTTAGGCGACTCATTACTTGAAACTCCATATTCCATTTATTTAGGCACAATATGTTATAGAAAGAAACAAACTGAATAATTACTTCTTCTTTGGTATGGATGACCTATTTATTGATGTTCTATAATCTTTGAAAAAATTGATTGATTTCTAGGTAAAAACATTTTGAAAAATTTCCCCAATGAAAGAACCAAGCTTTAAATCAATTTGAAAACTGCATTATATAATCAATGGTACAAAATTGAATAAGCTAGCTATAACAGAGTTTCTACTTAACACAAAACTAAGGAATTTCTTATATTCGCATGGAGAAAACCCTTAAACAACTCTAAAATCACTATGTCAGAATGCTTCTTTATCTCTAAGGAATTTTTCATACAACTCATACTCTAATAATACAAGTTTTACTTTACAACTTATACCCTAATAATATAACTTTTATGTTATATCATTTATGACACGTTTTATTACATTATAGTTATGGGTCCCATGTATAGGTCTTTTTTCACTAATCTTTTCGCTACACTTCTGCTTTTGCTTTATTCCAAACATGCATCAGTCAAGTAAGTTTTCATACCATGGGAGTTGTAGTTTGATGAATAATATGTTAGCTTCTTCTATTGGTTGGGTCTAGTCGAGAGGCTTTAGTTGAGGCCAATCTTTCCAATTTTGTTCTACTATTGGTGGTAGCTTAGGCTATTCATCAATTAATGGAAGAGATCTCAATGGTCTGATTCGCCTTTTTTCCCCTGTTTCATGAGCCATTTGTCATGATAGCATTCCAATTTTGTTCTACTATTGGTGGTAACTTAGGCCATTCATCAATTAATGGAAGAGATCTCGATGGTGTGATTCATCTTCTTTGCCACTATTTCATGAGCCATTTGTCATGATAGCGTTCCAATTTTGTTCTACTATTGATGGTAACTTAGGCCATTCATCAATCAATAGAAGAGATCTCGATGGTGTGATTCATCTTCTTTGCCACTATTTCATGAGCCATTTTTCATAATAGCCTTCCATGTCATGTTCCTCATCATTTTCATTAGCTAGTCATGCTTTTTTTATTTTTCTTTGTAATACAAATCTGGAGAACTAATAACTTGGGGACATAGAGGATCATATGTAACATACAGAAGGATTTCGCTGTAAACTTCTATTAGGTTTTTCTCTATAAGGACATTCCTCCTATATATTATGAACATTATCTTTTTAGCTTTATAAATGAACTCTTTTTTTCCCCATATGTCATTGAGCTTAATAATGACAATAATTTTATAGGTGATGAGAAATCTTCTTTTTAGCTTTAATGTTTAAAGATCTTTAAAAGTTAATGCGAATAGTCTATCAAACTAACGACTTTTCCCATATCTTCTACTTTTGTAGATGGCTTGTGGCTCAAATAGTATGGTAATAGGATACAAGTTAATCCATAACCAATAGGCATAATATGCAAATGACAAATCATTTGCTGTCACATAATATCCCTATTTTGTTTCTTCATCTCTAGTGGTGAAGGAATCCATTCTAATTATGTATATGAGCTAGTGCATTTGATCTGCATTGGAATGTGATTCAAACTCACATTATTCCATTAATCCCTATGCTTGATTTTTGTCTTCTATGATTTTTCTAGATAATCCCTTCATTGATCACGAGATCTTCAATCTTTTCTTGAAGTTCAATAGGAAATTCATCAAAAAATTGAATATCTTGTTTTGGAATTGTTTTTGTGCTTGATGCCATTAAGAAAGTTTTGATTGATCTAGACAGAAAGTCTGCTGTGATGTTAGAATTGTCGTTGATGTATTTCACAATAAACTTGAATCTTGAAAGTGATTCAGTCCACCTTGTTAGTTGTGGATCTAGAATTTCTCCTTCTCTCTTTCTCAATTAACCAAAATGGTATTTATAGTCTGTTTCAACTACGAATGAATTTAGTGAGAGGAAAAGGCCGGAATTTCTTTATTCGTTTTACTATACTTAAAATGTTATGATCCCACACCACCTACAAGTATATGGGCTTGTACAATTAGTAAAGTGAAGGAAATGAGGTTGTCGTACATGCAATGATTGAGTTTTTAAATTCTAAACTAAGTATTATAGTTATGGTAAATTGATTTTGTCTAAGCAATTCAGGATTTTAGGAAGTAGAGGTAGTAAAACTAAAATGAACAATTGAATACTAATTAATAAATAGAAATATTAACTTAGAATTATAGAGAAAGTTTATGAATGAGAGGAACTATGCTATGGTAAAGGTTTTATGGCCTTAATTTCACTTATTTATCCATATGTTTTTTCTATTCACTAATCACATAATAAAGAATAATCTTGTTATCCCTCCTGAGCATCAAACAAGGTCCTACGTATAACTAACCAAGTCAATATTCCTATCTAACTTAATTAATTATATGCTCATTGTGCTCTATTTGTTATTAAGCAATTAACACTCAATTACCTCTCGGTCTCTTGATATCCTAAGCGTCAATTAGATTATGTAATATCCCAAATTCTAGTATGTTACGCTCATTGCATTACCTGTTATCGAAGACTATGGACTGTTCTATTTTGAAATTGATTTTATGTTACAAGATCAAAATTTAGAATTTGTTATTGTAAAGAAATTTGAGGATTTCAGATGTTACAATTATAAAAGTTCTATTGATGTGAACTTTTGATAAAACTATTGTTATATTATTGATATTTAAAGATTTGATTCAAGGATCGTAATGAATTTGACATCAAAACTTTTATTGATTAGATTATAATTGAGATGTATGTATAATTTTGATAGTAGTGAAATTTTTAGTATATAAGGAATATCTTTGATGTTCAACTTTTATGATTGCAAATTCTGTAAAGGATGATTGGTTAAGTATTGATGCCTTAGTGCTATTTGAGATTTGTAAGTTAAGCAATATTTCGAACCACTGAGATCTAAGGTATGATAGTTAATACAAAGATTATTATTTGAGTTATAAAGGAATGCTAGGTATAATAGTTTATCTCTATTTGATACATAAGAAAGATTAAAATTTGAGGACGAAATTTGTTTAGGTGGGTAGGTTGTAATATCCCAGATTCTAGTAGCAATGGAACTGAGTATATATATGAACATATCTTAAATATAATATATGAAGATATATAATTTGAGAATTGATAAGATGAATATTTATAATTTTGTAGAATTTATTTGATTAGGATGAATATGTTATATTTTCAAAGTAATAGAATTATTCGAAAATATAAATGTTATTATCGGTGAAAGTAAAATAAAGATAGATGAAGGATTTAATTGAAATTAGAGAAGCAAAATTCAATTTGGTTTTTTGCTTCTTTATGTGTAAAGGAAGAGAAAAGAAAAGGAAAGTAAGAGAAGAAAGAAAGAAAGGAAAGAGAAGTTGAGGAGAAGAATGGGAGAGAGAGAGAGAGAGATGGGGAAAGAATTAGGAGAAGAAGAAGATGAGAACGAGAGCAAAAAAAGAAATTTCGAATCATGGTTAGATTTTTAATTTATTATTTAGTTTTAGTTTTATATTTATATGTATTAATAGTATATATTGTTAAATGACTAAATTGGATTATTATTTATTAGGATGTGATCTGAAGGAAAAGGAAACGTATATAGCAGAGAAGATTTATTTTACAATATCAGATAGGTATTTGTATGCATTTGGTTGATTTTGATTTTAAAACTGAAAAGTTGAGTATTTTATTATAACTAAATTACGTTTGATAGATTGTCATGAATATTGATATTCTATTTGATTTTATAATTAAATGAATATTTGTGAAAATTGACATTATGGTTTATTTTAATTGGTTAAATGATTATTTATGAATTTGGTAATTTGTTTGATTTTATAATTAATTTAATATTTAGGAAAATTTTTGGATTATAACTTGTTAATTAAATTAATTATTTTCTTAATTAAGTTAAATAATAATTTCCTATGAACAATATTTTTATAAATATTATGAGAAAAGTGTGAAGTGCAGTGTGTGTCTTCCTTATATGGATATTGTGAAAAATATTATGTTTTTACAAATTATTAAGGTATTGTGATAATATTTTTATTGATGTAAAGTAATAATAATTAATAAATAAGGATGTGATGGGCCATCACTAGTGGATTGAGCATAATTTCAATCCCATGATAGAAGTTTGTAACGGTGAAATTGAATTGGGTATAATTTTAGTCCCACGGTGAATGATGGTCATTAAAAATAGTGCCACAAAAATATTCGTGAAATGAATTACTGAAAATTGTTTTAATAAATATATTTATGTTGTTTTTATGGACATTGATGTAGTTTGATAGTTTATCAAATTTATAATTGAGAATCAAAAAGTTGGTGATGATAAATGAATAAAAAGTGTTCTGATTGTTTTATGAACATTTTGGAATATCTTCAAGATATTTTGTCATATGGAATAAAAAGTAATTTTATGTGAATATTTGTCCATATTCTTAGAAATTATTTTTGTACTGTAAATATCTACTAAGCATTAACTCACTCTTAATTTTTAGGTCCTTGTTATTGATGTAGTCGGGATAAATAAAAGGTTAAGTACGTTCCAAGAAGATGTTGTTATCTTTTGGAACCTGTGAGATTACGATATGTATATGTAATTGTGTGATTATATATGTGCAATTATACGTGTACTATATAGTTTTAGTTTAATTGCATAAATAGTATTGGAGTAATAGAAATTTAGAGTTGATTGTATTTGTTGGGATATGTATGAAACAATTGATTGATGTTGAATTTCTACTAAGAGTATTTAGTAAAATTTTAGATTTTGAGGGTTTTAAAGAATATGAAAGATGGTATCATAGCATTATATTCCTTGAGGTAAGGTTTTGAGCTTAATTACTTTTGAAGAATCTTTCCTAACACCCTGGCTCTGCATTATCTTAATGTATACCGAGTTAGAGATGTTATAGATTATCTAGGTGTTGATCTCCTCTCAGTCTCGCAACTATTTAAATTGTGTTTTCTTAATCCGATAAACAAATTAATCTCTCCCCCAAGAATCAATTTATTCATCATCAATTAACTAATTAATCAAATAACAAATTAATCATCAATTAACTAATTAATCAATTAACAAATTAATCGTCAATTAACTAATTAATCAATTAACAAATTAAAGGCATTAAGTATGGATAAACACAATAAAAACATAGTTTACATAAGCTACATTAAGTCCTTAACATAACTTAATCCATAGAATAATTCATCAAGAAGTTTATAATTCTAAAAGTAAGAGTAATAATAGTAACAATATGAATTTCAAAGTTAAAGTGATAAAGTTTGAGAAACTAGAGTAAGGATGGAGCTTCAATGACCAATCTTCTATCCTTTTCCCAAAATCTTCAAGCTTGATTCATTCTTTCACTTCCCTCTCTCAAAATTCACTTTTTTGTTCTTTTCTTTCTCACCCTTGTCTCCTTCTATCCTATTCTTCTTCCCCTTATTGCATGATAAAATGGTGACTCTAGTCCCAAAATAGGAAACCTCCCCTTAGCAAAATAGCCATCCAAGGTTAATCTAAGGGCTTAAAATGGTTCTCGAATCAGCTTGGGCACACCAAAAATTAAGGTCATAGTGCGGCTGTGCGCCAAGCATTGGCATAACTGTGTCGTGGTTATTGCCTCACTTAAGTAAATGGGACAGTGCATGAGGCAAGGACACGTTATGCATTGGCCTCTCAACTTTTCTTTTTTCTGCATTTTAGCCTATGATTTTCCTTTCGTTTTATTCTCCATTTGGTGATTCGGCTTTTTAGTACTTATTTTCATGCTGCTTATTACCTTGGGTTGTGATTTCCTATATTTCTTTGCAAATACATAAAATTTCATTAAAGCAACACGAGAACTTAAGGATTTGCACACATATCTAAGTTTGAAAGTAAGGGATAAGCGAGTAAATAAGCCATTTGAAATGATGTGTGATGCAAGTGATTATGCAGTAAGCGCTATGTTGAGGCAGTGGAGAGACAAGATTTTTCGAGCAATTTATTACTCAAGCCAAACTTTGAACGATGTATAACTAACTACACTACTACGAAAAATAAGATGTTGGCGATAATGTTTGCATGTGACAAGTTTCGTTCCTACATCATCAGTTCCAAAGTAATAATCTTCACTAATTACGTAGCTATATGTCATTTGTTTGTAAAGAAAGATGCAAAATGGAGGTTGATTTAATGGAGTCTACTACTTCAAGAGTTTGATATTGAGATAAGGGATATGAACGACAATGAAAATTCTGTGGCGGATCATCTTTCAAGGTTGGAAGTGAATAAGAAAACAGAAAATTCGCCATTCACGAGTCATTCCTAGATGAGCAATTGTTTATAGCAGATGTCAAACTTCCTTGGTATGCTGATTTCGTCAATTATTTTGGGTGTGGAGTGCTACCACCTGATCTTTCATTTCATCAAATGAAGAAGTTATTGCATGACATGAAATCTTATTTATGGGTTCGTTGTAGTTTAAAAGGAGGCTCGGATCAACTTATTCGGAGGTGTATCTTAAAAACTGAATAGTAATTATTCTGAAGCACTGTCACTCATCAAATTATTGGGGACAGTTTGGTGCAATAAAGACGACTACAAAGATGCTTCAATCTGGATTCTTCTGGCCCACATTATTCAAGGAGTCTTATAACTTTGTTGCTATATATAACCCATGTCAAAGAACTGGAAATATTTCTCAAAGGAATGAAATGCCTTAGAACAACATTTAAGGATGGAGTTGTTTAATGTTTGGGGGGTAAACTTCATAGGACCATTTCTATCATCTTGTTAGTTGTGGATTACGTTTTCAAATAGGACTATTTCTACCATCTTTCTCTAATCAGTTTAGCTTATCGCAAAAATAATGTAAAAGTGGTTACTAATTTTTTATGCAAATACATTTTACTTGTTTTGGCACTCCTTGAGCAATTATTAGCAATGGCGGTGAGCATTGTTTGCAATCATCAACTTAAAATTCTGTTGAAAAAGTATGGTGTCAAGCATCAGCTAGCTACTCCTTACCATCCTCAAACAAGTGGGCAAGCGGAGATCTCAAATAGAGAATTGAAGAAGATATTTGAGAAGATGGCAAACAATTCACGAGAGATTGGTCGAAGAAATTAGATGAAGCATTTTAGGCCTATTGTACAACATTCAAAACCCCTATTGGATTGTCACCATACAAGTTAATTTTCAAAAAAGCATGTCACCTTCCAATTAAACTTGAGCTTAAAGTGTATTGGGGTGTGAAAGCTTTCAATTTTGACATGAAGACGTTGTGAGAAAAAAGGTTACCTCAGTTGAATGAAATGAATAAATTTTGAAATGGTGCTTTTGAGAATGCTCAGTTATACAGAAAAAGATAAAGAAATGGCATGACAATTAAATCTTAAAATGCAAATTCAAGACGAGGGAGCAAGTGCTTTTGTTCAATTTTAGATTAAAACTCTTTCCAAGAAAGTTAAGATTAAGGTGGTCGGGACAGTTCAAAATCAACAAAGTCTTTCTGTTTGGTGAAATTGAATTGCAAGGTGATGATGGAAGCTTGTTCTATGTCAATAGACAAAGACTTAAGCATTATTTTGGCAATGAAGAGAGAAACGTTTCAACCATTTGACTCAAAAAACCAATTTGGGTGAATCACAGCCAACTCTTGCTTAGGACATTAAATCAATCTCTACTCAGGAGACAACCTAAGATTTTTATCCTTTATATTTTTTTTAGTTTTATTTAATTGAATTATTTTTGTGTTGTTATTTTCAATCGTGATTAAAAATTTTATTTGGGTTATTTGTGTTTGTAGATGTAAAATCGTTTAGGCTAAGAATTTAACTTGTGGACAGAACCTGAAGCACGCCCACGCCAAACATAAGTGCCCTTGCACTACCTTTAACTTTAAAAAAAAAAAAGAAAAAAGGGCAATGCAATATTAGAGGCATGGCCGCACTAGCATTAGGCATACCGCACCCATTTAATGAACAAAATTGCCCAACAGAGGCATTATTAAGGGCTTGTAATCACGTCAGCATCAGATGTGCCCTTTTTCAAAAGTGGAAGATAACTCTATCAAATTCAAGCAAGCTCTACCACTACCATTACAAGTAAGTTCATTACAACTATATCAAATTGTTAATTTGATGAAAATAATTAATTTAGGCACTTTTAGCTCATTGATGGAAATTGACTTGGGTAATGCTTGTTGAATTGAATTATAAACTTGAGGTTGAAATTGTGGTACATAAATTGTAGACTAGATTGAGCTAGGAAGAATTGATTGCATTGTTGAATGGGTAGTGTTTAATTTGTGTCTACCAAGTGTTTGATGAAATATCTAAAAGAGTTAATTATGAGAGATATTCAGTTTAGGCATTGAGAAACACTTGAAAGGGGTGAAGGGTAAGGATTGGAGTTAAAAGGTAGTGAATTTTGTGTGGTTGGTGTGATAAAATTAATGTACCCATCAATTATTCAAAGAAATGTCTAAGTGGGTTACTTATGAAAAAGTAATTATTTTTGGCATTAGGAAACACTTGGGGGAGACTTGTGAGGTAAACTAAAGTTGGGAAGAGTTGTTTGAGGTCTTTTGTTTGGTTAAACTTTTAGTACCCACCACGTATTAATAAGGATCAAAAGCAACAATTGTGGTAGCCATGACACCGAAAAAAAGAAAGGGAAGTACTTCACTTTCCAAACAATCTTTTGATGAAAGGAATTTTGTTTCACATGAGGCGAAAAAAAAATATACTCAATTTGTACTTGAAGACAAAAAGATGATATCGAAGACAACGTTACAACCAAATCTAGAGGATGGTTAGATTCTAAGATTCATTGAAAACAAAAATTGGCAAGCACTTACTAGTCCTTCGAATCCTGCAGTGGTGCCATTGGTTCAAGAATTCTTTGCTAATACCGCTATCTCAAGATATGATAACTCAATTTTTGTTCGAGGAAAAAGGTCTCACTCTCGTCCAAGGAAATAAATGAATACTATAGCCTCACTCATATTGATATTGATATTGATAATGGTGCATTTAGCCTTTACATGCATAAAGAGCATAACTATGATGATCTCATTCAAAAGCTATGTGTGCTTAAGACGAAATGGGTATCCAATTAAGCAGAGGAATTAGTCACCATTACTTTCCCTGATAGAAAAATTCATTTGTTCCAACTTCGTGCCCACAACACACCTGCATTATGTCACAATGGATAGGGCAGCTTTGTTGTACTGTATATGCTCCAAAAAGTCAATACAAGCAGGGAAGGTGATTTGGGATAACCTAATTTACAAATACTTACTGAAAAGACAATCATTCTTCCTTTACGCTGGTTGATATTTCTTCCCTTTGTTTTTATTTTCTTGAGAACAAGAAAATATTTAAGTTTGGGGTTATTTGATAACTAATTATGATTAACATAAGCAATCAAAGCAAAGCATCGTCAACACAACATGCGAGCATTCTTTTTTATTTGTTTTCACCCTCATTCCCCCACTTGAAATTAACATTGTCTCTAATGTTTAAATATAAAATAATGAAAGCAAAGGAGAGGTAATATGCACCTGGAAGACAAGATGTCAAATCTCACCTCATTATTGGTGCCTTCTATTGTCGCCATTGTGTGGAAAATGCAAAGGTCTAAAATGCCCAAGCGATTACAAAAATGGTGAAAGATTCAGATTTTGATACATGCTTTGCAGGTATGCTTTAAGCGTCTTATGGAAGTCCACATGGAATTGATTAATTGAATTTTGTTCTTCACACATCTCTTAGATCTCTTGACCATGTTGGATGACTCGCTATTGCAATTCAGCTAAGGTTCATTGACCGGAACTTTCTTATGTTGATGACGGCCTCACTTCTTGGTCATGAGCTCGAGGAAGAAGTTGGGGGGTGCCTGTGGAGGATAGTAATCCTTATAGGCCAATTTCGTTCTTTCTTGCTGCGTCGACTTTTATCGACTTGCTATACTATAAAAGTTTTGTCTCTCCTAATACAAACCATTATTGGCAACGATGATGGAACATTGAATCTACTATCTGCAATAAAGCCTAGTCCAGATGATATAAGATGCCACCAGGCCACACTTTCTATTTAGAAATTGACCCACTGTCAAATTGTAGGATTTGGATACAATATTTGATCTAAATGTTCAATTCTCATACCTACTTTTTTGCAAAAAGTGGTGATGAGCTATAGATAGATGTAACCACCTGTAGTTCTTGCTTCAATAATGCAAACTAGGTTATCTTGAATCACCTTTCCTACTTCAATTATCTTTTTGAAACATATGCAGTACAACAAAGCAGGCTATTCATTGTGACATCGTGAGAGTGCATTATGGGCATGAAGTTGATGAACTTGTTTCATGCCTTTACGTACTAGTTCAGCTTGTTCTCAAGGAAAGTGATGGCAACTGATTCCTCTACTTGATTGGATACTCATTCCATCTTAGGCACACATAGCTTTTGAATACGATCATCATAGTCCTACTCTTCACGCATGTAAAGACTAAATGCATTATTATCACTATCAATAGGAGTAAGGCCATAGTATTCATTTATTGCCTTGGACGAGAATAGGAACTTTTTTTCTCGAAAAAAAACTATGTCATCATCACTTAAGATAACAGCATTAGCAAAGAATTCTCATACCAATGGCATTACCACAAGATTCGAAAGACTAGTAAGTGGTTGCAGATTTTCCATAAATCTCAAATCCAACCATCCCTCGGATTCGGTCATAACCCCTCTATTCAATATTATCTTTTTGTCTTTAAGAACAAATTGATTGTATTTTTTTTCGCCTCATGTAAAACAAATTTTCTTTTGTCAAAAGATTATTCGAAAAGTGAAGTACTTCCCTTTCTCTTTTCAATGCCATGCCCACCACAATTGTTGACTTTGATCCTTATTAGCACATGGCGGGTACTAGAAGTTAAACCAATCTAATGATCCTCAAGCAACTCTTTCTAACTTCAATTCACCTCACAAGTCTCCCAAAATGTTTCCTAATGCCTAAATTAATTATTTTTTCATTAATAGCTCACTTACACATTTCATTGAACACTTGGTGAGTACATCAATTTTATCCCACCAAATTCACTATTTTTTAACTCTAATCCTCACCACTAACCCCTCACAAGTGTTTCTCAATACCTAAACTAAATATCTCTCACAATTAACTCTTTTAGACATTTCATCAAACACTTGGTAGGCATAAATATAGCACCATCAATTCAACAATGCAATCAATTCTTCCTAGCTCAATTTAGTCTACAATTCATGTACCATAACGTCAACCTCATGTTCATAACTCAATTCAACAATTAAATGTAATAAGCATCACCCAAGTCAATTTCCATCAACAAGCTAAAACTGCCCATACAGAAAATATGGTGAAAGTAAAGCACATGCAAAGAATTTTGATTTAGCAAAGGTAAAGCCAACTGAAAGGTGCAAGGGCCTTTTAATTGGCCCATGCAGGAGAGCCAAGGTGCAAGCATGATCATGCTTCAGGCGCTATCTTGCGCAAACCTATACGCTTGCATGGATACGCAGCTGCGCCTAGAACACGCGTGTCTGCGCCCCTAATTCTACCCCTCGGGGCTTTCTTTTACACAAGGATACGCAAGAGGTCTGATCTTGGCATTGCCACGCCTTAATACTGACCCTTGTGGAGTAGTTTCTTTTTCAAATGGGCACGGGCATGCTTGATGCTCATGCAATCATGCCTTTAATACTGCCTTGTCCCCCACTTTTTTTCAACTTAAAGGCCGTGTGGGAAAGCCCCAAATTCTTTCCATAGGCAAAATTCTTGGCCTAAATGATTTCACACCTACAAGCACAAATAACCAAAATAAAAATCTTAATCACATTTTAAAACAACAACATGAAAATTTTTCAACTAAATAAAACTTAAAAGGATAGAAAGGATAAAAATCTTGGGTTGCCTCCCAAGTTGCACTTGATTTAATGTTCCTAGTTGGACTTGACAATAATTAACTTAAGTAGGTTCCGTAGATGAAATGGTTGAAACTATTTGCTGTTTATTGCCAAAATAATGCTTAAGTCTGTCCGTTGATGTGGAACAACCTTCCATCATCACCTTGCAATTCAACTACACCAATCAAAAGACTTTGCTTATTCTGAATGGTCCTAACCACATCGATCTTAACTTTTCTAAAAAGAGTTTTAATCTAGAATTGAACAAAAGCACTTGCTCCCCCGTCTTGAATTTTTGCCACAAGATTCAGTTGTCATGCCATTTCTTTGTGTTTTCCTTATATAACCGGGCATTCTCAAAAGCATCATTTTAGAATTCATCCATTTCATTCAAACTGAAGTAATCTTTTTTCTCCCGATGCCTTTATGTCAGAATTTAAAGCTTTCACAGCCTAATATGCTTTATGCTCGAGTTTAACTGAAAGGTGGCATGCTTTTCTAAAAACCAACTTCTACGGTGATATTCTAATTAAGGTTTTGAATGCTGTACGATAGGCCTATAATACATTATCTAGTTTCTTTGACCAATCTCTCCATGAATTATTTATCGTGTTCTCAAAGATCTTCAGTTCTCTGTTTAAGATCTCCACTTGACTGCTTATTTGAGGATGGTAAGGAGTAGCTATCCGCTGCTTGACACTATACTTTCCCAACATAACTTTAAACTTACGATTGCAAAAATGCTTACCGTCATCACTAATAATTGCTAGAGGAATGCCAAAATGAGTGAAAATATACTTGTACAAAATGTTTGCAATAATTTTTGCATCACTTGTGCGACAAGTTAAAGTTTGGACACATTTGAAAACATAATCCACAACTAACAAAATATACTGATTAGAGAAAGATGATGGAAATGGTCCTATGAAGTCTATTCCCCAAACATCAAACAACTCCATCACTAAAATGTTGTTCAAAGGCATTTCATTCCTTTGAGAAATATTTTTGGCTCTTTGACACCAATTATATGTGAAAACAAAATTATAGGCGTCCTTGAATACTTAGGCCAAAAGAATCTAGTCTGAAGAACCTTTGCAGCTATCTTTGTTGCACTGAAATGTCCCCTATACTCTAATGAGTGACAATGCTTCAAAATACTTACTGCTTAAATTTTCGGGATACACCTCTAGATGATCCAAGCCCCTTTTAAATAACAATGGATCTTCCCATAAATAAGATTTCATATCATCCAAAAACTTCTTTTGAAGAAATGAAAGATCATGTGGTAGGCACTCCACTCCACACACCAAATAATTGACAAAATTAGCATACTAAGAAAGTTTGGAATCTGCTACAAATAATTGCTCATATGGGAATGACTTGTAATGGTCAAATCTTATGTTTTCTTATTCACTTCTAACCTTGAAAAATGATGCACTACAGAATTTTCATTGCCTTTTTTATCCCTTATTTCAATGTCAAACTCTTGAAGTAGTAGAATTCATCGAATCTACCTTAGTTTTGCATCTTTCTTAGCAAACAAATGACAAATAGTTGTATGATTGGTGAAGATTATTGCTTTGGAATAAATGATGTACTAACGGAATTTTATCCCTTTGAGAAAATTGCCACCATGCAAGCTAAAAAGTTACTAGAGCAGTACACAACCTAAATGGCAAGTGACGAAAAGTAAATGTACCATACAAACATGTAAAAGTGGCATTCTCCTTGTCTTTTTTAATGCTATAGTATTTGGTTGTACCCTGAATACCTGTCCAAGAAATAATAGTATTTGAATCCAACAAGGCAATCAAGTATTTGGTCAATGAATTAGAAAGGAAAATGATCCTTGTAAGTTGCCTTCTTCAACCTTCTATAATCAATACAAACTTATCCACCTGTGATTGTCCTCGAATGAATGAACTCGCCCTCGTCATTTCTCACCATTGTCATGCCACCTTTCTTCGTGCTACTTATACTAGACTCACCCTATTGACTATCTTACATGGCATAAATAACACTGGTGTTAAAGAGCTTTAAAACTTAAGCACAAACCACTTCTTTCATAGGTAGGTTAAACCTCTTTTGATGCTCAATGGATGGCATATAATATTCCTCCATCATAATTTTGTGCATGCAAATAGTAGGCCTAATACCCTTGACATTAGAAAGTGACCAACTCAATGCAGATTTATGTCTTGTCAATACGTCCAACGGTCTTTCTTTTTCATCTTGACTTAAATATGTTGAAATGATTACTGGGAAGGTGGAGTCTTCACCCATAAATGTATATCGCAAGTGCTCTGATAATTGCTTCAAAGTAAGCCCATCATGAGTAGTAACTAGGGGTTTTTCAATCCCCTTAGAATTTGCCTAATCATTCAATGTAAGCTCACAAAAATTAACATAATCAATATTATCAGTTGACAAGGCCTCCAAATTCACACACATGATTCATCAACTCCTCACACACATCATCAAAAGCATCATCAACATTTAAAGAATTCAACAATTCTTTCCAAGACAAAGAATTTCACAATACAATGCTCTAAAGAATCATTTAGTTTCATGTCACAAAGCATATCCTTAACATAATCTAAAATTAAATCAATTCGATTACAAGAACATATCTCATATGTAAATTTCAAAGTGTTATAAATGTTGAATTTTGCCTCTTCTTCACTGACTCATAGAGTGAGCTTTCCATTATGCACATTGATCAATGCCTTATTGGTAGCCAGGAATGTTCTTTTGAGTATGATAAAAATCTTACAGTCCTCCTTCATAGCTAACACCACAAAGTCAACCAAAAAAATAAACTTATCCACCTTTATTAGCACATCTTTAATGATCCCCATGGACAAATGATTGAGCGATCCACCATTTGTAATAAAATGGTCGTTAGTTTGACTTCTCCTAAATGCAACTTTTGAAAAATTGAAAAGGGTATTAAATTGATACTCGCCCCCAAATCACATAAAGCCTCTCAAAGTTTGAATTACCAATAGTGCACGGGATAGTGAAGCTACCCGAATCCTTTTCCTTTTTTGGTAATTTTCTTTAGAGAATTGAGCTACACTCTTGGGTCAACTTCATTATTTCATATTCCTCCAAACAACCCTTCGCGTTATCGCTTCAGTAATCACAGTAGAAAATCTTCTTTCAAAAAGAGAGAGACCAGAGATGAAGCCTTCTCAGTCAAATTTATTATCAAAACACTTTCATTATAACGCTTTCTCGTAGGCTATTATTATGAAAAAGAGAAAGCGGTTTTTTCAGCTTGGAATGAAAAAAATTTGCTTTGTTTTAGTTCATTCTCTTCCTGTGCATGCTCGATCTTTTTTTCAATCTCTAATTGTTGAGAAAGAATCCATGAAAAATGATACGAGAAATTCGAAAGAACACATATATGGAACGAGGGCAGAAAAAAGTGTAACATTTTCATAATCATATGGCCTCATGGAGAGCAAAAGTCACTGATTTTCGGGTTTATGGATTGGATTCAGTCATGAGTAATTGGTTTTTCCCATGAATGATAGCCTAGAAAGGTGACTTATCTAGGGTGGATGCCTCCTAAAGAGTAACAGAGGTGTGCAAAGGTAGGCTCATGAAAAATGTAATTATTATAAAGTGGCTCTCCAATATATGGCGTCCGCTTGGCAACTTCATTTTACTAGTCGAAAACAGAGGCCCGAGCGTACCGCTTTTAGTTGTTGTTTAGTGAATTCTACCTAACTGAGTTTGATTGGGCCTTTGGATTATTTTGAATTGATCGAAAGAAAGATGAATGCAAATAGCGCAACTGAAGCTGGGAAACGGACCGCATCGCAGAAGATAAATTAGGCTATCTTTCCCGAGAGAGGCCGCCTTCTCTCATGCCACTTCTTTGACATCATTTTATTTATCAATTTGGCATAATTGGCCATTTTCTCTAATGCATCTGTGAACAAAATATTGATGTGAAGCTTTTTGAACATTTTAAGGAACTTGAAAAATTGAGCATCAAGCTTCTTCTTTTGGAACATCTAAGGGGAAGCCACTGGCGGTGCAATCATTGGATGATTATCCGAAAATGAGATCCCATGTGGTTTTGATACCTCTTTTTGTGATTTCACTTCAATTTCCCTCTTTTTTACTTCACTCTCCTTCATTTCATTCTCTTTAGACTTTGATAGCTATAATTTCTTACTACTTCTTAAAGTGATAGCTTTACAATGATCCTTCAAATTTGACTCCATGTTATTTGGGAATTTACCAAATGATTGGCCTCTAATTGAGTTTGCTTACTTACCAATCTGAGTTTCCAAGAACTTCATTATAGCATTCATGTTTATGCAATGAGTCTCAATGCTATCAAGTTGAGCTTCATCCTTATTGAACCAATTTTTAGTTTAAACTATGACGGTTCCTAAGAGATCTTCCAAAAATGGTTTCTTCTCCATCATCAACTATTGGAAACTTGAGAGGTGATGTAGTTGTAAAAATATTTCTCTAATTTTCATAGGAGTTCTCATTGTTGCAAAGCCCAAAATGATAGTGAGTTGGCAAGTTGTTGTTTGACCAAAAGTTATAGTTCTGATTATTGATGTATTAGCACTGCTCTTTCCCTAAATTCTCATCATCATATGAAGAACTAGCAATTATTGCTTCCTCTTGACTTGAAGAAAGGATTTGAATTTAGTTTTCCAAAGCTACTACTTGGGCTATAAATGATATCAAGGGATCTACCTCATAAACTCCTCCAGCTTTCTTCACAATCGCCCTCTCGTTATGCCATTAGTAGTTGTTGCATGTTATTTCTTCTAACAATGCATAGGCTTCTTCTGTTGTTTTGGTAGGAATGTGCCACCAGATACCGCATTTAAAATCGTTATCATTTGACCATTGAACTTGTTGTAGAACAACTGAATTTGAAACCAATCTCAGTATCCATGTTGTGGACACTTGCGAATCAACTTTTTAAATCAGTCCCACACCTTATAAACAGGCTCAAAATCCAGCTGCTTAAATTATGCAATTTCACCTCTCAGATTGCAACCATCCTCTAGCTTTGTCCCCCAAGGAAAATGGAAACAACTTCATGTGAATTAAGTCTTATCCATGCTATTCATGTTAACGATGCTGCAAACTTCCAAGAAAATGACGAAATGGATGTTAGGGTTCTCATGAGACAAATCCCATACTAATTTTGCTAAACCATGATAATCAATACAAGCTTGAGCCCAAAATTGTTGGTGTTGATGGCCTGTCGGTGAATCTCTGAATAATTATCATTAACCATTTGCCTGAATAGTCTTTAAGAGCTCTAGGTTATTGAGGTTAGGGTGGTGGATTAGGATTTCCTTCATCTACCATAGCTTTAAATCAATTCCTTCTTTCTCTTCTCAAATAGCGAAGAGTTTGTTCAATTTTTGAATCAAAGGTAACAAGTTCAAGGCTACGAGATCTTTACATGCACCTACAACACCTCAAAATGGAACAAAAATTAAACAAAACAAAATAAAAATAACGCATAAATTAAAATCAAACTAACAATCACAATATTAGTAAAAGAATTTAAAATTTTCAATCCCTGGCAATGGCATTGAGAACTTGTTACGATTCCATGCAACCGTAAGTATATAGAATCGTACAAGTAGTCAATTGAAAGAAATGAGGTTGTCATACATACTAGTATTGATTTTTCAAATTCTAAACTAAGAATTGAAGTTATGGTAAATCAATTTTTTCTAAGCAATTCAGAATTTTAGAAAGTGGAGGTAGTAAACCAAAACAAATAATTGAATCGAATTAATAAATATAAATGTTCGCTTAGAATTATAGAGAGAGTTTACAAATGAATAGAACTATACTATAGCAAAGGTTCTAGGGCCTTGATTTCACTTATGTTGGTTTGGCACAATCTTGTCTACATCCATTCCTTCAAGCACCCCTTAAAGGTTTCACTATCAACAATTCTTGAAACACTTAAGACTTCAAATACATCAAGGAGATTTTTGGCACTCCTTCAACCCTTACAAGTGATTTCCCTCACCAATCACTAACACTCTAAAAAACTTAAGTGAAAGAACCACTTCTTTCACACTTATTCAACAAGAACAAATTTGAAAAACAAAATTACACCTTCAAAGGTTTCTCTCATAAAAGAAAAATATTACAAATAAAAGTGCAAAGTATTTGGGAAGTAGATTTAGCGATATGTAATCTCAATAAATGATTTTTGTTGCTTATGAATGTTGAAAGACAATTAGGACTCAAAATAAATGCATAACTACTTATTCTAACATTAAAATAGCTTAGTATATCTATAGATTTGAAAAACTAGCCATTAGACTAAAACAAAATTAATTTTTGGAAATTTTGGTCGACCACTTCTTAGATTCAATCGACCAAATCACTCTGAAATCAAAACAGAAGGGAAATATAGATTTTTGGTCAACCTAAAATTAGATTTCGTCAACCTAATGTTGAAACTATTCCACCTCTCAAACTTCACTGTTTTTGGTTCACAGTGAACAAATTTGGTTCAGTTCAGTTTGATTCGATCTAATTCAATTTGGTCTGGTTTAAATTGATTCATGTTGAGCTACAGTAATTGGTTTTTGAAATTTTTAGAACTCTGCGATTTAGTCCTATTCTAAGGTTTCTAAATCTTGCATTCTAGTCTATATCTCTATGTTTAAAAAAACTTGGTTAACAGTCCCTATCGTTTCCTAAATGTATTTTATTATTTTAATGCAATCAAATTTGATAGATAGAATTTGATGAAAATATATTTATGTATAAGAATGTGAGCTTGCATTATTGCTATCCACACACACATAGGCATACAAAGAGAGATGTACAATAAATAGCCAAAGCTTATGGCATAATTGTTCAACTTTAAGCACTTGTTTCTACAATATTTCCTTTCTCATTAGCTTGGCTCTTTTTTACTTGATCAAATGGTTTATTTTGTTATCATCAAAATAAGAGTTTGTGTAACATAAAGTCAACATAAATCACCTAGAGAAGAAGAAAAAAGAGTGTATTCCTCTCTATTTGAAATGAAAGTCCAATGTAATGTTTGTTTCTTGTAAGCTTTCCGTAGCTATCCCTCTTTTTTTAATTAGAAGTTTCTTTGTGTTATAACTTTTTATTCTAGTTTTCTTTGTGCTATAAATTTTTGCTTTCTTGTTGTATAATGACTTTTAGTGTCTAGATTCTGACCAAATTTGTAATCAGTGCTAAGTAGGTGTAATTTTAGGCTTATGAATATTATTATATTGTTTTTAGTCAAGTGGATTGAAATGTATCACCCTTTTCAGTCTTTTCTCGTTTTTGAAACATCACAAATGTGTGTATATACAAAATCATTAGCTTTGTATACAAGTTTTTATGTTCTGCTTTAAAATCATCAAATATAATATGCATGGCAATATTCATATTTTGTTTTGTTTTGTTTTTTCTTTTTAGTGAATATTATTACATACAAAAAACAAATGACCAAGTCAAATAAAAAATAAGCAACCAAGTCAACTGGTAAACAACCAACAAGTAGCTTATTCGCATATGAGATAGATCATCTATAATGGTCATTTGCCCCACAAATCAAGAGCCATTTTCTTCCTAAGAAACATGATCTTGCTCAAATCAAATGCTTGATATAGTCTTAAATAATCTATGATCTTAATGTGTAAATCCAACAGTCCTTACTCTTAGGTCACTGACATAGCATAACCTCTAATGGATGAACATATGTGACTGGTACTAGATGGCCTGGCAAATCAGTCCTTATCCTATACAACCCTTCAAGTCGTAACAAATGAGGCATTATCAAACAAATGGTCATGATAACATTTGTCGATGTTTGTCTATGGTGTGCAACGGTAATGAGTCATATTTGTGGTCAAAGTGCAGATATACTACAATTGAGAGTGATTCTCGACCTCAATATTAGTGGTTGGATGTAAGTTTTGACCACAAAGTTACTATGACAGATATTCGTTCTAATTCAGCTACAACCTTCAAACAACATTGCAAATTCAAGAATCTACTCATTAATACACCCAAACATGCAAATTACACCTCAATATATTTTTCTTGCTATTGCATTAACAAAGTATGCACTTTTTGAATTTTCACATTTTTTAAAAATTCAAACCAAGAAAATTGAAAATTCTTACCTAAGTGTTAAACTGGGAGAATTGGGTAATTAGAAAAGGTCTATTAGAGAACAAAGATTGAGATAATAGATTACGTACAATGGGATATAGGTTTTGGACAAATAAGAAAATAATTTTATGATTTTTTTCAAGAGTTAGAAATTAGGGAGATTGGAGACAAAACATGGGAGTTTAGGGTTTATTTGTGTATAAGGGATAAAATCATCTGAACTTCAATTTTTTGGATTATTTTGAAAAAAAAAATTTATTCAATATTTTTAAAATTTTCCTTCCAGTTTTTGATAGTTTAGAAAAATTTCCTCAACTAGACAATGGTTTTCAAGAAACTTTCGCAATTGCTTTTTATCTCATTTGAAAAAATTTCAACAAACTCTACAACTATATTGTAAGAAGTATAGTGACATTACCACTATTATGGCCCAAAAATTTGACATTGATTGAAAGAGCTTTATCTTTCTTGTTGAAGCCACTAGGCCTTCTTTTTCTATGATTCTATGAAAATGGTTAAGATGCTTTTAATGTTGCCCAATATTATTGGAGAAGACAAGCACTCATTAATATAAAAGATAATAAAATCCATGTAAGGAATAATTACTAATGGTGCAGTCTTCAATCAAAATAGCATGACGTTTTGTTTGTAGTGGCCAAATGGGACGATAAAAGCTATCTTATATCGATCTTTCTCCGCCATCTGAATTTGCAATAGTCACTCTTCATGTCAAATTAAGAAAAATATCTTTACTTCATAAAGCAATTTTTGGAAATGCCTCTTAAGAACACTATTTAAAGGCTTATAGCTAATTACCAACTAGGAGCTCCTCTCTTTAGTTTTGCTGATTTTTCGAGACCTAAAAGTTGGGTAAGGTCATGACCAATAACTTTGCCTAATTAGCTTCTTATTAAGAAGTTATTGGATTTCCCTTTTCTATAATTCCACAAGCCCACCATTTATTTTGTTCCTATGCATCTTTTGTTGAAGTTGTTTTCATATGATAAGGCCACTGTAATGCATCTTTAGTTTCGAAAAGGCATATATAAGTCAGAACAAACATCTTTTTCAGGATTTCTTAAAAATAAATTTATCTAATTTTGCATATTTGCATATTTAATTTTTTCTTCAAGGACTTTCTATTGTACTTCTTCTTGTACAGAAAACAAAAGTTTCTCTTTATTCTCTATTCTGCTTTTAAGGCAATGCATTTCTTGCCATTTTCGTTCTTTTACAAAGTTAAATTTAGCTTTGTAACCTTTGAACATTTGCTTTAATCCCTTTAGCATAAATTTGCTAAGGGTAAGATATACTAAGAAAAGAGGAGCCAAGGATATATAACGCTTTGAGTAAGAATATTTATCAAAATGAAGGGAGGTTCAAAGAATATTTCTTCAAAAAAATCATTGCCCTAAACAACTTATAATCTACCAACAACGTACTTCTATTTGTCTCATTTAATACTTGAGTTGTTTTTTAGAAGTATTTTAAAAGGTATTAATCTTCAGGAATTAACCAAAAATGTCCATGTTTGATAACATAAATTCAAAATGCCCTCTCATAAATTTGAATAAAAAATGCCCAAATTTAACATTGTTTCACGCATTTGCTCTTATACCCACAAAAATAGTAAGCCTTTTCTTCACACACACCTTCGAGTTTTTATATACCTTCGAGTACCCTACGGTGACAGAACATCAACGGTGGCAGAGGAGACTGACTGATGAAATCCTGGTTAGTTTTCTCACTCTAACTTCAATGAAATTGAATCTAAGAACACGATACCGTCGAGCTGAGCAAGGGCTTGATGATAACCATTGAGCTGAGCAAAGCTTCTCCTTGCTCGACGGTTACCGTCAAGCAAGGCTTCCCTTTACCGTCAAGCAAGCAGCCTTCCTCTTACTCGACAGTTAACTGTCAACCAAGTTGCTGGACGTGCTTGACAGTACAGGGTATTACCTTACTCGACTGTCGAGTAAGATTTTCAATATCTGATTTGTAGCATAATTTAATACATGAGAATGATTTAGATGATTGTAACCAAAAAACTGTTAAACTAATGAAAATTTAATTTTCACGTGTGCAAGAAATATGGCGACAATTACTAAATCATTGAAGATTAAACAAGTTGACCATTTCAAATACGCAGTGATGACTTCGCTATCTCGCCTTCGTGATTTGCAGGTGATCAGAAGAAAGTTAACAGTAATGCAATAGCGTATGTTCAGACAAACATGCTTGGGGCATTTTTTGGACCTTGACCCGAAACTACTTTTTTCTAGTACTCTTGTACACCACATGTTGATGCATAAGGTTCATACTAATAATGCAAAACATCAATTATGGTATTTGGTAAAGGGCACGACTATAAGGTTTTCTTGGATTGAGTTTGTGATGATCACAGGGTTGAGGTTCAGACCATATCCGGAGGTTGTGTTGTAGAGTGACCAATTGAGAGATAGGTAATTTGGCGGGTCTTTATCTATTCCATTGTACACGATAGTTGAGGTTTATGAGGATATGGACCTGAGTAAGATCCTAGATGCAGATGCTGTGAAGCTATCACTGTTTTACTTGATTGAGCCATACTACTAGGCCGGGGTAGTAGGTGCATTTCAGACGTGTGGATGTTGAGGTTACTTGATGATTTGGATGAGTTTGAAAGGTTCCCATAGGGTTCCTTGGTTTGGACGTATACTTATCAATCGTTGAGCCGCATTATGGGGGGTAAGTGCAGCACTACAAGAAGAAATCGGCAGAGGCCAAGGGAAGGGAAGACACATTATAACAAATATAATATAGAGGGTTTTCCAATGGCATTTCAAGTATTGTAATTCTTTCTTACTCGAAGTTCATACAAATATTAAATTGATAGTGTAAACAATTTACCGGTGACATTAAATTGGTACATAGATGTGGATGTACAAGACCATCTCATCTGTAGTTCCAAAGTTAGTGATACGTATTAACGACTAACTCCCCCGTATGCTTCAATGGTGCTCAAAGACGAAGTGTGTCCGGGCATCAGATGTTAACAAATTGATATTTAATCCAAAACGAGTAAGTTAATTTAAAAAACGAGTTGTTTTTGTAAATTAATTTAGAAAACGAGTTATTCTTAAATTGATTTTATTTTAAGATTTATGAATATTTTAATGATGCAACATAGTGCTCCTGCTGTATTATGTGTAATGGTGTCGATCGGTCCTGAGCGAGTATTATTCGAATAGAACCAAGTATTTGAGGTAACTAGAGATGCATCTTTCATAGATGCACCCATACATGAGGATGAGGATGACCCCATGGCAGATCTTGTTGCCTATGAGCCTGAGATAGCTGACACCACTACTTTTCAAGTGCATGTTGCACCTACCACTACGGCATCTTCACCACCTCTTATGCCTGAAAAGAAGGTATACATGTTTCATTTAAACGTGTGTCAATTTAAACACAATATGCATTAACTATTACCCTTAAGTTGATACTAATGTCTAACCATTTTGTCTGGCACAACGACTACCGCATCGCCATGCCAAGAGACAGGTGGTGGATCGGCCGAACTTTGGTGTAGATGACGGGTCGGACCACATGGCGGACGAGGACACAAGTCCACGTCATGGACCTGACCATGGACTTGACATGGAGACCCAGATGAGGTTATTGCTTTATGATTTTAGTGCATTCAGTACTAGACAGGATAGCGCTGCTCAGCATCAACAGGATACACTTGATAGCCTAGCTAAGGAGATTTGTGGCCTACTCTTACCCATTGGCCATCTAGAGCCTTCGAGAGATCTGTCCATTACACAGGTACCCATTTACTATACTTACAACAATTATTCATTTGCGTTAAACAAGTGAATAATTATTTTTTTGATGTTTTCATGCCCCTTTTGGTCCAGAGATTCGATACCGGCAGACACATCAGAGGGGTCACACGTCGCGGGGGTTGTACAGAAACCCGCTAGGAGGCGTACATCGTCTACAGTCAAAGGTGGCAGTTGATTTGTGGGTGGGTCAGCTACTGTGGTTCTAAGTTAATTTATATTGATTGACCTTTTGTAATAAGTATCATGGCATTTATTTTACTTTATCTTTGTATAAATCGCGTTAGTCATTTAAATTTATACACTCAGAACAGGTGCCTATAACATATGGTGCACAAGATAACGCAAAAACGATATAAAACTTTTACAATATGTAAATGGATTATAACATACAGAAGGTAACAACTGATGTACTTGAAATACAAATATATTACAAAACGGTTCATTATTTTAATACAGAAGAGTAGTTACATATTACACTCGTATAACAACAAATTCTAATAAGTAAACTGAAGTCACTGTTCCTTCTGCAGACAACGAGTGCACCTCCTCCTAATAATGTCTTCCCCGACAGACAGTATACGCTATTTTTTTAGGTGTCCGGCTAAAGGACGCTAATGTGGAGGATTGACAACACGTTCTTTTACCTGTTTAGGAACCACCCAGTCAACATCATTACCTGGAGGGTGAATAGTCTCGGCGTACACAGCCACGTGCATGTCAGTAGTGTAGTAGTTAGAGCACAATGAATGATATGATAACCGTATGTGTCTACAGACTGCCAGAGCTTGCGTACAAGGCAATTGTTGAATTTGAAAGTATCCACAACTGCATTTTTTCTCTCATACATCAACAATGTCGACGTTGTCCCTATCCTTCACATGAACTCAAAACGCGACACGAGATACACAATCATTGTCCGAGATAACTCTGTTTATTCATCAACCTTTGCTTGCTCCAAATTTGTGAGGTATCCGTCTCTAGCAGTTGCCAACTCTCTACGTTCGTAAAACCACCTCTGAATTACTGATCATATGTACTCAATTAAAGCAATGACTGGTAAATTTCGCGCATGTCTCAATAGGAAGTTTATACTCTCAGCAATATTTGTAGCTTGCATATCATACCGTCTCAAGGGAAACTATGACCTCGCCCACATATGGAGCCCCACATCATCCTCTAAGTACTTTGTTATTACAGGGTGCATAATTCGCAAGCTATCCATATATCGTGAGAAATCACTGGCTTGATACGCATCGGCTGCCTTGAAGTATAATGCTATGAACGTGTCAGTTTTCTATTGCCTCATCTTATACTTTGCCTTCAAATTTCCAGATATATGGTAAGTACAGAATCCGTGAGTGGCTTCAGGAAAAATAGAGTTAATTCCTTTTTGTATGCTACTATGTCGGTCCAAGATAAAAACCAAATTCTTCATCGACCGAATGGCTTCTCGTAACTTCAAAAAAAACCACTTCCATGATAAATCATTCTCAGAATCAACAACCCCAAAGGCAACGGAAAATATTTTTCCATTTCCATCTTGTGCAACAGACACAATCAATGTTCCTCGAAATTTTCCTTAAAAAATGTACCGCCAACTGCGATGATTGGACGAATGGAATTGCAAAATCCTCGAATACATGGGCCAAGCGCCACAAACAAATACATAAAGTGGTTGTCCCTATCTGTCTTAATTGTTGTGATTAACCTTGAATTTTTCTCTTCTAACACGTGACAATACAACGGAAGCCCCTTGAACGACAAAGCTAGATCTCCACACACAATTCTCAATGCTACTTCTCACTTCGCCATGTTTTTTAGTACGGTAGGTGAACTCTAAATTCACTTTGTATATCGTCACGAATATTTCTTGGCGTGTAAATCCGACTGGCATCTGTGAACTTATCCTTTATGATTTGTCCAACCAACCGACTACTTGCTTGTCGATGCCTATACTGTAACTACTTGTTGAGATAAGAATGTGTTGCTTTAATGCGCATAACTCTAAAGAATGCATCATCATTGTTCCTAATAGCACAGACTCGCCATCTGTAACTTTCTGCCACACACTTTACCTCAAAACGAGTTGTATCTGACTTGAAAACCTTAAACTAAAATGGTTCTTCAGTGCCATCAACCCCAATCGATCTCGAAATTCTTGCTTCGTTCCATAAATCTGCCCAACACACACATCCTCGACTCGAGAACTGGAGCATGCATCGCTTGGCATGGTCATAGATGGCGGAATAAGGGGCAATGACCGGATGTATTGATTCGATTCTGATGGACAAGGCATTGAGCTACTTCTATTACATGCTCTTGTACGCACATCTATTGTTCCCTCCAGTTCATCATCATCCGCCATATTCTTGCCTTCCCATTGGTTAGGACACTCTGTGGCATCAAAGTTCCATTCAATCTCTAGGATCTCGTTTGCTTGTCCTTCTTAATAGTAGGGAGGAAAATGCCCAATGTCAGCAATTCTGGTTGTATCATCATCATTTACAACTCTATAAGGTTCAATAATTTGGGGTGAGTTACCAGCTTCTGTAGCTGGACAATGCTGTTATTCAAACCTTGTACCAACGTTATTGAATTGCCTGCTACACTAAAATAGTGTTGACAAAGCTGGATTATCATTGCTTAATTGATTGCTTCCCTTTGAAGATCTAAATAGAGGTATAGTAGCAGTTGGATGGTTCGAACAATATGCCCTTGTTATATTTACGGCATCGCTAACCCGTTCTACGATAAGATAGAAGTAATAATGGCCCCTCACAACAACATATTGTGCACTGTTGACATGAATAAAGGCACCAAAAATGGATTCTGTATTAATCATGGTTGCTTTCGGCAAAGGTACACCAACAGCTTGCGCATTATCAACAAAGATTGCTTTCGCTATAATCCTACATTCAATTGGATTAATCCCATGTACAACATATAACATTTTCATAAATTGTTTATACTGAATGTTTGCATTAACACAAAATAGCATTACTTCTCCTCTGACGTAAACATCACTGCCATTTAAAAACCGTTCTCATAAACCTCCAAACCATGTCGCGATCATAACTTGTCCAGCCATTACTGCAAAAATTCCAAAAGTATTACCTATAATTATCCGTTGTATCATAAAAAAATGTCCAATACTCGACAGCACACAATCGAGTAAGGGGAAAATTTTTGTTGAGTAAGTGGGATTTCCCCTTACTCGACAGCACTGGCTTACTCGATAGAGTGTAATTTGATTTCTTATGTGAGAAATCTTTTTTTTGAGTCAGATTAACTACCAATACAAACTTACCGTAAAATAGGCTTATCAATTGAATCAAAATAGATTAATTGTCAAATTTAGAGAATTTGTGCAATAAACTCTATTGCAAAAGAAGAAAACAAACAAGGAATAAAAGAATGACGCAAATAGGCAAGTTAATTGCGTGGGTATGGGTATTTTTGTCCGAGAAACTTAAAAATGAGCATGTTTGATTGAAAAGTTTGGGGATGGACATTTTTTAATTTTTATTAATAAAGAAGGGCATTTTCGATTAATTCCCTTAATCTTCATGCAACCTAATTCAAATCTACTCTAGAGTCTATTAGAGCAATTGCTTTAAAGATATATAGTCTTCTGCAACTCTAACGATTACCTTTGAGAACCATTTTTGAGTAACTGTTTTATCAATAACAACTATGTTATGATTTTACAATAAAACTAATGATACCATTAGTCTTGGAGACTTCTCCGATTTGTATATGACTCATTAGTCTTCTGTCTGTTTCCATGACTCTAAATGGTCTAATTCTTCTAAATATGGTTCTTTTTCTTCATTTTTATTAGCAGGATTAACAAGGTTATTAATCTTGCTTTAAAGACCTTATTCTTAAGTTCTACCAATTTCCTTTGACCTTATTAATTTTTGTTTTGAGTTCACAAACATTAGGCTCTCAATCGATTCTTTTTACACTTTTTCTATATAATGGTTTTAAGGAAGGTAGATGTTTTTGCAGACGTGGAAAAGTTTGGCTATAAATTAAGTACTTTCAACTATTTCCCTATTGAAAATAGGTAAACTACCACGCGATGGTCTTGGATCCAGAGGTGATCTGGGATTACTATCCATATCCTTAATGATTTGCTCTAAATCTGAGCTTGATCATTCCATCTTTTTACCCGTTCACCATCATGGGTTGGCTAGATTTTGCAGGTTTTATAGGTTCTTTGTTTGGCAATTTTCAAACATCTGCAACTATTACATCTTTCTAGCTAATTTTCACAAGGATTGAAAGATCTTATTTTTACAGGTTTGTTTGAAAAGAGCATGGTCACACTTTTTCTTTCTTTCAAAAAAAATTTGTGCGAACCCTTAAACTGCAAAAGTTCGTGGTTTTAAAGAATATTCAGTAAATGAGTTGCATTTTTAATAGCCCTCGGAACCTTACCCTATTTGATAGATAGAATGTTAACAATTAATGCTGTCATGATGGTTGGATCGTCTCACTATATAAAGAGAAATTGGGATAGCAATTGAAGTATACTAGCCCATCACATAAAGACAAAATGTCATGTCCTAATAAAGAATCTTCAAATTTATTTATACGCTTATCTTGTAGCGTAATCAAGATTGAAGTGTTTAACCCTTCTGATGCATCGACTTAAGTGCTACTTGTGCGAGGCCGAAATGAATTAGACGATATTTCATCATAACTTCTCTAAGGAATTTCCTTGGAAATAGTTGAAAAGTTGTCATTCAACTGTTTGGATCAATAGTCATATTTAGACTATAAATGACCTTTTTGATAAATAACATAGGGTGAGCTCTTGGAATATTCAGTTTTGGAGATATTTTTCTTTATTTGGGATTAAAAATAATTTTTTTCGTTTTCTTGAGTAAAAAGAGGAACAATTGGCTTTTGAGAACAAAAAACTTTTTTGAGTACAAAAAACTTTTTTGAGTTTCTCCACTGATCGATGGTTCTTATATCAATCTAAAATGCCCTTTTTCTTGATCAATTGCTAATCTTTTCAAAAGACCTTCTTTTTCCTTTCCTTTTTTTTTTTGGGAAATAACCAAAAATGCCCTTACTTTATAGTTAAAATTCAAAAATACCCATCGTATATAATTTCATTCAAAAATGTCATTTTTATAGACGTTTGGACTAAAATACCTTCATGTCCAAAATTTACAAAACACTTTCAAATTGTTACATACTCAAAAGTGTTAGTTTCGAGTAACTATAGTAACTCGAAAGTGTTAGTTTCGAGTAACTATAGTAACTTGAAAGTGCTAATTTCGAGTAATTACAGTAATTCAAAAGTGTTAATTTCACAATATTTACTCGAAAGTGTTAGTTTCGAGTAAGTAGAATAACTCGAAAGTGCTAGTTTCGAGTAACAATAGTAACTCGAAAGTGTTAATTTCACAATATTTATTCGAAAGTGTTAATTTCGAGTAAATACAATAACTCGAAAGTGTTATTTTTACGTTACTTACTCGAAAGTGCTACAGTAAGTTAAATTTAATAATTTAGGGTATCAAGGGTATTTTGGTTTAAAAGACTTAAAATAGGGTATTTTTGAATGAACTTTTTCGGGAAGAGTATTTTTGAATTTTTAATATAAAATGAGGGCATTTTTGGTTATTTCCCCTTTTTTTTTGCAAAGATAGAAGTTGAGCTTCTAGATTTCTTAGTTGGACGTCTACTTGAGAGGATTGAAAAGGGCTATATATAAAGATTTTAATGAGGTGCTTCAAATGATTTTTTATTTTTCTAATGGCTAGCAAAATATGATACCTAGATGTCCTTGCTAATACTAGCTAAGGTAAGTTTTTAATATTTATTCAGTTTTAATTTGCAAGACCCACTAAAAGTGGCAACCAAAGAGCATACTTTTGAATAAAAATTTGCTTGGCTCTGATACCATAATCAAGATTTAAATATGGGAATAATAACAAAACAAGAATTTATGATGCAGAGAAACTTTATAGATAAAGGACAGGAAGAGACAGAATGTTTATAGGGAATAAATATAAAGTCACATTTTTATTCGAAATAAAGAGAGTGTTACACCTAGTATTTTTTTAATGATCTCTTAGCTAGAGAACACCTAAAATTATAGACCAAGACTTCAACTTGAAATTCAAAAGACATAAATAAAAGATCAAATTGCACTAAAACATTTTCACGAAGACCTAATCATAAAAAGCATAATACTAAGGCTGACAAAAGAGAAGACATTCTCCTTTCATTATTCCATCAACATAGGATTACCTTAGTGGTTGAAAAGAAAGTTTGTTCTAACTTACCAAAAGTCTTTTGGGAATGAAAGAGGCATACAATGACTTTACAAGAGAGCTTATTCTAACTTACCAAATGCTTTTCAATAACAAAAAACCCATAAAGTGATTTTACCATGTAGAATTAGTGGTTCATTTTCTTGTCAAAGAAAATGTGTAAGGTGCATTTTTTTTACTAGAATTATGGTGGTCGGTGATGAAAAATTTTCGTCATTGCTTACCTCAATGTTATTGGCAATTTTAGCTCTCAATTGCCTATAAATAGATAACTAAACTAAGAGGTTAATATATTTAGAGAAGAGCTCAAAGCAAAAGGGAAGTTTCTCCATAAAACAGAGGAGAGTTCATCTTCTTCAATTTACAGTGGTAGCAAATTTCGATTGAGTCCTTCATTCTGTAAGATTTACAATTTTGAGTTTAATTTCTGTAAATTTTACAATTAAGTCTAATATTTGTTGGTATTTATATTTTGTGCTCAAATTCTGTAATTCTCTCAGTTTGATACTAGTAAATTGATTCAAGTGCCTGAGGACGTAGGTAACATTTTTACTGAACCTCGTTAAATTCTGGTGTCCTTTATTTTGTATTTTTACATATTTATTATTCTAATTATTATATTTTACAAGTATTTGTATTTTGGGAAAATTATTGGGTTCTCAATTTGCCAACATACCATATAGAGAAAACTTCAACCAAAGCATTAGAACAGAAGTAAGGCCGATCCAAATGAATTACAGGTATATATAGCTGTGAAAAAAGGAAATCAAGAGCTTCTTAAGAAGTTATTTATGAAAAATTATTCATTGTGGTTTTGCCCAGCCTTTTATGTTGAAAATGCAACAGAACTAAAGAAAGGAACTTCTTGATTGGTGATTAGCTATAAACTTTTAAAGATATATCATACCCAATAAGAAAGAATTGCTAATAATGCTTAATGGAGCAAAGATTTTTTCTAAATTCAACTTGAAGAGTGGTTGTTGGACAATTCAGATAGTAGAGAAAGATCAAAATGAAAAGATCGAAACGACACAACTTTTATTGTTCCATTTAGCCACTATGAGTGGAATGTCATGTCATGTCATTTAGATTTTTTATATTATAATTACTATAATATCCTATTAATTATAATTATTTTAATTTGTAAGAGACAAATATGACATGTTAGTCTTAATTTTATGAAAATTAATTAATTAAACTAATAAAGAATCATATAAAAATTTGAGGAAAACTAATAAAGCTAAAGTGTTATATTTAATGAAAATTTAGGTTTTTTTTAAGAAAATAATCGAAAATGACCACCTTTTACATTACCAATTCAATTTTAACTACATAACAAAAATTTATTCAAAATTGAATAGTTTCAGATTATTGGACTAAAATACCCCTATGACTAAAATTAATAAAACACGAAAATTAGTTTCGAGTTACTATAGTATTTTCGAGTTGTTATAATTATTTTCAAATTGTTACAGTTACTTTCGAATTTCTACAACACTTTAGAGCATATTGTATTATAGTACTTTCGAAAGCTTGTTCATGACAACTCTAATATTTGTACGTGTGACCGCAAATGTATCAGTCGTGACAAATAATAAAGTGATAAATAAGAATGTCGTCTCATAAGGACCGAATCTTTAAATTAAAGCTAATTAATACAGTTATAGAAACTTAATTTTATCTAGGCAAACTAATTTTAAAAAACAAATTTAAAAATAAAAGATAATCAAATAACAAACTGAATTTAAAAAAAAAATAGAGATCTATATTATAATAATTCTAAGGTCTTGACTTCACTCAATTCTCCCTATGTTTCTTCTACTTAGTTATTGTCAATGTGTTCTAATTCATTTTACTAATTATTGGTTTAAAATTAACCTCATTAGCTCTCCGAGTGGTAAATGCGATCTTATGCATAATTAATCAAGCCAATATCCTTATCTAACCTAACTAATTACACATTCGTTAAAGTTCACTCATATTGACTACCAAGGAATTAATCACCTACTAGTCTCACAATATCCTAAGTTTTGTTGTGATTATCTAAGTATGAATTTTCTCTCATACTACTAGATTGTGTTTTCCCAAACCAATAAATGACTCAATCTTTCCTAAGCATCAAATCATTAATCCAAAATCAACTAATTTATCATACAACAAATTAGAGGCATTAAGCATAAAAGAACATAAATGAATTGAATCGTACTAACATTAATAAGACACTAAATAGTCAAAACATGGTTTAAATAAGTTACATCAAACTCCTAAAATAATAAAATTAGCCTAACATAGAAAAATTCATAGCAATTATCATCAAAAAATTCATAAATGCAAACACAGTCTTAAATTTTAAGAGATAAAATGAAGAAAGAGAGAAAATTTAGTAGGAGAGATGTCCAAGACTCCAATTCCGCAAGAATCCTTCGAGAATCTTAAAGAAATTGTTGATCTTCAAGTGTTTCTCTGTCTAAAAAGTTCAACTCCTCTCTCTCCTCCTTAGAATTGTGTATAATTTTTCTCTCTTTTATATCTAGAAATGGCTACCCAAGTAGAAAAATATGAAGCCTTCAAATTTAGCCAAATTAAGCCATCAAAACTTGATCTAAGGGCTAAAAATGGCTTTGGAATGTCATTTAACTTGTAGAGAGGTGCAATGTACGGCTAGAAGACATTGGCACACCATTGTTGCTACATGTGTGGCATGACTGTGCCACCCTTGCTGTCCAATGATGGTGTAGTGGCCTTGGGGTGGCACTACCGCACATCTTGGTGGTGTTGGCGCACGCCATACTTGCTGTCCATGATATATCACTAGAAAGCTTTGAATGTCTAATTTGTAACACAATAAACCAAAAACAATTCTGAGTTTTATAGACGAAGTTATGATTGTTTTATTAACTCATACTTAGCATGTCAAATTTTATTGCCCATGATATGTTTTTTTTTTCTCCTCAATTCCACTTTTCTTACTTTCTTACACATAAACTTGCGAATTGAACAAAACGGGCTATCTCAACGTGAGAAAAGTGTGTTTTCTAGATAAAAATGGCGATTCTCTCTTCTAAAACAACCTATATCCTCCAAGAATCCTTTGAGTTAACAGCCTGACCTATTTATCTATATGCACACTATATGAAATATTCATCTTCACACTTCACTTCCTTCAAGAAATCTAATCTCGATGCAAAAGAGGTGCTATTGGCGAGTCAAGGGAAGGTTTTTTTTTTTAGTGATGAATGAATAGGCACAAATTTATCAAGTAACTATTAAGCTTAAAGTTCTTTTTCACAAATATGTAAACTCAAAAATAGTTAATTCATAAGTAAAATGCTCGAAAGTTTGAATAACGAAAGTGAAAAAAAGTGAAAGTAAAAAATATAATTTTGGTCTTCAGTATTTTTTTCCAAAAATTTTGACACTAATTAGTTTTGAATAAAATTTTGTTATGTAATTAAAATAGAATTATTAAACCTAATATTCTATCTATTTTATTTATTATTATTTTTTTCGTATGACAGAAAAACGCGGGAAAATAAAGAAACCCAGTTAGGGTTGCTGCTAGTACTTAGTTGATATTTCAGAAAAGAGTAAAGGAAAGAAATGGCTTCTTCTGCGAAAACTAAAACCACAATGGACCTCTTTCAACCGGCAAAGCGCATGAAGCTCTCCAGCGCCTCAGATAACTGTAAACCCCCTGAAAACATTTCCCAAAACCTAAAATCGCTGACGACATCGTCCACCCTCACGACCCCTCAAAAATCGCGCATCGAATTCAACAAATTCCTCGCAAAATCTAGGAGAAATCTTAATCTCTGTTCCCAAAAAGTCTCTAAATCTAAGGGTTAGTAAGTTTAATTAGTTCTCCTTTTCTCATTTTTTATTTTGATTTTGATTTCTAGGGTTTTTTTTTTCAGCTGAAGGCGTGGGATATGTGAAATTGGAGGAGCTGTTAGTTGAGGAGACGTGGGTGGAAGCACTTCATGGAGAACTTCAAAAGCCATATGCTAAAACATTATGTGAATTTGTTCGAAGTGAGATATGTAGTAGTGGTGTTCACATATACCCGCCCCAGCATTTGATCTTTAATGCTCTTAATTCAACACCCTTTGACAGAGTTAAGACTGTCATTCTTGGACAGGTATTTATTCTTGAAAGACAAGTATATATAATTAGATACCATCATCATAATTGAAAGAGTTTGAATATATAAACTGCGGGGTTCCAAGTGGTGGTGAAATGATTGAAAGCCGGCAAATGAAAATGTACAATGGATGGTCTTTTGACTTGAATTTGGATAGTTAGGATTGGTGTATTAAAGTAAATGAGACAAGATAGGGACTGTTCAAGCGAATAGAATGGTGAATGGTGCTGTTTTTGTTGCTCTTGTGGATCAATGGTTCACTTTTGGATCTTCTTCCCTTTCATTTGAATAATGTTCTTTTGTTTTGTGTGACCATAATTTGTGGAATAAGAATATTTTTCAATATGAAATATGATGGAATTACGTAAAATAGTGCAATTGAGTAGAAAACCTTAGATTCTAGTTAAGGGCTCCTAGGAGTCTCACTGATAAGAATTCAATTGGATCTCTCCATTGGAAAGAGTGAATAATCAATTGAATTGGCTGTAAAAATTTTCTTTTTGGAAGTAAAACTAGCTTTAAATCTGATGAACTTACTATCTAGTCAAATATCTAAAACTCTTCCTAATAAATGAAGGGTTTTCAGGTGCTCTATATCAGCAGTCGTCAGTCAATATATGTGTAATATTACAAATAAATGGGAGCCATTGAAGATTTAGGAATTATAGGCCTCCTAGTCTTATTTCAAGTTTATACAAGGTGATTGCTAAAATGTTCTCTTTAAACTTGAATGAAGTTTTGGAGGGAACAATCTCAAAGCTCCAGGAACGTTTTGTTAAGGGTAGGCAGATTTGATGCTGTCTTGGTAGCTAATGAAGTAGTCGATGAATGTGGAAACAAGGGTTTAGTTTTTTAAAAAAAAAAAGGAAGAAAAAGAAAAAAATAATTTTGTAATTAATGGTAGCTTAAAAGAATCAAATGAAATGAAATGCCTTATGAACTTTAGATTGTAAGTTGGATTCCATCACTGTTCCTTTTTTTTTTGAAAATTAATGTGCCTCTATAGTAAGATGAGCATGTTGCTTTATATTTGCCATTTATTCGTAGCCTTTCCTTGTATATTTGATTACAACATTAGTGATATCAACAATAATAGAGATGCAATAAACTGTTTTTTTCTCTAATAGTGTGCTCACTATCAATCTTTGTGTACATTATTCTTGCAGGACCCTTATCATGGACCTGGTCAAGCGATGGGTCTTTCTTTTTCTGTGCCCGAAGGGGTGAAGATCCCTTCAAGTTTGGTAAATATATTCAAGGAACTTCATCAAGATCTTGGCTGTTCAATTCCATCTCATGGAAACCTAGAGAAGTGGGCTGTTCAGGTAAAAATTGATTCTCTTAAAAACAGTTGAATTACTATCTATTCTATTCTTATATACCCTTTTATCTCCTTGTCTTCTGACATTGTGCTGCAGTGTTGACACATTATGGGAATTTGTGTTTTGGTTATCTTGCAATATCTTATTTTCTTTTTCTTAGTTGATTTGTGATTATCAAATCATTATATCTTTATTGCCAAATAAGGATAAAGATATGAGTAAGATTACCCACTTGAGTTGAAGGATTGAATTGAGGAATCAGTGGAATTGACGATCAAATGTTGCTTGATTAGTAATTGCGCTCTTTTTCCTTTTATAGTGCCATTTTCTTTCATGTATAACTACTAAGGTTTATACTGTTTATTTGGGTCTTTAGCTAAAATTACGATCTGTGCGATGTCCTATCCTTCTTCCCTTTCTTGTTTTCAATTTTTTTATAATGTTGGGAATTATGGAAAGAGACTATCATTAAAATAAAAATAAAAAATATATATTTTCATGTACTAGGGCAAAGAGATTTTCTGTGGTAATTTTTATTTCTTGACTGAATATTTCTCGACTAATCTAACTATTTTATAGGGTGTTCTGCTGCTCAACACTGTTCTCACAGGTAACATCTGTTATCACTCATGGGCTTCCAATTGATTTGTTGTCACCTTGTAATTGGATTCTGATGGCTTGTACTATCAATCATTTTTCAATTAGTTTCAAGGTCAGAAAACTGATGGAGGTATTAATTCTGGAATGGTCTCCATACTACTGAAATAATGCTTAACACAATGGTGACTTCTTGAATGAACGCTGTAATTTCTTTCCTTTATGTGTTAATGCTTTCATACTAGTTATTAACCCAAAAAGTCTTCTACAGTTTGTTGTTCCATTAATAAGATGCAGTTAGAATTGTGAGGAAGTACTACTATTAACAATTGTTTCCTTTGCATTCACTAAATGGGAGGCTTCTTTATTTAGACTTTTGAGGTTTTTTCTTTTTTTGTTAATAGTTACACATTTAAGGTTTCTTTATGGTAGATACAGGTGGTCATTTATAGTTTAAAATCAAACTATCTTTGTTTTGAATAAGAAAGGAAACAAAAGTCAAGTCGTTGCTTGGAAATTTTTTTGTAGCTTCATTTTGTTTTTGCTTTTTAAGATGGTTAAAAGCATCCTATTTTGTTTTGTTTTGGCAATTTTCTCATTTTTTGTTTCTTTTTTCATTTAGTTAGGAATCATCAAGCTAATTCTCATGCAAAGAAAGGTTGGGAACAATTTACTGATGCTGTTATCAAAGCAATTTCAGAAAAGAAGGAAGGAGTTGTTTTTCTTCTCTGGGGAAAATCAGCTCAAGAAAAATCCAGGTATTTCCATATTTAAGCTTAATTTTGTCGAGAATAAACCATTGTAAGGGTAAAGTATTCTTTGTTGACCATACATGTCAGACAAATGAAATTGCATTATGATCAGTAAAGATTGCCCCCTATCCCAAAAGAAATAGAAAATAAAAAATTCTGATGATAAAGTATTCTGCATTTTATGCTATGTGTATCCTTTCACATTTTGGCACAAGTACTCAGGCAGAAAGACACTTACCCAGTAATCTCGGAATATCATTCATTTGCATTATTGCATTTCTTGTTTCTGGGTACCAGTTCAGGAATAACTAAGTGTAAAAGTAACCTTACATTTTAAATCTATAATAATATGGTGGAAAATTAAATAATAAAAAGTCTGATTATTTATTCACCTATTACTTAGTGAGAAAAACTCATTGACCTCTCCTGTTGTTTAACTACATCTGACTCCCTGGTTTTGACATTTGTCAGAAAATCTCCCGTGAAATCTTGAAAATTATCATAAACCTTTCCTAAATTTGTTAGAAACATCCCTTGAAATTCAATAAAATTTATTATTTATTATGAGCCTCCTTTATAGGGAGATTTTCCTTTCTATTGTCCAAATCAGAGGTTTCTTTCCACTTGTAACTGGGGTAAACCTTGGGGAAAATGATTAAAGTTTTAGATCCAGTTGCATTGATTTTGTTGGAGTAAGATAAGTTTATCCATAATTATTGAATTACTTTCAACAAATTTGTTTATGCTTAATCAAGTTGAGAAAAATATGGTTATTACCATTAAAAAAATATTAAATGATATTGTTGTTGAACTTTAATTGAATGTTTTAAACAGGTTGATTAATGAGAGGAAGCATCACCTTCTTAAATCAGCGCATCCTTCTGGTTTGTCTGCAAATAAAGGCTTCTTCGGCTGCAGGTTAGTTTGATTTCATGGAGAATATGGTAACTGCTCTGCATTGTTTATGACATATAAAGCACAAAGGTTTTGGTAGTGAAGGATTTACTTGGTATGTACAGTATCATTATTTTACCAGTTTGCAGAGTTTGAAAAGTACTTAATTGTATCTTTCAGTACTATCAACAGTGGGTTGACTACAAATTTATAACCAATATTTTAGTCACTGTCCATAAATGAATACTTAGAAAGGACTATAACTTTTTATAATACATTTGATCATGCCTCTCTATTTCATCGTGATGTGAGCAGGCATTTTTCTAAAACAAACAAGCTTTTGGAGGAAATGGGAATTACCCCCATAGACTGGCAACTTTGATTGGACGGATGCATTGTTTGATGTTGGTTTGCTTTTGTGGATAGGCAAGTTTTGGGGCTTTGCTTATATGTAAATTCTTATTGCCTTGCTACAAGATACTCTAATTATTGACCATATATGATGTTTCGTTATCATTCTCTTGTAACTCTGTTATTGTAGTACTGGTTGATGTATTAGGAGGCAGAAAACTTGCATGTCCCTTGAACTACTGGCTAATCTATTTTACTTTTGCTGCCTTTCCCAATTCAGGGGATTGGTATTCATATAAATTATAAATTCATGGCATAAAATTATTTAGAAGAGTGAGCAATGTAAAATGAGCTAGACTAGTATGTTATTTATTTAGATTAGGCTTTAAGTGTCTTATTATGGTCATGTTTGGATTATTTATTTTAGTTCAATTCTTATTCTCTTTTATCTAGGGTTTTGGCTCCTATTAATAAGGCTATAGTTTCAGTTATAGATTTAGAGACTATTGAATAAATTGGTTATGTTTAGCCTCTATTTCTTCAGTTTTTTCACTTTCTACTAATTTCTCTTCCCTTTATATTTATTCTTCTTGTCACTTCTGACATTTTGGTAATAATAATATTTGTTCTTCTTGTCACTTCTGCAATTGTATACGTTACTTTGTTACTAAACTAATTTGCATTTATAGTAACATTGTATTTATATTTACAAATCTAGCCCATAATTGTAAGTCTTAGGTTTTCTGCCCCTCGTAGTTTTTATTTCTTACATCTTAGTTCCCGTTTTAAATAGTTGGGCACAGTTTGACCTTATTTCTTGCTTTCTTACAAGTTGGCCACCCAATTTAAAAAATGGTAAAGTTCTTTTTAGTCTTAAAAATTTGGTCTAATATTTTTATTAGTCTTAGTAGTTTAAAAAATAATATTATTATTTTAATTAATTTATGTTATACCAATATATTTTATTTTATTAAATTTTATAGATTTACTAATTATTTTTTCTTAAAGAACTATTATTATATAGAGGTATAGTTATCTTTTTCTAATAAATTGAGATTTTTAGAAGTATTTTTGAAACTACTAGGACTAATGAGAATATTAGATTAAATTTTTGGGACTAAAAAAATGGCCTTTACCCTTTCATAAAATTGTAATGAAAATTTAATAAGTTATATATTATAGTTATAAATTGTATATAATTTAAAAAAGTCATAAACTATATATTTTATTGCTAAAAAATTTATAAATAATTTAATTTATATTTGTTTAAGAAATTTTCATTTGCGTTGATTTAGAGTAATATTTGTTTTGCTAATATAATATTAAGTATGTATATTTCATCACTTCTAATTGTTAAGTAAAGTTTTTTAAATATGTAATCATTGCATTTGATTTATATTCAAATATTTAATTAGTTTTTGTGTGCTTACTTGAGTAATAATGATCTATACCAAACGAGCTTTAAAGGTTTTAATGTGATTTCAAAATTGGAGAGAAAGTACAAATAAATTAAAGAAGAGTATAGATTATAGAAAAATGGTAAAAGAAATCATTATTACTTTTTGTAATGTTTTATAAGGGAAAAGTAAATCATTCGAGAAATGAGGTGAAAAATGTAAGGGAGGAAGATAAAAAGGTTTAAAATAAATTTTTAAAAAGAAGAAAATGAAATAGAAGGGTGTTTAATTTTATGAAAAAAATTAATTTCTTAATTAAAATAAAAATTTTTAAATAAGTTAGCAATATTGAAAACTGATTCTGAAATCACTATGTGCCCCAATCCAAACTTCTTTGTTCTCTTCTTTTAGTTTAATGCATTTGCCAACTCTTGGTTTATTATTTTTAAAAAATAAAAATAAAAATAAAAATAAAACTAATTCTGAAACCTAGAGTTGAGGCTAAATTTACATCCAATTTAACAAGATCTAGTAATTAAAGTAATATTGAAACCTAATTCTAAAATTTAGGGATTGTTGGAGGCTAAATTTAGAAAAATGTAACTTGTTTGGATAAATTCTCAAGAATTGTTTTTCATTTTTAAAAATAGATAATAACAATAAATAAATACTTGGTAGCATCTTTTTATAAAATTTATTTCCAAAGCCAAAATTGTTAATTTTCTAAAATTTAACTAGAAAATGGTAAATAGCTACAGTACTAGACACATTTTGGAAAACTAATTTGAACAAATGTTACCAAATAATTTTTTAATCTTTAAAATTTTCATTTTTATTATTTTTAAAATATCATTTTAAAAATATTATCAACACTTAAATATATTTATTTTTTAGCTTCATTAATATTTTCAAATATTTTTTAGTTAAGAAAAAAATTTAAATTTTTTAACTTTTCAGTTGATGTAAAAAGTTTAAATAATCTTATTCAAATTACTTGTCAAAGATATATCCCCACCTAATTAATTTATTGATATCATTATTATGAAATCTAATATAATTTATTACAACTTTTAGGTTATCTCAAATAATAAAGATTCGGAAGTCTGAGTATTAGTCCATAGGAAATTGGTTATATACAAGTTCAATAGTTTAAAAATTACAAGTCCGATTGTCTAAATATTATGAAAGTAAAACAAATTTATTAATTATTAATTATAAATTAAAAATATTAACATTATGGCATTACAGACAGATGTGGCAAATGGGCCGTGCCGGCCATGAAAAATGAGCCCAACGGGCTCTTGGGCCAGGCCGACACGATATGCACAGTAAAATATACCGGCCCGGCCCGGCCCACAGGTACGATTACTGTTCATATCGTGCCGATCCGTCCATCAAAATGCAGCCTACTGAGCCTGTACAGTGTCAGTGTTCATAGTGAATACTGTACTGTTCATAATAAATAGTGACGAGATTCTACTGTTCATGGGCTAAATAGTAACTCATGAATTTTTTTTGACCCGTCACAGCACGGTTACTGTTTACGACCCGGCACGGCATGGCCCACTGGCTTTTTTTCTCAACTTAGTCTGTGAACAGTGTTGTGCCGGGCCGTGCTCGGGTCGGCCCGCCCGTTTGCCACTTCTAATTACATATTCATTTTGATAACACATATAGAAATTATTCTTGATCTTTTTTATACGCAATAAAGAATCAACTAAGAAGCGATTTTAATTGAAAGATGAATAATATTTAAGTACTGAAAAATTGAAAGACTAATTTTTAAATTTATGATAAAAGACTACAAATTATCTTGCTCATTACTTTATAAAAAAATCCAAGCATTAGGGCATTAAGAATTCATGTACTAAGAGAAGAAAAGATGAAGACGTTTTAATGCTACTAATACTAGAGGTAGCAAATAGGTCGTGCCGAGCCGGTAAGGCCCATGAAAAATGAGTCCACGTGGGCTTTCTAGGAAAGTTCTATAATACTGGGATACTTTATCTCAGTCTCAATAACTCACTTTTATTAGCCTTAGATTTTAAAATTGAATCTAAACAATTTATTTTATATTAATAACAATTAACCTACTTAACAAGTAATATAAAATTAACCTATTATCTAGGTAAAAGATTATTTTCTTCACTTTTTATTTTTTAATATATTTAATTTATTTTGTTATAATTTATTTTTAGAAATATATTTGAAATACAAAATTATATATTATAGTAAAAAAAAATTAATGGTAAACATATTAGAAATAATGTATTTAAAAAATATTAATTTAAATTTATAAAAATTTATACTTTCTTTATTTTTTTTAAATTATTATTAATAACATAAATTATTACAATTCAGAAATCAATATTAGAAAATAAGACACATCTTATATATTAATCATGATGATTGTATTTATATAAATTAATAAAAAATATATGTTATTTTAAATATGTAAACGATATTATAATATTTGAGAATGATAAGTATAATAAAATAACCTTATAATTAATATTGCATTATTTTAAAAAAATTAGAATATCTTGAAATTGATAAATTGTAAATAGAAAAAGTATACATTTAATGTACAAATATATATAAACAAGAAATTTTGCAATGGATAATTAAGAAAAGTAAAATGATATTACTAGAAATCTCAATCACATGTAATGCAAATTTAGTTTGGTATAATATGAGTGTTATTATTAAATTACTGGTATTTACTATTTATAAAATAATATTTTATTTAATATCATGCAATCATACAGAAAAAGAGAAGAATGCGAAAAAAATCAATTAGTACATATGTAAAATAAAATTATTTAAATAATTAAAATAAATAAAAGCATTAATAATCATTTTTTGTAAAGCATACTCATACGTTTAGAAAAAATATATATTAAAATACATGTTTATGTGTTACAAATATTCTGTTTATATTATTATTATTATTATTATTATTATATCAAACTATGTAAAATTTGTAAATAATTTTATAATTTTACATGTATTGTACTTTTTTTCACAAAATTTAATTTTATATAATATGATTACAAGTAGAATATTGATTTACAATTCTTATGTTATATTTAAATTTTCATGTTAATTTATATTTATCTTAGTTTATTTATATTTTTAATGTTGAATTTATGAAGTTAATGCTCAACTTTACTATTTCGTGTTGACTTATATTTTTTAATTTTTAATTAGCATTTACAAGTATTATATCTTCTATATAAGTTTTACATTGTAATTTAAATTTGTATATCAAGATTACAGGTTTTATATACATTTATATATTTTATGTCACAATTAAAATTCTTTTGATTTTTTTACAACTATATTATTGTCATTTTACAATTTCACGCTAATTTATATTTATCTCAGTTTATTTACATTTTTTATATTCAATTTATAAGTTGATGTTCATTTTTACTATTTTATGTTAGCTTATATGTTTTTATAAGTATTATGTCTTATATACAAGTTTTACGTTGTAATTTAATTTTTTATATTAATATTACAAATTTTATGTGCATTTATACGTTTTTTGTCACAATTAAAATTCCTTTGATTTTTTTACAACTATTTTGTTGTTATTTTATAATTTCACGTAAATTTATATTTATTTCAGTTTATTGACATTTTTTATGTTAAATTTATAAGTTGATGTTCATTTTTACTATTTTAGTTGGCTTATTTTTTTATTTTTAATTTTAACGTTTACAAGTATTATGTCTTACATATAAGTTTTACGTTGTAATTTAATTTTCTATATCAAGATTACAAGTTTTATGTGCATTTATATGTTTTATGTCACAATTAAAATTATTTTGATTTTTTTACAACTATATTGTTGTCATTTTATAATTTCAAGTTAATTTACATTTATCTCAGCTTATTAACATTTTTTATGTTGAACTTTTAAGTTGATGTTTATTTTTACTATTTTATGTTGGTTTATATTTTTTTTTATTTTTAATTTTAACGTTTACAAGTATTATGTTTTACATACAAGTTTTACGTTGTAATTTAATTTTTTATATCAAGATTATAAGTTTTATGTGCATTTATATATTTTATGTCACAATTAAAATTCTTTTAGTTTTTTTACAACTATATTGTTGTCATTTTATAATTTCACGTTAATTTATATTTATTTAAGTTAATTTATATTTTTAATGTTGAATTTATAAAATTGATATTCAATTTTACTATTTTATATTGACTTATACATTTACAAGTATTATGTCTTACATACAAATTTTACATTGTAATTTAATTTTTTATGTCAAGATTACAATATTTATGTGCATTTATATGGTTTATGTTACAATTAATTTTTTTTATTTTTTTACAACTATATTATTGTCATTTTATAATTTCACGTTAATTTATACTTTTCTTAGTTCATTTATATTTTTAATGTTGAATTTATGAAATTAATGTTCAATTTTACTATTTCATATCGACTTATATTTTTTAATTTTTAATCTAAACATTTATAAGCATTATGTCTTTTATACAAGTTATCTCATTTAATAATTTAACTCAATATTTAATCCAATAGGTTACTTAATTACAGATAGATAAAACTCTACAACCAAACAAATCAATAGGTTACTAAATTATTTTTTTAATCCAACAGGTTTTTCGTAATTTTCAACTACAAAGAGACAAAATTTTCCAAAAAAAAAAATTCACACCATCTTTTTAAACTATAATATTTGATTTTAATAAATAAAAAAATAAAATAAAATGAAAAATAAATCTCACCTTAATTGATTATTCCGAAATCTTCAACAAAAAAAAAGAGTATACAATTTAATTATAGTAATTGTAATAGAAAAGTAGTGAATCACTGAAATTAGGTTAAAGAGAGAAGTTTGACATTGACTAAAAGTGAAAAAGAAATTCGAAAATACTGTAAAACTTGTTGAGATTGACTAAAAGTCAAAAGAAACTTGTATAATCGGTAACTTAAAAAAAAAATTAAAAATTAAATTAATATTTAAAAAAAATATATTATGAACCATTGATCTCATCTAATGGTTCACATTTATTACGTTATCAATACTGAAAATTTTTTTCCGGTATTGAGAAGGACTCGGGCTTTCTAGTTAGACCGGCATGGCACGCACAGTAAAATATATAAGTCCAGCCCAGCCCACGATATAGTTTATTGTTCGTGTCGTGCCGGCCCGGCCAGTCAAAAAACAGCCCACTTAGGTTGTACAGTACCATTGTACATACTGAATAATGGTACTGTACACAGTAAATAGTTACTAATATTTATTGTTCGCAGGTTAAATAGTAACCCACATACTTTTTTCTAGGCCCATCATGGCAAGAAACCTGTTCACCGCATGATCCACGGGCTTTTTTTCTTGGTCCAGCCGATGAACAATATCATGTCGTGCCGGCACTAGCATGATACTGTTCATGGGCTGGGCCGTGCTCGAGCCAACCCACCCGTTTTGCCACCTCTAACCAATACCAAATCCCCCTTTTAGAATTAATACCATGGTTTATATAGGCAAGATTAAGGAGGTTTTACGTGTATGAATGCATGCCAATAACAACTTTCATGATAACACTATCTACCAAGTTATGCCTTTACTTTGACGTTTTTCCATGCCAATTTAGAGAATGTTCTATCTATAAACATTATTTGGAATTGAGTAAGATTTCTCATGCTTCAAGAATCACAACATTTAGATATGTGTGGCCTATGATATGATTACAGAAGTAAAATATTTGTAAACTTTTGCAGATACGTTTGGAATGATAACTAATTTAGATAGCTCAAATGCATGATTTTGAAATTATACATACACAAATATTGTAGCTACCTTTTTCACAGTTCCACAGCTTCAAAAATCAACTCAAGTGGTTTAATTTTCAAAAAGTTATAGCCAAACAACAGAGAGGTGTTCATAGGTCCAGGATGCACATGAGCAGACCACGCTTCATCGTATTCCTTCACACTTTTGGTGAGTAAAAAGTCTAAATTTGCAAAATTTATATGAATATGAAATGTAGCCAATTAAGTTGGCTTCATTTGGAGCAAGAATCACTATATTTGGAAACGTCTATAAAAAGTTATGGCCTTAATACTAATTCATGCTCAAGTAACTAGTAGGCAAATGGACAAGTTGATCTTTTTAACTATAACTTGCACTCCTTTACACTTGTACACAAAAATACACTACATTAATGTTGTTTTAATACAAGTATTATACTCATTCCATTTTGTACAATTGTACACATTTGCATGTATTTAAATTTTAGATGATGAAAATATACAAATTAAAATTATGGCAATAAAGTTTATATATTACATTATTTGTATAATTAGGGACATTAAACTCAATAATAATGCAATAATATCTTATAAAATATATATAAGCGATGTAGTTTTAGACATTTATTACAGTTTTTGTTCAAGACTTACATTTTTCTTTCATATACTCTCCATTTGTCCCTTAAGTTTATTAATCTAAATTTTTAATTAAAAATTAAAGATTTTCTTTTTAATAGTTTTTGGCAGCTTAATTATTATTTTTAAATATTTTATTAATTATTCTAGTTTAAGTACATTGACTTTTTATATAACATCATAAATTATAACAAAGATATTACTATAATATTTATTCATGTACGAGGTACTTATATTTGTTTTAAAACTTCATTTTTTTAGTTAACATTTGATATTTACAAGGATACAAATGTAACATATTGATTTTCAGATTTTTTATTAAAAATAAAAAACAACTTAAAACTTGTATTTAAATTTTAGACATAAATAAATAAATAAATCATATAAATTCAAACATTCAAATCTATTCAGAACTCTAAACTTAGACTAATTTAGAATTCAAATAAAAAATAAATACTACCTAACTTTTTTTTTACTAAAAATTGATATTTTTTATATTCTATTTTTTTATTCATTATTTGTGAAAGTATATGAGTCAATGGAATTAAACTAATATATATTGCATATAATTCATCCTATTTTTTAGAATTGATATAAATCAATATAATTGATATAAATACTAAGCGTGTGTGCATGTATACATATTTTTCGATATATGTATAATTTGAATTGTAATCTAATAATTGAATTCATTTCAAATATTAGCAAAAGTAGTTATTTATATGAATAATTAAATTAAATTTAGATGATATGATCTAAATGCAATTCTGAATGTATAATTAATTAAATACATAGCTCAAAAACTAAATCATACATATTTTTGATATATAATTTTTGTAAAATTATTTACCTGATTATGACATATTATATAATACATTTGATTCCATTTTTTTTTCACATTTTTATAGTAATTTAATCAGTAAATTTTGAAAAAAAATTTACTTTAAGGAATTACTTTTAAATAACGTCTTAATATAATTTGTTAGACCCATTCTCTTCGGTCTTTTATAAGACTGATTATCTTGCTTGGACCCAGGGTCATGAACAACCGACCCGACCATCTTATAAGGCTAATTATCATGTTTGAGCTCAAAGTCATGACCAACCGACTTGATCAACCTATAAGACCGATTATCAGTTTTGGGCCCAGGGTCACGACTAACCAACCTCTTTTGTAAATTTGTAAAGTACATAGCCCAATATTGTGATAACCTAATAAAGCTTGTTAAATAATAATAATAATTAATACTAACAGAAATTAAATTATAATTCCCCAAAGTTGTAATCCCATTAGGATAAGCAATCAGAATCCAATCAGAATGAGTATTCTAATAAAATTAGGGAATCAATAATATATAAAGAGAGAAGAAAAACAAAAAAGGGTCTTCTTTTCTCACAACATAAAAAATTTACTGGTTGAAATCAGGTGGACAAAACCTGGTATTAACAGTTGGCGCCGTCTATGGAAAAAGACAAAAAGCCAGAAGATACAAAAGCAAGAAATTTGGGGAATAAGAAAAATCATGGCAGAAGGAGAAGATAATCAAGCGAATAAGTAGAATCAAGCTAATCAGGTGAATTAGGAGAATCAAGGCGATCATGCAAATTAGATTAATCAGACCAACCAATATCCTTCAAATCTGGAGCGGAAGTTGGAAGATGAAAAAAGGCAAAGACTGGAACTCCAAGAGAAAACAGAAGAACAAGGCAAGATGATAATTGAGATGCAAAAGATGATCAATGAATGGAGAGAGGCAAAAGAAAAGCCTCAGAAGGAATGACCATTATTGGATCCGCCATTATTGATAGGCAGGGATGTGCATGCATCATCAGAAGGTGATAAGCGTCAGGGAGACATTAGACGTTAGACAAACTCTCCACACGACGAATCTAAAGACCTTGAAGGGAATGAGGAGAATGGAATCAGTGGTAAAACCAGGGAAGTCGGTAACCCGGGCAACCAGGTTGAGAATACATGCCTACCCAAGCAACGTGCAGACTCCTTTTATGCAGAAGTCTCTGACTCTTCTTTTATGGAAGAGATTAAATGATTACGTAAGGAGTTAGACGAAATAAAAGAAGAAAGACAACTGACAAGTAGAGTCAAAGATTACGAGATAGCCTCTCCTCTAAGTCTTGAGATCATGAGTTTGCATTTACTGAGGGGATTTAAGATGCTTCATATCAATCCGTACTTAAGACAAACAGATCCCAAGTCCCATATTGAGAGATAAAGGGAGACGATGTATATTCAATCTTTGACCGAGGATAAGATGTGCAGACCTTTTTCCCTTACCTTAGAAGGCGAAGCTAGGGCTTGGTACCAAAAGTTAAAACAGCAAAGCATTCGCTCCTTTTCACAACTCGCTCGAGAATATGTTAGAGAATTTCAGGGAGTGTTTCTTTTAGGAAAGGACATGAAAAGTGTACTATTAATAAAACAAGGGGAAAAGAAAAGCTTGAACAATTTTATTGATCGATACAATAGGAAAGTTGTTACATTAAGGGCGTACAATGATGAGATAGCCTTATAGAGGTTAAAGAATGGGCTTAAGACATGTGGCATGTAGTACAAAATACAAAAGGATAAGTATAATACCTACCAGAAGGCTTATCAGAAAGCAAAGGAAGTGATACTATTGGAGCAAGAAGCAAATATGAAAAGACAACAAGAGGGGCACTCTAACATTTAGAGGTCGGGCTTTTGTCACCAAGGCTAGACTTTGGGATCAAGTAGAGGACCAAAAAGAAGGGTAGAAGGCAAAAGCTCAGGACAAGGCTTATGCGGGAGATAAGATTGGCAGTCCTTTGAATTCTAACAAAGGACTAATGACCATGGAAAAGAGTATAGAGATAGAGGTCGGGATGTTAGGAGACTAATATATAAAGCGAAGACAACACTCGTTGTGCAAGCAGGGGAAGATAGAAACCCATATCATGCAAGGGATGCGAGCAGGGAAGTTAAGAAGGTCACACCTCTAAATGCCCCACTTGAAACCATTTTGGAAGATATTAAACAAAGAGGGTGGGCAACAGAACCAAGAAAGATGGCAACACCACCAAAAGTGCGAGATTGGAGTAAGTGGTGTTCTTTCCATAGGGACCATGGGCATAGTTCGAAATGGTTATCTTGATTGTTTCATGGATGCACCAAGAGATAAGAAGAGAGCAGGTCAGAACCAACGACCTCAGACTATTGTAATTGCTGAAGGGCCGACCTTAGCAAGTGACTCAAATAATGCAAGAAAAAATTACTCAAGGATGTCTGTTAGACTCGACTACCCAACTCAAGTGTTCAATGTTCAAACTCAGAAGAAACAAAAGACCCCTTCGACTCTCATAATGTTCACAAATGAGGATGAAAATGATGTTATTTATCCTCAAAATGATGCAATTGTGGTAAGCATGAATATAGCTGGATTCAACATCAATAGAATTTTCATTGATCCTGGAAGTTCTGTTGATATCCTATTCAAAAGAACAGTAGATGAATTAGGGATCCAACAACTTGAGTTAGAGCCTTTTCACACACCCCTTTATGGATTCGAAATGGACAAGTTGCACCGTTGGGTAGAGTTAAGCTGCCTGTGACGATGGGTACGAGTCCTTGTGTTAAGACACACATGATTGACTTTTTAGTAGTTGATTACCAAATCCCTTATAAAGCTCTGATAGGGATACCTTTCTTAAAAAGTGCACAGATAGTGGAATTGATCCACTACTAGAAGATTAAATTCAGATTTGACAACTGGATTGGAGTAGTGCAAAGTAATCAGAAGGAGGCACGTAGTTGTTATGCCATGATGTCTAGAAGAACATTATGTATTTTCATCAAGGAAAAGAACGCATCTGGTACCGAGAACCTTCCTAATCGAGAAGACCTTGAAAGGATAGAAAAATCAAGTGAAGCAATGTTAAGCACGCCTGACCACCCACTTATTTTAGGGGATGTTGCAAAAGTTGAGGAGGTATATAAAGTAGTATCGATTCCGCTCAAGGAACCAGAAAAAGTTATAAAAGTTGGCAGCCTATTGTGCCTGAATGAAAAAGAGAAACTAGTCACTTTTCTTCGTGACAATTTTGATGTATTCGCCTAGTCCCATTAAGACATGCCAAGAATAGACCCTAAATTCATATGCCATCGTCTCTCTGTGGACCCGAAGACCCGACCTATCAAATAGAAAAGGCACATCTTCAATCAGGAAAGATATAATGCAATACATGAAAAAGTTGATAAGTTGTTGAAAGCTGATTTCATTAGAGAAGTAAGATATCCAAAGTGGATGGCAAATATAGTGATGGTGAAGAAATCAAATGAAAAATGGCGAATGTGTGTAGATTTCACTGACCTAAATAAGGCATATCCCAAGGACAGTTTTCCGTTGCCAAAGATAGACCAACTAGTGGATGCCACGACTGGACACAGTGCTTTGAGCTTTATGGACACATTCTTAGGATATAACCAGGTCAGGTTACATGAAGCAGACCAGGAAAAGACAGCCTTCTACTCTGATCAAGATCTTTACTGTTATAAGGTTATGCCTTTCGGGTTGAAGAACGTAGGTTCTACATATTAGCGATTAGTCAATAAGGTGTTGAAATCTCTTATTGGCAAGACAATGGAAGTATATGTAAATGACATGATAACCAAATCATCCAGCATCTTGGATCATATTCATCACTTGGTACAAACATTCGAACAGCTAAGGAAGTATCAAATGAAGCTTAACCTCAAAAAATGTTCTTTTGGAGTCAGTTCGAGAAATGTTTTAGGTTATATGGTTAGTGAAAGGGGAATTGAAGTAAACCCTTGAAAGATTGAGGTTATAGTCGATATGAAGTCACCAAGAACTCTGAAAGAAGTGCAAAGTCTAACAAGAAAATTGGTAGCTCTCAATAGATTCATATTAAGATCTACTGACAGATGCCATGAATTTTTCAAAGTAATATGGTAAGGGAAAAAGATGGTATGGAGTGAGAAGTCTGAGAAGGCGTTTAAAGAAATAAAAAGCTATTTGACGTAACCGCCGCTGTTAGTTACTCCAAAGAAGAGAGATGAACTATTCTTATACTACGTTTTGTCAGACCATGCTGTCAGCGCTGTGATCACCTGAGAATTCGAGAAAGGGACTTTTTGTCCCATCTACTATGTCAATAAAGCATTACTAGATCCAGAAACCCGATATAGCTTACCTGAAAAATGGGCACTAGTTTTGGTGACAGCTACACCCTTACTTCTTAGCCCACAAAATTATTGTGTTAACTTACCAGCCACTATGACAAATTCTACATCAACCAGACATATCAGGGAGATTGGTAAAATGAGTTATAGAGTTAAGTGAGTTCAACCTTGAGTACAAACCTCAGAGTACTATTAAGGCTCAAGCTTTAGCAGATTTATCTCAGAAACTCCAAACATCGAGATATCGGCCACTCGGGACATCAACATGGCTATAACAGAATCAAAATCAGGTACATGAAAACTATTCATAAATGGGGCAGCAAACGCCCAAAGAGCAGGGGCATGGATTGCGTTGATAAGTCCTAAAGGAAAAGAGTTTACATAACCTCTAAAGTTTAACTTCAAATTAACAAACAATAAAGTATAATTTGAAGCCTTGATAGCTAAATTAAAATTATCTATAAAGCTCTAGGCCAACAAGATTCAAATAATGAGAGACTCACAATTGGTGATTAGCCAAGTTAATGGAGATTTTTAAGCTAAAGAAGAAATGATGAAAGAATATTTGAAAAGGTAAAAGAGCTAATGGAGAAGTTTGATAGTGCTAAAGTGGATCAGATCCTTAGAAGGGAAAACATTAAAGCGGATTCATTGGCTCAGCTTGCCTTAGCCATTCAATGTAAAGACCCCAGAGCAGTACCTATTGAACTTGTGACAAAATCCAGCGCCAATCCACCAGAAGTCCATCAAGTACAAGCAACACAAGAGATAAAGTCATGGATAGATCCAATAAAAAGATATCTAGAAAAAGGAGAATTACCAGTAGAAAGAAGTCAATGAAGAAAGTTGAAATATCAAGTAGAACGATAGCATTATCAATGGGATATTATATCGAAGAGGATATACCCTACCATACCTACGGTCCCTATTACCAGAAGAAGCGATTTATGTCTTAAAGAAAATTCACGAGGGAATTTGTGGGAACTATAAAGAAGCTCGAGCTATGTCCTACAAAGTTCTGAGGCAAGGATTTTATTGGCCCACAATCCATAAGGACACAGCACGACTTGTTAGTAAATATGAGTAATACTAATTGCATGGTAGTCAAGTAGCCACCCGAAAGCCTAACATTCTTAGTCAGTCCCCGACCATTTGCTTAGTGGGGAGTTGACCAGATCGGACCTCTGCCACAAAGAAGAGCGCAGGTGAAATATGCAGTTGTGGCAATTGATTACTTCATTAAATGGGTATAAGGGAAGCGCTAGCAATAATTACTGAGAAAAAGACTACAGATTTCATACACATAAACATTGTTTATCGCTTTGGGATACCCCATGTAATTATTGTAGATCATGGCAAGCAATTCGACAACAAGAAGTTCAAAAACTGGTGTTCTGAGTTGGGAATCGATCTTAGATTCACATCCTCAACTCATCCTCAAGCCAACGGTCAAGTTGAAGTGACTGATAAGACCATTAAAAAAGCTCTTAAAACTAAATTGGATGAAAAGAAAGGATCATGGGTGGATGAACTTCCAGAAGTTTTATGGGCTTACCGTACATCCAATAGAATAGTAACAAGTGAAACGCCTTTCTCTTTGGCTTTTAGTACAGAAGTTGTCTAGAACAAGGGAATAATGAAATGCTTTCTAGAACAAGGGAATAATGAAATGCTTTGTGTTAACCTAGATATGCTTGAAGCAAAAAGGGAAGCTGCACAGGTTTAGGTTGCAACCTATCAGCAAAGAATCGCTAGATACTATAACAAGAAGGTAAAGGCTAGAAGATACATGGAAGGAGATTTGGTTTTACGAAAGGTGACCCTAGCAACTCGAATTCCCGAAGAAGGGGCTTTTGGATCAAACTGGGAAGGACCATACAGAGTGGTGGAAGCAGTTAGACCAAGAACCTATCGACTAAGCCACATAGATGGGAAGTTGATCAATAAGTCTTGGAATACTGACATGTTAAAGAAGTACTATGTTTGACAGGTTTACAGAAACCTCATATCAAGTCTAATTGAGATGCCCTTTTACTGTATTTTATCTTGTTTTATTTTATTTTATTTTTTTTCTTTTTTCTTTTTTTTAATCATTTATTTTTAGATACATCTAGTTCGACAAAATTCAATAATTTTCAATAATATTTAAATGTATAAGCTCATTTCATATTGAAGGAAACCACCAAGTCCAACAGGACTAAATTGTACCCACAAAGTACTGACTTCACTAGCTCTAAGGGAGCCATATGCATCCACGAGACGTGATAAATCACTAAGTCCAATAAGACCAAATTGTACCCATGAGGTACCGACTTCACCTATTCCACGAGAGCCATATGCATTCATGCGATGCAAAAAATCACTAAGTCTGATAGGACCAATTTGTACCCATGAGGTATCGACTTCACCAGTTCCAAGGGAGCTATATGCATCCACAAGATGTGATAAATCACTAAGTTTGATAGGACCAAATTGTACCCATGAGGTACCGACTTCACCTGCTCCATGGGAGCCATATAAACCCACGTGATGCCAGAAATCATTAAGTTCGATATGACCAAATTGTACCCACGAGATACCGACTTCACTTACTTTGCAAAAGCCATACGTATCCACGTGATGCCAGAAATCACCAAGCCGAATAAGGCCAAATTGTACCTACAAGGTACCAATTTCATCTGCTCCACGGGAGCCATATGCAACCACGCACACAATGCTAGAAATTACTAAGTCCAATAGAACCATCATCTTAAAAGAAAGAAGAAAATAAAATAATATATATAAATAATAATAAAAGGGGAAATAACGGTTCCATGCACACATGACCACCTTTCCTACAAAGTAGGACCTCCTCCAATTCATCGACGAATTGAGGTCACAAGCATATAAAATATTTTCCGCACAAAATAAAATAAAACGTCGTAGACTCCGTGCATTTCATATGCGCTAAACAGCAGGAACGCACGACCTGAGGTATCGGCATATATATTTTTAAATATAATTAAATGTGACTTTATGTATAGATGGAATTAGTGAAATAAGATCCCATGCGTTTCGCTTTTGCTATTTATGATTATTCTTAGCCAAATCGAAAGCCATATTGCTTTATGGCTTTCATTTTTTATATCTACATACATACATAATATGTATATCACACCCAAAAGTTGATTTAATTTAAAACCCCACCAATATATATAATTTAATATAAAAACTGTAAGACTTCAACAATCCATCTTTCTTCCTGATTTACCAAAAAATTATTTTACAATAAACAAAGGCACATGGGCTCCATTTTTAGTGTTTTATACATATATATAGTGGTTCACGTTGGAAATCAAGTCCATGCCTTGTGATCTTTTAAGCCAATATGGCATTAAATTATATTTAAGCTAGTCAATCATTGCATAAATAATATATATGAAATTATGACATAATGGACTCATTATGAAGTATGAAAATCAATGTATTATTTAATTGTTGTTAGTGTATGAAAATACTTATAGTATTCTCAACACTAATGCATAATGGTTTCTATGCTTCAACATAAGGCCACCAATACCTCTCAATCATTTGCACACAGCCAAGTTAATTAAGCCCCTCCATGCATGCATGGCTAACCGAAGTCACGCATACACGGCTGGCTAATCTGATTGATCACTTTTATACAAAAAGTTTCACGTGGTTTTCACTTTCATTTTCACGCATGTACAACAAACTGACCACCTGTACACACGACCAAGATTAGCCACTCCCATGCTAAGTATACAAGCACCGACCACTCTCAACAGACAAGGTCTCACCACAAAATAAAAACGTGCAAAGGTTGAGTTGTTAGGCATAACGTTAAAGGGATAAAATTTGAATCTCAGTTATACCACACACCCAAATGTTTGCAACCACCATATATGCGGCTGCATGCTTTATGTCTCGACTGATCAGAATTTGGAACGAAACCTTTACAGGTAGAAAAATAGTAAAATATAAAGACAACGTAACAATTCCATCTTTGCTCGTCATAATACGTGCAAGTCCCAATTCCAGAAACCTTCATTAAAATTGGTTAACATGGCAATACGAAACCTTCATTAAGGCTGCACAATCTGAAAATTTGTGAATACCACAAGCATACATACTCTAAAGCAAAGCAAAACATCAAAAGTCAACATAGCAAACAAGAGGCACGCTGGTATAAACCGAGTAATGGAATTCGAAGCAACTGAACACGTCTAAAGGCCTGGGTTTGGATGTGTCTTTCGATTATTACTTCTTTAGAATTCAATCATGTAAGTCAACATATCTGTTATAATGGTTCAGAATGTTCAAAAGTCATTTCACACTCGTCGAAATACAAGAGTTAAGGAAGAACTTATCACGCGTATGAGCCTGTGCATGTATGAATAGTCTCTTCGATTAAACTTGTTCTGAATAACACAATACTACCTTCACAAAGCAAAATAGAAAAATAGCCATATAACGGACCAATGCTTCAACGCCACCGCCAACAAATACCTCAAAATAACTAAAGTAAGTTCAACTTTTACAAAAGAAATTCAGTAAAGCAACAACTAAAAGTCTACCAATAGAGAGAAATAGAAAAAAATAGAGGACGGAATCAGGGGTCATCAGATCCACGTGACTTCGATCCCTAGTCTTCGGGTCCAACCCCTTCACCTCCTATCGCACCATCTTTATGAGCGCCTTTTTCGTTTGTATAACTTTCGCTACTTTCATCTACATAATCACCCCGAGCAACCTCTTTCGCAACCTTAAAAGCTTCATCTAAAAGGCTTAAATCCTCCGAGGGAAGCGTCCTCTGAACATGCTTACTGTGTGCGAAAACCCCCGTGCGTACCCACTAGCATTAACCTCCCCCTTAGCTTGAAGACCGGCAGCTAGTTTAGTTTCAAGATCGATGACCTTGATTCTCAGTTCATCCCTTTCTCGAGTCACCTCGTCACATCTTCTCTCCAAATCTACATTGAGTCTCTCTTTCTCACCTAAAAGCTTATCAACTCTAGTCTCGAATCTCTCTCTTTCCTTTTTAAAGGCGTCATACTCTCGCTCCAAAGCAGAAGCCTTCTGAGCATTTTTGAACTTCTGAGTAAATTCATCACGATGTCCCGACAAGAAGAAATTCAGCTACGAAAGCAAACATAATGAAATAAATAAGCAATGGCAAAATAATAAACACAACGAGACCAATATATGAGCATTACCTTGTGGCTCATATTCGACCATAGAGCTAAGATCTTGATGTCATCAGCCCGGTACTCTGAGTTCGCTCATTGCCGGGTGACTGAATGCTCCATGGATTTCATTATGGGAACTAAATGTTCATACCGACCTCGCTTGGCTGCATTGAGGTCCATAACATGTAGGAAAGAGGAATAGGAACCTTCCATAGAAATGCCTGGCCTACGTCTCTTTTTTTTCTTACCTTAACAGTATAGACTATAGAAAAAACCTAGGGTTATAAATTAACTCAAATAAAAAAAAATAATTCTTGAAATACTACCAAACAACCCAGGGGTGAATTGGGTTTGTAAAACTTTAACCACAACAAATTAAAATTCTAATATAGCCATAATATCAAAAGTGTGCAAAACTAAAAGATAATGAAAGTAAGTAGAGCAAGCACACCAAAATTTATAGTAGTCTAGCATAACCTTGCCTATATCCACTCCTTCAAGTACCCCTTGAAGATTTTACTATCAACAAACCTTAAACACCCAATACTTTAAATATACCAAAGAGATTTTTGGCACTCCTTCAAGCCTTACAAGTGATTTCAACCAAAATCACTCAACTCTCAGTACAAGTAATTTCTCACCAAATCATTCAATCCACAACCCAAGTGAAATACTTATTTCATGTAGAACAAATGTAGAAACAATGTTTATACCTTCAAATGGTTTACAAATGAAAGAATAAGGTATGTAGAAGATAAATGTGGCAATTTTTAAGCTCAAGATACGATTCTAATGCTTAAATGATATATAAAATCTCTTAGGATCTTTGGCCAATGTTTTAAATCTCTTCCAACTAGTAAAATGATTTATATTTCTAGTTTAACCCAAAAACTAGTCGTTTCGGGACTTATAAATTTAATTTTTTCGAAGGTCAGTCAACTAAGTTAACCTTGTCAGTCAAGCAACTGGCTCAAGTTGGTCAACTAATGATGCGATCGACCTTGGAAGGCACTGTTGGTATACTTGGTTGATCACTACCTTTAATTCGGTTGACCAAGTTGGTGTACTTGGTTTATCAAAGGCACTGTTCACAAATTAAAAATTTTGTATTTTAGTCTATTTTTTAAGTTTCAAAATCTTGCATTTTGGTCCATATTCTAAGTTTTAAAATTTTTTATTTTGGTCCATATTCCAAGTTTTAAAAATTTTTATTTTGATCTAATTTTCAAAACTCAAAATATTTATTTTTGAAAAACTCTTGAGCTTGACATAAACATCATGCACACTTACATACACAAGTATATAAATACAAATATACAATGAAATATCGCACTTGTGTCTTGAGACTTTATTTGAGCTCTCTTCCATTTGCACAAGGGGATCCACTTTGCTTTTCTTGAAATCCTTGATTTTAGTGTTCTTTGAATCTTCACAATTGCATTCCAACTCTTCATGCTAGAAATATCACAATAAATACTATAAAAAGAATTAAGTTAGTGAAAAATATCAATATTTATTATCATCAAAACAATGAGTTATGGGCCTTAAGGGTAACAATTCCTACCTAAATAAGAAAATTAAGAATTAAATAACAAACTAAATTGACAACAATAAAAGATTTTCTAAATTAATTAAATTTTTAAATTGTCCCACATCATAGGCACTATCTTTTGATAGGGAGAAAAGATTAATGGCTCTTAGCTTTAACATTTTCTTATATATCTATAAACCGTCGGATTTGTACATTTCCAATGATTGTGATTTTATATTACATGTGTATTGATTATAGTACATTTATCATACATTGATTACATGTGTTAAACTAAATCTTAACAATTAGAAATGTCTAAATCTAACTTTACAAATGGTATGAGAAATATAAAGTTAAGAGATTGCAGATCTATCCTCTTGAGATATATATATATAATTTGAATTAACAATTTCATAATTCGATTCATTTAAGATATTAGCTAACACAATTAGTTATATGTAAATATACATTATACCATTTTAACGTAATTCTCAATATACAATCAACTAACACATAAATGAAAACAAATTATGATATATTTTTTAGGGAATTTGACAGATGCCCCCCTGAACTATTAAGAAAGAACAGATACCCCCCTGGTGTTTCAGAAACGACATATACCCCCCTGACATATAAAAAAAAGACAGATACCCCCCTGGAGTCTAAACACTGTCAATTTGCCGTTAACCTGGAAGGGATACTTTAGTCTTTTTAACTATAAAATAAAATTCCTACGATTTTTGAAGGCTGTTTAGGACTCATTTTATCGATTTCTTACACGACTCTCTCGTTTCTCTTGTTGGTTGAAGTTTTAGGGCGAAAGCTTCCATTGACGACGGCGACGACTGTGGCGTTGAAGGATTCAGACAAGCTTTTTGGTGATTTCAGACCTGTTGTTGCGAGCATTACGGGTTTTCGAAGCGGGTTGAACGTGGGTTGAAGTTGAAAAAGGTAAACCCACTCTCGTCTTCAACTTATTTAGTCTCTAATGCATTTTGAACGCATTATGAGGATGATTTTAGTAAGAAAGAAAGTATTTGAACTTGTTATTGCATTTGAGCTTCAAATATTAAATATGGGTTAGGGCTAGGGTTTTGAATGCTATTTTGGGTATTTTTTATTTTAAGTGGATGAATGTAAAATTGGTGGGTAATACGTTGTGAAAACATGATTTTGTTCTGGATAAATTAAATGCATGTTGATTTTTCTCGTTTATATTACATTTTTTCTTATGTTTAGGGTTCGTAACATAATTTTTATATTTTTATATTTTATATGCATAATTGTTTCAGACTTATTATTAATGAAATGTATGCTGTAAATTTTGATTGATAAATTCATATTCCATTTTCTTCATTGTATTTGCAGGGAAATGTTGAAAATGGACATTTCATGCCAGAGAAATAGGAATTCAATTCAACTTAATGCAGCAAACATTGTCTCATATGGATATGATCAGAGGCATGTACAATGTTCATCTCAGCCTCCGTTTTCTTCGATTGCATATTCAAGTTTCCTTCGGATGAATGACTGAGGCCTTCTTTGCAGCTATGAAGGTCTATTGACTTTAGTTCCCTACTGCTGAGAGTATTTATGCTTCATATGTTGGTTTGTATGTTGGCTTGACTTGAGTTCACCATGAAGGTCTAGCTTTCTATTTTGGTTTGTGGCTTGTTAGTGTTGCTTTTAGTATTGTTAACTCTATTGCTATTAATTTCCTGCTGCAGATTTTTCTTTGCTTCTGGTTATTTTGTTACTGCCAAATTCTACACTTATTTTTCTGCTGGAGCTTGTTACCACTTCCTGCTCCTGTTACCATTTCCTGTTGCTATTTTCCTGCTGCAGATTTTCTTCTGCTTTTGGTCATTTTGTTGCTGCCAACTTCTGCACTCTTACTTTTCTGCTTCAACTTGTTACCACTTCCTGCTGCAGGTTTTTTCTATTTTTGGTTATTTTGTTGCTTCCAAATTCTGCACCGCTATTTTTCTACTGCAGCTTATTACCACTTTCTGCTGCAATTTGCTTTGGTAATGCTTTAATGTTTTTGTTTTGTTGCTGAAGGGTCAAGTTTTCATGCTCCCTTCAATGTTATTGCTCCCAGTTTCAATTTTTTAATTAATATAGTTATAGCCTAAACTAAATGGTCAGGTTTTCACGCCTTTTTTAATGCTTGAATGCTTTTGGTACTGAATTTTCTTCTCTATTAATCATTTTTGTTCTCTGGTGCTTTCCTGATCATTGGAATTTTTACTACTGCAGTTATTGGTCGGTGCTAGTGGAAGCTGCTGATTATTGTTGGAATGCTTACTGCTGCCAACTTTGATTTATTTATACTGGTGGAATTTGTACCTTGTTAGCTATTACAATTTATTTGATGCTGTCTATTGCTTTCTGGCAGTTTTTGATTCAATTTGATGCAAAGGCTATTATGAGATACAATTAGTCTTTGCAAGGAAAAATTGTCTTTTTTTAAACAAGTTTGATGATGACTAGCACTAATATGTTTTGTCTAGATTGGTTTAGCCTTCTTTTTGGCTCATTCTTTGTAATTTTCTTTTGTTTTCCTATTAATGAATTTCTTTTTTAACTCAAAACAAAAAAAGGCAGCAAAAGTTACTTATCATTTTGGCCATCTATTTAGTGGTTTATGTAATAAATTAATTAATAAGAATAAAATGTTTAATAGTAAAATTATGAAAAATATTTGAATGCATAATAGGTAAAAAAAAATCAAGGATAAAATATATTTCTGTATGTGTATTATTTTAGATAAAGTTCTAGGCGGCCTTCAAAAAATCGTAGGATTTTTATTTATTTTATTTTATTTTATAGTTAAAAAGACTAAAGTACCCCTCCCAGGTTAACGGCAAATTGACAGTGTTTAGACTCCAGGGGGGTATCTGTCTTTTTTTGATATGTCAGGGGGGTTTATGTAGTTGCTGAAACACCAGGGGGGTATCTGTTCTTTCTTAATAGCTCAGGGGGGCATCTGTCAATTTCTCTATTTTTTAAGTATATATTTTTGTAGAAGCATTAATCTTATCATATTTGTTTATAGTCATTCAGTCAATGAATCGAACTAGGCTTTATAAATGCATTTATAAAACAATTTTTTATGAAATCATATCCCCATGAGTATTCTTAGTTCACCAAACAGCCATCACATCTGAAAAATTAAGATTCTTTTTCTTTTTTAAGTTTATAATTTTAATACCTTTTATACCATCATAACATTTTACTACTTTTATATTAAAAAAAAAATATTACTCTTTGTAATTAAGATAAAAAATAATTTAAAAGTTAAAGAATAATTTTTCAAATTTTTTATCAAAATTATTTGTTATTGCATTGATGGTCTTATGTTCTAATATTCGTTAAACAGTAATATTATATGTGATTAAAAATAAATATATTTGTTTTACATATTTTATTGTGTCTTAGATCGTTTTATTTTATTTTGTTTCATAATAGAAACACTGTATAATTGAAGCAATAGATACACAACACTAAATTAGTAAAACAAGAAATTTTGGCACGTACTTTCTTAAAGTTTGAAAAATAACAGATATCTTCTAAAATTTGAGAGTGGTAATACTCAAATGTTTCAAAAAGAATAGGTCAGTAAATATCTTAAACATCTTATAATTCACTTGCTCAAATTATTTATTATTTTCATCCTTAAAATTTAGTGAAATAATAAATTAGGATATAATTTTTTAATTATAGTAATTTAGTCCCTATTAAACACAATATATTATGAACTAAAGGTGTTAAAATTAAAAACATTTATCCGTATTTATTATGTTAAAAGATTACAAAAAGAAAAATATTATTATCCAAACAAATGTTAACAAAAACTAGAGCAAACTTAGATAATTATTTGCGAGAAAAGAAGGTTATGAGTATTCATAAATTATTAGAATGAAAAAATATTTTAAATAAGATGAAAATAAAAAATTATCATGTGTTAATAATATTGATAATTAGATATAATTTTTATATTATTATTAAATAATTTGTTTAGTTTTGATTTAAATTTTTTTTAAAAAAATAAAAGAATTTTGATTATATTTATTTGTAATAAATATAATATTTCTGTATTTTTTATATTTTTATTTATATTAGTTATGGGCTTCATATTTTTAAGAAAATAATATTCTCTAATTTTTATAAGACATAGAAAAATAAAATGTTAAATATGTATTATTTTAAAAATATTTTTATCATTACATATCGAATTATTACCAAGAAAATAAAGAAAAAGATTATGAATATTTTAATATATGAGCTTTTTCCATAACATTTTTTGGATCATAATATTTTCATCCATAAATATCATCAAAATAACAAATATAGATAGAAATTTTTAAATTTAACATTTTTAGTTCTTAGTATAGTATGATAGTACTTCTCAATAGTAGGGACTATATTTTTAAAATAAACATTATTTTTTTAATTTATTCATAAGACTAGGGACAAAAATGATAAGAAACTTTTAGGTCAAACTAATAGAGGTAAGGAGGTATTCGCCAATTTCTTCAAATTTCAAGAGTTATTTGTCCACCCACCAAACTTAAAAAGTATCTACCGTTTCACTAAAATTCAAGGGAATTAATCGAAAATATCCTTATTATTAAATAAAAATTCAAAAATATCTACTGACATATAATTTAATCAAACATATCCAATTTTAATAATTTCAGACAAAAATATCCTCATACCCACATACAAAAATATATTGGTATGTCTTGTTTTGTTTCTTCTTTTTCTTCTTTTTGTTCTTCTTCTTCAACCAAGCTTCACAATAAAGTGGGACAAAATTATTTAATTTCAATTCATTTTTTATAGTAAATCATTTTTTATTCAATTTACGAGCCCTATTAGACGGTAAGTATATTTTGATAATTGATTTCACTAAAAAATTAGATTTTACGTACCTATTCTATCGTGTTCAAACGTTATTTGAGTAAAGGCTAAGTACCATTGAGTAAGGCGAAATCAGACCTTACTCAACAATAAGGTTCGAGTAAGGTGAAACTTATTATCGACTAAAAAAAAAATTTTTACCTTTTTTAAACTTTACTGTCGGGTAAAATATGATTTTACGAAGGTAAAGTTCGAGTAAGGAGAAATTTTCTCCTTACTCGAAAGTAAGGTTCGAGTAAGAATAAATTTTCTCTTTACTCGAACCTTATAAATTAATTTTTGCTATTTTATGTTTAAATTCATATAATTAATATAATATATAATTAAGCCCCAATTGTTTGATGTAATAATATTTAAATCTCTAATTTTTATTGATATCTTAAACAAGAAGTCAAGAGCATAATATTGAAATAACTGAAATTACCTTTTAGCGTTAAATTATTCATTGTTTAATACTGTAGTGCTATAATTTAAAAATTTTAACTCGTATAAAATAAAATTATTAATAATTAATAAAAATTAGGGATTAAATATTATTAAATCAAACAACTGGGGCTTAAGTGTATATTATATTAATTAAGTCTCAATTGTTTGATTTAATAATTTTTAAATTCCTAATTTTTATTGATGTCTTAAACAAAAGGTCAAGAGCATAATATTGACGTGACTAAAATTATCTTTTAGCATTAAATTACACATTGTTTAGTACTATAGTGCTATAATTTAAAAATTATAACTCATATAAAATAAAATTATTAATAATCAATCATAATTTAACACTAAAAGGTAATTTCAGTCAATATTATGTTCTTGATCTCTTGTTTAAGACATCAATTAAAATTAGGGACTTAAATATTATTACATCAAATAATTGGGGCTTAATTGTATATTATATCAATTATAGGAATTTAAACGTAAAATAACATAAATTAATTTATAAGGTTCAAGTAAAGAGAAAATTTCTCCTTACTCGAACCTTACCTTCGAGTAAGGAGAAAATTTCTCCTTACTCGATCTTTACCTTCGTAAAATCATATTTTACCCGACAGTAAAGTTTAAAAAAGGTGAAATTTTTCTTTTTAGTCGATAATAAGTTTCACCTCACTCGAACCTTACTGTTGAGTAAGGTCTGATTTTGCCTTACTCAATGGTACTTAGCCTTTACTCGAATAACGTTCGAACATGATAACACAGATACGTGAAATCTGATTTTTTAGTGAAATCAATTATCAAAATATACTTACCATCTAATAGGGCTCATAAATTGAATCAAAACTAATTTACTATAAAAAATAAATTGAAATTAAATAATTTTGTCTCACTTTATTGTGAATCTCGATTGAAGAAGAAGAAGAAACCAAATAAGGCATGCTAATGTATTTTCATATGTAGGTATGATGATATTTTTGTCCAAAATTGTTAAAATTGGACATGTTTGATTAAAGGGATATTGTACTTTACTCTCACTTTTGAGGAAAAGTGATATACCCCCCTGCATATTTGATAAAAGCAACATACCCCTAAGTTTTAGAGAAAGTTTAAGATACCTCCCTAGGGTTATTATTTACATATTAATTTGACTATTTTACTCCTCTACTATTAAAAATATCTAAATAACTATATTATTTTTATTTTGTTATTAATATAACATCATTCTCAAATTTAAATTTAAAAGTTATAATAATATGTTAACTTTTAATTATTTTTTTCTTTTAAATTTATTATCAAATTTATATAATCTTTAATTATATATTTTCTAAAAATTATTATATTATTAAAATAATTTATTTTAAAAATTATGTATAATTAATATTGTCCAAATTATTATAATTATGTAAAATTTAAAAAGTTTTGACAATAAATATAATATGATTATTTTAAAAATTATATATAATTATATATTATAAATATTTTATTATAAAATTTGAAGAAAATAAATAATTAAGGATTAAAATATTATTATAATTTTTAAATTTAAATATTACAACAAGATTATATCGATTATTATAAAATAAAAAAATAAAGATAATATAATTATTTTAGATATTATTAATAGTAAATTGGTAAAATAGTTAAATTAAAATATAATTAATAATCCTAAGGGAGTATCTTAGACTTTCTCTAAAACCTATAGAGTATGTTGTTTTTCTCAAATACTCAGAGGATGTATCATTTTTTTCAAAAGTGAGAGTGGTAAAGCACAATATTTCTTGATTAAATTATATGTTAGTGAATATTTTTAAATTTCATTTAATAACAAGGGCATTTTCGGTTAATTCCCAAAATTAAGGGGCATGTGTCAGTTTTTCTTGTCAATTTTTCTTATTAAAACTATAGATTATATAAAATTTTGACTCGTAGTAATCACCTTGTATAATTCTTTGCAGACAAAAACGAATATGAACACACAATATACAAGGATTTGTTGTGTTTAAATTTTGAGAATCTATTTAAGGCTTATTTGAAATCATTATATTGTGTTAGCTAGCTTATAATAAAACAGCTAATAATAGGGGTAAGGGTTCATTTGACATCATTAAAATGTTTCTCACTCTCATGCAAAATATTTTAAAAGTAATAACAAATATAATTGAATGAGAAATATTAGTTTAAAAAATAAAATTAGATATCTACTGCAGATTATTTGAAACATATTGTCGAAATAGTCAAAAGTAATTTTTGAACAATTAAATGTTGGGTAAAAATTTTTAAAATCACTTTTCATGAACTGACCTCCTTGTGTATAGATTTTAAGAAGCAATTTAAATTAAAATTAGTTTTATCCTTGAGCGTAATTTTCAATAAATCTCATAGAAATTATACAAATCTAAAACTATTTTTAAAAATAATTATATTGAATTTTAATTTTGAAAATAAAAACATTGAAACCTAAATAAAAAAATTTCTTTACTTTCTTTTTTCTCTTTTTAACATAATTCTCCAAGTACAATTGATATTGCAGAATTGTATTATATTATTTGATTTTCAGAAAAAATTATTATCTTAATAAATTATTTTAATATAGCAAGACAAAAATAAAAGACAGAAAAGTATAACTATACACATACACACTGTACAGATGCCAAAGAAAGTAAAGATCCTATGGTTTAGTATTTGAAAAAAAATTAAAAATTAAAAGACAACATAAAATTTCAAAATTGTATTTTTAAATTTTGATATCTGGAAATGATTTGGATATAATATTTTTAAAGTTCAAAGATATTTTTAATTGTATGATTATTAAATTTATTTTGTATTGAACTCAAACTCATTTATATATCCAATCTACACTAATTCAATATATGAAAATGTTATTAATTAATGCTTTATTCAATTGATTAAAATTTGCCTCAAGTGTTATTAATTAATGCTTATTGTTTTGATTGAAAATGTGTTTGTAGGTAATCTTTTTATTGCAATATATGGAAACTAGGGGTTTGTTTGTTGGCTTGGATTGGAGTACTTTTTGTAAAACTATTATAATAACACTTTTCACTTTCAAAATGGAATTCATATTTACTATTAGCAACACAATGAAATTAGAATCAGCAAATATAATTTTGCATCTGTGATTGTAACAGCCATAATTCATAGGGAAGAGAAATAAAATACCCATTTTTTTTTTACTTAAAAAGACCTTTTTATCATTATCATTTGCTTTACTTGATGGCTCAGATTTAATAAACATTTTTTTCTCTCTATGAATCCATACTTCAAACAATAACTAAAACAAACATATTATTTAATAATCCACTTCCCTTTTGCTCCATGCATGGTCATTTTGAATACACATTTTTTTTTTACTGAAAATGTCTTCATAACACCCCCAAGTATCAAGTAAAGCAAATTAAATATATCATACAAAAAATGGCAATAATAATTAATCAATCTCATCAAGCATTAGTATGTAAAGAATTCTCCAAATACTGACATAACATACAATACATATAAATAGATAGACTAAGAACAAGATATGGATCCAGTCCATGTGTTTTCTTGTGTGTATCAAAGATTTTGTACAAATGAAACTTTTTTTCTTTTTTAAACACAAAATTCAGCTAAATCTGGTTAGAGAATTTTATCCCCCAATAGAACAGGATAGAATAGACAGTGCCGTTATATATATTATTATCTGGTGCAAGCAGAGGGTTTATATTTCCAGGTTCCAAAAATGGGGACTTTCCATTGTGGCACCAAGTATGACAGAAGGACTGACTGACTATGTGTACAACCAACCAACCAACCAAGGGAACAACAGCCTTCCACCAGAACAACCACATTCTTACACAATTTACAGTAGAAAAATTTTTGTACTTACAGACCAGTTATATATCATTCTCAACAATCTCCCATCAGCACCTTGGTTCCTGCTTCAGTTGGATCCCAATTGGCGAGCTAAGCATCATTGACTGCAGGTACACCAGAATTATATAAACATAAGTAGGTGTCCGCAATCATTTATATCATGAAAACATCTCTATTTTTCAAGGCATTTATCGGTCTGTCGATTCATCGTATTTTAAGACATGACTACTGCTGATGTACAATAGGAATAATCCTTGTCCAACAATACAAACATTGATACTGCCTCATGACAATAAAAAAAAATGCTCATTAATAACAACTTAGGTATTTTTTTAGGTGATCAAATGTGAAAGAACCAATGTTGAGATAAACAATTACGTCCACACTAATTTATGCTGATCAGCATTACATACGCAACGTTCTTAGAACAGGCTTGACTCATAATAAAATTAAATAACAGAAAGTTCAAAGACGAAGTAGAATATAAATGTAACGAAAACTTCAATATGAAGACTAGCACAAGAAATGGAAAAGAATTAATTAGAAGATTGTCGCTGTATATGGTATCCAATGATTCATCTGGAGGAACTATCATATAAGTTAATATACTTCTGACAGATCACATGGTTTCTAAACAGTTCTGATGAAAATCCAAATATGATCTAATTCTGGTTGTTTCCAGTGATTGGTGTCTTTATGGCGACTGAACTAATCTAATCTAATTGAAGTATGATGGTGTCTATTGTTATTCCTGAGATAGAAGTCTTTATGGCAACTAATGTTCCTTCAATCCCCTGGCCTAACAAAAAAAGTAACTGAGCAAAATCACCTTTTTTTTTTCTTTTTCTGCAAACTTCAGCTCCATAACTTTTATTAGCATTCCTTGAGTTATGTTATTTCTCATTTGAATTTATCATGTCTTGTTACATCAAAGTCCTTGAAGTTTGTTAAGTGAAATAAATGCAACTGTTCACCTTAGAATCCTATTTCACAAGTCTGACTCCCAAATTTCATTTTATCCTTATGTAAAACTAAGTGAAACCAGCATTAGAAGGGACCAGCCTTTGTATTGAAATTTGTGAAGGGATTGCTCATCTTAACCAAAAAAAAAACAATGAAAAGTAAAAAGGTTGTTGTGGGGGTCTAAGGCAGAGAGATGACAAGATACTAATAACACCATTGGTTGTAAAATTAAAAATTAAACCAACATTCTAGGAAGTAAACAACTATCTAGAAAGTTAAATCATTGATAGTCAAGCAGAGAACCATTGAACACAAAAAGACATTAAGGACAGATTTAATATAAAATTATTACACCCATTCTCTCACTCAGACTGCACCCCAGTATCCACTATTCAATGCGAAAGAAATCACATAGTAAAATTTGTTCTCTATCCCCACTCTCATTCAGAGTCGAACTATCAGATGTATTCTAATAATAGCTCCTCTCTCTTGCTAGAGTAAAACTGCTTATAAAGAAGAGTTTGATATATCAAATAAAATTCTAAAATTAAGGATCAATATAGCCTATGGAGAAACTACTGTTACTCGTATGCTTTGAGTAAAAGTAAATATATCCAATGAATTTTTATAAGAGAACACTAATGACATCATAGTTATATATGATAATTTTATCTGCAGCGCTAATTGTGTGGACTCAATCTTTAAGTCACCATATAAAGAGCTAGATAGCATGCATTCTTACCTGAGTTGTATGAGGCAGTATACTATTTGCCAGATCCTCATTAATGGATACAGGCAAAGGTGGCATCTGGCTCATTATGCCAGGCATGTGTTTCATGCTGCGAATAGCAGAAAACCATTTCAACACAAACAATGAGCAACCGACTCAATCACTAACAAAAGAGAGATCCAACAGCATGAACAATAAATTTAAGCTTCTAAGTGTCAACATACTCATCTAGAATGGCAGTTATATTGTTCCTCGTGCGACAAAAGAGCTCAATGTTATCCTGTAACTGTTCTTAAAATAATTAACCACCATTTTTGGGATAAGAAGAAGAGAAAAAAAACATTATTTGGAAAAACTTAAAATTGCATGAATAAATACATGAGATAGATGCCAAGAAAGAGAAAGGAACCAGACAAAAATAGAAAATGAAAAATAGCCAAAGTTTTATCTTAAGATATGAAATTTGAATTCAACCGGGAGCTTATATAAGCACTAAAATATCATTTTGATAATGGCAAAAGTCAGCTGAAGGATAGCTCCCAATTTCATAAGAAGTCCCCTCATTATCAGAACTTGTCTGTTCCAGTTCTTAAAGTTACATCTACTACATATCCTTCATTATAAAGTACTTTCTTTTCAAGTAGTTAGATCTGCTTTCTTCTGACCATATATGGTTTGCAAGAATAAAGGCCACTTCAAAATGAACGAAGATAATTTGTTTCAAAAATGAATCAGTTTAATGGCAATAAATTGCAGTCAGCACATTTTTAGCACATGACAGTGAATGAGTCAATGAGATAAAACTATTATTTACAAAGCCTGACATTAATTAATTGAAGCAAATTATTTGCAGATTATCTATAGAACCAATAAGAACAAAGGAATGAGGCATTCACCTTAAATGTAGAAAGGTTGGCTGTGATTTGACTAAAAGCTTGAGCATTCTGTTCCAAGAGATGCCTGGCTGTGCCACTTATTCCCAGAACTACCAAACAAGCAGTACATAAAAAGGAAATTATAGACAATGCAACAAACAATTGTAAAAAATAGATAAAAACATAGGAAAGTCACTCTATGGAACTTCAAACACTAAAAATGAGATAAGGCAATACAAATTGCATTAAAGTAAACCAAAGCTAAATGGTAAAAAAGAAAGACAAGATTATATGATTTGAAAGTAAACAAATAAGTATTTTGAAAATGCCAAATTGCAAGAAAGTAGAACTCAGATCGACCAAATGCTCACCCCCACCACCACAGTATGCAATCATTTTACTCCACATCTCCCATGCATTATTCAGAAGATATTGCCAAGTTTAGATTAAATATAGAAAATCTCCTCCAAAGGTTCAAAAAATTTTTTTCAGCCCAACTTACGCCAACAATCAAACCCACGACAGTGTCACCTTTTTTGAATTTATGAAGTGTTGAAAACCTCCATAGCACTCAAACAAATAACAAGGCATCAAAATCTTGCATTTTCAAGAAAAATGATAAAATTGACAGATTAAATGAAACTATAAGATAACATCTACGAAAAGAAACCTCTTATCAATGCGCTACGAAGTATTTTTTATTTCTTCAAATCAATTGAACTTTTTGCTCATTATTTTGTTGCATATCCTTCTACTTTATTTGAATTCTATTACGCATATCATAATAAGCACTGAGCATGGTACTCATTAAAATAAAGTTTGGAAAAAGAATTTCAAAAATGTCAAACGAGTGACCTTGCAGTTTACAATGTTAGGCATAGTTCTTCAACAAGCATCTGCAAGTTATTCCTAAATATAATTTGAAGGTTAAACAAAAAAAGGAAGAAGAAAAAATAAACTTAAAGAATAGCATGTGTATCATGAGGGATACAATTTAGAATTCTATGAATAATCGAGAGAAGTAAAAAATTTCAAATGTCTTTGCTTTAGAATTGCAAAAATTGAAACTTATTGACGACTTGAGGTCCAATGTTCAACATGAAAATAGGATTCTCTTTCTTACCCAAATATATATATTAAGAAAACAGACTTCTAATCAGTGTAAATTAAATGGAAGAGTGTCCTTAAAAGTTAGATAATGCATTGTAGATCAATATACTTGAAGTAATATCAACTAATCATGTGCTTGGTAAGAGAGTTCTTTGAAGTCTTAAACTTTGTTTGCTATAATATCTCTCTACATTATAACATTTATCAGTTTTATTTCACTTCTTCTCAACCAACATAGTGCTGCTTACAAACAGAAGGAAATCAGCAGGAAGGAAATAGCAAAAAGGATAAAAAGAAAGTGGTTTTAATTCTCAAAATCTTCAACATGAAAGATTAGAAATTTATAGATAGAAGTGTATAGATATAATTAATTTAATAGAGGAGTTTAAAACAAAAGTAGACTAACCTTCAAAAGAAATAGGTCCATTCTGGTTGACGCGGTGCATTGTGGCAGGATAGGCAGCAATGTTCTGCGGCATAACTAAAGGTACGTTCATCTTTTTTGAGCTCAACTCCACCAGCTTATCCTGAAGAAGGATGATCTTTAGAAAACTGGTTCTTCAATCAACATTACATCCTAGAGACATTAATTGATTAAATAAATGAAAACAGGAATCTCACCAGAGGCACTACAATCTTATTACTGTACTGGCTTCAACATTAGGCAACTACTCCGAAAGGCTCTAAGTACAGATGTACTGTCCCAATTTAGGAAAAAGTGTTTCAAAGAACTATCATGTGAGATCTCTTGTTTTGTGCACGGTGAAAATTCAGATTCTAGGGTGCAAGTGGCATCCAATTATTAGCAGTAATTACTGATTCTTAAATCCTACTGAGTGATAGTGTTCTCCCATTTCTTCTTATTCATTATTTACTGAAATGACTTGCTTTCAAGCACTTACAGACACTTACTAACAATTTTATAATTTTGTTACATAATTTTGTCTTCCAATATTACATGAATATCAACCATACACTTCCCTAACTCTGATATGGGTATGATTTGACCCAAAATTCTAGTACTACTCCAAGATGTTCAGTGAACCAATAAGTACCCACCATACTGTTATTGTTTACAAATTCAATTATATTACTGAAAGGTAAGACTTCTTAACTCCACTCTCACTATTTATTTACCAGAAGGAAAGTTTTCATTTCAATCTGCAGCTGCAAGTTTGAAATTATGAATAGAGATGCTCCTATACTTCATACTCAAAGTGAAGCTTTCTCCAGTCAAAGACTCATGCAGAATGTAAATTTTGGAGCTTAAATGCAACTTTTAATCCTTACCAGCTTAAACTTTTACTTATATGGTATCGAAATCAATTTGACTAACTAATCATGCGCTCAACTTGGTAAAGTGTTCAAATCATCCTCACATCATGAAGCCCTGCTTCTATTTGCTTGTTTTCATAATTTTAGTTGTGTTCAATAGTTTGCACATACGGGAAAGTGTTAAAGCCTCACCTTTTGAGGCAACTAGCAAGTTAACAATAAAGATAATCAAAACTACAGTTTGTTGTTTGCTCCTAATACATGGTGCAGATGCCAGCTTTTAAGTATTCGGGGGAAACATTTTACACAATTCGGGTCAAAATAAAATAGTTTATGAGCTTGCTTATCACAAGGGTTAGTACTTGTAGTCTTCCAAAGCAGCTCGCTCACCAGCAGCCTTTCCAGATAGCTCTTGTATACTTCATCATTGAATATACTTAACTGTTAGCTGTGCAGTAACTTGCTAGTAGCTCCACTACTTAACTGTAAGCTGTGCAGTGAGTAACTTGTAAGTCGCTACATAGCTGCTGGTGTACTTTCCTTAGATTTCCGTATCATATTCAATGTTTTATAGAGCCTAGAGTATGAAATAGATTTGAAGTGGTCGTCAGTAGGGAACCTCCTTTGAGGGACTACAAAATGGTGGTAATGCTCAGGAGTGATTCCTGATATTCTATTGAGTGATACCTAGGAAATTGAATCTTCATTTATAATTTGCTGTCACTGAAATATCTCTGCACAATCTTAGGAGCGATTCTTGATATTATTTCTTTGAATTAATTATTTTAACCAAAAAAAAAAATACGACCTTTACACAGCCATCATCATTTGTCATAAAGAAGAAAAGGATACAAAGTATTGTATACATTATGACTTTATATTGAGTAAATGTGAAATGACAGGATCGCATAACTTTGTTAAATTTTGCCAGGGCATTGTACTAAAGCAACTTATGGATAACTTGATAATTCATCAAAACTAAAAATAACTAAATATCAAACAAGTTAAGAAAGAATTTACCAACACACCTTCCTGTTATTCACTTTCTTTCCCAAATTATGCTCCTCAGATTTCCTTCGCTTTCTCTGTAAAAGGTTTCAAATTTTGAGTATGCACTCCAATACATACAAAAGATGTGTACAACAATTACCACAACAAATGAACATTATCTTGTTGGTCAAACCATTGAAGAATTAATCAGCTACCTGATAATGCACCATAGCATACATTGACTTGTTCAATTCAATTCTAGCTAAGTCATAGCAAAAGAGAAAAAAGATAACCTAGACATAAAATAGATAAAAATAAAAATTTAAGGAAAAAAAAACAAGAGAGAAAGAAAGGCCATTCCTAAAACTAAATCAGCATTAATTCTTCTTAACTTTAAAAACTGAAACTTTTAAAAATAACATGAAAGGAGGTGTTCTTCGCAACCAGCTAGCTTGAACCAAGACAATTATCATCTTAGAGACAAAGAGAGTCTAACTGCAATGGAATATGAATTCATCAATCATAGCCTACTCAGACTTTTCAAATAAAGAAAACATGGAAAAGATAGAGAGAAAAAAGAAGGAAATATATATATTGGGAATCAAGCCACGATCAAAGTCCAATTCAATTAATATGGAAAATAGCTAATTACATGTAATTGGTTTTCACATATCTTCACTATTTGCTTTTCATGTGATCAATTTAAGGAAAAATGGGCCCTTTGCTGGTTGCATAAAGAAAACTGACAAGTGTACACAATTTTAATTCCATAGACGAAGCCAAACAACAGACAACCTCAGACATTTAAATATCTAAATGCTGCCTGAGACTCGAAAGACATTATCAGCTTTAAGGAATGAAGAGCTTACCGTCATCCACCTACACCTCATTGCAACATCACGTACAGTTTTGTCACGCAAGGTGGCGGCAATCTTTATGTACTTCATGATGTTTGGTTCATCGGCATAGCTATGCATGCAAGAACCAACACTTGAATATTTAGCTCCCAATAAAAATTGTGTCGACACCATAAAATAAATAAATAAATGTTGAAAGTAAAATTGAAAATGGGAAGAAACATAAGCCATTGCAGCCCTTGTAGCATAAACATAACAATATCATATTTAAAAACTCTAAAAGAATGCACAAGAAGAAGAATTAAAAACAAATTCCTTTCATGCAAGCAAGACTTAAAGCTTAAAAAGGTAACATGTATATTGGTACATTTGACCAGAAGACTTCGTTGGTGTCTATTAAACTATCATAAAAATCCTCCTTCAAAACAAGACAGAGATCATTCAATATCAAAATACAACGAATAGGCAACCAAACAGTGGAGTCACATATGAGAAGCAAAGTATGGCATCAACAAGAACAAAACAGAACACCGTGAATTAAAACATATAACCTTTTACCCATCGAAACAACTAAAAATTATTATATTATAAAACCCAAAGAAAAGAACCTACTTGGCTAGGCCTTGCTCCAATTTATACTGCTCCTCAACAGTCCACTCAGCGGCCAATCCTGTGTCATGCTTGAGCCCTGGAAGCGAATCAAGAAGAAGAGAAGTAGAAGAATTCCCAGCTTGAATTAATCCAGAGGTATTACCAATCATACTTGAATTCCCTGGAAAAATCATATTCATCCCAGCTGTAGAAGCATTCACACCAAAGTAATTGGCCATCGGAATCACCTCGCTAGTGCTGTTCATAGCTGCCGATTGAAAAGATATGGCGTGCCTATTCAAAGTGTGCTCCGAATTCGATGACTCCGCAGCCATTTCTTCCTTTATTTCCTCGAAATCTCTTAAAATTCTCTAAACTCAAGAAGAAACCTAAGCTAAGCTCACATGGCGTAGAAAACACCGACCCACTTTACAAGGTTTAGCTAACAAAATAACTAAATCAAAGCTTAAAGCCATAGAAACCCAAAGCCGATATCCGCAATCTTTTAAAGAATCTCATAATTCAGTAAAAATTCTCCACCCAATCACAATTGAGCCCTAAAACTAAAAATTCCCAAATTGAAAACAAGAGTTAGCTCAGAATCTAGCGGGTCCAAATGGCAAATAATGAGAGCAGAGCACTAACTAGTAAAGTAGACAGACAGAGAAAAAGGATTTGGGAGTTACCTTTTTGTGGGCAACTTTCCGACGGAGGACTGATTGGCTCTTCTGTATTTTCCTTTTTTTAAACAAAATTATTATTACTAAAAATCACTACTACTTTGCTGTTGTTGCTGCTGCCGCTAATACTATTACTGGCTACTGCTACTTTTGCTTTGTGGGGTTCTCTCTTTTACAAACACACAGAACAGAGCTCAGAGCTCCACCAATAAGGATGTGTAACAAAATTTTTCATTCAATGTGATAATAAACTTGGTCCCTAAACGTTAGTTTTATAACAAATTAGAACATTATTTTCTCAATTTTAACAATTAAGTCCCTATCTTAGTGTCATTTAAAAGCCACAATTTTTATTATTGTGTTTTATTTACGTCTAATCATAAGTAAATCTAACAAAATTTTAAGTTAATGTGAATATCTTTTATTTATTAATTATCACTCATTTATAAAATAGGTTATATAACATGATAGAATTAGTAAATAAGTAGTATTTGCAAATAATAGTATTATATAATAAAATTAACATATTTAATTAAATAGATTAGTTTTTTTTTATGACATAAATAAATATGGTTAAGCAAGATTAATACATATAATATAATTAGATATGAATTTAATTCATTTAATTTTAATATGAAATTTTAACTTAATTTTAACATTAAATATATAATATTTTAAAAAATATCAAATTTCTAGTAAGTCACTGATAGCATAAGAACAACAAACCAAACAAAAAATTAAAATAAACGAGCTTTTAATGTACTTATATCATAAAAAAATTAATATAATATGATAATTTATCTAATTAATTTGAATTGATATGTTAAAATTTTAAATACGGATATAATTAATTTATAAAAAAATACACAGTCTCATTTATTATCGCCATTACAACTTATTTATTTACATCATATTTATTTTGTACAGTTATCTCATGATACAAATATCACCTTAACTATTTTTATTTTTGTACTGTTTTAAGTAATGTAATACAGTATTAGAGATTAAAATATTAAAATTAAAATAATTATGTTTTAATTTGTTATTTTATTAAAGTTTAGGGCTGACATTTTCATTACTCATATTTTTATTTAATTTTAAAAATAATAATTGATGTCTGCAGGTCTTGGAATTCAGCAATAGTGCGAATCTCCATAAGCATTTGATGCCAATTATTGTGGACTCTCCACCTTTCCCTTTTATCTACTTTTTTTAATTCCTTTCTATCATTTATTTATTTCGTTTTTCAATTTAAAATTTGTTATTGTTATTTATAAATTGAGAGACATTTGATTTGTCGATTGTCAAGTATGAACTTATTAAATATTAGATTCAGGCTTCTTCTTATCTTCACATTTTAACTTATAATTAGAGATATTTTTAAGTGATTATTTATTGTAGATTGTATTTTATTGTGATACAACATTTATTAAAATATAATAATATAATACTTAAAAATATAATTTATCTTAATTAATTATTTTTTATTTACTTCTATCCGTAAGTAGGTGATAAAAAGGGATAAAAATATATTTTTATTTAAATTCTAATAATATATATATAAACATAAATTAATAGAGGGACAAAAAGGGAAAAAAAACATCTTTTCATTTAAATCTTAATAAAAACATGAAAAAACAGGCAAAAACATAAATTACTATAGGCACAAAAAGGGGCAAAAATAACTTTTCATTTAAATTCTAATGAAAGAATAGAAAAAAAAAACTTGTGATTATTCAAACCTTAAACGTGGGTGAAAAAAATACATTTCTTACCACTGAATTATTTATAAATTTAATTATATTTTATATATAAAATAAGGATATTCATAGTAGAAATTATTTTTATTAGTATTCATAGTATTTAAATTATATATATTTATATTTTTTATTAGTACTAAACTTATAATTTATTAATACCAATAAAAATATTTTTTATTTTGAAGGTGTTTATTCTATATATTATTTAATTTGAAATTAATTTTTAAATTGTTGCTAATAAATAATTATTCAAAATTAATTTTTAAATTGTTAACATTATAGTTGATTTTTTTATAATTATTCACTTTAAAATTATTTTTTAGATTAAATGCTAATATATAATCAATAATTTTTAAAAAATTCAATGTTAATAATAAATATAAATAATTAAATTTTAAATTAAACGTTATGTTTATTAACAAAAATATTAGTATTATTGTTATTTAAATTTTATTAATACTAATAAAAATATTTTTTATTATAAATTTAGTCTTTATAAATTTTTATAAAATAGTATAAAATATGTAAGTCGTGTAGTGATGATGTTGTTTATTACTTAAGCTTAAAGTTCAAACTATCATAATTTTCTTTCATGTTTTTATTATAATTTAGATAAAAATAGATTTTTGCCATTAGGTTATGATTTTATTATAATTTAAATAAAAAGATAATTTTGCCACTAGGTTACAATGGTTGAGTAATAAACAACATTCTACTTACCAGTACACTAGAAAATGAGCACATTAATAAGATATGAAGGAAATTTTTTGAAATAGTCTTAATTTTTTTTGAATTTATGTAAATAGCCTATTGTAAAAAAAATTTATCAACCTAACCTAAAATGTATTTTTCGGACTAAATTACTGTCAATAGTCCACTTTAATATTTTTTACAAGTCATTTTTTTTTTTACTTTTCTTATTACTCTATACTTTAACAAACTCAAACTTTCATAAACCTTCCTCTGCCCAAACCGTATCTCTTACTAATGGTGGCGGTGGACAGTAGAGACGGCGAAGTCTTGGTCACCGCATTAAGTAATTTATTTCACTATATAGGTATGTGTTTTATATGTGAATTAAGAACATTTAATCCTTCCTCAAATTAGGATTTATATTCAATCTTGTTTATGTAGCAGAAAGCAATTAAGTTATATTTAAATTTCGTTAATTGATTGTTGTATGAATGCAAAGACATGAATAAATTTAAGAATGTAGAGGTGTTGATTGATTTTAGATCAAGGGTTTTTTATCTGAAAATTATTTTTCGGGTAAGACAATCACTTTTCGAGTAAAGCAAAATTTTGTCTTATCCGAAAAATGGTTTTATGGTAAGGTAAAGTTTTTCCTTACCTTAAAAGTGATTTTTAAGTAAAACAAAATTTAGATTTACTCAAAAATAGTTTTAGGATAAAGCCAAAACTTTTCGAGTAAAGCAAAATTTAGCTTTACATTCCATATTTTTGGTGTATTTTTTTATATTATAGCAGTATTGAATCCTTATGTATTTATATAGGTGTAGAAGATCTAGTAACATTTTTTGTTCACTATGATAGTTTATGGGGAACACTTGATGAAGGTGTTCAAAAATACATTGGTGAAAAAGTTTGGCTTATTACTATAGCAAAAAATTCTAACTACCAAAATCTAGAAGACATGATTTACACCCACCTCCAAATAAATAGAAGAGAATTCAAAATTTGTATGAAGGCGATGTATAGAGAGGATGGTGATTTGTCCACTGCGCTTTTATTCCAGCTTATGTAATTGATGACCATGATCTGTTGTCTCTAGTGCATTTGTTAAATGTCAATGGCTTTCGATTGGGTGGTTTGACTCCATTGTATGTACTTTGGACTGCATTGTTGGAGCGGCAGCTACAAAGCCTAAAGAACTTAGAATGACACACGCAACCTACTACTTTTAAAGATATAATTCAAGAATCATATGCATGTCCATTTGTCTCTTTAAAGGGTAATAACTGCTTTAGTAATGTAAACCCGCCCACTTATACACTATTTGAATATAACATGCCAAGAGATGGTAGACAAAATTCTCAAGATCACAGTGAATTCCACACTGAAGAGGGACCTTACCTTTCAAAGCCCCACTATTCAACGCCGATTAACTATAATGTATGTTGCCTATACATGAAGATCTTACACATGACTATTTTGACAATCAACTGTCTATGCAAAGGGCATACTGTTTCAGCGAAGGAAGTCGAATAAATTATTGTATCTAGGATACCACTGCAAGAGAGGATTTGGTGGCGCGGCACCAACCACTACGTCAATAACATGTGAAGATAATGCTACGAAGGAGTCAGCTCCTACTCGTATTGTTCCTCCTATCCCAACGACATTTACCATGCCCCGAGATGTTGTGTCAAGTTCATTGGACGATGATATCCATGTGGGGCAAATTTTTAGAATGAAGAAGGGGTTACGACATGATTTGAGTGTTATGGCATTGAAGAGGCATTTTCAATTCATCATTCATTGATCAACGAATATATATTTTGAGGAAAAATATGTTGTGGATGGATGTAAGTGGCAAATGCATGCTATAAATAATGACAGAACTAATCGGTACTTCCACATCACACAAATAATGGTTATACATATATGTCAAAATGATCAAATACGGGATGGCAATCGGCAAGTCAATAGTCGGCTAATCGGTGAACATGTCTTGAGCAAATTCAAGGACGCTAGTAGAATTTATACACCAAAAAATATCCGAGATGACATACATAGTAATTATAGAGTTCTTGTCTCTTATAGGAAGGCATGGCTAGCAAAGGAAGATGCATGTCAATTGGTGAACGGAGATCCAGTCGAGTCATTTAAGATACTCCCTCAACTTTGTCATGTGTTGTAAGAAACAAACCCAGGGATAATTATACATATTGAAAAGGATGATGAGGATCATTTCTTGTACTTCTTCGTAGTCTTTAGGGCATTTTTTCGAGGGTTTCATGGAGCCATTCGTTCAGTAATTGCTCTTAACGGTACATTTTTGAAAGGAGCATATCAAGAGACTTTGTTTTTGGCAGCTGCTGTTGATAGAAACAATCACATATATCCCATAACATTTGGGATTGGAGATTTTGATAACGATACATCTTAGGATTTGTTTTTGTCAAAACTCTGTGAAGCAATTGGCCCAACATCATATTTGATTTTTGTTTTGGATCGACACAATAGCATTGAAAAAGGCATAGCTATAATCTTCCCAGATGGATATCATGCCTTTTATACTTATCATATTTATGGGAATATCAAGGCAAAATATATATGAGGGAGAAAAAGTTAGAGACATTCTTCCTTAGGTATTATAGCGCTACTAAGGCTTATACATTTATTGAGTTCAATGATCGGATGGACAAGTTTGGATTCTACATCCAAAAACAGCAAACCACTTGGAGAATGAAGTGGGTTTTCATTGATAGACTAGAGCACATTTTTCAAAGCAGTGGTATGACACATTGACTACCAATATAGCCAAGAGTATGAATACACTATTGAGGGATGCACGGACACTTTCAATTATAGCATTGTCGGATTAGATCCAATCAATAATACAAGGATGGTTCTATGACAAAAGGGAGGAAGTCGTAAAATGTGAATCACAAATTCTTTTCTCGTAGGCCCAAGCCAAAATCAATGAGCATGACGTAGAATTTGAGCGGCTAATGGTGTACCTTATTTTCAATTTCGAATTTTAAGTGAAAAGCGTGGAATAAGAAAATGTGATGGATTTACGCGCAAAGAATTGCACATGCTGGCAATTTAATCTAACGCAATTACCTTGCCCACATACACTTGTAGCAACCAGTTTTATCAAAGGACAATATAACAACCTTTGGTCCCATTATTATACAAATGGTGCACTTACGTTAGGTTACGCAGAAAATATATATCTTGTAGGCAATCAACATGATTGGGTATTCCCGATGAGATTCGGAATATAATCGTTAAGCCACCTCGTGGGAGGGTACCAGCTAGTCGACTAAGAAAAACAACGTATTCTATCTACAGGTGAAGATGTGGTTAGAAAAATATCCTTACGCTACAAGGAAGTTGGCCATAAATGCGCAACGTGTCAAAATCCAATTCGTTTGGACTAAAATGATCATGTTATTTATTTTTTGTAGAGTCGAGATTATTACTAATCTTGTAATAAATGAAAATATTGATGTTGTATTATTAAGATAATTTCAATGTTTAAAAGAATCTATTGTAACTAAACATTGTCATCATATTGTTAGTCTTCATTGTCATGAGATGGATATCTTAGAATTATAATGTTCTTTTACTGAAAAATTCAAAGTTTGATTAATTACAATAATATCAAGCACAAATTATTTATTACAATCATAATTATACTTTAATATTGTATATGCACAAGATCCAAAAACTCAAATCGTTACCGTAAAATTTACGGGACATATAACTCAATGATCACCCCTACATATGATTGGAATGTAAACAACATCAATTGTCTCCCAATTTTTACGCATGCCCTCGTCATCCTTAGTCACATACTATGCAACATCAACGTTGTCAAAACATGATCCTAGTTGTTTAGTGCTATTAGCCACATCCCGCCATATCGCCTCAAGGGTGGCTTGCAGGACAAACAACAAAAGAATTGAGACTTTTTTTATAATTATCACTTTATGGATACAATCTAACATATTCATATAATAATACATAGGGTTGTGCAGACGCAATGGTCCAATGTTGAGTGATCGCCCAAGGCATGGCTAGTTGTCAATATGTGACTATGTCTAGAGAAACTCGTCAATATGCTAAGTTATACGACAAGCATGTCAGTGAAAAAAAGTCACACATAGTCTTAGAGTTTAACAAAAATTAAAAAGAAACTAAAACTTGTGAATGTAACTTACAGTGTCCTCTAGCCTCATATTTGCAATCTATAATTTCACAAAGCTAACCAGACATAATGGTGACATGCTTAATTTCAATTCGCACGTCACTACCCTTAATCCCCTACAACATCATCACATATCTTTGCATCAAAACTAGCGTAAGAGACTAAATGACGTGCCCATTACGTACCATAGACGTGATCTATATTGTAGGGGAGTTCGTTGTCGAGGCCTACGCAACATCATATACAGGCTCTGTCCGTATAGACTTGGTTTATAAGGTCGACCGTACCAACTAAGAGCTTTGACTCCCCCCGACCCTGGCCTATCTCCTAGTGGAATACTACTATAATCTGTATAGTGCTATGAAAATTCGCCGGGCTCACTCATTTTCTATATAGAAAATGATATATTTAGTGTATGTATGTGGTGTGACTAAAGACAAATCAACAAATAGATGTAATACTCATACACTAAGCCATACTCATAAGGACAAATTTATATATTTATATTTTATTATATTTACTTAATCAGTCAATGTAGGGGTTGCCCATTCAAACCCCTCATCTTTATTATGGAAACTCTCAAAATTATCATAAGACTGATACGTTTGCCTCCAATCCTCCCACTTTGCTATGAACTAGGTCATCTCTGTCCGCTGTGCATCCATAAACTATATAATCTTTGTCTGTTGGGCATCCATCCAAGCCTTTATATCAATTCTTAAGCTGTCAATTTTTTGAGTGATATTATCACTCAACGATGAGAAATCTCAAGTGAGCTCTTCTTTTAATGTTGTGATACCTCGGGTGAATTCTTTTTGCATTAATCGAGTATCACGAAAATTATATCCATCATTTACTATCTGGGTCCTGCAAAGGGCCTCCTTTGAAGTGGGCACTTGAGAAAGGGACAGTCGTGTAACCTACACTATCCAAGCATAAAACCATTTATTTTAGGAACATGTGCATGCATGTACATGTGCATAATTTACGTGCAAAATAACCATCATATGCTTACCTTCTCTCGACGTGCAGCTTCTATACTGGACCCCGATTCATAGTATGTTCGGACTCACCCTCGGTGTTACTGCATGTGCTAGTCATTCTATAATCGAAAAAAAGATTACCACCGTACTCACCCTCACTGGCAATGTCGACGCACGCAAGAAACTCTTTGATATACAAGCTCACTAACTCATTCGCCGATGGCTCTAACATACAGACAACTTTGGGTGGGCTGTAACAAAACAATGGAACGACATCCATCATATAGAATTGACAAAATTAATAAATTTTTAAACAAGAATGAACTTCATTTTTTTTATGTGCACATCAAATAATTTTTTCTTTATTAAATTCACTGTCAAATTTTTCTTCTTTGACCTCCACCTAACAATTCGGGGTATCCTAACATTCACAAGTTGCCCAAATGTACAACGGTGGATGAAATTGTCTCATATATCCATATCTGTAACAATAATATAAATTGTTACTTAACAATAATATGAACATTAAGCAAAATATTATATGGTTTTTATAAACAAGTAATTTTTATAAATAAGTAAAAGAGCCACATACTTGCAAAGCAATGCCCAGACTGTTGAGATCGTACATATAATTCGAGCTTTCTTCGTCATCAATTTTACTCTGAAACCTAGCAAAAGGTCCTCCTATGATTCGATGCAAAGAATGGTATGTAAAGCGCTAAACAACAGTACCCTAAGAATACTGGTTGAATTCATCCAAATCATCTAATATCCATAACAACTATGTATCTACATCATTACAGTTAGCCCCCCTAAATATAATACGCTCCATCAGAAAAATAATGATAATTTCACAACATCATAATCATCAATCTGTGAAAAATAGAAGTTCTTGTAGACCATGGTTACTTGAGACAATTTAATATTAGATTTGCCACCAAAATATTGGACCCTTAAACGATTGCTCCCACTAACTATCCTTGATGGATAACGACTAAATCTTAGGCCTGTGATAAGCCCAAACTCGACTCGAGAAAACTAAATACATCAACCACCTACCAAAAATCACATTTCATCATGGACACCCTGTGTGTATGCCTCATGCAGCAACATATAATTGGTCAGATTGCTAGAGAAGTGGAGGTCATTAAAGTCTATAAAATATCTCATTCACGTCTCTCTAAAAAGGTCAAGTTGTTTAGGGGTGAGTTTCTCCCGAATCGTGTTCAACATTTTTAGTTTAAACACTAATGTGGGAATGCCATGAAAGTGATCGGCGAAATTAATTTTCAATCTCTTAACTAGCTTGCCATTTCCTTTTACCTAAAAAAGTTAAATTTTCCAATATATTAATTATAGTATTAATGCTAAAATATAACAAATCATAATGTAAAAATTCATTGATGATTTTATTACTTTTTATATATTTTAATAAATTATTACAATAATTTTATAAGCAAATAACAAGATAATAATATAAATATTTTTATTATTATAATTTTTATTTGTATTATTAATCAATTATTATTATGTTTATTTTATTATTATTATCATTATTATTAAATAATTATTATTACACAATTAAATAATTATTATTATTATTACTATTATTATTTATTATTAGTAATTAATTATTATTATTACTTTTACTATTTATTATTATCATTAATTATTACTAATCAATTATTATTATTACATCTCATATTATTATTATTATCATTATTAATTATTTTATTACTATCATTATTAGTTATTGTTATATCTCATATTATTAGTTATGAATTATTATTCTATTATTATTAATTACTTATTATTACCATTATTGTTATTTATTATTGATCAATTATTATTATTACATCTCATATCATTATTTATTATTATTATTGATTATTAATTATTATTAATCAATTTTTATTATTATATCTCATATTAATAGTTATTAATTATTGTTATTAATTATTATTGAATAAATTAAAAATTATTAATAATTAATTTGGTAAAGGGAGCCATAAAGGCACCTTTTTTCGGGAGCAAAGGGGACCCAAAAATGGGTTATTTCTCGGGCAACCTATTTTCAGGTGCTATATCTCCCGAAAACTAGTGCAATTTCAGGTATATTGTCCTAAAACGAGACTAGATTTTTTCAGCAAAAAGTTCCACAAAATCTTTATTTTTCGGCCAAATTTTCTTCACATCTCAACTAAATACATTTACATTATTAATATCCAACAAAAATTATACTAAAAATACATCCTTTATTCATTTTATATTAAAAATATTCAAACAAAACTATAAAAAACTTACCAATTGAAAAAATCTTCCGTTCACCATTATCAAGTTAGAATAAACTGTTATTTATACAGTTTGTCTTATCGTTGTCGTTTCTATCGCCGTTGCTATTGAAGGAAGGGGTGAAGGTTTTAAGAGTGAGGGTTTGGTTTGATAAAAAAGAGTAATAAAAAATTACTTTTGTAAAAAAAATCTTAAGTGGGTTATATACGATTTTTTTGTCCCAAAAATACATTTTAGGCTAGATTGATAAATTTTTTTTACAATAAAGTATTCACGTAAACTCAATAAAATTTAAGGTTATTTCAAAAACATTCCCAAGATATAATTATATTTGAATTATTATTTACAAATAATACTAATAAAAGAATTTTGTCAATAGATATAACCTTTAATTTTTTATAATTATGTACTAAAATTAAATTTTTTTAAAAAAAGTTATTAGTATTCATTAGCATTCAATTTAAAAATTAATTTTAAAGTAAATAATTATAAATTTTAAGCTTAATTATTTTAAAAACTAAATTCAAATAACATTAATTTAAAAATTTTTAACGTAAATAATATGTGAACCAAATATATTAATTGAGAATTCTAATATACGAGAGAAAAAAGACTCCCCACACAAATATAAGATAACTGGCCTTTAAATTAAGAAGGAATCGAACTCCTTACCCTTCAAATAGAGGGTAAAGGTACTAACTATCATTTATTAGGGTAGTTGTTACATGTAACAAGTTTTTAAATTCTTTTTTGTTGCCCTTTTTTTAGATAAAATTAATGAGGAAGGGAAAAATAACAAAATTAAACAAACCAATTGGTAGAGGTGACAATTTGGATTCACGGCTTGTGTTTAGGTTGTGTCAAATAGTTAATCGTGTCAAAAACCCTCAATCCGAATACGACCCATTTATTAATCGTGTCAAGAGTTCTCAACCCGTTTATTAATCGTGTAATCGTATCGGATTGACTCATTTATTAATCGACTTAACCCATTTACTCGTTTAATTTAAATAAAAAAAGTTTGCATTTGTAGATAATCAAACCCAAACCTTAGTTTCATATAATTTTAACCACTAGGCTACACTATATTTTTATTTAATATATGAATGCATTATTTATTTAATCATTTTTAAGTTCTTCTTTTATATTATAATGTTAAATTATTTTAAATAGAATTATTTTAAATTATGAAAGCTAAATTATTACAAGTAGTTGGATAAAATTATTAGATAAAATGTAATTTCAAATTTAAATTACTAAAATAAAAAAAGTTAAAGTTAAAGTATCATATAATACATTTATTTATTTCATTCTTCTTTTTTAAATTTTTACAACAAAATTAATTAAGAATGTATTATTCTTCTAAGAAAATTTATAATTACCCCCCTTTTAGATTCAGACCTACCGAAAAGTCCCCCTTTTAGACAAAAATGCTTAAAAACCTGTTTGCTGCTAGAAATTTTTTGTTATTTTAACAGAAAATGTATACTTTTACAATAATATTCTTATAATTGTGACGTGTACATAAGATAAAAATTCACTACTTGTTTTTACATATATATTAAATTAATTAAAAATCAATTTTTTCTCTCTCATTACCCCTATTGCTTTTCTCTATTTTTTTTTCCGTTGCTACTTTTTCTCTTACCAAAAAGTTTTCCAATTTGCCATTGAGTGCAAGCTAAAATCCCAAACAAAAATCAGTCCTCTAAACTCGACTCATTAATCCAATAAACATAAAGACCCTTTCATCTTCTTCTCAATTTTGGATCTAAGAGGACAAAAGTACAAAAAAAGCTACATTTTTGGGATGAACACAAAAGAAACAAGGGAAGAAAATGTTTTATTATTTGGCAAGAAAACACCGGAATCGGGTGAGTGAGGGAGGAGTTCAACAGTTTATGGGGTCGGCAATTTGGGTAGCGCTGTGAAAGAATTAATGATGATGGGCTCTAGCATGGTAGTTATTTTTTTTTTAAATTTTTTTGCATGGTGGTGATTTTTTTAAAAATATATTTTTTTTAATTTCTGGCAATCTTTGATTGTAAATGCATGTAAGATCTGGAAAAAAGAAGCGAAATTAGTTGTTTGATTTATGTTTGAGATAATTTCTCTCTAAACTGTTTCTATTTTCTTAGAAATTTTGTTTGGTGAAGAAAGTTGAAACTGAACATCATGAAGAAGAATTCAAATTCTTCTGGATGAAAGATGGAAATTTGAGGAAGCAATTTAAATAGAATTTATTTCTATTAGATTAATTATTGTGTGAATTAATTGTGATTAGAGATATAATTATAAATATTTTTTCTATAATTTTTTCGCAAATTGTAATGTTTATGGTTGGATTTGGGTGGCCGTGGATTTTGTTTGGCAACAAAGAAAATGATAAGAAAAACTTGGTTTGCTTTGCCTATTGTTGCTTGTTACAGCTGTGGTACTGCTGCTCGTGTAATTTGGATGAAATTCTGGGAGCTCCAAGAACCTGTAGCTTAGAGTTCACAGCAATATATATGGATGAAATTCCAGCCAACTTGTGAAATAGATACGGGTAGAGAAAATTATATAAAAAAATATTTATTTTATAAGACAAAATTAGTAATAATTTTGTATAAAATTAATTATTATAGTAACAATTAAAATTGTAGAATTAAACTGATATTATTTTAATATTACAAAATAAAAATTTATATAAAATTAAAAAAATAATTTTTTAATTAAATATGAATTTATAAATTAAAATTAAGTTATAAAAAATAATAGAGAAAAATTAAATATGAATTTAAGTATTTATGTATTTTTTGAAATATATTTTTCAATGAGATTTTTTTTTAATTTCTTTATTGCATATTAGTCAAATCAAGTCAGTATTTGTCCCCCATCTTTCCTCTCTCGTAGTAATAAGAACAAATTGCTGTTGAAAAATCAATTTCATTCATTACTGTTTTAATGGCAAGGGAGATTTTGAGTATTTTTATCTAATAGAGTAGAAATTCGATAGGTCTGAATCTAACAAGGGGGCAATTGTAATTTTTTCTTCTAAAAATGTATTATTCAATTTATTTCCAAAAAATAAAAATAATTATAATCTTAATAAAAAGTGATTCAATACTTTTATATTTTTTTACAAAAAATTTTGTAAATTTTTTCTTTCTATTTTTTCATTTATATTTATTTTTAATATATAATTTTATTGTTATTATTGTTTTAAGTTTTTGGAATCATTATTTATTTAATTATCCATCTAATACATGGAGTACATAACATAGTGTATGTACAATGAATTGACGATAATTAATATAATTAATGGAACATTCTTATTTAACAATCAATAATGAATTGACTATAACTTTTAAAGTTAAAATGTGATACTATTTAATTTTTTAATGTATTAATTAATTATTAATATGTATACTATTATTAATGTAACAATTATGGATTAACAAGTCAAGTATGTTATATGTTCTTAAAATTATATATATAAAGCAATATGGTTTAATTAATTATATTAATACTTAATTAGAAAATTAAATAACTATTATAAATTAAATTTGAAAGTTTTTAAAAAAATTACATACTTATCAAGTGGTATATCACCTCATTATTAAATTATAAATAATAAATGATAAATGATATATTATTACGCAGTATACTTAAATTACGATAGATGTGTAAATATACTAATTGTGATATAATAACTTAATTTACAATTACACATCAAAACTGTATTAAAATTACATATTAAAACTTTATTAAAATTATTGTTAAATAATATATTACAAGAAATTTATAAATAATCTATCTGAATAAGTTAAAATATCTTAATTTTAAGTTAATGATATATCAAATTTAAGTTAAATAATCTTAAATTTACTGTATTTACAATTTATAAGTAACTAATTTTTAATATTAAATTAAAAATAAATATTTTTAAAATTATTAAAGTAATTTAGTAAAGAAGAATAAAAGATTTTGTAATATATAAATAATGCACTCACAAAATTATATCAAATTGTGGTTGTAGTCTAATAGTAGATGATTTATTAAGTTGACTATGAAGTCCTAGATTTGAATCGAAGCAACCAATTTTTTTATTATATTGAATAGTTAAAATATTCAAATTAGATGGGTCAACTTGATTACCCACTTAACTCGATACGATTATTATTTAAATAGTAGTACTCGTATCAACCAGTTGGTGGGTTAATTGGGTCAACTCGATACGATTACTATTTAAATAATAATCGTGTTATAAATAGGTTAGCGGGTTGAGAAGGTTAAACTCGTATGCGATTCAATTAATAAACAAGTGACACGAATAATAATTTTAAAATTCGTGTCAAATTTATGAGTTATATCCAATTTTGTCACCCTTACCAATCGGTTCGATTTGATTTAATTTTGATTAATTTTTTTATCCATTCTCTTTGATTTATTTTTTAAATTAATAAGTTTGGTTCAATTTTAATTCTATAACAAAATTTAAAACTGATCAATGTATATTTAAAGCACATAAAAATTATAATAAATTAACTTTTGATTGATTTACAAAATTATGGATTAATTATTTTTTGTCGTTTCAATTTGGTAAAGAAAAGGGGATACCAACATTTTTCATCCTAGAATCTTGGCAAATAACAAATCAGGACATGATTTGTACGATTTTAACATTTTGATCCACGCTATCATAACAATGTTAAGAAGTGTTAAACAGTGTAGGGAAAAGGTAAAAATTCATTTTAAGATTTCTCTCACTTTCATTTTCTTTCGACTAAAGACTAGAAAACCCACTACTCTTTCCAGTTGAAGCACACAGTCGCACCTCACATTTTGCCATAATCACCACCACTTGCAAAGGATCCAAAGATGGAAAGCATGAAAAAGATGCTAAGAATTAAAAAGAGAAGCATAAAAAAGATATGAAGACTAAAAAAGATGCTAAAAACGAAAAAGACATAGAATTGGCAAAATACTAACTAAATAAGCCACCGCTAATGGTTCTTAAGATCTACCTAAACAAGATGCTCCAACTCTACGAATTGGGACTTGACTGACGTCACTAAGAAATTGTGGTCAATTAGGCAATTAAGCCACCTTTTTCGTTAGGGTGTATATACTTACAAAAGAAGGTCTCCAAAATTTGGGAGACAAGAAGAAGAAGAAGAAGAAGAAGAAGATAATAATAAGGAGGTCGGATTTTAAAATATTCTTTATATATAAAGTAACTGAGAACTTGATAAGGGAAAATTAAAAATGATTTATTATTAGAAAGAACCAGATGGCCAACAAAGAAAGAAAGAAGAAACAAGAAAGGGATGAAATGAATAAAGGCAAATATTTAATTCAACACTCTTCAATAGATGGAGCTAGCAACACCGATGAAAATGTTAAAATCAGATAAATTATATCTTTATTTATTATTTTGCAAAAGTTCAAAGATAAAAATATTAAAATCAAATAAATTATATCTTGATTTGTTATTGTTTTAAAGTTCAGGGATGAAAATATTAATACTAGAAAAAAAAAACCAAACTCCAATGATTGACCCTATGGTTAAGGAGACTTTCTATCTTTTTATCGGGGAACAAAAAATGCCTTGTTTAGTGCTTAGGAATTGTCATTTTGTTATTTTCTACACTTGAATAACTATACCATTTTTACCTTTACCTCGCTGAAATGACCCACAAAAGTGACAAAAGGCAACAAATAGCAAGAAGCGAGCTATGGTAATAATAGCTTAAAGGTGGTTTAGTGGTAGCTGTCAAATCCAAGAGTGCAATAATCACATATCCATTAGTCTTTGTCAAAAGGCAAATGTTCAGAAAAATTAAAAAATCGGAATAACTTGCCGAAAGAACAGTAGTGAGTCTCAAGACGTTCAACTCACTTCAAATGAAAACTTGGAGATTATATAAGCAATCCAATCTTCTACAATTACTTAAAATCCAGCTAAAAAGAGAGAATTTTACACTAGCAGACTCTACAATTCTCAGTTAACTAATCAAGATTCAATGGAAAAGAATGGTAATTTATAGATCTGAAGTTGCCAAATTTAAGCAGTGACTATCATATGCTCAAATGTTCTTCCCTAGGCAAGCTTTGAACTGTATCAGACCACCTCCCTGGTGAATGATCACTACTGTTGGATGACATTTGAGCCTCTGCTCTTGCATCTCTTATCATCTTCAAAACCTCCCTCATTACAGGCCGGTTTTCGGGTGCAATTGAAACACAAGCCATTGCGACGTTCAAAAGAGCTTGAAGTTTCTCCTCCGATGCTTCGTTACCTGAAGCAGGATCATCCCCGGAATCAGTTTCCTCTTCACGAACTGATCGAACCCATCTAGGAATGTCCGAACCATGTTCTTGGACAAGGTCTTGGAAGGGGGTTTTCCCAGTCAAGAGTTCCAAGAGAAGGACACCAAAGCTGTAAACATCAGCTTGTTGAGTTGGTTGTTTCCAGGTTTCGCGGCATTCAGGAGCTCTGTAGAAAAGAGAAGTAGCACCGGGTTCTTCGATTGAGTCCGGATTTCGAAACGAGGTGAGACCGTAGTCTGTGAGGCAAGACTCAAAGTCGGTTCCTAACAAGACATTGGAGGATTTCAAGTTTCCATGGGTTAAGCCAGGATTCTGGTGGATGTAGAGCAGTCCGCTCGCTAAGTCCTCTGCTATTTTGAGACATGATGTCCAGTGAAGAGGCTTTCCACCACCTGTAGTTCTTGTTCCTGTCAAATTAAACAAAATGTATTATTAACTCATGAAACTGAAGAACATATGTCCATCAATTAGCTATGCTATCATCCAAAAACAACACATATCATCGTCTTTAATGCATATTAATAATTGTAGTATTGTTATAAATTATTATAGCAACTAATTGAAATATCAGCAGAAGGGTCATTCTCATGAAAGCAAAGGAACTGTTTGATATATAATTCAAACAAAGAGAAACCAAGCATTATTCTGTCTAGCAACCTACACTCACACAGAGCAATACCAATAATAGTGCCATAAAATGTTGAACCAATTAATACTACCCGTTTAAATTTCTAAGTTAGTTACTTCTCATAACGGTTAACATCCAAAAACTTACACTAAAAAGTAATGGTAAACATCCCAAAACTTATACCAAGGGTACACCATGATGCGTTATTCATCATGCAGATAATTAGGAGGTGTAATGGAAATTCTTAAAAATTGAACAAATTAAGTTATTATCCAATTGATGAAACCGCCATACCTATTACATCATTTGGGATTCATTAATTATTGTAAGTTTTTGACATGCCTAACATTGCTTATCATAATATAAGAGTCTACGTGATCAAGTCCTCTGTTATATTGTGTTAAAAGCAGCAACTTTTAATAAACAAAGAAAGTATAAATCTAATTGTTACTCCTAGTTTAACCATGAAAACACAATAGATAAACTATTTAATAAATACTTGCTTTTATTTAGTATCTAATATTTATTAATTACCCATATACTTTGTAGCTAGTGATTTCATTCCACTACAGTTTTATATTAAATGTCACAATAATTGGAGCTCAACACACTCTAGAACTTAAATATGAATCCATGAAAGTGAGAGGAGTGACTAGGTGAACAGATAAGAGTAAAATGCTCCAAGGAAAAACTTGTATTTACATAGTGAAAAAAGTAAATCAAGTAAGATAATTTGAATTGAAATATTATTTTCATCTACGAACACCTGTTTGGATTGAGTTGTATGAATCACCGGCATCTTTATACAATAAGTTTCAATAAAACTAGACCTTTAAAGCCCTAAGTCATCTTTAGAAGACGCACAAGGATCAAACAAGCAAAAAGAGAAAATAATACAGTTTGATAAGTAGTAATTACAATGGTTAATTATACAAACCCTTTGACCCTTACAAAAGCATTAGCCCAAAAGATTACGAGCATGATTAGAAATACAAACCTTTTGTATGAATTATTGGATATATTACTATACTATGATTGCAACATGGTTTATATCCTTTATTTTAATTAATTAGATTAAATGTTTTTATTTTCATTCAACAAATAATTTCGCGACACATATATAAGTTTGTATCCAACAATATCTATAGTATCATTCATATGTCAAAATATAAATTGACATTTGCAAAAATTGTGGAATATGATTATGAGAACATAAGAACGGAAAGGCAATTCATAGAAAGGTAAAACTAAAGGGGAAAACTGAAAAGAAATATATGGAAAGTAAGTGAAAAAAACAGGAGAGAATGATATAAAGAGATAATAACATTGGAGTCCCTACATTTTTATTTTTTATAAATGAAGATATGATTTGTTTGTTTATAACAAATAAGTCTGATTTCTGTTAGAATTAAAATAATTTAAAGTTACATATTCTAATATTGTGAATATAAAAAAGGTAATAACATTTTAGTCCCTAAACTTTAGCAAAAGAAAATAGGATATGCTTTGATAGATTTTAATATTTTTATTCCTGTTGTCCAAATTATTAATAAAAGTTTATGCAGTTACTTATTTACTCTTATTAAAAAAGCTGCATCCAAAAATTCCAAATCAACCTCTCTTCAAACCCCAATAACCTGAACCTACAACTTCCATCTCAAATCCCCACAATCTTATTCCATTGCATCACCACCCTAATTCGTTGCACCACAATCAACGCCACTGTCTCAAACACCTCTAGCTTTACCTTCTCATTTTCTGTGTCTTCATTGTCTTCGCCCACCAAACCATCACTTCCTTCGACTTTGCCTCTCTTCGATCCGCCTTCATTTTCTTCCTCTCTCTCCCCCTTCCTTTCTCTTATTGTTTCTAAACTTTTTCTTCTCAATAGCTTTGCCTTTCTTGTCATTGATTTTTGCAAATGGAAGAAGATGAAGGAATAAAAATAGGAGAAGAGAAAGGAATGAAATGGTTTGTAACAAAAGAGCTCCTCTCATTGATTCTTGCAAGAAGAGAGGATCCAACTCATATGAGAAGTAAAGCTTTGCTTTTTTAGAGAAGATGAAGGAAAATAAGGGTTGGTTTTCAATTTTGTCCTTGGCTTATAACTCCGTCATAACAGCAGAGATGAAAATATTAAAATCTTTTAAAATGTATCTTGATTTGTTATTTCATCAAAGTTCAGGGACTAAAATATTGTTACCCTAAATATCAAACTTCAATATTTAATATTATAAAAGTTATTTTGTTATTGAATAAACCTTTAAGATGTATTTGTTACAAATAATAATACATATCTCTAAACTTTAGCAAAATAGTAAACTAATATATAATTTGGTCAATTTTAACATTTTAATGTTTGATATGGTATATTATTGAAAGAGTGCTAAAAAAAAGACATTAGACAGGGACTAAATTGTTAACATTCAATAACCTATGTCCTAAATGGTTATTTTGCTACATTTCAGGGACAAAAACGTTATTATCCCAATAAACAAATGATTACCCATTTATAAAAATAAAAAAATATGGTAAATGGAATTATAAAAAATAATATAATATAATAACTTATTTCGAAGGGAGCAACCCTGACGCGCCAAAGGTCTGACTCACTATTAGCAACGAGCGTGAATTATCAAGAAAAAGCTCACGCCTTTTCGAGATTGAGATTTTTTATTATATTACAACTATATTTATTATTAAACAAAGAACATGGAAAGGGACTTGTCTTGTTTTGTCTTTATTATTTCACCTAATGGAAAAAAAAATTTCTGGGCCCACATCTCACATGGCTTAATGTCTAAATGTGGGAAGGAAGCGAGGGCGCAGCTGCAGCATCATCCGTCAATGTTGCCAATCTCCATCTCCATTTCCATTTCCATCTCCATCTTATTCAATCACACATTATTTTCAGCATAAAAGCCATCTACAATTTTAAGACTTAATTTTTAATTTTATTAATTTTAAATAAATTTATTATAATACTCTCTTAATTATAATCATTTTAAAAATACAACATACTAAATTTTCTCTTTTTATTTAAAATAATTAAATATACTAAATTTTCTTTATTTTATTTAAAATAATATATTAAAATAATGAATATGGGTCGAAACTTCATCCCCATCTCCTTAATCATACGTTATTATCAACGTGAAGAACATGTACAATTAAGAGATTTACTGCAAAAAATTCTTTAATCTCGCCTATTTTAAAAATACTCAGCTTAAATCTTAGCAATATACTCCTTTAATTATGGTGATCTTAAACCTTAAATACACTAAATTATTCTTATTTCTGTCTAAACTAAAGGATTAAAAAAGTCAATAACATGGGTGCGAGTATTTTTTAATACTATTCGATTAAAGTTTACATTTGACCAAATCTTAAGGTCTATATACTTTTAAGGGTTATGATCAAAATCAACAAATGTGAAAACTAAATTAGAGGAAATTAAGAGTATGTGCATACCGTGAATAAGAGAGAAGAGACTGCCGTTGGGGAAGTAGTCATATACAAGCAAGCGTTCCTCCTTAGCTTGGAAATAAGCCCTAAGTGGTACAACATTAGGGTGCCTTAGCCTTCCAAGAATGTCCATATGTCTTCTGAATTCCTCCAGCCTTGGATACCTTGCATCTTTAAGCCTTTTCACTGTTACTATGAATCCTGATTCCAACACTGCTTTATACGTACTCCCCATTGTACCTCTACCTAATGTTTCTGCAGATGCCTTCAGCAAATCTTCTAAGCTGTAATTCATTTGTTGATCTCCTGCTCCGCAGAACACCAAACTCCCTAGACCTTCACCTTCCCATGAAAATCCTCCCGATTTACCTCCTCCATTGTTGTTACTTCCTGAACCTTCTCCCGATCTCTCTATGCCTTCTCTTTCAACAGTAACAATTCCTTTGTTTCTTAAATCCCCACTACTTTGCTTCCTGCTACCAGATACCAAACACAGCAATAATACACCACATACTATTAAAAGCAACACAAACCCACCTACACTTGCTGCTATGGTCTTTATCAATTTGTTTCGCTTCGATGATCTTGATTTTGAGCTTGGTTTTGTGGGATAAGCCGGACTCATTGTGGGTCCAAATTCATTCCTTTTACATGGATTCTGAATCTGTTCTCCACATAGCTGGATGTTCCCAAAGAATGAAGATGTATTAAACCGAACTAATGCTGCTGTAACTGGAATTGAACCAGATATTTGATTGTTAGAGACATTAAAGAATCTAAGATTGGATTGGTTGAAGGGTGGGATTGCTCCGGTGAACTTATTGTCTTGCAAATAAAGCATGTACAATCGCCGGAGATTCAGTAAGGATGCAGGAATGGGACCTGAGATCTGGTTATTGGCTAAAACAATTATCTTCAAACGGTGTAGACTTGAAAGAGAATCTGGGAATTTACCAGAAAAATTGTTTTCACTGAGATAAAGTGATTTGAGATTAACAAGGCCCGAAAGCTTTGGGATTTGCCCTGATATTGAGTTTCCCTTGAAACTCAATACTCGAAGCTGATCTAATTGATTCAAGCTTTTCTCATCTAGAGTACCAGACAAGTTCAAGTACTCTAGAACAAGCTTGCTGATCCTTCCATTCATACATTCTTTGATCCCTTGCCAGTTGCAGACATCATTTCCTTGCCAAGACGACAGAGCCTTGTTCAAAGGATCAATTGATGATTTCAGAGACAAAAGTGCCTCTTCATCACCTGATCTAACAATTGGAAAAATGTAACACACAGAGAGAATCAAGAAGAGAAGAGAGTACCTGGAAACCAGTGGTTCCATTTTCAATTTTCAAACTCTTGAAATAAAGTTTAACTGGATCCTCCTGATCATAATGCTAAAGCACTGGGTTCCCACAAAGAGAGACAGCACCTCCTCCTGTTTTTGGCCTCATATACCAAAATCACTTTCAAAACCCAAATCTTTCAGATCTACTGAGCCCAAGCACCGAGTCATTTTCCAAACAGCTTGAAACAAACGCAGTAATGGAATGGAAACCCATATACTTACTACTCTGTAAAAGAGACCTTACAAGTTGCAGCAAGTAGAGTTCATTGGCGAGCTTTTCCACAGTCATCAATGGAGACATTTGCTGGTTTCGTACTGCATTTTTTTTTTCTTTTTTTCTTGAAATTCTTGCTGGCTAAACTCACGGACAACAAACAGCAAGGCGTTCACGTGAACTCATCTCAGACCTTGCAGACCAGAAATAATCTTTCTTTTCTTCAACTCTATGACTATGATTGTCTTTGAATTAATATATTAAAACTGAACTGCTCTGTATTGGATTATTATTATCGTTATTATTAAACACAAAATTAATAAATAAAAAAATATATATATATTCTTAAACTGCTCACTCTTCGTACCTTTAAGCTGTATTTTTGTTTTTCTCGTTATCTTCTCCTATGTGTTTAACAATCACGTATGAGCAGCAGAGAATGATTCAATGTGTTATGTGTATTGTATTAAATTAAAATTAATTAAAGAAAAGAACATCTCTGATCTGGGACTGGGGACTGATACTGTGACATCTCTGATCGACGTCGGCAGGAAATCGGTGAAAAAATTGAAGGCAAAAGTGATCGAGTCATAAATGGAAGGGCCAAAGGAGCTAACCTTACACGTGTCCTAATTAAATGGGAGTACACGTGGCAGAAAAGTTAGTACTATGCTTCTGTAGTTGAGTTCACGTTAAGGCAACGCACACTACCAAACCCAGCCCCATGGTCTTGACAGCTGTCATCTTGAGTTTGGTGTTACAAAACAATGGCTTGATGAGATGATTGATTGGTTTGGTTTTCGTTTTTGTTTTCGTTTTCGTGTTGGACTGAAGACACAGTATCCGTCGGCGTTGCCGGAAATTTAGGTCATCGTTTATCAGTATCTGTTTGAACTTTAATGTGCTCACTTGTTGACTGACATACTTGGAACCATGTTTTTCAACAGCATTATTGTGTTATGGGTTGCCAAATAACCAATATGTCGTCCCCATGATAGAGCGATTAGGGCAGAGTGGTTTGCATTACAGCCACAAGGTACGAGTGGGGAATGATAATTGAAAGAATAGAAAATAACATTGTGATCCTTAAAGTATGGCACATTTTATGTTTTAGTCTTATTAATTTTAAAAATATTCATTGACACCTTAAATACAAATAAAATAAAACAGATGAAGAGCGATATGGCCAATGAAAATAGATCTTGATTTTTTATTTTTTTATTTTAGATTTTCACACACTCAAGTCTAATTCTATTTAATGCATAAATACAAATTAAAGAAATTTTTTCTTCAAGATTGATATGAAAGGAATTTGATCCCTTCTTCTTTTACTTTCACAATAAAAAAATAAATAAATTAAACTATTATATGGAGAACTAAATTAATAATGTTTGGCATGCACTAGATGAGATTTTTTTATTATTATATTTATTTGTAAATTAATAGTAAAAAGAAACGGGTTGATTTTATTGACAAATATCATTCGATCATTAATGATTATGTTGAATTAAGACGGTTAATATGATTGAAATTTAAAATTTTTGATCTACGCAACGATAGAGTTATTTTTAACTACGAAATACCAAAAGAAGCCCACAATCGAAAACATAAGCAACAACCACTATGCATGTATATTACCATTAGCATAGCAACAAATAATAGTGCAACACCACAATGAGCGAGGTTGCTAATCAACAATCTATCTAGCCGTTGTGGCAATATGCCGCCACAATGATAGTACACAACAACTCTACTTTCTCATTTTAGAGTTCTTCTCATGCTCTTTTATAAAAAATATGTACTACCGCATAAATCAAGAAATTTTGAGTTCAAGGTTATTAATTGGAAATTAAATTAGTGACAAAAGCAAAAATAGGGCTAAGTGTCATTGCGATTATAATATTTTAGATATATAAATATATTTTATTTTAATTTATTAAATATTGCATTATGAATATAGTATAATATAAACTCATAAATTTTGTATTTTATTTATATTTGTTGATACCTGAAAATTGGCCTTGAACTTGAGCTCAAATCCAAGGCAAAACTACATCGTTTTGTGCAGATAATGTATAAAACACACAAGTGGACTTAGATCACTTTTTCAGGCTCAAATTATAGGTTTCGGTGTTCAAGGTAAAATTAGGCTCAAGTTTAGCTCAAATGAACATAATGACTTTAATCTAACCTACTTGAGGGGAACTTAGTCTCAAAAGATTTATTATGTGATTAAGCTAATACACAAGGAATATAGAAGCCCAAAAACTTTAGAGTCTATTTTTATGCCTAAAATACTTATTTTAATTAATCTAAAATTAAATAAAATAAGTATTTTATTACAAATACAAATCTTTAAACATCTCTTTTAGTTAGGATAAATTACATATAATTTTATTCTTAGAGAAAGACTTGTCTTAGGAATATAACTTGCATTAAATTAGAATAACATGATTAAGTTATGTTCCACTATAATTATAATTACACATCACAGACTATCTAAAGAGGCATTATTCCATGTACAAGACATCCTAGAATCCTAGAATCACGATAAAAAGGAGAGGAAAGTTGACGATTGAAGATCACTAGTAAACCGACATTCTCTCTCTTTGATGCCAAATAAGCAAGTCCTATTTATTCTTGTTTCTGGCAAACTTAGAGTTATCAAGTCGCAAGCCGACGTATTATATACTCTGAACAATGAATCTACATGATATTGTGAGACACTTAAGTAGTTAGGTGTCAAAAGAAAAAAATAATAAGAAAATAATAAAAATTAAATAATATATATGTAAATGGTGAGGCGGTGTATATATATATATATATACGTTTTTTTTTACTTTCAGAAGCCAAATTGAAAAGGTAATCAAACAGATGCAAATTGAATTCGAGAAGAAGAGAGGAAAGGAAAGGAAAAGAAAAAAAAAGAAATGGAAATCATTCACAAGAAATAGAAAAGGTATGGGAAAAGGTATTGGAAAGTTGAATTAGTATTCAGAAATTTTGTGGGTAGTGTATTTATGAAATTGCAGCAATTTTATTACTGTATTTGAGATACGCATTAGGATTTGAATTAGTTTTAATGGTAAACTACTGAATTATGTGTTTTTAGGGAGCAGTGCGGTAGTAAGAAACCCAAGGGACCCTGAAATTTTCAAGGATTGAGCGATTGAGCTGTGAGTAGATATGTTTTTAAAATATTATGAATTTATATTATGTTTAAATATTTTATATAATATGATCGAGCTGTTTATTAATGAGTTAGATTGTGTTGTATGTTACGTAGTATTTAAATTATGCGTGATGTCCAGTGGTTGCATGAAAGTAATTCATTTTTGTTTAAATATTGGTTGTGTTTATTTGAAGCACCCCACAAGTACTCATTCCCCAATATTATATAGTAAGGTCCTTGGGACCCATAAAAATATATGTATATGAATGTGAGCTCCCTGAGCGATGATATGAGGCCACTGGGTTGAGTATGATTTTTCCCCGCTTGGGCGTTGGGTTCCCGCCAAGCATGATATCCCCGGGTACTAGTTGGGTGTTATATGAACTGTTTGTAATGATATGCATTCTTAATGTGTAAGTGATGCTTAATTTATGTACGATTTTAGGATGTCGTACAGCGGTTGTATAAAAATGTATTTTCTTTAAAAAATTATGTCCACTCACTGAGCCACAAGCTCATTCATTTCCCTATTTTTTCCATTTCTCCCTAAGTCACGCAAGATTTCGTGCAGGGTGCAATTTTGTAAATGAGGTTGAGACCACTCTACGCGTGTTGCATGAAACATTTTGAACATATCATATGTGTATGTGAATATATATATATGTGTGACGAGACATGGAGTCTCAATGTATGTTAATGATAGAGACATGAGGCCATTTTCTTTATCTATGAGTGTTATTATAGGATGTTTATGAGAATCACAGGTACCTACTATAAATATTTAGCAGGATTTGTCCCGGACTCTTGAGAGGGGTCGAGGCGGGTCCTGTCATATTGACCTGGCCTTATAATAGTCACGACCTACCCTTATGACTAATATTCTCTTGCATTGGTATTGAGACTAATTGAGCCCTGTGCTTTGTTGGATATCACTGAAGCGACATCAACAACAAAGATAAATCCATTCAGTTAGCCACCTTAATCTTGTAAAATCGCAACATCATAATTCTTGAGCCACCAGTGAGATCTAAAGGATGTGGTGGCCTATACTTACAACTTAAAAAGGGTACGAAAGCTTAACCTGGATTCGAAGGCCTAGTGGTATCAAAATCCATTGAGCACACTTTAATGCTTGTTCGAGCATACAACCAATTAGAATCCAACATGTGCTTGAGTAAATTTCTTTGCCAACACTTTTGGCTACTCTACTAGGGAGTTTGGCTAAGATCTTAAGAGATATGATAGTAACCAAAAGTAACAATCAAACAAATGGCGGCAACCACGCCGAATCTTTCACTATATGGATACAAATACCCCCACCACCAGCTAATAATGCTCAGTATGAAAAATAAGATAATAGAAAAGATGCTAATTATATTAACATTGTCCTTATCATCCAAATGATGTAGGATATGGGTAAGGAGATGGAAGACATGCGATTTGCAATGGCTACAACCACTCTAATCCTACCTCCTCACCTAATGATAAGAGAACGAACAACATTGGGGGTTTCTGCTAACCAACTAGTAGTAGAATTCCAACTTCCAACCGCTTGCATGGACTTGATATCCTTCATGAAGTAGTACATGCAGAGTTTAATAATATAAGTAGAATATATGCTGGTACCAACTTATCCAAAGGTGATTATGTCAAAACTTTATTCCAAAGGTATGAAACTTCAAATTTGTATTGTTCGATGGTAAGAAGGACAACCTTAGAGAATATCACAAGTTTCATAGATGCTCTAAGAATACAAGCTCACAATGAAAATTTATGCCTTTAGGGAATTCAACAAATTTTTAACAAGCCAATTATATTCTTGGTACACTTTTCTCTTACCAAGATCGATATAATTATAGAGGGAATTGACATCTAAGTTATGCAATAAATACTTCTAGAGCGAAGAGAAAGTGACACTACTTCAACTTTATACTATTAAGCAGAAGTACTCATAACCTCTTTTGGAATTTACGAAGTGCTTCTATAAATTGATGCTGGATTGTCATAAATAGAAAGATGAGAGGGAGCTTGTTGACATATACGTTAACAACATACAATTCAAGTCTGCGTCTTCCTTAAGAACCTGAATATTAATGTGTTAAGCAAACTCATTGAAGTAGCTTGGGAAACATCATTTAAGATGTCCATAGAATGAGGTCTTTTGTTTCTCAAAGGTTTTAATGGAAATGCTCTAAGGTATCTTACCAATTTAGAAGTTCAAAAAGCCATACAGGAGATACACGATGGAGAATATAGAGAACATTAAGGTGAAAATAGGCTATACTATAAGCTTATTGATTGTAGTCACTATTGGCCTATTATGTAGAAGGTAAATTTTGCTAAGAAGTGCCACATATGCTAAATATTTAATAACCTATAACATCATCATCTTATCACCTTGCAAGACATTACTCTACCTTAGCTTTTTCATATATGGGGTTGGATCTCATAAGACCAATTCATCCTGCAGTTTGTGACTATAATTAAATATTGGCTGCAAAAAAATACTTTTCCAAATGGGTAAAAGTAATTCCCCTCAAGGAGGCCACTGGTTTAGAGTATCCTATAAGTTAATTATAGACATTGGCTCAACTTTTGTTAATAGACAAGTGTAGTCAACTTTAACCCATTATAGATCAAACATGGACAATCAACACCATATTACTTGCAGGAAAATAGACAAGGCGAGACCACTGATAAGACACTTCTAAAGATCCTTAGCAAAATAGGTATACAAATATTCTGTTGACTGGAGTGTACACCTCAATGAAGCATTATAGGCCTATAGGATTTCACTAAGAATTACCACTAGCTTTCCCTATTTGCTTTAATGTATGGTATAGAGGTCATAACATTTGTTGAGCTCAACATCCCTATGACCAAAATAATTTTCACAAAGGAAATATCCTCCTACCTCTACTTTCTTAACATAGTTAGAGAAGGTAGACGAGAAAAGAAAAGTTGATAAAAAATATATGGACTTATACCATCAAAGAGTATTAATAGTTATACCAAGTTTGTACAAGGCTGTAACATCAAGCTTGTGATATGAACCTCAAAGTAGCAAACCATGTCAAAAAGAATTTTGCACCACTAACCAAATTTATCTCGCCCTTACATCATTAAGGAGGCCCACGACAATAGACACTATCGCCTTACTTCCATTGATGGACAAGTCTTACGAGATCTTATTAATAAAAAATAGCTTAAGAGATACTACTACTAGCTTGGAGAATACTACTTGAGGGATACATTAGCTTAAGACGGGGGTAGCATCAACTTAAATCTCTCACATCTCACCCAAAAGGTTCACCAAGACTAGTCGAGTGGCAAGACACCAAAAAACTTTTGTATAGAGCGTTTATGAGGATTATTTGCCTTTTTTCTTTTGCCTCCAAAAGGAACTCTTTTCTAAATACTTTTTTCTTTTCAAGTTATTCCTTTATTTTTCCTTTGAATCCCTTGTAGGAACCATTTTTCGCAAAAGAATTCATTATAATAAATGTAACACCCAAAATCTACCATATGAAAACGTATGACAAACTTGAAATGAAATAACGGAATGGTAATAACCGAAACAAAACGATATAATAATCATAACATAATGATAGTAATGTTTTGTAACAATAATCATATCCATGAACAATGAGCAGAAATATTTAAAATAAACATACTTTCATGTATAAAATAATCAATAAAACTTTTCATTTATGTTTCATATAGACTATTTAATGGTTTAAACAATTTAGCAAATTATTTGTAGACAATTTAAAAGTCTAAAAATAAAAATATAATTTTTGTTAAGAACATTATTTCATGAAATCATTCACATGCTTACATAAAAAGTTTTCATAATCATTTTTAAAAAAGAACAAAAATATATTGTACACAAATTTACTTACCTCAAATTATAGCAAAACACTACGTACTTTTATGTTTAACCAAGGTATCTATCTATAATCTGAAAACAAATTGCAACCATGAGAAAATAGGTAGTATTACAAATTCTACCCCACTTAAAAGAAACTTCATCCTTGAAATTTGTTATACCCTATTAATTATGTATATAATATGAGCTAATGTTATTGAATTAAATAGATATTTATAATTTATGCTTACATGTCTTTGAAATGTTTTAGAAGTAATGGTTTATTTATAAATTAAAAAAAAATGTTATCTAAGAATTTATTTATCGATTTCACTACTAACCTCTCATCATTAATATTTTACATATTAAATTTTTGAATAGATGAATTGTGGACTATTAGAGATTTCATTGAACATAGACTATTAGAAAGATTGAAGTTTGGTAGTTAAGTAGTATTTTTTTTTCTTTTTTTAATATCAAGTTAAGTTTTGAGTATTGTATTAAACCTTGAGAAATATTATATTGAAATTTTAGCAATGTAATTATAAATTATGGTTTATTTATTCTTTTGAGGATTTTAATTATATAATGGATTTTAGAAGTTTTGATTTTTATTTCAAGTTTGTCATATATTTTCATATGTCGAATTTGAGGTGTTAATAAAATTCGTGCTTCAATTGTTTTATAATGCCTTTTCTCTCAAAGTATTGTAAGGCCTTTTTTTTTAAGAAAATATTACTTCACTCTACCAAAACAAGAAAGGGAAAATATTACAAAATTCTCTATTTTCAAAAAACTTCTTAAAACTAAATATTCTCATAAGAGCGTGCGCATAAGGGATGCCCAATGCCAGTAATAATACATGATTGGTATGCTACCACATAATGACTAATGATAACTATAACACATGATTGAAACATTATCATTGATGATACTCATAATATATGATCGATTATCTTCTATACCTACAGTGAGCCACTTAGCACCTAGATGCCTAACTTAGTCTGGAAGCGCTATGTGAGCACCTCCATAGGAAGGCTATGAGACCTTAAAGACATAGAAGCTTGTTTATGAAGGAAGGACTTTTATGGTATCATAAAGTGATGCATCATTTGTCAAATGTGTATCCATACTAGAGTAATTCCATGTGGAAGCTCAAAGCAAACTTATATGATATAAGATGCCTAGCGACATACATAATACATGACTGAATGCTCAGAGGGGATTAGGTCCCTTAGGAATGTTTAAGTGAGATAACGTACAATCTGTAGGTCTTGTTCATATATCTACAAAGGTTACTATAAATTCCTGCCAAGCAGCAAATGCCACTAAGCTGATCATGTCATATGGAAAATGCCTAAGATTAGCCCACGAATTCTTCCATAAGGAGAAGCCTTATGAGTTCTTTGTGACACTTGGAACCATAAGGATGCCCCTTTTAAGATGCTTACCTCGCATGGTTCGTCCATATAGAGTAGATGACCCATGTGATATACCTATAAGATGTTGGCATGATACTTAGGGATATACGATGCTCGATGATAGAGATAATATATGACTGGAAGTTTCACGGCCAGCATCCAAGATGCCTATGGGATGCCCTTGAGGAGCCTAAATGCCACCTGCTAAGTTGTCACCATGTCATCATAACTAGCTTGTTAGCATGCCAAATTACCATGTTGGGTAGTTTGCTAAGTTGTCTTATCACCTTAGGTAGCTTACTATGTAGCCATTTTATCACCTTGAGTAGCTTGTTATAGGGAATATTACATCTACCTCTTGTTAGAAAAAATTACTCAAAAATTCCCCTGTTGTTAAGAATTTTTCGTTAAAATAATAGAAAAAGCGTGATTTTACCCAAATACCTTAGAGTAGTGCAGATGTGTGAGACCTAACTGTTCAAATGTCACATCATGATATTATGTCCATTAATAATTGATATTTAATTGAATTAAAATAATATTTCCTTGATTTAAAGTAATACTTCATTGAATTAAAACAAAATGTAATTAAAAAGAAGAAATAGTATTGGCATATGCATGAAGAATATTTGTTGGGTGGTTAACGGTACAATTAATGGGTCAAAACAGAGCTTATACAAAGAAGACAATTTTACTATTGGGAATCCACTCAACATGAATAAGAAACTACTTAAAACACTTCAACAAAGTAATTGATATATACTATACACATATGCTCTTTTGCATATAAGATAGACCAAATAGAGCATTAACAAAAAACAACTTATATACTACCACTAAATGTTTTAGCAAGTCTAAAGAACAACTAAAGCCACTTTCTCAATCACTACTTTTAGATAAAGGATCCACCATGTCACTTCATGATGACTTAGTCTTCATTTAACACTTTAATGGGCCCGAGTCTTTATTTTACCTTCTAGATGCAACCAATAAATATATCCTATTAGAGTCTTTTTTTTTTTAATTCATCTACCACTGTCTTAAAACTCCGACCTCATACCTTACAATTATTTACACGTTTGTTGTCTTCTTTAGCCACCTATTGCATTGCTCAGTAACCTTTGTAGCTACTACCTATATATGTCCACTATCTATTTAAATAGGAAACTATTAGGTTCCAATATTGTTAATTGTGTACATCCTGTTCTTATAACATAAATTTTTCACTGCATACTTAGCGCTACCACCCTCCATCTTGTTGCATATCCTTAAGTTCAATTTAGCAACATTTGCCTTTTTTTAAATAGTTCTATAGCATCTAAACTTGGTACAAAGCTTCAAACAAAGTCATTGGATGTCTCGGGAGTTAAGAGTAAAACATCTAGCTTGCTAGGTTAGTATCTTGTCATCTTAGGTATCTTACTAAGTTTCCACCATGTCATTTGAGCTACGTTGTTAGGTTTAGGTTGCTACCTTGCCATCTTTGGCCACATTACTAAGTTGCCAACTTGCCCTCTTATCTATGATGTTAGGTTTTAATTTTTGGCAAAGTGATTGTCAAAGAGTTTTAACTTAAAGAAGAACATTGACAATTACATCATTGTTGTCATCTTCACATTAAAATAGTTTTATTTGTCAAGGAAATCATATATGCTACCATGTAAGTGACTCTAAAAGAGTAGTTTAAATAGCCATGTCATTATTGTCATTTAATGTAAAACCCTTATTCATCGAATGCTTGAATTTGTTTGCAACTCAATAGGGAAACATTGAGTGAATTATAGTGCAAAGATCTTCAACTCCTATTAAAATTAGAATTTCTCAAGTAAAAAGAATTCTTATAGAGCATGAACAAATAAACCTATAAATAAAGAGTAAAAATCACAAGGGGATCACACACAAACAAACCTTTTCTTGCATCTAATGGTTATCCTCAACCATTATTCTATATTAAAATATTGTTAAGGCGGCTATGTTTCATATTACATTAAGAAGAAACAAGGGCTTCTTCTTCAACCTATGGCCTCCCTCTTGCATCGGAGGGTTATCATTGACCATCGCTTTACATTAGAATATTTTTAAAGTGGCTATATTTCACATTACCCGATGATAAGTGAGTAGTTTACTCACTTATCTTCTATTTTCATATTTGACTATATGCACAAATCCTCAAGCTTTCGTGTTATTTGATGAAATTTTATGTTTTTGTGCAGAAAGATAAAAAATTATAGCCAAGGTAATAAGCGAAACGAAAATGAGGTAAAAAAGAACAAGTTACTAAAAACGGGGACCAAACTGCAAGGAAATAATGACCAATATGCAAGTATTTCAAAGTTGGGAAACATAAGGTATAACGCTCCCGTGCCACATCCTAGCACCCGCACCATCCATTTGGTTTGTTATCATTTGTTATATTTTGTTGAATGTTGAATTTCAAGTTAATGTTGATGTTAAATATTGATATGCTAAGCTAAACTTTCTATTTTAGGGTCTCGATGTAACCTAGTTGATTTATGTTTTGAGTGATTTGGAATTATTAATAAAAGTATGTTTCATTTCATTTATATTTTCTTATACTTAATGCTTTTAATTTGTTGGAAAATAAATTAATTAAATTAATATGAATGAATGAATACTTGGGAAAGACTAATTTGTTCATTAGGTTAAAGAAAGCATAGTTTATGACATTGAGAATTCGGGAAGATTTTAATGTCTAAACAATTAAATTAATACTAAAGACATTGAGAGATTGGGAGGTAATCAATTCTTTGGTTGTTAAAAGTTAGTATAACTATAAGACATTTGATTAACTTAGTCAAATGCATATTAAAGAAATGTCTCTTCTAAGATTAACCAAACACGGGCCTCTCGCAACCTACCCTACCCCACACATCAAATGCATATTAAAGAAATGTCTCTTCTAAGATTAGCATGAAGGATAATCGATCTCTTAACCTTTTACTTCTATAACAAGAGATCAAATCAACCAGGCTATCCCCTTGAATACATATAATATAAAATTTATGGAAATATTCTACTAGAAAAACCTAACTATAGACGTTATTACTACAAAAATGGACTTTCTTGACATAAGAGTTCATGATAAAAATGACTTTTGTCACAACGACTTGATATAATTTTATCAATAATGTAAAACTAAAGTCCGCTCTATGCATTTTCTTGACAAAAGAATGTCAAAAGTTATGACATATTGCTCATGATAAAACGACAAAAATTAATTATCACTAAAATAACATCGGTTATCTATTTATGTTATTGGGTTTGGCAGCGCAACGCTGTTTCAATCCCCTAATACAAAACACATAATTCAACCTAAATAACATCGTTGACTACCAATAAAAAAATTAATCTCCAACTGTTGATCCAAAATCTTCTATCTTCAATCTTCACTTTTCATCTGTTGCATCACCGACTTAGAACAAGATCTTCCAAGTTAGAAGTAATAGCGTGTGAGCATCCTAAACGACATAGTTCGACCACATCCAAAATCTTTCGTTCATAACCATCTCAGATATGAGAGATGTAGTTGATCTCAGTCCAAATGTGTCTGCGATCGACAAAATCTTACTTTGTGTCAATCTACTATATTTAAGTTATGATTGTAGATTGGTAAGTTTTCTAATAAGCTTGATTTTATTCATACCTCCAAGGCTTTTAATAAAAGGTGTTTGACATTAAATTTCTTTAATAATTGGATTCAAGAAGATATACTGCTTTAAACATTATGTGAATATAAATTAAAGAGATAACACCAAACATATGAAGGAGAAATCATATGCTCTTGTCAAATTGCATTGAGTATAGTACTATCAATGGCAAAACCCTTAGTTTTTAGGGCAGAACATCCCATGGCTTCTGATCTTTCTCTGGACCATTCGATCTCCCATGGTGCTACCTCTTTTTCTTAGTGTTGTAATCTCATCTTCATTATCAATCCCAAAGCTTCATTTTTTCTTTCTTTACTTCTTTTATTTGCTCTCATATTTTATTTACGGTGGAATTAGAATTTACAAGTTAGCTGGTTACTTAAGTCGGCTTGATTCTTAGTCAACTGAAGTGATTTCTAATGAGAAGTAATTATTATTTGATTTAAAATGAAATTGAAGCAGATGCTAATAGGAGAATTGGTATGGAATGGAAAAAACTGCTTCTGTATCTTAGGTCTTGGCTTGTTGTAGATTGTAATGTAAGTTTTCTTTTCTTTTTTCCTTTTAAGATAATTTAAATGTTGTTTATTTTTATGATTATTTGAATATTATTTAATAATTATGTGATTTTTTGCTTCCTCTCTCTCTTTTTCTATTGTCTATCTTGTACTGAGCAGTAACTAGTGCAATGGACGTAAATTTTCTTTTTTGGTTACGTACTTGAATTTTGTGACCAAACCTTTGGTGATGAATTCTTAACTATGTTTAAAGAAAGAAAAGATGGTCCTGTACACTGGTTCAATTCTTCAGTAATTTGATTTTACTCTTGCCATTCTTTTGATCTTATACACACAAGAATTATGCTTCAAAATAATTTGTGGGGTGTCTTATAGTATTATAATTTTATTGTTCAAGTTTTTTGTCTTTGTATTCTCAAATGAGTTTGACTTCTTGCATGATATTCCTTTTAAGTTGAGGCTGGATATATCTTAGTTTATGCTCCAATTAACCGCTAATATATAGAACCATTGTTGTGTTCAATAGAGTTGAACATATCAAGATTAACTTATCTGTTTCTTTGCGGTGGCTCTGTTGTGACATATGCTGCCTCTACAATATGTCTTTGTGAATACACTTGATTGAGGGCTTAGATTTGTATGCCTTGAAGTTATTAATAGATCATTTTTCATGTCAGTTGTATATGTTTCAAATCTCATGATCACAAGGTATAAAAGAAGGTGTCAATGTTGTAATTATAATTCAAGGGTGATGGTACTCTTCATGAGGTGGAACTTGCTTCATTGTATTTAATAAGTAGGTATTTTACTCACAAATCATAGGTGTTCAGATTTGAATATATAGGCAAATCCTCAAGCCCTGGTGTTGTTTGATTAAATTTTATGTTTTTGTGAAGAAATATAGAAAATCTCGCTTCAAGACAACCAACGGCATGAAAACGGGGACCAAAATGCAAGAGAGTGGGGACTAAAAAGCAAGACATCAAAATGAAGACCAAAACGTAAAGAAATTGGGAACTAAAATGCAAACAAATCAAAGTCACGGGAGCATCAAGGCTGAATGAGTAGGTGCGTGAGCCAAGCATAGCGTGTGTGGGTGCCTTACTCCTTGCATTAGAGCAAATGGCACGCATGCACCAATCCTGCCCCGCGCATGCGACATTTGTGACCTAGCTAATGTTTTCATTTGATTGTGGCACATTTTTTACCCTTCAATCTCTCATGGATAGCTAGATTTGGGGTAGTCCTAAGTTTTCATCATTCCCAATATTAGCCACCATTATGCATTTTGAGAAAAAAGAGATTTAGGGAGAGAAAGTGGTTAATTTTTTAAAGAATTATGAGTGAGAAGAAGGAGAATTCATCAAGATGTTGAAAAAATATTCAGAAAGATTAGAAGATTTGTGGAAAAGCTTCTTCTTTGTTAGTTTTTCTCTCAATCCTTACACTTATTTTTTAGATTTCTTGGTTTATGATTGTTATTTGTTAATTTTTATGTATTTAAAAACCATGGATTTATATATAAATTGTATGATGGATTATGTGATGTTAGACTAAAATCCTTGTTCTAGGGACTTGATATAGCTTATCTTGATTATGTTTGACTGATTGGCATGTTTTTAATGTGGAATGATTTTATTTACTTGCATTATTTTATTCCAAATTGTTGATTGACAAATTGGATGATTATAGATGGGGGATTAATACTTGGGGAGGTTTAACTTATGTCTCCAATTAGGTAAACACAATTTGGATTACTAAGATTCCAAGAGAAAATTGGTACCTAAATAATCTAATAATCACTTAGGATAAAAACAAGAATTGAAAGGCAATTGAATTCTAAGTTATTAATATTGGATGTACTTAAGAAACGTTTAATTAACCATGTCAGATAGGAACATTGATTTGGGAAATTTTATGTAATAATTGTTTGAAAACTTGGGAGAAGTAGGGAATTCACCATTGATACTATGACTAGTAAATAAAGTTATAACACATTATTAATAGTCAATTTAGGAAAACATAAGAAGGGATAAGTGAAATCAAGGTCTACACCTTTATCTTCACATTTTTCATTTGCTCTCTGATACTTTTTAAATTAGTTTCTATTTGTTCTTTAGTTAATTACAAATTAGGTAGTTTATTTTAGTTTTATTATTTTTGCAACTAAACAAATTTGAATTGCTTAGATAAAATTGGATTCTCATTGCTGTAGCACTCACTGTTTCATTTAATTTCAATCTTCGTGAGACGATATTTATATTTATCACTTTATTACTTAATACGATCCATATCCTTGTGATTCGCTTAGTCATGATCATTTTTTTTTAATCATATATACTGTAGCATTGCATCCATTAGACTATTCATTTTTTTTACCTTGCATTGCTACATATAGAACAAGTTATTGGTTGAAACACTTGCCTTTTGGTAACCAATGAACTTGCAACGCAAGTTGAGATAAATGTATAAATAAATAGAGAGAAAATATCATTTTACTAGATATTTCAATAAATGACCTTGTATTTTATTGATATGAACTTTACTTAAATCATGTCTTGTCCAAAATAACATTTGTTATAAGCTTTGTACTTAGAGCTTTCATTTGCATTAATGCAAGATAAGAATTTATTATGAAAAATACTTTAGTGTCAAGATATCTATATTTTTTGTTACTAATATCATATAATTATTGGAAAGAATGGCAATCATTTGGTTTGGTTTATGATATCAAGTTGTTCATGGATTTTTTTTTTCTTTTGGGATGGGAAACCTGTGATAAATCACAATAGAGAATTTGCTCATTCAACTACACTTAGAGTAAGTTACTACTATTACATTCATTAATTGTATTAAAAGCTTCTTTGCTTCAGTTTACTGTTGTTCATTTCAGTTTTGATTAGGATACTTTACTTTGGTTCATTAGTCTTCAAACAACTATAAAATCGTTTGCAATACTTTGCTGAAGATTATGGCTAGCTATATAGGAAATTATGTCTAAAGACAAGAATTCTAGGAAATAATAGCCTAATTTTTCAATAGAACTTTCTTAAAAGAAATCACAATTCTCTCCTAATATAAATTTGAGTTATTGACAACAAGGTTACTTTACTTTTTCCTTTTTTTGAAGAAGTTGAGATGTATGACTTAAATAATTCACCTAATCAAATTGTTGGCAAGCCAACTATAAAATGTTTTAGTGTCAAAAATTTTGCATATATCTCATTCAATGAATTAATTGTAGCAATAAATTAATTAGTCGCATATATAAACTATCACGGGTTTTGGTTTTTCGTCAACTTCTCAATTATCTAGTGATTTAAAATTTTATGTAAATATAGCAAATATTGACACATGGTTGCTACATTAGTTGGGTTGATATGCATTATTAATTTTTATTCATTAAAAAGGGAGAGAGGTTCAAACTACTATCTAAGATTCATTTTTTGGTATTTCTAGTTAAACAATTTTTATTGTTCTAATTTTATTACTTTAGTTATGCTAGTATAAATAAATTGCAGTAAAAAATTTAAAAAAATAAAAACCTGAAAATAAATTAGAAATACAAAAAATGAATGAAGCTAAAAAAACTGGACAAACAAAAAACCATAAAACCGGTATGGGAAAAAACAAATCAATTCTGGATAAAAAAAAAATCTAGAAATTTGATAAGTTTGTGACAACAAAAAATCTTTATCATAAATTCGTAATAAATTTCTATTACTGCATTATGACAAAAATTGCTTTTGTCACAAAACGATGATACGAGAATATTATCAACTATGCATTAATGGACTTTAGTTTATTGGTAAAAGGTGTAATGAAAGGCCGTTCTTGACATATATTATCTACCATTTATGTATGTTTTTATAGTAGTGCGTATAATTTAGTTTCGTTATAGTACATCCCAAAATTTATAGATAAATGATGTCCATCAATTGTCTATTAAGATCTAGTTAAATTAATTATATTACAATGTAGTTGCAAGTCTATTGAGACATACTAGCATTAGTCTTGTTATAGTATAAACTATTTGTATTTTGTAGTCATGTCAAGTGTCTACTAAAATAAAATATTTAAGAGCTCAAACCGCATTTGAGGAAAGTATGCCAACCACCCTACTAATTAGTAATTTACTAATACAATTATTATTAAATGCAAAAATAAGCTTTTACTTTTTTAATAATGCTACACATCCTAAATCACTATCTTAAAAATGGATCCCTGTCTGAGTAGCAAATCCTTCTCTAATAAAGGCAATTTCTTTAGATGTTGGGTATGTTACAATTGCAGGTTATCTTCCCAGTTAAATTCCAGTAGATCCTTAGTTAAATACTAACAGATTTCTAGTTATCTACTAGTAGATTTATAATATTTAAAAAAAAAATAGATCCCAAGTGATGTGACAAATAAATTAGCACTAGCACATTCTATACTACTAAATTTAAGGGCAAATGATCGATGGACCACCACATTATAGCCTAAATGACAAATAATGCCCACTTTGAAACTATTTTTCGAACGCACCATTTCCATTAGTCTTTTTTGTCATTGTTAGAATAAAAACAACCTGGACTATTATAATGACACAAATACCCTGTATTGTTATTGTAATTGATATTAAAACTATAATGCTACAAATTGTTATATGACTTTACCTTTAACATTTAATGAGATATTGAAATATTAAAAGAGAGTATTTGTAATTTGATAAATATAGTTTCAAATGCAAACTAAATCATAAAGTTAGTGTCTTTTTGACTTTCAATTGAGTAAAAAGTTTTTTTATATTATATCTTAATTGATTTAATTAATATTGAATAATGATGAAAAATATAAACATAAAAATTGAAAATTGGAAGATAAGAATAAAGAGAAAGAGTGAAATTAGTAAAACTCACTAAATGTTAATAAACATTAGATATTAACATAAAGAAAGATCTTGTTATATAATTGTATATATCTATAGCTATTTTTAAAATTTTAAATGAAATCTTAATAATTTAAAATTGAAAAGAGCATAAAAGAAATGGACGTCGTTCCAAAGGACTCATTCATAGCTTTTCTTTTTGAAACTATAAGCTTAACTTGTTGACAGTAGGAGCAACAATAAAAGCATTCAACCCAATGTGCCTTAAACTTTAGTATCCACTCAACCGTATCTTATAAGCCAATACTAAAAACTCACATAAGATTGGTTCATAACAGGAAAAAAAAATATATATCTTTCTAATAGATCAAAGACAATGACTAATCGTTATCTTAAAACAGGTCATATTCAAGCAAAATACAAATACAAGGTAAAAGTAACTCTTTTTTGTCACATTTTTCACTATTAAAATCAATAATGCAAACTTAGTCTCAAAATTGTCTTCATCGCAATGGAGCCCATCAAGAGCTAGAGGAAGAGTTTCAAGCTCTTGAGATTTTCTTGCAAAGTCATCTTTTTCTTTAAAGAAGAAAAGTGATTGTTTTGTATTTTCTTATTTTTTAGCTGTAACACAATTGGGTTTAGGGTTAATGATCTTAGGAGATGAAGATAAAATGAAGAAACTTCAATGGACATGTGAACAATTAACATTTCTTATATAATTAATGGATGGCTATGATCTAATCCACATGAAATCATGTGACATTTGTCTAAAACTATAGGGTTTTGTTTTGTTTTCTTTTTATTTTTATTTGTTTTTAACTTTTTTTCATACAATGCAATTATCAATTTGCTAATAAAAGTGATATGTTTGAGAAATAGTTTTGAAGGGGTTTTAAGACATACCACCCATGAGATTTAACCTTTTAACACTAAGAGAGAATATTTGGCTTAATTAACACATACCTCCTCTAGGGACATCCACTTCAGTCCATAATTATTAAAAAGACACATTTGTCATTCATTTGCTATTTTTAAAATAAAGACAAAATGTAAGCTTGAGATATGTTAATATTTTATTTAGTTTATTTGTTAATATGGGCCCATAATATAAAAATCAAAAGTAAACATATCTCACTTTTTTTGCTTTCAGGAGATTTATGTACATGATGTAATCAAATTGATTGTAGGCATTTGGGTGAAAAATGGTGTTAAAGTATTTGAAGTTGAGCATGAAACTATTATAGTCATTAATTTCCAATTACTATATTCACTTACAAACACAATAAGATTACTTCCAAATCTTTACCCATCAGCCCTTTTGTAAAGTTGATCAAAAGCACATATGAAACTTACATTTTCAAATGGCATCTACTTAAGGATTTTTCATAGCTATGAGGAGTTTGAACATTAAACCAGAACATATAAATAAAAATCTGATGATGACATAGAAACATATCAATAAAAATTCAATCCACTTAAACAAAATTTTGAGCTCCACAAGAAAAGTCCACTAAGACTTAAGAAAGCACTTAAGACTTTTCATCATAAAAACTTTCTAATTTTCATGCACAAAACTTTTTAATATATATTATTGATGCGTAAAAATATCAACCCAGGTGAGGTAGGATGTCTTGCTGATCTAGTATCCGAGCTGAAGTTGGATGCCCAGTCAACAGTTTGAGCTCAGTATTCCGCACCCGACTTAGTCTCATCCTAACCCCGGAGGCTTCCAAGCTGACTTTTCATGCCTCGTTGATCTCGGGCCAAATTTCTTGAAACCTTCCTGACCTCGTCGTTCCTGTTGACCTCGTCGTCCCTGCTGACCTTGGACCCGACCTTGGTGAAGATGCCTACAGTAGAGAACACGGTCAAAAGGGGGACGCCGGAGGTTTTCGGTAAGCCCACTCTGATGCTCAAGTTAGTACCTTGAGGGGGTGATGTTATGGCTCGATTTTAGTAGCTTGAAATAGCTAATAGGTGGAGGAATATGTAGATATGAGCTAGTTGACCAAGTAGCACACGAAACACATGGAGAGAGTGAATAAGTGTGGACTTTTTGGAAGCTAGAACAGTAAAACCAACCTCAAGGGACAACCTTCAATGGATGTTTAAGGTTGTCTCTTTGTTTCTTAGAGAGAAGAATGTGAAGTGACTTGTGCTTGTAGTGAGAGAGAGTAAAAATAAGTTCAAAACTTGAAGAAGACTTCTCTTACATTGAGATAAGTGTCTTTTTATATTATACTTTTCTGAACACATGATTGGCTAAACAATGTTGCCTTAATTCCTCCTTTTATTCCTCTTCCCACGTTTGAAACCTTAGCTTGGTTTTAAGACTATGAACATTAGTGAGTAGGGATTGGTCCCTTGGTGAGCAAGGATTGGTCCTTAAGGCCTTATCCAAGATTACGTGCCACATGGCATGATTTAATTTGAGTATGGGATTATGTTATCCCTTGTGTACAGATGGCGAGTGCTCATTCGCCTCTACTTGTTGTCCCTCAAAGCTTGACCACGTCAGGTGGAGCCCCTTTTTCAGTTACCAAGGGGCCACACTGTCCCCTTGGTCAAGTTTCCATTTTGGGCGATTTCAGGTGGTCCCCCCAGGTGATCTAGGATCATAGGACACCATTTTCACACTTTTGGGGAGACCGGATCCCTTTGCTTTTGGGGTTGTTCCAGAGTAGGATCCACTCGTTTTGCCCTTTTTATGTGGACTATTGGTTATAGGCCACGTGGCGCCCTTAATGTGAACACTCTTTACACTACCTGAGGTCGGATCCTGCCTCAGTTGGGATCCGAGGTGAGGTCGGTTTCAGCATGAATGGATCGTCCCATAGGTACCGACTAGAGCGTCATGGGCTTACGTACCGCCACGTGTCTAGCCTATTTTTACCCTATAACATATATGTCCCATGTCAATGCTTATAAATAAAAACATGTTTGTTAAATTAGCTTGAATATTCAGAAGAAAAAAAAATCTTATTAAATACATTAAACATGTGCAAAATCATTAGTATGTAATTTTTCTTTAACAAATTATCTTAAGAGTTTGCTTACCTTGAAGAATCCTTAAAAGTTTACTCCAACCATATTATCTCTAACCATTAGTAACATGTAAATACAAATATATGTGAGAAAAAATACTTTTATAACAAAAATTAATACACATTATGCAATTCATTTAATATGAATAAGTTTGCTTACCTTGAAGCATCCTCAGATATCAATAACATAGCAGCATCCTTAACCAAAGATCACATTTATAGAACTTCTATAAATTATAACATATGAAGTCTTCAAATTTCCTTACAATAATAATTTTCACATTTTAATCTTGTAACATAAAATCAGTTGCAAAATAGGACAATCCTTACTCTCTAATTTTTCATAAATTATTCCCTTCACCAATTACTCTAAAATTTTACAGAGACTATGATGACATATAGTTATTGACCATAAAGTTTTCAAAGCTTTATAACATCAAAAACTATTAAAAACAATTTATGTTTTGATACACATTGAATCTTTAAAATAATTTTGAGCATTGAGTTTATTTATTTAAAAAATTGATAACAAATCATTCTCAATTCATATAATGATGAAACTTTCCAGAATTAAATTAGACATATATCCAAAGTATCATACCAAATTTAATAATTTTTAGAAAAGTAAAAATACATCAAAATAATTTTGCAATCCATGTAATCATGAAACCAGAAAATTCCAGTATACTTTACTCCAGTTTGAAAATTTATTAAAAATTGTATTCTTTTAAGATTTTAACAAAACTATTTTTGAAATGTTCCTTTTTGGATGTCTAGTTCGATGTACCAAAAATCTACATTCAAAATCACAGTAATTTTCTATTATTTTCCTAATAAGTTTTGTTAGCACAAATTTCTGTAAAATTCTAGTCTTTCAACATTCTTAAACTCCAAGTCCTTCTATTCTACTACAAGAAACCAATAGACAAATTTATCATGTTGCTTGAGTGGATTCAACTTTTCGCAATAGTTCAGGTTATGTTATATATGTGAAGACCCCAAAATTAGATACAAATTAATAGATACAACACCATAATCACCCCAAAATAGATATAACTGAATAGATACAACACCACAATCGAATGTAGCATCAATATATGCATGAACATAGTAAACTAAAATCAATACCCACACAACACAATAACCCTTGTCATCTCAGCCACAACTCAACTCAGCCATTATTCGACTTTATGTGAATATTCATACAATTCTGAATATCAATGCATGCGAGTATAAAAGCAAGAAAATTGGTACATACATCAAACAATCGGGTGTGAGGTTTACTTGGTTGAATCGATGAATTTCTTCGGCTGTAGAAATTTTCAAGCTTGATTACAACATTTTAGAGAACCAAAATGCCATGATTCAATTCAAAAATCACTCAATCTTTCATTTTCTCTCGTTGAATATATACTTACTCAGGCAAGTAATGGCACGAAAATTTGATATCGCGTGGGTATTTTGACTTGAGAGCTCTAGGTACAAAACTTAGCTAGCTTTTGCAAATGATTTATCTCTTGCAATAGTAAACCAAACAAGAAAAAGATAAGTGTTTGTTTCTTTATTATAATGCCCCTACAATTAACAGCTTATGGGTAGAAGTGGATGTTCCCAGGGGAGGTATGTGTTAATTAGGCTACATATTCTCTTTAGGGGTTAAAAGACCATACCTCATGAGAGGTATGTGTTAAAACCCCTTGTTTCGAAATAAGGGTCTATTTATCATTTAAGTCATAATGTAGAGACTCGTTGGTCATTTTCCCTAAACTTAATCATAAACTTAAGGCAAACTAAATTATACCTTTTAAAAATATTTATTTTGTAATTTTCAGCTATGTAAACAATTAACAAAATTTTTATTTTTTTCATCTTTCCACTTCTCATAAAATCACCAAGAAAGAGTATTGCTTCAAGTAAATAATATCTTGTGGTGTGTTAATTAAGAAAAAAGTTACCAACTCACATATTTAATTTTGGGTTATTTTCGGTTTTGCCTTAGTTATAAAATATTACTTCTATTAGGAGTTTGCTTACATATTTAGTTAATTAATAAATGCTTGTGGTGTGTTAATTAAGAAAAAAGTTACCAACTCACATATTTAATTTTGGGTTATTTTCGGTTTTGCCTTAGTTATAAAATATTACTTCTATTAGGAGTTTGCTTACATATTTAGTTAATTAATAAATGTTATTAATTAATTAAATTATATTTTAATTAAAATAGAAGTCGCATAAAAGAAACATAAAATGATGGAAACCCTAAGAGAGGTAAAAAGAAAAAAAAATTATTTTTTAACGTGTACTACAAATAAAACAAGTTTTTCTCTAAAAACACCATTATATTATAAAAGAAACCTCATCTTCTCTTTACGGCTACTACTCGAAGATTGGTTTGGAAACCATTGGTGAAGAAAAATCTACAGTAAAAGTATTTTAAAAGCATCAAGAGATATATTTTTTATTCCTTTCTATTTTTTTATATTAAAACCGTTTGCTTATATAAATTTTAAATCTGTCTTGGCTTAATTTTTCGCTATTTATTCGATAATATTTTCTAACAACTGGTATTAGAGCCAAGATTATATAGTATATGGTTTTAATTTTGATGTATGCATAAGTGGGTACTACATTATTATTATTTTTTTGTTTATATCTTTTGATGAATGGTATATTTTATCATGAGATGAATTTTTTATATAGATCCTTTGGTTGTTAATTGTATGGTTTCCTAAGATTTGAATTTAATTAATGTTTTATTTTAATTAGATTAAAAATTATGTAAACCAATAAAGGGTATAGGTCCAAGTTAATTTATTTTTATTGTAATTTATGAAATTGTATGAAGAAGATCTTGATATTCTGCATCACAAGAGGGGAAGAGGGCATTAGGGTGGGTAAAGTACCCACTACCGCAAATTGTAGGGATAACAGGGATTGAAAGTTAGTGCCCAATTGAAGTAGCATTTGGCAAGGTTTGCCTACGCGAAAATTAGGCATACAAATTTTTTTTGATAATTATCAAATAAGTCTTTTTGTTTATTTTATAAAAGTCCCTGTGATAGAATTTAAATTTTAAATAAATTTTGTTTTGAACTTTTTGAAAAGTTTTATTTTAGAATATATATTTCATGGGCTGGGCTATTTTAAAAATTAAAAAAAATTCAAAAGTTAGATTGCTTTGCTATAATTAAATATTGGGCTTAAGAAATTTTTTGAGCCCATATAGACATTTATTTCTGAAGACTTATTAAAATGAGTCTGTTGTAGACTTTAGAAGACTACTATTTTGTTAGGCTTGTGAACCTATATACCTTTGTAATTTTAATTAATTATTTGGGTTTATAATTAAATATTCTAGGAGACCTGACCAAAGTTAATTAATTGTTAATTATTTTTTATGAGATATGTGATATGATAACATGACCATGCATAAAAACATGTCATTCATAATACCCACTCATTGTCATTATTGAATGTGATGATACATGTCGTCATTTCTATTTAATAGTTAAATATAAATATGATTATAATTAATCAAATTAATTGAATAGAATAATAAATTAAATAATGGGTAATTAAGTTTTATAATTAAATTTGGTAATTATCTTATTTATTTAATTTGGGTTTATCTAAATTAATAGTTATTTTTATGTTAGCCTATATTCTATTTTTTTTAATAAAATGTGACTTTATTAAATATGTGGTAATTAATTAGGCCCATATTAACAAAACTAGATTATCCTAATTTATTAGGCCAATTAGATTGGAATAAATTATAAATCTAGACCCAATTAGTTAGACTATATTAACCTAAATAATTAATCAAAATATGATTATATTAAATATATTTAGTAATTATTAATATGAGATATAAATAATTCACTAGGGTTATAAAACATAAGATGTTTTATAATTAGAAATATATAGCTTTTAAAATCATTAATGGGAGAGAGATATATGACAATATACTCCACAATCTCCATTGTTACTACAACATTGCGAGATATAGGTAGCACCCCGCGACGCTTAGATTTCATCCTCCCTATTGAGGGTGTCTATCTATATTAATGTCAAGGTTGGCTTTCCAGCGATAGGATTCAAAAAATGTATTTCAAAATTGACTTACCCTATGGCAAATTTTTTAGTTAAGTTGTTAGAATCCAAAACAATGGGTTACACTTATAAAGATACAAATTAAATTGTAAAAAATATCTTAAACCAAAATAACGGTAATTAATAAATAAATGAAAGTATGAGATATTTTGAATTTCATTTATTAATTGAGATAATCTCAATTTAATTATATTAGTGTGACCTACCTTAGGTGGCACATTAATTATAAGATTAAATTATCATGGGTTATAAATTTAATTATGTGTTTATCATATGCATCATGCATCACATTTACTATTTCGAGAAAAATTGTGATATTATGTTAAATATATTAAATGTTATATTTATTTATTTCAGCAATCATGTCTGCAACCAATCCCATTATCACTTTACTTGCAAACAAAAAGTTAAATGATGAAAATTTTATAAAATGAAAGACTAATATGAATATGGTGCTAATATGTGAGAACCAAAAGTTTGTTCTCCTTGAGGAGTGTCCTTAAAAATCTGTTGCCAATGCACCTTGTAATGTACGAGAGCGATATGATAATTGGATTCAAGCCAATAACAAGGCCCGCTGCTACATATTAGCTAGTATGAATTATGTGTTTAGACAAAAGCATGAACGGATAGAGACTGCATATGAGATATGGAAGTCTTTATTGGCCATGTTTGGGTAACCTTTGGATCAATCGTATCATGAAGATACTTGTAACTACATGAATAAGGCAGAGATCCATGGTGCAACCATTGATGAGCGTACTCAAGTCAGCATCATACTTGAGTCACCATTATCAGCTTTTACACAGTTCAAGATGAGCTATATTATAAATAAGCTGAATTATAACATGACTTAGTAACTAAATGAACTGCAAACCTTTAAGGCTATCTCGAAAGAGAAGCCTAAAGAAGGTGAAGCAAATGTTGCTGAAAATAAACTTGCTTCCTCTAGCAAGAGCAAAAAGAAGACTACAAAAGATAGTTCTAGAGGACAATCCAAGAAAGCCAAGAAATGCTCCAAAGGCAGCAAGAATAAAACACCAAAGAGAAAATGTTTCCACTGCGGAGTTAATGGGCATTGGAAGAGAAATTGCAACAAGCATCTCTCTAAGCCGAAGGACAAGAAGAAAGGTAAATTCGATTTACTAGTTCTAGAAGCTTGTTTAGTGGAAGATGATTTATTTCCTTGGATAGTTGATTTAGGAACCACCAATCATGTTTTTTCTTCATTGCAAATGCTTAGTTCTTCCAAGGACTTGCTGATGGAGACTTCACCATGAAAATGGGCAATAGAGTAGTTGTTTCTACATTAGTTGTGGGAGTCGTTTGTTTACATTTTCAAAATAAATTTATTATTTTGAACAATGTTTATTTTGTTCTTAGTTTTAGAAGAAATTTGATTTCAATTTCTAAATTGGTTGAACAATTATTTGGCATTTTATTTAATAATAATAAGATTATTATTTCAAAAAATGGTTTATATATTTGTTCAACAAAAGAAAAAAATGGTCTTTATGTTTTAAAGCCAAATGAACGACCATTGCTTAATATAGAACTATTTAGAGTAGAGCATCCTAAACCTAAAAGGCAAAAGGTTTCTTAAAGTAACGAGACATATTTTTTGCACCTTAGGTTAGGTCATATTAATCTAGATAGAATTAATAGACTCATAAAGGATGGTCCTTTAAGAGAGCTAAACATTGGCACTCTACTTGTCTATGAATTTTGTCTAGAAAGTAAAATGACTAAAAGACCTTTCTCAGCAAAGGGCGAGAAAGCCAAATAACTACTTGAACTTGTACATAGTGATGTTTACGACCCATTAAACGTACAAGCTAGAGGTGGTTTATGAATATCTTGTCAGCTTTATTGATGATTATTCTAGATATGACTACGTATACTTATTGCAAAGAAAATCTGAAACTTTTGGAAAGTTTAAGGGATTCTTAGCAAAAGCTGAAAAATAGTTAGGTAAATCAGTTAAAACTCTTTAATTAGATCGAGGAGTTGAATACCTTGACTCAGAGTTCAAGGATTATTTGCTGGAGCATGGCATTCTACCTCAACTCACAACACCTAGAACATCATAGCAGAATAGTGTTGCAAAAGAAGAAACAGAACACTGCTTGATATGGTTAGATCTATGATGAGCTATTCTTCATTACCACTTTCGATTTAGGGATATGCACTACAAATTGCAATATACATTCTTAATGTAGTACCTTCTGAGTCTATTCATCATATACCTCTAGAGATGTGGAGTGGTTGTAAACCTAGTTTAATACATTTTTGCATATGGGGGTGCCCAACATATGTGCTGATAGGAAAGACTAGAAAGTTGGAACTGTAAACAGAAGTGTGTCAATTGTAGGCTACCCTAAAGGCACTAAATGAGATTTGTTCCATAGTCCTTAAGAGAACAAGGTGTTTGTATTGACAAATGCCACTTTTCTCGAGAATGACTACATGACAAACTTCAAACCTTGTAGGCCATCACTATTAACAGTTAATGAACGATAAAATCAGGAGACCATTGTTCCTGATCTGAACATTACAATGTCTCGACATAGTGGGAGGGTTATGAGACTACCTGCTCGCTATAAAGAGGACAGAGAAGCACAAGTTGTTCTATCTGATACAAACCAAGATGATCCATTGACATACAAGCTTGCAACGAAGGATTTTGATAAGGAAAAATGGCAAGAAGCCATGAACCAAGAAATGGAATCTATGTACTTCAATTCAATATGGAAACTTGTAGATCTACCTAAAGATATCAGGCCCATTGGGTGTAAATAGATCTTTAAGAGAAAAAGATGTGTGGATGAGAAAGTAGAGACTTTCAAGCCAAGGTTGGTGGAAAAGGGTTATACCCAAAAGGAGGTAGTCGATTATGAGGAGACTTTCTCGCCAGTGGCCATGCTTAAATCCGTCTGTATTCTCTTATCCATTGTTGCATGTTAGGATTATAAGATATAGTAAATGGATGTCAAGAAAACTTTTTTGAATGGCTATCTTGAGAAGAGCATCTATATAGTGCAACTAGAAGGGTTTGTGGTGGAAGGCCAAGAGTAGAAAGTCTGCAAACTACTTAAGTCTATTTATGGACTTAAGCAAGCTTCAAGATCTTGGAACTTGAGATTTGATGAGATGATCAAATCCTATGGTTTAAAGTAGAACATTAATGAGCCTTGTGTATACAAGTACATCAAAGAAAAAAAGGTAGTCTTCCTAGTATTTTATATAAATGATATTTTACTTATTGGAAATGATGTAGATATATTATCTAACATAAAGAAATTAATAGCCAATCAATTCCAAATGAAAGACATGGGAGATGCAAGTTATGTCCTTAGGATCCAGATTATTCAAGATTGCAAAAAAAAAAAATTCTTGGCACTTTCTTAGGCATCATACATCGACAAGGTGCTTACGTAATGATAAGTGTCTAAAAGTGTGTTATTTATATATATTTTAGAAGACACTATTACATACTATTTAATTTAAAGTCCCTATTTGTGCAAAAATTATGAATTTCATTGGCACAACTTTAATTTGCATGTTTTTATGATTTAAATCTCAATTACATGTAAATATGTATAATTATATAAGTTGACATGTATATAATACTTATGTAAAATAGTAATGTAGTGTATTTTATACATAGGTGAAAGGTGGCCAAGTTGTAATTGAAAAAAAATGGTCAACATCATATTTCCTATTTGAAGCACTAATTAGTTAAATGGTCATATCTTTGTCTACCCACTTCCAAATATAATGATTTTTGTTTCAAATGGAAGCTGACTCAATTTTTCATAATTTATTTTCAGATGTCATTTTCGATTTTGAAATGATTTACCACCAGATGTTTGAGGCATTACAACAAAACGTGGCCTACCATTTGAAGCCTGGACCTGTGCATATCCTTCGGTATTTTGGACCTAACTCTCTCCACAATGCTCCAATTGGGTTGATTCTTGATTCAAATGAATCTGGAAAGAGACAGCTACAACTTTCATGTTATGGAAAAATTCCAATTCGTGCATCTGGGTGGTTGAAAATAATTATCATTTAAACAGTAGCTGTCAACGTTTCGATTTGAACATGCCTTAATATTTTAAGTGTAACTTTCACTACATAGGTCCAAATACCATGATTCATGAAGCATTGGAAAGATTACTCATGGGGCCATATCTTTGAAGAAGAAACATTTCTCTAATTCGGAGTGGAAGACAGTCAAACATGCTTCGCAATGTGGACGATAATGCTATGATGAAACCTGCCACTTACTTGCATTCACATGTGCGAATTCTCCTTTACCTTGCCTATATAAACCTTGGTTTTGAAAGCTTAAAAGGGGGAAGGAGGAGCTTGTATTCTCAAAAACACTTTCATTTCTTCTTCTTCATATTTTCTTTACTCCATGTATTTCTAATTTCGTAATTAGGGCAAAGGGTGAACTTTTGTGGTTGTATAGTATTGTTCTTTGATCCTTTAGTTTGTTCTTCATTGTCAACTTTCCTTTTGAGTGAGTACTATATTTTGCAAGTATTTTGGTTTGTTAGAAACCTTGATTCATTGTTAACTAAGGGTACATTGAATGCTTGGATGTTTTCTACATATCAAGAGCAAGGCAACCTATGGTTTTTCACTTCAATTCAAAGGTAAGTCTTTTAGTTTCTTTGTGCTTAAATGTTATCCATCCTCCAATTAAGGTTATTTCTTATTTAAATCTTAATTGTGTATAAAAAAAAGGATCAAGAATAATTTCTATACATATCATTAAAATGGATCCCTAATGCCCTAATATTCAATAATAATTAATTTCAAGTTAATAATCAAAATTTCAATCTACTTTCACAATATTTGGACTTTGGACTTTGGACTTGTGGACTTAGTATAACCAATTCCCTGAGGACCGACACTCGGACTTCCGAATCTTTATTACTTGACAAACCTACGCTTGGGTATTACAACCTAAAAATTGTAGCAAGTTTTTGGCGCCGTTGCCGGGGAATTTCGACTTGTATAAAGTTTACTTGTTCTAATTTTATTTATTTTTTTTTTTTTTACTAACTCTAACTCTAACATCTAACACTAACATCTAATTTCTAACACTAACTCTAACATTTAACTTTTAACTCTAACATTTATTTTGTTATTTATATTTCTTGCTTTTATTTAATTGGGAGGCTCAGCCGCCCATTTGTATTTTTTTTTTCTCTTGTCTTTAAATTAATGTTGTATTATAATTATAAGATTAGTTTACGTGTTTTTTTTGTTTAATATAATGGTTGGTTCTACCATCTAATTTTTATTTTGTTAGTTCCTATATTATCATTTTATAATTGTCTTATTTTATTTTTATCAAGAGGAAGGTTATACCGCTTCTTTTCTTTTTATTTATATTATTGTTCTAACGTTTTTTTTTAATTTATTATTGTTGTTGTTAAATTTTATCTTATCTAATTTATGCTTGGGTGGTATCGTGATCCTTACTCCCATCGTTTGGTGAAAGGTAATTCTGAAACCTTCTTTGGTCATTTATTTGATTCATCTACACATTCACACACATCAAACACCATGGCTGAAAATGAAAGTATACACGGTGAAAATGAAAATCCACATGTTCGAACTATGCGTGAATACTTGCAACCTCCTCGAAATTCATCTCCTTCATGCTTTATTTTTCCTCTTAATGCGAATAATTTCAATTTTAAGCCTGGTATGATTCCTTTGCTTCCTAATTTCCATGGCTTAGAATCTGAAAGTCCATATCTGCACCTAAAAGAATTTGAGGAAGTATGTGCCACATTTACTGATCAAACATGTAGTGAAGAGTTAATTAGGCTAAAATTGTTTCCTTTTTCTTTAAAAGATAAAGCGAAAACGTGGCTTAATTCATTGAGACCTAGATCCATAGGTACATGGCAAGAAATGCAAACTGAGTTCTTAAAGAAATTTTTTCCAACACATAAAACGAATGCTTTCAAGAGACAAATCCAAAACTTTTGTCAAAAAATGAATGAAACTCATTTTCAATGTTTGGAAAGATTTAAGGACTTGTTAAATTCATGCCCACACCATGGTTTTGAAAAGTGGCGAACGATAAGTTTCTTTTATGAAGGGTTAACACCAGAGACAAAACAATTTGTTGAAACAATGTGTAATGGTGAATTTTTAGATAAAGATCCTGAAGAAGCTTTAGAGTATTTAGATCATTTGGCTGAAAACTCTCAATCTTGGCAAACCACTAGTTCTTCAGAAAATTCAATAAGATCTAATCTTGCTAGTTCTAGTGGAGGCAAATATACTTTGAGTCAAGAAGATGATTTAAGTGCTAGAGTTGCTAATTTGACTAGAAAGATCGAAGCCATGGAATTAAGGAAAGTAAAAGAAGTCAAATCTGTGCTTAATGATGAAGTGTGTGGAATTTGTGAAATCATGGGACATTGCACTCAAGATTGCCCAAATGTTCCAATTTTTAAAGAAATGTTTCATGACCAAGCAAATTCTATGAATACTTTCAAAAAGACTTTTCCAACTCATTCTCCATATTCTGAAACGTACAATCCTGGGTGGAGAAATCATCCAAATTTTAGTTGGAAAAATGAGCATAATGTCCATCCACCTCCCCAAAGACCCTCAAATTTTCCTCCATATCGTTCATCACATTCAAAAACCCTTGAGGAAACTTTGCAAGCATTCATGCAAGGGCAAACAAGCATAAACAATCAAACATCACAAGCCATTAATGACATTAAGAATACACTTTCAAAATTGACTTCATCTTTGAGTGTTCAAGAGAAAGGTAAATTTCCTGCCCAACCACAACCAAATCCTGTAAGTCAATTTAATGTCAATAATTCTGATTCAAGTGGTACACATCCTGAGGATGCCAATTCAATCACAACTCTTCGAAGTGGTAAGATCATTGATAAAACCATTCCATTGAAGGTAAATGATTCTAATGAACCATCAAAATCAATTGTTGATAAAAAGAATGATGAGTCTAAGTTGTGTGATGTTGAAAAATGCCCTATTCCTGCCCCTTTTCCTCAAAGACTTCAACCAATCAAAAAGCTGAATCATAACTCTGAAATTTTTGAACTCTTCAAGCAAGTTAAAATCAACATTCCTTTGTTAGATGCAATTAAGCAAGTTCCTTCTTATGCTAAATTCTTGAAAGATTTGTGCACAGTTAAAAGGAAGCTTAATGTGCAAAAGAAAGCTTTTTTGACTGAGAATGTTAGTTCCATCATTCAACAAAACACTCTACCAAAATACAAAGATCCTGGTTGTCCAACAATTTCTTGTGTGATTGGAAACTTTAGGATAGAACGTGCTTTGCTTGATCTTGGTGCAAGTGTTAATCTTTTGCCTTATTCTGTGTATGAGCAATTAGGTTTAGGTGAGCTTAAACCTACTTCAATAACACTTCAACTTGCTGATCGTTCTGTGAAAATGCCAAGAGGAATAATTGAGGATGTGTTGGTCCAAATAGATAAATTTTACTTTCCAGTCGATTTTATTGTTTTGGATACACAACCTGTCCTTAATTCAACCACTCAAATTCCTGTTATTCTTGGTCGTCCATTTCTTGCAACGTCTAATGCATTAATTAATTGTAGAAATGGTGTTTTAAAACTTTCTTTTGGAAACATGACATTGGAATTAAATGTTTTTAACATTTGTAAACAACCTGGGCATGACATTGAAAATCACGAGGTAGATTTCATTGAAGAACTTGTTCATGATCATTTTCCTATCTCTTCATTTTCTGACTCTTTGGAAGTTTGTTTGACTAGTTCTACTCAATTTGAATTTGATAAAAATTCTGAAGTTTCACATATTTGTTCTTTGTTTGATTCTTTGCAAGTGGCAAACGAAGATGGTTGGAAACCCAAATTCGAAGAATTACCACAATGTGATGATGCGCTTGTGCCATCAAGTGTTCAACCGCCAAAGCTGGATTTGAAACCGCTACCATCCGATCTCAAATATGCTTACTTGGGTACAAATGAAACATTTCCGGTGATAATTTCTTCCAAACTCAATGATCTTCAAGAACATAAATTGTTAGAAATTTTGAGATTGCATAAACATGCCTTAGGATGGACCATAGCTGATATAAAAGGAATTAGTCCATTGATTTGCACGCATAAGATATATTTGGAAGATAATGCCAAACCATCTAGGCAAATGCAACGAAGACTAAATCCTAATATGAAAGATGTAGTGAGAAATGAAGTTCTCAAGCTCTTAGATGTAGGAATCATTTATCCTATTTCTGATAGCACATGGGTCAGTCCTACTCAAGTTGTACCTAAGAAATCTGGAGTCACTGTAGTCAAGAATGAAAATAATGAATTAATTCCAACTAGAACCACTGCTGGTTGGAGAATGTGCATTGACTATAGGAAATTGAACTCAATGACTAGGAAAGATCACTTCCCTTTACCATTCATGGATCAAATCTTAGAAAGGGTAGCGGGACATGAATTTTATTGTTTCCTAGACGGGTATTCTGGGTATAATCAAATTGAAATTGCACCTGAAGATCAAGAAAAGACCACATTCACATGTCCATTCGGTACATTTGCATATCGAAGAATGCCTTTTGGTTTATGTAATGCACCGGCCACATTTCAAAGATGCATGCTTAGCATTTTTAGTGATATGGTTGAACGTTTTCTCGAAGTTTTCATGGATGATTTTTCTGTATTTGGTGATTCATTTGATGATTGTTTGTCTAAATTGCAAAAAGTTTTGATTAGATGTAAAGAAAAGAATCTTGTGCTTAATTGGGAAAAATGTCATTTTATGGTCACACATGGTATTGTACTTTGTCATATTGTCTCATCAAAAGGAATTGAAGTAGATAGAGCTAAAATTGAACTGATTGCCAATTTGCCCATTCCTAAGTCAGTAAAAGATGTTAGATCATTTTTAGGACATGCTGGTTTTTATAGGAGATTTATCAAAAACTTTAGTGTTATATCAAAACCATTGTGTAATCTCCTATCAAAGGACACGCTTTTTGAGTGGACTGAATCATGTCAAGAAGCTTTTGTTAAACTTAAAAGCATGCTAACATCTGCCCCTATCATGCAACCTCCAGATTGGACTTTGCCTTTTGAAATCATGTGTGATGCTAGTGATTATGCCGTTGGAGCTGTTTTAGGATAACGAAAAGATAAGAAACCTTATGTAATTTACTATGCTAGTAAAACCTTGAATAGTGCTCAAGTGAATTATTCTACCACCGAGAAGGAATTACTTGCAGTAGTATTTGCATTGGATAAATTTAGATCTTATCTTGTTGGCTCACCAATTGTTGTTTTTAGTGATCATGCAGCATTAAAATATCTTCTCTCAAAAAAGGATGCGAAACCTAGACTCATTAGATGGATCCTGTTACTCCAAGAATTTGATCTCACAATTCAAGATAAAAAAGGAGTACAAAATGTGGTTGCTGATCACTTGTCTAGACTTGTATTTGATGAATCATCTGAGACTACACCAATAAATGACATGTTTCCAGACGAGCAACTTTTTAGCGTTTCTAATTTACCCTGGTTTGCTGATATTGCTAATTTTCTTGTTACAGGACAAATACCATCTCATTGGAATTCACAGGACAAGAAGAAATTTCTTTCTCAGGTACATAATTTCTTTTAGGATGACCCTTATCTTTTTAAATATTGCCCTGACCAAATTATAAGAAGATGTGTGCCTGATAATGAAATTCAAAGAATTATTTCTTTTTCTCATTCTGAAGCATGTGGTGGTCATTTTTCTGCAAAGAAAACTACTGCCAAAATTTTACAATGTGGATTTTATTGGCCTACTCTTTTTAAAGACACCTATGAATTTTGTAAGGCATGTGACCGTTGTCAAAAGTTAGGAGGGATAACCCGTAGAAATATGATGCCATTGAACCCTATTTTGATTATTGAAATTTTTGATTGTTGGGGTATTGATTTTATGGGTCCATTTCCACCTTCTTTTGGTTACTTGTACATATTAGTTGGTGTTGATTATGTTTCCAAATGGATTGAGGCCATTCCTTGTAAAAACAATGACCACAAAATTGTCTTGAAATTTTTGAAAGAAAACATTTTTTCAAGATTTGGGATACCTCGTGCAATAATAAGTGATGGGGGTTTACACTTTTGTAATAGACCTTTCGAAAATTTAATGAAAAAATATGGAATTACTCACAAAGTGTCTACTCCTTATCACCCACAAACAAGCGGACAAGTTGAACTTGCAAATAGGGAAATCAAACACATTTTGGAAAAGTCTGTAAATCCAAATCGTAAAGATTGGTCTTTAAGATTAATTGATGCACTTTGGGCTTATCGTACTGCATTCAAATCACCACTTGGAATGTCTCCCTATAGAATTGTTTTTGGAAAAGCTTGTCATTTGCCTGTTGAATTGGAACATAAAGCATTTTGGGCCATTAAGATGTTTAATTTCAATTTAGACAAGGCAAATTCATTAAGAAAACTTCAATTGAATGAACTGGAAGAAATTAGAAATGAAGCCTATGAAAATTCTCGAATTTATAAGGAACGAATGAAGGTATTTCATGATAAAAATATTGTTCGAAAAATTGTTAAACCTTCACAAAAAGTTCTATTATATAATTCGAAATTGCACTTGTTTCCTGGAAAACTTCGTTCCAAATGGAGTGGACCTTTTATTGTTAAAACTGTTTATCCTCACGATGCAGTGGAAATTGAAGATCCCAAAAATGGTAATGTTTTCAAGGTTAATGGACATCGTTTGAAGCCATTTTTTGAGAATTTCAATAATGAACGAGAGTCTACCACTTTGAAGGAGCCTGTGTACAACACTTGATACTTGTTTGTATTTATTGTTATTTGTGTGTTGTCTTTCTTTCTTTGTTGGTTTTCTTTCTCTGCAGTTGTTTCCCGGTCAAGTGGCGGATAACGGTACTCCGTGACTCTTTACGTCGGTTAATTCAGTTTCCCAAAATAACTGAAACAAAAAGAAAAAAAAAACAAACACTTTCTTCTCCTTCTTTTTCTTTCCATGCTTTTCACAATGGATGATATACTTTCTAATTTGCTAAAATATTTTCCTTCTTTTCCTAGAAATGCTTTATTGAAAATTTACCAAGCCAAGTGCGAAAGGTTAAGAATGCTCATGCTTAAAGGAATTCCTGAAGATATACGTTGGATAATTGAAGCAAAAGTTCGATTAGAAGGTGAATTTTCTAATACATTTGTTTCACGTATGCCTGGGCTAGGTAAGAGTTCTTTTGCAAAGAAACGAAGAGCAAAAAGGTTACAAGTTTGTTATAAATGTGCACGTTGGACTTGTAATGCACGTTGTCGTTCTATAGGAATGGTGTCTATAAATCGAGAAGATAAAATACAATTCATAAAGGATGGACTGAGTAGAGAGTCTTTGGATAACATTCTATTGACTCTTGAGACGCATCCTAGTGGATATGTTCAACGTGAAATTCTTAATTTACACACACAATTCCAAAAAGAACGTGGTCGTTATAGTCTTGGGAATCTGACTTTAAAAGACCCTGTTTGCCAATTTATAAGAAAATTGGATGGGAAGCCAATCCTCGACCCATAGAGGGCGTTTAAGCCGTTACTAGACGTAAAACTAGAGGAAGATGTGAGCCACAATCACAACTATTTGTAAATATTAATTTTTTTTATTTTGTATGTTATTAGTTAGTTGTTTTTGCTTTCTTTCTTTCTTTGTTTGTTTTATTTTTCTTGGAGACCACAACATCAAGAGTACAAGCCTCTTCAACTTTTCAGGTAATATCTATACCCTTCTTTTATTTTTATCCTTTAACATTGAGGACAATGCTTAATTTAAGTTGGGGGGTAAGGTATCTTCTTCTCTTTACATTCTTATAAAAAAAAAAAAATTCATTTTCAAGTTTTGTTTTGAATTTTATCATTTAAGTAGACAATTGTCACACCATGTTTCCTAAATTATTTGTTCGAGTTAGCAATAAATGAGGAAACTAGAGTTTGAAGAGTGAAATAAATCTAATTATTGGAAGAATTGCATGCCAAGTAATTTTGTTCCAAGTGAGTTTCGAGCCTATTATTTTTCCTTGGAGAATACCCTTCTTGGCCCACAATTTGTGCATAACCTTGATATTGATATTGATCTCTTGGATTTTCAACTAATACTTAAAAAAAAAAATGTGTTGCTATATTAGAAAGCCCATTAAGCTAGTTGATATGGATAGCTATTTTATTTCTTGAAAAATGATAGAAGGCATTCTTTGATCCGTTTGAGCCTTTCAAGCCTACCTTTTTATGTGTTTTCCCTTAGTAAGCCCTTTGAGCCATTAAATAAAAAAAAAAAATCATTTCTTATCCTATTTACCACATCCAATTCTACTTTTGGATTTCTAACCTATTTCTTTTTGTTATCTACTACCATTTTATGTTTGAGAAGAGTTTACATTTCAAAGAAAAAGATGGTGAAAAAAAAAAAATGAAGAAGTGTTCAAATATATTTATATATCATTGTTTAAAAAATAGAAAAGAAAATAAAAAAATAAAAGTATATAAATTGTTATTCCTTTGTTAGAAAAAAAAGAAACGAAAAAAAAAAGAAAAAAAAAAGTTATTGATGCACCATCTTATTATGCTTAAGATATCTATTTTCTCAAACATATGATTTTGTGTACTCTTATCTCATTTTCTTTTTAGCCTTGTCCCAATCCTGCATTACATCCTAATAAAAGACCTTCTTGATTTTAAGAAATTTTAGTTTGAAATAGATGCTAGTAATAAGGGATGAATAATATAGTATATATAAAAAAAAAAAGAAAAAAAAAAGAGATATTGAGGTATTTTGTTGATTATTCATTTTGATCATTTATCTTTATCCAAAATTTGAAGCCTATATTTTCTTTCAATTGGGATGTGAAATTTGAGTTGTCATTGTTTTATTCTCATTATTCCTTATTAAATTAGTGACATTATCCTTAACTTCATGGGGTATATTTTCTTTTAAAATGTCATTAACATTTGTGATTAGGGGATTGGCATGTGTTCTAACAATAATTTGATTTATGTAACTTTGATGACAAATGTTTTCTTATACTTCTCTAACTTAGACATATAATTGTAGATGATATGGAAATGATTTTTGTCTTACCTCAGTTTTTGTTTATTTTCTTGTAAAATATATATATTTTTTGAGTGAGTAAAAAAAAAAAAAAAATTGTTTACTACATAATTTGCTAGGGACTAGCAAAATGTTAGTTGGGGGGTGTGATAAGTGTCTAAAAGTGTGTTATTTATATATATTTTAGAAGACACTATTACATACTATTTAATTTAAAGTCCCTATTTGTGCAAAAATTATGAATTTCATTGGCACAACTTTAATTTGCATGTTTTTATGATTTAAATCTCAATTACATGTAAATATGTATAATTATATAAGTTGACATGTATATAATACTTATGTAAAATAGTAATGTAGTGTATTTTATACATAGGTGAAAGGTGGCCAAGTTGTAATTGAAAAAAAATGGTCAACATCATATTTCCTATTTGAAGCACTAATTAGTTAAATGGTCATATCTTTGTCTACCCACTTCCAAATATAATGATTTTTGTTTCAAATGGAAGCTGACTCAATTTTTCATAATTTATTTTCAGATGTCATTTTCGATTTTGAAATGATTTACCACCAGATGTTTGAGGCATTACAACAAAACGTGGCCTACCATTTGAAGCCTGGACCTGTGCATATCCTTCGGTATTTTGGACCTAACTCTCTCCACAATGCTCCAATTGGGTTGATTCTTGATTCAAATGAATCTGGAAAGAGACAGCTACAACTTTCATGTTATGGAAAAATTCCAATTCGTGCATCTGGGTGGTTGAAAATAATTATCATTTAAACAGTAGCTGTCAACGTTTCGATTTGAACATGCCTTAATATTTTAAGTGTAACTTTCACTACATAGGTCCAAATACCATGATTCATGAAGCATTGGAAAGATTACTCATGGGGCCATATCTTTGAAGAAGAAACATTTCTCTAATTCGGAGTGGAAGACAGTCAAACATGCTTCGCAATGTGGACGATAATGCTATGATGAAACCTGCCACTTACTTGCATTCACATGTGCGAATTCTCCTTTACCTTGCCTATATAAACCTTGGTTTTGAAAGCTTAAAAGGGGGAAGGAGGAGCTTGTATTCTCAAAAACACTTTCATTTCTTCTTCTTCATATTTTCTTTACTCCATGTATTTCTAATTTCGTAATTAGGGCAAAGGGTGAACTTTTGTGGTTGTATAGTATTGTTCTTTGATCCTTTAGTTTGTTCTTCATTGTCAACTTTCCTTTTGAGTGAGTACTATATTTTGCAAGTATTTTGGTTTGTTAGAAACCTTGATTCATTGTTAACTAAGGGTACATTGAATGCTTGGATGTTTTCTACATATCAAGAGCAAGGCAACCTATGGTTTTTCACTTCAATTCAAAGGTAAGTCTTTTAGTTTCTTTGTGCTTAAATGTTATCCATCCTCCAATTAAGGTTATTTCTTATTTAAATCTTAATTGTGTATAAAAAAAAGGATCAAGAATAATTTCTATACATATCATTAAAATGGATCCCTAATGCCCTAATATTCAATAATAATTAATTTCAAGTTAATAATCAAAATTTCAATCTACTTTCACAATATTTGGACTTTGGACTTTGGACTTGTGGACTTAGTATAACCAATTCCCTGAGGATCGACACTCGGACTTCCGAATCTTTATTACTTGACAAACCTACGCTTGGGTATTACAACCTAAAAATTGTAGCACGTAATTTTCGATCCAAACTCTAAAAAAGGTCATTTACTGACATGACAGGGAGTTGTCCTTTCCAAGGAGCAATCTCCTAAGACCCCTCAGGAGGAAAAGGACATGAAAAAGGTTCTTTATGCATCAGTAATAGGCAGTCTCATGTATGCCATATTGTGTATGAGGCCTGACATTTGATATGCAGTGGGAATAGTCAGTCGTTTCCAATCCAACCCGAGATTGGGTCATTGGATTGCAGTAAAGTATATTCTCAAGTATTTTAGAAGAACGAGAAACTATATGTTTGTTTATTGAGGTGGAGACCTGAACCCTATTAGTTATACTGACTCTGATTTTCAATCAAATAAAGATACTCGAAGGTAGACATTTGGGTCATTGTTCACTCTTGGTGGTGGAGCTATAGTCTGGAGAAGTGTAAAACAATCCAGCACTCCTGATTCAACCAAAACGTTTGAGGGTCACTTAGAGGGCATAGGATTAAGAGACATGTTTCACCTGCTTTAGGGCAAGTAGGAGATTGTTAGGGATAGTGCCCTAAAAGCATGTAATATGTATATTATTTTTGGAGTAAATAAAAATTACATTTCTTTATGCTTAATTATGTTTATATTTAATATCATAAAAATCCTAATTTATTTATGTAATCATAATCTTAATATATATAAGTGTTATATATACAAGAAAATTAAGATTATGGATAATAAACTAAAATAGTCTGTAATAAATTAATTAAAGTTGAGTTCTTTTATTAAACATTATTAGTGCAGTATACTAACATTAAGAATATGATAATTATATTCGGACTGTCAATATAACGACATCATGGTAAGACAATTTATATAATATGATTATATAGGACTAGACTAGACATAATTTGAATTCTCATATAAATTCTGTTACTAACTGAGAATTGAAACAATGTCAATAGATGATCATACGTAGATCAATCTTAATCATGAATAGTTATAAACTCTTATTTATGTTATTGAATTTTTTGAGTTACTTGTTAAGATTTGTTCTACGAACAAGATCAACACTTGTATCTTGAAAATTTAATGGGATAAATAGTTAGGAATTTAATATACAGATATGGAATCTATTTCTTCCTATTGAAATTCAGAAAGATGGTTCTCTTAAGTGTTAATTTTGAAATTGAACAGTTTAAACGCTCAATTTATAACTGGTTTGTAAATTAACTGTTCAATGGTGAATTAATAGAACTTAAGAATAAAGATATAATTAGAAGGGGAAACGAAAAATTGACCTAACTCTAATTATGAACCATATATAGAGGGTTGAATTGCATGTAGTAATTTTATCAATGGATTGCTCAAAATTTTTTGAGTAAAATATATTTATAATTTTAAGAGTTCAATTCTAAATTTTTAGTAATATAATATTGGAATTAATAAATTGAATTAATTAATTAAAGAGTTTAATTAATTATCTAAATTTATTGAAGCTTGAAATTGTAAGTCCATAGGTCCCTAATACCGCCTCTTATATCAGTATAATAAATAAGGCAATGGATAAAATTATTATACTAAATATTTGTATGTCCATAAAAAAATTGTTTAGAATACGTGTTTTAATTTGGATTTAATTAATTAATTAGTAAGTTATTTTAAGATCAGTATCTTTCATTAGTATCCAAATAATTTAATTTGAGAAATTAAATGGATAAATTCTCATAGAGATATTTATCCTCTTTATCATTTATTTTGAACTAATTCGAGTTTTACATCTACTATAATTGGTTTTACAAATTTAATTAATTAAGAAAAGTTATTAATTAATTAATTTTATTTTAATTGAAATTATTTTAGTTAAAATATTACTTCTATTAGGAGATTTCTTACATATTTAGTTAATTAATAAATGTTATTAATTAATTAAATTAATTTGATTATATTATAATTAAATTCTTTTAATTAAAATAGAAGTCATATAAAATAAATATAAAAGGGTGAAAAGCCTAAGAGAGGTAAAAAGAAAAAAAATATATTTTTTCTTTTAACGTGTACTATAAAGAAAAACAAGTTTTTTCTAAAAATATCATTGTATTACAAAAGAAACTTATTCTTCTTTTTACGGCTATTGTTGGAGGATTAGTTTAGGAACCATTGATAAAGGAAAACCTGCAGTAAAAGTATTTTAAAAGCATAAAAAGGTACATTTTCTATTCCTTCCTTTTGTATATATATTAAAATCTTATACTTTTATAAATTTTGAATCTGTTTTGACTTAATTTTTTGCAATTTATTCGATAATAATTTTCAACAATATATCCTTTGATTTTAATGAATGTTTAGGGTTTTGAGTATTATGATTGGATTTTTATTTGAGAAAAAATGAATTTATACTTGTTATCACATTAATTTTGTCCATGTTAATGGTAATAAAATTTTATTTCATTGTCAAATAGTAGAAAAGAGAGAACAAAGGGAAAGAGAATGAGAATATCTAAAAAATAAGAATTTGAATTAGTCTTAAATTACCCTTTCATGTTTTGACATAGTTGTTAGAATATCTAAAACATAAGTTCACAAAGGAAATTGTTGACTCTCCATAAAGCAAACAATCTCCTCCCAGCAATTGTCATGGTGGGACTCGAACCTTTGACGTTACTTTGATACCACTTATTAAGATCAAACACTTATCACTAGGTCAAAAGTTAGTGCTTTTAATTAAGGTGCATCATATTTCCTTTAAATTTTGGTTGATTATTATTACAATTATCAATAATAGTATAAAGCCCTACTACTAAGTGATAGACAACCATGAGAGGTTTCGCAATTCACACATAATATGTATGTGTACCTATGGATAAATTTCATTAAAAATCAATGTCACGTGAATGGGTCCTCTCACAATGTCCACGTGGCTACAAGTCCACAAGGGTAATAGCTAGTCTCATGTAAGGCCAATAATAATAATAGTCTATTATGTTCGGCTAACTAAAGAACTATTTTACTCTTAGGCTTCAATTTTTTTTTCAAAAAAATGACAAAATATGTGTAGATAAAATATTATTTATTCTTTAAATTAATTATTTTTTAGATATTATACTTTATTCCCTGAATTTTGAAAAAACTCACATACCTCTCTAAATTTTAGAAAAAGTTTAGATATCCATTAAGTTTTAAAAAACGTTAACATACCTCCTGAAATTACTATTTATATTTTAATTTGACTATTTTATTCTTATACTATTAAAAATATCTAAAATATAATGTCTTTATTTTTTTATTATATAATAACCAATATAATTTTATTATAACATTTAAATTTAAAAATTATAATAATTTTTTTACCCTTATTTATTTCTTTCCAAATTTTGAATAAATTTTGAATGAAAAAAATAATTAAGGATCCAAATATTATTATACTTTATAAATTTAAATGTTAGAATAAAATTATATTGGTTATTATATAATAAAAAAATAAAGACATTATATTTTAGATATTTTTAATAGTGTAAGGGTAAAATAATCAAATTAAAATATGAATAATAACCGTAGGAGAATACGTTGACTTTCTCTATAAACTAAGAAGATATCTTGTCTTTCTCAAAATTCATGAGGATATATTGACTTTTCCTTGAAAACTTAGGGGTAAAGTACAATATCTCTTTTTTTTAATACTTTTTTATTCTCTTTCTCTGTCTTTTCTCTACCAAATATCTCCTCATAATTTATTTTTTCTCCATCAAATCTCTCCCACATTCTTAACAAATTTACGATCAATCTTTGCAAAATCTCCACTAACGGCTATCGCAAGACCACTAAAGGTAGCAACATGGCAATCGTGAGAGCACAAGGGTAACTATGCAAACTAACTCATGCAACTGTATGGTAGCTATATGACTATCGATAGCAAATGTGTGGTTTCGTGGCCTTTTAGTTATAGATATTGATTGTTTTTATTGAGTCAATTTATAATACCGCCTATTTTATAGATGTCAAAGAGTTATGAATTTTTAAGATTTAAACTTTAAATTTTAGATTTTGAATTTGATTTTTAAGAATAAGACTTTAGATATTGATTTTAAAGATTTAAGTTTAAGAATTATTTAAGAAATAAAAATTGAGACTTTATTGATTTGATTTTTAAGTTTTAGCCTTTGATTTCAATAAGGATAGAAATGTTAATTTTTAGGGTTATTTTCAGCCATGCCTCTATATTAGATATAGACCAATTGTTGTGAAAGTCATGACTCCACTTCCAAATAACAATAAAATAACTATTTTACCCTTATTTTAAAAATAAAAAAGAATAATAATATCTTAGTCCCTAAACTTTGGTATAAAAAATAAATCAAAACATACTTTAGCTAATTGTAATATTTTAGTCCCTAACATTATTTTTGTCTTCCATCCTTTGCCACCCTTGTTCTATCTTTTTTTCAAACACAAATTTTTCAAAATTATATCAAAAAATCTACCAATGAATGCCATAATAACCCATCCAAGAAAATCCCTATAATCTTTGTTATTGTTTGTTTTCAAAAATCGTTGTTATTGTTATTTTTGGTGATCTAGAACTTTTTACTATAGTGAAATTGTGATTTTTTATGTTGTAGAGAAAAAGTCAATTACACCTTAAAAATTCTAACGAATAGTGACAAATGTAACGATATGACTAAAATTAAAATATTAAAATTGGCCAAAATATATCTTGATTTGTTATTTTATCAAAATTTATGGACTAAAATATTATTATTCCTTTTATTTTTAATTAAAATAGGGGTAAAATTGTTATTTTATAGTTATTTGGGGTAGAGTTTTGTCTATATTTGATATATGTCGATAAATATAGAGGCAAGGCCGAAAATAACTCTATTTTTTAAATGCAAATCTTTGGCTATAGGATCTAGCACTTCACTTCTCATTATTGTGTTTTCTTCTTTCAACTTCTATTTTTCATACATTTCTTTTTATTATGAGTGCTTTTATTCTATTATCTTGGAAAAAGAATTCCTAGTTGTTTCTCGTTGTAGTATAGGTGATATTATGGTTGAACGTAGAAATATAGTGTTTTTGCTGCTATTTGAAATAAGTAAATTTGTGCATAATATATATTTTTTTTTAGAAAAAGCTTACAAAATGAAATATTGTTATATAAGCATGTGAATGACTTCATGAAATTATTTTTTAAATAAAAATTATATTTTATACTTTAAAAATATTTATAAATAATTTACAAATTATTTATAACTGTTAAATATTCTATATGAGATGTAAATGAAAATGATTATTGATTATATTATACATGAAAAAAGTTGATTGTATTAAACATACTACTTGGTGATTAAACTCTGAAATGCTTTGTATAGTTTTGATCATATACTGCGAGACATGAGTTAATAATGTTTAATGATTTAAATAAATGCTTATAATTATGCTTACATGTCTTTGAAATATTTTAAAATGTTATAGTTTATGTATACATGTTCTTAGGGCAAATGACTTTTAGACCTCTGGTTTTGAAATAAATGTCAAGTATATCCCCAAGCCAAAAATATTTGTCAGTAAAATTCCTTACGTTAAATTTTTTTGTCTTTGTTATAGTTGGGTAAAATGGTACATTTATACATTATTTGAAGCAAATAAAATAATAAAATCAAATAAAAATCATGTAACAGTAAGCAAAGTGAAATAAGTTTTAGATGGAGAAAATCTTAGCTATCTATATGATATGTTGAAATCGCGACCATCCATCTCCATTTTCGAAACTATTCAATCATAATTGACTAAATCGGTTGTAGTATGTCAAAATAATTAATTTAGGAGCAAATTGAAGGTGTTGTTATGATTATTGTCCATCAACAGAGGTAAAGGTTTATGGGATTTTTTTTTAAATATAAACTTCATGTATAATCAAAGTTTTTAAGGGTAAAAAATCGTAAAATTTGTTCCTAATATTATTGAAATGTAACACTTATCCAAAAAAAGAAAGACCCTAAATGTATGTTTAATCGATGAGCCATGTTTTATGGGTTTCTGCTCTATTTTACATGTACTCTTTTAAGTTTAAGTTTGAAAATAGGTTGTTGAATATGTGTTGGAAATGTATTGTAAATGCATATTTTATGTATTAGAATGAATGTTGTTGTTGAATATAGGTTACAAATGCATAGCTTCATAATTGTATGTACGTACATTGGTGAAGCCTCTATTTTTGGTTTATGCTAAAACATTTGGTGAATATTATTATGTTTTTGAAATGCATGTCTTATTGGTTGGCTTGTGATGTCAATGGTACAAAAAGGGTCTTTCTTGATAGATAATATTTGTTAAAAAAGATACTTTGTGACAATAGTTTTCTATCAAGGAAGGTCCACTCATTAATTATTAATAACAATCGCACGTCGTTGTTTCATCACAGAAGCATAATCTGCCACAATTTTGTGATATATAATTATCACGAATTTATGATAGATTTTGTTGTTATCGCAAATTTATCAAGAATTCTCAATCTAATATTATCACAAAATTCCCAATTCTTTTTGCATTCAGGTTTTCGATTTTCCTATTTTTATGATTTTTTATTCGATTTTTTTATATGAACGGCTTTTTGTTTCTCAGTTTTTTTAATTTTTGATTTTTATTTTCATTTGTTTCGTTTTTTTTATTGTTATTTTCGGTCATTTATTTCATAATTCTATTAATTTTTGTTTAAAAGTATTATTGACCAATATAAATAAAATAAAACACTAAATAATAAAATAAAATTACAATAATATTATTATAAATATTAACTATAATTTTACATAAAATCTAGTATTTCAACATCCTAATCTACAAACATCCAAATCCAAAAATAAAAATTATTTTGTATGAACCATATTCGATCTAGGTAAAATTCTATGAGAAAAAGCTCAACCATGAGATAATTAACAAAGGAACATTCTTTTTGCATGAACTGAGCAACTGCAAATGCAAAATCTTGAATTGGACCACCAAACTCGGTGAACCTTCACACAAAAGAAAGAATTTAACAAGTGAATAATCATTTTATAGTAAATTTTTAATTTTGCAGCAAGAACTTGAAATCTTAGATATATAGTAGCGAATCCCTTAATTCATAGTTAAAAGCATGCCAAAAAACATAACATACAAATTGACAACAGACAACAATGTTTTATCTACTTATTAAAAAGTTTAAAATTCATGAGAATATAGCCCACTGTTCGGGTTTTAAGAAGTACCAGAGATTAAGCTAAATGTATTCCATGATCTTGTAATAACTTTACCACCATCCTTTGCTTTGTTCAACTTAACCACCACTTGAAAACATCACTATGAGTTGCTCAATTCTAAAAATTTAAGTATGGATTTTGTAGAATGTAAGATTATCATACTTTTCTAGTTTCTTCCCCAATGATTGTGGAGGCAATAGATGCACTAAACAACAACGGATGTCATGTCAATAAAGCTTAATATAAAATTACCTAAATGTTTTTGAGATTTTGTGGAGGCTATGGCCAATGCTCCAACAAATTCCAAGCTTATATAAAAGATAGAAGAATTAGAGAACTATAGAAAATGGCAAGAAATTTTGATAAATATGTGATTGAAAATATTTAAATATTAAATTCTCTTAAAAATAAAGTTTCAATTTATGTAATGAATGAATAAGAATGATTTACTAAATTAATTATCAATGTAGATAAGAAATAACACCATGTCAATATTCAGCAAATTAGCTACACAAATTTTCTTTGTATCATATAAAATCCTATGTTGATTGGCAAACTGATCAATTGAATAAAAATTGAAAGTAGAAAATGAGAGTGGTTATCGAGATTATAAAAAGCAATTAATCTATTCCCTTAAATAGCTTCAATTAATTAGTGTACACAACTACAAGTATATAATGCATAATGTAATAGAAATTACATTATATATGTGCCGAGTGCAATCTAAATACTAGATTCAAACTATTATTATTAACGTTGAATTGCTGAAAATAAAAGAGTGTTGCAGGAAATATTAGTGACTAAATATTGACGTAATAGAAAAGTAAATTAAGAATAATATATATATTTTCAAGAGAGAAAATCAGTTGGGAGCTGAAAAAATCACCAATGACTTTAATAAACGCAGAGAAAAATGAGCTAATTAAATGAGAAAACAAAGGCATAAAAATAGTAGTCTTTTTATTCATTATTAGTTCAATGTGACTTATGTGATAAGCCCACCCAACAAAGCTTGTTCCAGCAATTTTTATAAATCAATAATTGCCGAAAAAGATGGAAATTCTCAAGCAAGAGAACATATAATACCATCTCGCTTTTTTAGGGGGAAAAATTAACTTTTACAAAACAAAGGCATGAAACTTATAAGAAAAATACAAGAGAGACAAAAAAGATGTAGATTTTAATTTAGAAGGATTAATTCTATATAAAAACTCTTTTAAAAAGTGAATCAAAACTGTAAACAGTGGAGCATACAGTTCTTCCAAGGAACTAATGCACCTAAAAGTTCATAGATTAAGTACAAAAGACAATTGCATTAACTTTGACATAGAAAGATTTCATTGGTGCACTTGTTTGTTCTACAAATAAGTTCAACAACCAAAAAATAGAAACAAAGAAAAGAAAATCTTATTAACATGAAACCAAGCATTGATAAAGAAAAATGACACAAAAAGTTTATGTGAGAAGAAAAAGACGAGGAATTCAATAAACTCCCTTAACATCATCAATTATAATCAAGAAGACAAGAATTCTCAGTTGACAAGAACCCCTCTTGAAATGACCTTGACAGTTAATTCAATAGAAATGTTGAAAGTAAGGATACAAGTATTCTTTAAATCCAAAATACTGACACAAAAGCCTCATCTAAAGAACCAATTTGTGTTCTATTCGTTGATAAAAAATCAATAAAATCTTTCATTAATAAAAAAGTAGAATGCAAAAAGAGAAAAAATATATATATATAAGCATTAAATTTGAGCAAAGAGAAAAGAAAACAAGCATACCAGAGTAGTCATTAGCAAGAGGAATTGTAACGCCATACAACTTCCTTCCTCTGAAATGTGCTTCCTCCACACTTAATCCATCAACCTCAATCCCTATAAATGAAACACCAAAAACAACAGATTACTACAAACATATATATACAAAGAATTACATTTACCCATGGGTTTGGGTTTGAAATAGTTAGAAATGGCACAATGACCGTCGTATTTGGTGCAGCAAGGAAGCTGGTGAACCTGACCCCTGAGAGTTAACTCTAAATTTTCATTGTCATTGCTTTGGCTCAAATTTATGCTCCATATCGTACCTTCTCCTTCCATTATTTCCCTTTTGATTGCCTCACAATAACCCTAACCCTAACTCTTTGCCTGTACCAAATTGAAACGCCCTTTTCTCTTTTTCTTCCCTTTTCTTAGAAAACAAGCTCAATCACATTCGTCCTTTCGCAACACAAAACCTTAAAAACCACAAATATTCACGATTCCTACAAATACCAATAAGAACTGGTTATGAACAACAAACGCACTTCGTAGGTAATTAAAATTTTAGAATCAATAAAAGAAATTAAGATGAAAACAATGACTAGAAGAATGCGCAACACAGAAAGTTGAGAACATTATGAGATGGCAAAAAGAAGAGACAGAGAGTTTTGTATGTCGAATTGTAAGTCTTCAACATCAAGTTTGATTCAAGCAGATTTTCTCGAATAAAATAAACAGAAAATTTCACTAGTTTGGCATAACAAACATAAATAATGACATCATTTTTATCCTTTCCAATTAGCTTGTATGGTTTACATTATCCAAACGACGCTATTTGACCGATAACCTTTTTAACTGTTCTCTCACGAGCTATATGTCACAAAATGTTGACATTCTTTTATCAAGAAATTGCCTAAAACATATCATAGTTTTGGCTGGCAGGTTCTTGATAGTTATATAATAAGCGCTTGTGACAAAAGCCAATTTTGTCATGAACCCTTCTATCAAGAAAGGCCATTTTTGTAGTAGTGTGTAAAAAAAGTCACTAATGATATGTTTGGATTGTTTTGCATGTTTGTTAATGAGGTTATGGATTGACTGTTCATATTTTTGTGAACGAGTCTTTGTAGTTTGTTGTCTATGTTATTTGTGTACATAATGTAGTAAATTATTGTCATATTCATAGGGTGATGGTGTGGATATGTTGTGATTGTGGTTGCCCGGGGATTATAGTGAACATATGGCAAGATTTTTGGAGAAGATTATGATATGAGATTAACGTAGACTACATAAATTTGGTCACTATTCACAAAAAGGTTGAGTGAGGAAGTCTATGATAAAGAACTAACGCTAGGGGAGAGTTTAGGACTTTAGTTGTTGTGCTTAGGAATATGTAAAAACTAAGATTACTACTAACATAGAGTTGTCATACATGATCATAAGGTAGGACTAGATGGAGTCGTATGACATGGAGATTCAAGTGGACTATTTGCCTTTAAGGGTTATCACCTTCTATATAAATTAATAATCAACAACCTGAAGACCCTGCCCCGAATGTTTCTACTACAACCAAAAGAAAGCCTTTTGAAAGTCACATAAAAGCCCACATAGCAACTTAGACAATAAAACACGCAGGTCTATATACACTCTTAAACGAAAACCTATTTCTAGGCCTACCCCATCCTACGGCGTAGAAACACGATCATAATCCACACAAATTTATTCCCAAGTTGAAAAACCAACACAAACTATAGAAAGAAAGGAGTGAGTAACCAAATAACCACTAGCAATATATCCCTGTTGGAGATGTTGATGATGAGGAAGTTAGGTGGGTTGATGATTAGACAAACAATGTATAGATGGTGAAGCTACAATTTATCAGAATGATGAATAAGCTATAAGTGATAACATTGATTACTAACTATCTAACTATAACAGTGATGATAGAGAATATGGATTGTTGTCATCTTCAGATGAAGAAGTTAAAAACAAGAAAGGGTTAGAAAAGACTAAGGTAATAGGTAGGAGAATATGTAGGAGATGACCTAATGGAGAAGTAGATCATGAATTTTCCTCTATTGATTCATTCAGGGCAGAGATTAAAGAGTATGTATGGAGGGAAGGGTTTCAACTTCTAAGGAAGAAAAATGAGAAGAGAAGGTTTATAAAGATGTGTATACATCCAGGTTGCCCATGGAGGATTCATGCAGCTCTATACAAGGGTGGCCTCACATTTATTCTTAAGTAGCTAAATGATAAGCATGATTGTTTTGGTCACAACAAAAACATGGATAAAACTAAGGAATGGATATCTCAATAATTCTAAGAAGCTCCCAGTTACAACCTCATATGGGTGTGGAAGCAATAAAAGATGAACTTGCACATAAGTTTAGAGTACATGTGCAGAAAAAGAAGTTGTATAAGGTAAAGAAAAAGGCTCTATTCAGAACAAGTGGAGACTTTACATTGTCTTATACAAAATTGTCATCATATGCCAAAATTATAATGCATAGAAAGCTTGATGCAATAGCCAAGGTAGGAAGGCATTGTAAAGTTATCATTGCATTAGACACTAAGTTTTGAGGTGTTGCAGGAAGCGAATAAAATATTTGTGGTTGATTTATAGAAATAGAAATGTGACTATAGCGCATATCAATTTGCTAATTATATAGATAAAAATTTGAAGGAAGCATATCTAACCACTTACCAACAAATGATTAAGCCTCTCCTAGATTACAGTTTCTAGTCCCAAATGAAGGATTTCTAATTTGAGCCATCTGAAGTGGTCCTAAAAGTTGATAAACCTAAATTAAATAGGAGAAGAGAGGCAACTGAGCAACAACAACCAAAAGCCAATCTCTAAATATAGCTTGTGCAAGCAAATTGGAGATAATTGGTTGAATTTTAAGTATTCTATTTCACCAATAAAATCCAAAAACTTACTTCATATTTAGAATTGCACAAAAAAGACTATTCATCTCAAAGGGGTCTACGAAAAATTCTGAAAAAATGCCAACGTCTCCTAACTTATTTGTCAAAGACAAATAAAGTACGTTATAAAAAATTAATTAGTCAGTTGAATATTCAAGAGTCAAAAAATGTTAATTAAAAAAAATTGAATTATTTGATTTATTCGATTTTGAATCTTGATGAACTTCTTAGCACTTTCAACAATTCATGTAAGAATGAATAGAGGAAAAATCTATGAGTATACTAGCTACAAGAAAAGACTTTATAATAGTCAATATGGGACCTCACCACCCATCCCACTGGGGTGGGCAGTTCTTGTTGGGATTCTAAAACCCCACTCAAACTCAAAATATTTAATTTAAATCCAACCCCAGTCTTCACCTAGCCCGGGTTTTGACTCAGCTCTAGTCTTTACCCAGCTCGAGTGGAGATAGGTTTTAAATCCAGACTCTAAGTCCCAAATTTAATTAATAAAAAATTTTAGATCTTGTCGAATTTCAAAAAATCTTACCCGAATCTATATAAATCTATATAAATATATAAATATATATATTGTTGTGATTATGAAAATCAATGTGGATTCTACATGTTATGATTATACAGGTCAATATGGATTCCACGTATCTAGCATTATCATAAAAAATATCAAATAGATCATATTGTAAAATAATATAAAGAACTCTCATTTCACAACTATAAATAGACCCCTCCTCTTAATGAAATGTATCAAAAATTCATACTGGTTTCCTGTCTCATTTTCTCTTTTATAATTGCATCCTTATATTAGCAGAAATTATATCTCGAGCCTATAAGTTTTACTAATTATATTTTTGAGCTAATAGTTTCACAATACATTATCAGCACGAGTTATTAATTGAGGTACAAAAAATATTTATTTCACTCTTTATTTTATTTTGTTAATTAATACTTTTATATTATATTGTTCCTATTATATTTGTTATTACATAACTATCTTTATAAGTATGCTCTGTGATTGCCACTATGATGGAACTTTTACAACAGAAAATAAAGATAGTGTATTATGTTATTATCTGTAATATTGTCCTTATGAATATACTCTGTGGTTTCCATTAATTGGATCTTCCACAATAGAAAATAAGGATAATATATTATATTTTATGATAACATATTTAGTATTGATTTTAATGATAATTTCAACATTTACTCGAGTTATGTTATTACATATTATCGCAACTTGAAGATTGCAAAGCAAATGATGAATAAAGTGTGAAATTCTAAATATGCAAAATATAATTTACATAAACCTTAAGTTTTATGCGTAATTTATGTTTAATTTTAATACTAATATCACCTTTATTTTTTTTTAAAATAGATCATTTTAAATGGCTAATCTCACACATTTGCAAATCCCTGCTTTTGATGTATCAGGAAGCAATTATTTATCATGGGTTTTGGATGCAAAAATGCATCTTTAAGCAATGGGCTTGGAAAATACAATCAAAGAAGCAAACCAATCATCCCAACAGGATAAAGCAAAAGTCATGATTTTCCTTCACCATCATTTGCACCAAAGTTTAAAAGCTCAATATTTAACGGTTGAAGATCCACTAGTTATGTGAAAAATTTTGAAAGAAAGATATGATCACCAAAGAGACATTTTTCTCCCAAAGGCAAGACATGAATGGATGAATTTAAGACTGCAAGATTATAAAAATATTGCTGAATACAACTCTGATATATTTAAATCACTTCACAGCTGAATTGTGCGGAGAAGAAATTACTGAGCATGATATGTTATAGAAACCTTTCTCTACATTCCATGCATCTAATATGATTTTACAGCAACAATATTGTGAACGGCGCTTTAATAAATATCCAACTAACTCTATACCATTCCTTGATGCGAATGGAAATATATACGACAAAAATAGACGTGGTAGGGGGAATAAAAATGGGTATGGTTATTGCCCTCGTGGTGGTCATACGTTTTTTGCATGGCGAAATAATCAAAAGAAATATAACCACCATAAGTGGAATGTTTATGAAAAGCATAATGATAATCACAATATCGCAAGAATAATGATACTTGCAGGAGATGTGGACTTAAAGGTCATTGGTCATGTGTATGCCATAAACACATGAAAAATAAAGGAAAGAATGTGGAGATTAATTTTGTTAATGAATCAAATCCCATGGATTTTGATGTCTCTGATTTCTTTGAACATGAAAACATAAAGCATTTAATTGGTGATGGAAATGTCCATACCAATTAGAATTTAGATGCTTTTATTTCCTATTCCTTATCTAATTATTTTGTATTTTTTTGTATGTTTATATTTCTTCTAATTTAGAATGTATTTCTATTTGTGAAAGAACGTTGAAATTAATAAATGATCTCTTTCAAAGATTGGGGATGTATATATGGCTGATAATGCAACTACGCACACTATCCTTTGAAACAAGAATTATTTCTCAAAATTAAAAATGATTCAAGGAAAGGTAAATTCCATATCAGGTCCTCCAGACCTTATTGAAGGCTCCGAAAGAGCTCTAATCCTATTAGCAAGTGGGACTAAATTATATATATAATGCTTTATATTCAAGCAGATCCAATGGAAATCTGCTTTGTTTTAAAAATATTCGCATAAAATGAATATCATATTGAGACTTTAAATGAGAATAATACAAAATATCTGTATTACTTTTGATGTCTTAGGAAAGAAATGTACGTTAGAAAAGCTTCGAGCATTATCATCCATATTGTAATATACAATTATAAATATAATTGAAAGCTACACAATAATGAACTAGAAGTTTATTGATTCAAAAATGTCTATGTTATGGCAAGATCGTCTTAGTCACCCTGGAACCATAATTATGCGTAGAATTGTTAAGAATTCTCATGGACATCTATTAAAGAACCAGAAGATTCTTTTGTCTAATGAAAATATGTGCACCACTTGCTCACAAGAAAAATTGGTAGTTAAATCATCCCCTTCTAAAATTGGTTTTGAATCTCCGTCATTCTTACAAAGAATTCAATGAGATATTTGTGGGCCGATTCACCCATTTAGTGGACCATTTTGTTATTTTATAGTCTTAATTGATGCATCTGCTCGATGGTCACATGTATATTTGTTATCTACACGTAATACTGTATTTGCTAGATTGCTTGCACATATTATAAAGTTAAGGGCACATTTCCCTGATCACTCAATTAAGAGTATACGCCTGGATAATGCTAGTGAGCTTACTTCTAAAGTATTTGATGACTATTGCACATTAATGGGGATTGATGTTGAATATCCAGTTCCACGTGTTCATACTCCAAATGGATTGACTGAGTCACTTATTAAAAGACTCCAGGTAATTGCTAGAACTATACTCTTACGTACTAAATTACCAATTTCTGCATGGGGTCATGCTATTTTATATGTTACAACTTTAATTCGGCTTAGACCTACTGCAGATCATTAATATTCCCCACTACAATTTGTATTTGGTTATCCACCTGATATATCCCATTTACGCACATTTGGTTATGCTGTGTATGTTCCTATAACACTTACACAATGTAGTAAGATGGGACCTCAACGTTATTTAAGGATTTATGTTAGTTATAACTCACTTTCTATTATCAAATATCTTAAGGCCTTAATAGGTGATTTATTTATTGCACGGTTTGCAGATTGTCACTTTAATGAGACAACTTTTTCACTGTTAAGGGAAAAGAAAATGCCTCCTGAAGTAAGGCATACAATTTCTTGGAAAACACCTACTTTATCTCATTTTGATCCTCATACTAATCAATATGAAAATGAAGTACGAAGGATAATGCTGTTAGGGATAATGCCCTAAAAGCATGTAATTTGTACATTTTTTTAAATAAATAAAATTAGCATTTCTTTATATTTAATTATACTTATTTTTAATATCAGAAAAATCCTAGTTTATTTATATAACTATAATCTTAGTATATATAAATGTTATATATACAAGAGGATTAAAATTATGGATAATAAACTGAAATAGTTCGTAATAAATTAATTAAAGTTGGGTTCTTTAATTAAATATTACTAATATGGTCTACTAACATTAAGAATGTGATAGTTTTATCCGAACTGTCAATATAGTAATATCACGGTGAAGACACTTTATATAATATGATTATATAAGACTGGACTAGACATAGTTGGAATTCTCATATAAATTCTGTTACTAACTGAGAATTCAAACAATGTCAATAGATGATCATATGTAGATCAATCTTAATCCTGAATAATCATAAACTCCTATTTATATTATTGAGTCTTTTGAGTTACTTGTTAAGGTTTGTTCTAAGAACAAACTCAAAACTTGTTTCTTGAAGATTTAATGGAATAAATGGCTGAAAATGTGACATACATATATGGAATCCATTCCTTTCTGTTAGAAATCAGAAAGATGGTTATCTTAAGTGTTAATTCTTGAATTGAATAGTTTGAGCGCTCAATTTATAACTGATTTATAAATTAACTGTTCAATGGTGAATTAATGGAACTTAAGGATAAAAATGTAATTAGAGAGGTCAAACAGAAAATTGACTTAGCTCTAAATTATGAATCGTTTATGGAGGGTTGAACTGCATGTAATGATTATATCAATAGACTGTGCAAAGTTTTCTGAGTAAAAAATATATCTATAATTTCAAGAGTTCAATTCTAGATTTTTAGTGGAATAATACTGGAATTAATAAATTAGATTAATTAATTATCTAAATTTATTGGAGCTTGAAATTATAAGTCCATAAGTCCCTAATACCACCTTTTAAGATCAGTGCCATAAATAAATACAATGGATAATATTATTACACTAATTATTTTTATGTCCAGAAAATAGTTTTATGGAATATGTTTTTTAATTTGGATTAATTAATTAATTAAGAATTAATTAATAAGATATTTTAAGATAAATATCTTTCATTAATATCCAAATAATTTAATTTAAGAAATTAAATGGATAAATTCTCATAGAGATGTTTATCCTCTTTATCGTTTCTTTTAAATATTAATTTTGAATTAATTAGAGTTTCACTTCTACTAAAAATTGTTTTACAAATTTAATTAATTAATAAATGTTATTAATTAATTTATTTATTTTAATTGAAATTATTTTTAATTAAAGTAGAAGTTGTATAAAAGAAACATAAAGGGTGAAAACCTTAGGAGAGGTGAAAAAAAAATATTTTTTCTTTTAACGTGTATTTTAGAGAAAAATTAATTTTTCTCTAAACCACCATTGTATTAGAAAAGGAGCTCATTCTTCTCTTTACGGCTATTGCTGAATGATTGGTTTGGAAATCATTGGTGAAAGAAAAACTACAGTAAAATTATTCTAACGGTATTGAAAGGTAATTTTTCTATACTATCTTGATTTTTTATTAAAACTGTATACTCATATAAATTTTATAATTTTCTGACTTAAATTTTCGCTGTTTATTCGATAAAATTTTCCAACAAGTGGAACTTCAGCAGATAGCAAATCAGTTGCCAAATGCATTTACTGATGCTGCAAGAGTGTCAAAATCATATATATCAACTGCTAATATACTAGCCCGTGTAATTGTTCCTGAAGAACAATCTAATCAAAAGGCAGCCAATGAATCATCTATTATACACGAGAAGCGTGGTAGACCAATTGATTCGAAAGATATTGTTCCGTGAAAAAGACGATTGAAAAATTAGGATTCTATTGAAAATAATGCTCGAGCAATTAATAGATTTGTAATTTCTAAATCATTAGCTCCAGAAGAGCTGATAGCCCCTAAAAAAGCACATGTCCCTGAAGTGACACAAGCTCCTAAAGAAGCATTAGCCCCTGAAGAGGCGCAAGTCCTAGAAGTGACATAAGCTCCTAAAAAAGCATTAGCCCTTGCAGTGGTAGAAAAATCTCGAAATGAGAAAAAGTCTACAAATTATGCATATACACATATACTATGGGATCGCAATAAAATCGTTGTCAGCAACGTATTTTCATTTACAGTAGCTATTAAAATTATGAAAGATGATTACGATCCATAGACTATAAATGAACTTAGATAGAGGCACGATTGGCTTCAATGGAAAGAAACAATTCAAGCATAATTGACTTCTCTTGCCAAACATAAAGTATTTGGACCTTTGGTCCTAACACCTGAAGATGTCAAACCCGTTGGATACAAATGGGTATTTGTAAGGAAATGTAATGAGCACAATGAAATTATCAAATATAAAGCACAATTAGTCGCTCAAGGTTTTCTCAAGACTTGGAATTGATTTTGATGAAACATATTCTTCTGTGATGAATGCTATTACGTTTCGATTCTTGATAAGTTTGGTAGTTTCTAAAAAACCTTATATGGGTTTTATAGATGTGATGACAGCATATTTAAATGGGCTACTTGATGCATATATTTATATGAAAATTCCTGAAGGATTCAAAATGCTTGAAGCATTTAAATCAATGGATCATAACTTGTATTTAATTAAGCTACAACGATTCTTATATGGCTTAAAATAGTTTGGGCATATGTGGTATAATCGCTTAAACGAATATTTGATCAAAGAAGGATATGTTAATAATCCTATATGCCCATGTGTATTCATAAAAAAAATAGAGTCGGGATTCGCCATTGTAACAGTTTATGTCGATGACATGAATTTAATTGGAACTCCTGAAGAGCTCCTAAAAACTACTGAATACCTGAAGAAAGAATTTGAGATGAAATATATGGAAAAACAAAACATTGTCTCAACCTACAAATCGAGCACAAGTTTAACGGCGTCTTTGTCTATCAATCTGCTTATGTTGAGAAGACTCTAAAACGTTTTAATATGGATAAAGCTCATCCCTTAAGTACTCCCATGGTTGTTCGGTCTTTCGATCCTAAGAAAAATATATTTTGCCCAAAAGAAGATGATGATAAGATACTTGGTCCAAAAGTACGATATCTGAATGTAATCGGGGCATTATTGTATCTGGCACAATGTACTAAACCAGACATAGCATTCTCTATCAATCTACTTGCTAGATTTAGTTCTACACCTACTCGACGACACTGGAATGGCATCAAATATATTTTTCGTTACCTTTATGGAACAACAGATTTGGGGTTGTTTTATTATAATGTACCAACGAAAAATTCAGGGCTTATTGGGTAGATATTGGTTATCTTTCTGATCCTCATAAAGCCCGATCACAAACTGTTTATGTTTTCACATATACTGGTACAACAATCTCTTGGCGATCTATGAAACAGACTCTTGTTGCCACCTCCTCTAATCATTCTGAAATTTTAGCATTACATTCAGCAAGCAAGGAATGCATATGGTTGCGTTCCATCATTCATCATGTTCATAGTACATGCGATCTATCTTCTACTACATGTACTCCAACTATAATATATGAAGATAATGTTGTTTGCATTGCACAAGTTAGAGAAGGATATATCAAAGGGGACAGAACAAAACATATATCGCCAAAAAGTTTCTATACTCATGAGCTCCAAGAAAGCAACCAGATAGATGTCAAGTAGATATGCTCAAATGAGAATTTCATCGATCTTTTTACCAAAGCATTGCCTACATCGACTTTTGAAAAGCTAGTTTATAGTATTGACATGCGTCGACTTCACAAACTATCTAATTGATATAAGTTTTATTGAGGGGGAGTTCTTATTAAGGAGAGTTTCTTATTAGGGGAAGCAAAATCCTGAGTAAAAAATTTCTATAGCTATTCTGGAAATATGTGTATTGTCCTCTTTTTTTTTCTTCGATCAGGTTTTATCCCATTGGGTTTTACTGGCAAGATTTTTAACGAGGCAATATTAAACATATTTAACATCATTTCCACATAAGTGATAGAATAGTGGAATCCAAGGGAGAGTGTTGTGATTATGAAAATCAATGTGGATTCCACGTGTTATGATTATACAGGTCAATATGGTTTCCACGTATCTTGCATTATCATAAAAAATATCAAATAGTTCATATTATAAAATATTAGAAAGAACCCCCATTTCACAACTATAAATAACCTCCTCTTAATAAAATGTATCGGAAATTCATACTCTTTTCTCTGCCTCTTTTTCTCTTTTATAATTGCATCCTTATATTAGCAGAAATTATATCTTAAGCCTATAAGCTTTACTTATTATACTTTTGAGCTAATAATTTCACAACATATATATATATATATATATATAGATAGATAGATAGATAGATAGATAGATAGATAGATAGATAGATAGATTAGGCCAAATTTACAAGTACTTGGATTCGATGGACCCGGCTCGACAAGTACCCAGGTTTTAAAATAAAACCCAGGCTTTGCCCAAAATCTATTTAGGACCAGCTTAAACCTAGCCCTATAATCTAGACTTTACGCGAACCGATCTAAGCCCGACCTTTTTTGCCCAGCCTAGATCCCACTAAACCATTCCAAGTAACAAAAAAGGTTTTAGAGTACCAACGGTCAATGTGATATTCTTTATGTTGTCATTCAATTCTCTTTAAATAAATTTTTGTATAAAATGTTATATACATGTATTTTTATATATAATAATATGTGTTATGTGGTTTCTATAGGCTAGTTCATCAACAACTACATGCCTATCTAGTAGTGTTGGCCCATAAATAGGTGCAAGCAAAACAAGCAGTTCAGAACCATCAACTGCTATTGATATAGTTGCAAATGCTGGCACATCTATTAGTGTATGATTATACTGCTAGTGCATGTCGCACTGTTGATTCAAGGTACGTGTTACATTTGTTTGTTTGTTTGTTTGTTTGTTTTGCAATTATTGACTCTCTATGGTTCTTTCTAGGTTGCTTTAAAGGGTGGTAGGACTGATCCAAAGGGAGGAAGGAGTGCATGAAGAGAGGTAACGATAACATCAAAAGGGGGAAGGAATGCATGTACAAAAATTATTTCAAATTTTCAGTTAAATGAAGCAGTGACATTAGCTTTCGGTTTTTTGGTCAATGACAAGGATGGGAACAAATTATGAATTTACTTTTGCAAATACATAGTATTAACTTCTTTGTTATTTATACTTGTTTGGGATTGTGATGTACGCATGAAAACTTTATTTTCCAGCAAGCAACACTTTTAGAACTGTTAAAAATTTCATTAAGCTAGACTATTGGAAATATTAAAATTTAATTGTTATATTTTGTCTTCTTTAGTGAAGTTGAATTTTGAGTGATTTATTTGCATATTAGAGAATATTTTATTGAATTTTTAGTATTACAATTGTAAACTTGTTATTTGTATTTTTAATAAGAATATTTAAAATTATGGGTAGTTAGGACTAAACGAGGTTTTTAGTGATTATATTTTTAATTCATTAAATAAAGGGATAATGTGATTTATCCCCCTGACATTTTGGAAAAAGGAAGATACTCTATTGGGTTTTTTCCTAATCTTACATACTCTCTGACTTTAAAATAAACTTGAGATATCCCTAAAATACTATTTTAGATATAACTTGATTATTTTATCCCGTAACTATTAAAAATATATAAAATAATTTAATTGTTTTTATTTTTACTATATAATAATCAATAATATATTATTATAATAATTAACTTAAAAATTATAATCATATTTTGATTGTTAATTATTTTTTTAAATTTGTTAATATTTTGACAATATTAATTATAAATAATTTTATCATTAATCATTTTATTAAAATAATCTATTTTAAAAATTATATATAATAAATATTGTTAAAATTCATTGTCAATTTTCAACAATTTTTTTAGTTGTAAAAAATTTATTGTAAAAGTAAAAAAAAAAGTAATTTTTTACAACTAAAAAAATTTCATATTATAAAATTTTTTAATAATTTCTTATTATATTTTATGTTGTAAAACTTTTACAAATAATGTTGTTAAAATTTGTTTACAATTAATGTTATAAAAGTTGACAATTAGGAAGATTCTTAATAATATTAATTATACATAATTTTTAAATAAATTATTTTAATATAAGAATAATTAAATTATTTTATATATTTTTAATAGTTGGCGATAAAATAGTCAATTTATATCTAAAATAGTGCTTAGAATAGTATCTTAGAGGGTATCTCAAGTTTTTTTGAAAATCAAGGAGGTATGTAAGACTAAAAAAAAGTTAAAGAATATCTCCTTTATTCTAAAAAGTCAAAGAGGTAAATCACATTATCCCTTAAATAAAATAAAAAATATATCAATTTTACCCTTGATTTAAAATGATTTTATCACTTTCCTCTCTATGTTTCAAAGCTACAAATAATCTCTCCACCGCTATAATGTCAACTCTTTAACTTTTTACTTTTTGAAGGTAAAATAACTTTTATATTTTTATTAATTTGATTTTGAAATAAAATTTGACCCAAATGTTAGAGATTTGACATGTGTCGGATATTTTGTTCACAAATATCTTAATATAATATAATATTGTGTAATATTTGAAAAAAATAAAAAAATTTCATGTATTTTATTTTTTTAAGTGATCTTAAAATATATATGTATTTTATTTGATTTGATTAACCACTTAATTTTGACTTAACTTTTAATTACAATTATTTAATAAATTATTCTTTTTGTTTGAAACTTTGAATTTAGAATAATCGAAGGCATTATTTTGCTTCTTTTTTAAAAATCAATTAATTAATTATCTAAAAGAAATATCATTAAATGTTGAATTTCAATTCCACCTTCCACTTATAAGCATTATGCTATATTTATTTATATTTTAAATCAAATTTAAAATATTTCTAAATAAAGAATCCAATAAATATTGAATTTATAATTTTATTTACTTTAAAAAAATAAAATTTTATGAAATTAAATATTAAATAATTTTTAAATATACAAAAAAAATTTATAAATTTTTTTTAACAATAGGTAATAATTTTTTTATGATAGTTTGAATTCTCTTAATTTCAAACACATAATTTCTAATAAAATTTGCATTTAGATTTTACAATATAAAACATATAAGGCAAATTAATATTAATAATCTATTTTAACATTATTTTCTTTATAACGTTAAATATTCTGTTTAAGATGCCATAAAATGAAAAAATATATAATTAATTAATTAAAGAGAATATAAGGATTTATGATAACTGACAATAAATTTAAGTAATTTTTCTAATTATCACATTGACATTGACATTGACATTGACATTTTATTTATTTATTTATTATTTTAGTTTTCAATATGTCTCGGACATAAATCGGCAACTATACAAAGGACTTTGACATCATTATTATTGTTTTCAGTAGGCGTTTTTAACGGATGGGATTGGACAGATTTTACTAAATTTATATTCGATCCATCACTTAGCAAATTTATATTTTTCAATTAAACTTTATCTATCATATATTATAATCTGATCTGACTCAATCTGTTAAAAAAAATTTTAAATTTGATCAATACAACCTGATATCATTAAAAAAATTTCAAATCTAATCAAATTTAATTCGATTTAAATAAACTAAAAGTATTTAAATTTAATGTTGATTATATTTCATTAACCAAGATAATAAAAAAATAGTATATATTTTATTTAAATTTTCAAATAAATATATCTGTTAAAAATAGATATAAATAATTATAATTGGATTATTATTAATAATAATTGTGCTTTTTAAAATTATATTAAAAATAAAAAAGTTGCAAAATAATTATGATTAATTTATAAAATACATTATTAAAACCTATAACTCTTTACATAATATTGTTATTAAATTTTATTTTAACAAGAAAAAAAAATCATAAATAAAAAATATTGATAGTATATATTTTATATTTTTATTAAGTATAATGGTAGCAAACTGATTGAGCCCGCATGGCCAATGAAAATTGAGCTCATGTGTTCTGGCACAAGCATGCATAGTAATTGTGTAAGACTACTTGAGACCCACTTTAAAGAAAAGAAGCTCAATATGATCCATAAGATCCACAAGCCAACCCATAATTAATAATTTTTCTAAATAGTATAAAATTTTACTATTATTAATTGCTAATGGTAAAATTAATAGTATAAATTAGAGAATAATAAAAAAATATTTTATTTAAAATATTGTTATATTATTTTTAGCATACAAGATCGAATTTTGATGAATTGACAATAAAATTCATGATCTAATCCGCTGTAAACGAATTTTAAATTTTTAAATTCAACTCGATTCAATGATTCATCAAATCTATTAAAAATAGATCAGTTCGAATTGAGCGGATGTTCAATAAAATATAAAAGATAAAAAGACTCCTCACTATTCTCAATTTCTTTTTATTGGCCAAACCCTCACTCTCTACTATTATTCAAACTCAGAATGATTTGAGAGTATCAGATGTGTCCAGAACCACTTGAGCTACACCTATAGAACATGTAAAGAGTCTTTAACATAAATTAATATAGGGGAATTAACACATACCACTCCTAAGATTTAAGAAACCTATACTTAAATGGAAAGTTTGAAAAAACTTACACTTACTTTTCCAGGATCGTTAGTTGACCGTTAGGATCAAGGGTATTTTTGGACATTATCATTTAAACTTATTACATAATTAATTCCTATAAAATATTTCATTATTGTTCATATGATAATACCATGTTATATAACATAAATTAGTCTTATTTTCTATAATTTTAAAAAAAATTTAAATTTAGAATTGATATTTAGAATTTTTGTAAAACAAATCTGTTATATTCATCTACTCATTTAATTAAATTATATTTTATATTATTTTTTATTAACTGGATGCACGTACACATGAAATAAGTATAATTTTAAAATTGTTATTCATTTAAATTTTTTTATAATTATGATAAATAATAATATGAAACATGTAAATTCTACTTATAAATTAATGTAATGTATTATTTTATTTACATATATCTTATGATTTTTCATATAATTTATTTTAAAATTTTACCCTTATAATTTGAAATCTTGAATAATTAATGAACAATAATACAATATTTTATATGAATTAATTATCTAGTAAGTTGAAAAATAATTAAATTAATAAAATATCTAAAATGCTCTTAATTTTAATGGTCTTTTAATGGTTAACTACCAGTCCAGGAGAGGTAAGTGTGAGTTTCTCCAAATTTACCATCTAACTATAGGTTTTTTAAACCTCAGCAAAAATATATGCTAATTTCCCAATTAATATATATGAGTTTAACTAGATTTTTTTATCTAATTTTAATTGAGATTAAAATTATAAATAAAAAAGTGGGGTTTTACGATAAATTTAAAAAGATCACACAATAACAATATAGCATCACTCAATTTTTTTTTAATTATTAACAATTACTATCTAAAGAACATAAGCCTAACTACAAAATTTTAATATAAACTCAAACTCAAACCCAATCTTATTTTATTTGTAAAATATAAAATAACAAAATAGAAGTGTTTTAATTTCTGATGTATGATTACTTTTTGCAATTTATACATTCTTTTATGATGGAAATATATTTGTAACTTGTGGGTACTGTATAATTGAATTATCATAATCCTATATTAATATTGTACATAAATAGTTTACAAAATTTTGAAATGTTAGGAATTATCGAATTGAAGCCTATAACATTATTCAAAATTAGAGGTGGACAAATGATTCCTGCCCCATGGTATTATTAAAGGAAAAACTACCCCAATGACAACATGAGAAATTGATTCTGCTCTCCATGAAAGAGGTGAATTTTATCACTAAACTGAGTAGTAGAATTTTGTTCATAAAAGAGTGTCGTACTATTCTTAAAGAACATGATGTTAAAGTCATCAATAGTTATTACATATTGCCTTCCAGAAAGTTCCAAAATGAGAATAAACAGAGAAAAAGGACAGGGAAAAAGATCACCCAAGAAAATATAAACATCTTACTGTGAAGATGTCTACAGTTGGTGTGTTCGAGCAGCGGCTCTCTCCAATGCCTTCAATCTGTTAGCTTTCATACGAGATCTCTGTTCTTCTGTGATGTTAACTTCATTGGAGGCACTGGGGCAACTACCTTCATTATTTGGTAATTGATCTGCTGATCCATTTTTAAAGCTACCAGTAGAAGGAACATTATCGACATCCACGTCTCTTCGAGATTGTTCCTGCGGTAGTCATAGCATCAAAACAGTTTTATGACATTACTATTCACAATCATCAAGTTATAAATATTTGAATTCACAAGGTTTTGTGGAAGGAGCTACATGAAGTTACACTAAAATAGCTTGTAGATATGTTGCAATGAAAAGGAACTACATCAATGGTGTTTTAGGGAATTGAACATTTCAGTTCCAACATATAATCATAAGATTTTGATTATTATTACATCAATTCTAAGTTTATACTACCAAGTTAACCTGCGGTAGGGTTTAATATTAACAAAGATTGACACATAAGCTAAACTTAAAAGGCAAGTAAAACCAAATTCAACGGAAGGAATCAACTTAATCAAACTTTCATGTTATATAAAGCAAACCAACTAACATGTGGCAAATGTCTTCCGCTACCAAAAACATGATCTTTAAGTTTCTCATGAGCCCAATTAGACGGCAGACACTAGATCAAAGTCTTTTTACATAAATGGAAATTGAACATGCGCAATAACTACTCATGTACCATGAAAATGTGATGTTAGATTGTTTAAGAAAAAGCAAAATCCACTGTAGTGATAAAACTTAAACACAATCAAACTCCCTTATTTACTCATGAAATTGATCCCTGTTTGGTAGAGAGATGGGAATGACAAGAATCATGTCAGATAAGAGGGATAACATAAAGATGGTATTCAAGCCACATCAAGTTTTGTACCCTAGCAGCAGTTTGTGATATCATTGCTAACAGGATGACTGACATCATTTCATTTCTACTTTATATCCTTCTAACCTAGTAAAGCAGCAAATTTTCCTTTGGAGGGGCCATGACTAAAAAGGAAAAGATTAGCATCAATGTATAAATGTTATATTTCAAGGGCTAACTAAAACCGATGTTCTCCTTTTTTATCTTTTTTTTTTTTTTATTTCTGAAATCCCGGCCTAAACATTACTGTCGCTATTCCTATCCATTAGGAAAGGTTTGAATTAGAGAAATTTAATGAACATACCACAAGATTTTAAAATAGTTGAGCCTTCTCTCTCCAACAAACATCTCATAAAGATTAAAATATTAATAGGCTACCAATAGGCACACAATGAGAAGCTTAGTCTAAAATGATACTGAGTATTCTTATGCTTGCCTTATAGAGTACTCTTATGGTGCTTAAGGAAACACTGTTCAAAAAACTATATGCAATGTTTCTATACTATGCTTGTCTAACAATACTTTAGAAGCATAACCTTGAACCCAGAAGGCTAGTATGGATTTAACTCTTTCAATCTATCTAAAGAATGTATTCTTTGTTAAAGGCAAATATCTTGACAAGTTCGTATCTTTCAACAATTAACTGCAAAAGGCGGAAATAAAGAGGCCATTTGAAGAAATTAACTAGAAGTAGATACTCACTCCAGTTGCTTGGCTGTAAATCTCATTAAACAAATCTTCGTGCATATCGTCAGCAGCATTGGCATTGCAAGACAGATCTTGCTGAAGTCTCTCAGAGCTCATTGTCTCAACAGGTGCTGAAAGACAAATCAGAATTGAACAACAATTAACACGAATAGCAATGTTCTTCATTTCTAATCCTTTAACAAAGAGTTGGATGTCTGAGTGAGCTATAGAACTGCTTCAATTGAAAAGAAAAAGAAGTCGAGAAGATTGACATAGTCACTATCCATTGTCAACTATGATACATAGATCAAGGAATGGCAGGGGATTAAACCAAGTCAAAGCCTGGACAGGCTTTGACCGTTGCTTAAAGCTCCTCAGGGCCGGGCCAAATAAGGGGTCACATCAACTTCCATGTTGAGTCCAAAATTTTTATACACTCATAGCGGAAGGAATTGTGTGACAAAGACCGCTTGGCATGTATCCCGGGATTTTTATCATTTATGCAGTTACCACTAAAAGAAGGTTGGAACATTTCCATAACCAACATATGCATTATTCTTTTAATCTAGGTTAAAGTATCAGCAGATTCGCTGTGGCCAAGAGATGTATTACCCCCAACTAAAATTCATACTGCACTATCTTTGGATTCCACAAATTCTAAAACATTCTCTTTTAAAAATAGAATCACATTTTGCCATTCCCCAAGCAACAAAATCAACCACATTGAACAATCAAAATGACAAGATTGCTCATATACCTTGTTCATCAGTTGGACCATCATGATCAACTGCAGCATCATGCAGCTTTGTAGGATCCCCTCCAGAGGCAACTCGCTCCCTCAAATCTCTGATACATGTCTGCTCAGGAAAGTTCAGAAAATAAATAAAAGAATAGGCATGCATGCATATGCTAGACACCATGCAATTTTATTCAACAGATTACTCTTACTAAAAATTCTGAGAGTTGGTTGAGAAAATTATATGATTTTATAACTTAAGGTAATAAGACTAGTTACACCGGATAATCCTCTTTTGGGGTTCCTCAAGAAAAATTCTGAAGAGTCAGGAACCTAAATCCCATAATGACTCACAATTTATGCATAGATTTAGACCCATAAAATTGGGGCCTTTTTCTGATTTGAAATAGATGTAAAAGGACAGAATGTCACCCCTTATTTAGCCATTTAAGCAAATTATCGAAATCACAACATCAATATTCTATTCTTAGAATTAGAATCGAGACTATCTTCTTTTTGTAGCAGTGACATGAGATCTTCCAACAAGCTTTGGGGTGAACTAGATCTTGAAAAGGTTAGAACTTCAATGTTTTGATGTATCGTATAAAGGCTTAGAGTTAGTATCATTAATTCTGGGACTGAGGTTTAAAGACAAAAGGTGCAGATTACACGGAGAAATTGTTGGAACCAGCAAAGATATGTTTCAATTAAACCAAATATTTTCTGGCATAAGACTGAAAATATATTGAAGTGAGGTTTTATTAATGAACAACAAAAGGAAAGAAGTTAAAATTATAATATGGCAAGAAAATTTTAAGTTTTATGCTCATGTAGCTGCCATGAACAGTAATCTGAGCACCCTTATTGGCGATTTAAGGATTCTATGCTTCGGGGGGAGCTATTAAGGAAAAGGGGCAACATTATGGATAGACTTTAAGGATTTAAAAATCAGAGAAAAAAACAGCAAAACGTTAATTGGAACAAAGCAAAGTAATAAGAATTGCATACAGAGAAGTTAGAGAAACAAAAAGATAATAATTGAACAACATAATTAATAGAGATCGAGGTGCAGTCCAAATAGTTCAAACTAATGCTCCCAATTTGTTGCAAGATCCTTTGCAAGGAATCGACTATCTAATGACTAAGGAAAGGATAAAGAGGATGAAAGAGGCTTAACAAGGCTTAATTAAATCCTCGTGCCACATGGATAATTTGAGCTTTTGAAGATTCCCTATTCTATATGGAATAAGTTTCCTTATTTGTTTAAGATTGTTATTTTTTTTGGATTTCCTTATTAGATTAGGATTATTATTAAAGTTTCCTTACTTGTTTAGGATTGTTATTTAAGTTTTCTTATTAGATTAGAATTTTTATTAAAGTTTCCTTATTAGATTAAGATTATTATTTAGGTTTTCTTATAGGATTAGGATTATAGTCTTATTTTCCAACTTAAGTTAGAATTTCTATTCCTACTTAATTTTGGACACCTTTTTTATTTAGGATTTTGATGTTTACATGCCTATATAAAGGCTACAAGTATGTAAAACGAATATCATCATATCATTAATAATATTGAGATATTTTAGCAAGCTTTACTTTGCTTTCTTGTGTTCTTGGCAGAATACAATATTTTGACTTATCAAGAGAGTGATCAACCTTTATGGCGTCTTCAAAATTGGAATTTTAAGGACTTAGTTTCCTTAGGTTCTAATCTGATCATTTATAACTTGTTTTCTAGTTTCTTGGGTGCGCATAACAACTGATTCAAGAGTTTCTAGAGCAGGTCGTCTAGTGGGTTCGTATCAATAATAAATTTGGAAAGAAGTAGGCATTCATGTCTATAAACAATAACTCTTGATATTCACATCCATAAAAGCTTCAAATGGCTAAAAGTAAATAGTCTTTTCATGAATGGAAAGAAAACAAGAAGAGAAAAATAAAAATGATTCATAAACACGTAAAAGACTCATGCCCAAATATAACACACATAAGACTCACCTTCTAGGGGATACAAAGGCAATTAGATTAGAAAAGTACAGCTGACTCTTTCACGAAGTACGAAAACAGCCATACGTCTGCATATGTTTTGAACTACAAACTAGTTTCATCATAAATTAATTATGAATCAATCATCAAAATCATGCGAGTCTCAAGTTCACTGGAAAAATAAAGCACTCCTAAAAAAGGAAAAAAAAAAACAGAAAACTTATATGTTGGCAAATTAAAAATTGCTTAAAATTGTTAAAAAAAATAAAAGAACTTGGACTTCTTGCTCAGGTGCAGAAAATTTACATTTCAATAAGAGATGAAAAAGCAAGCAATATATGGGAAGATGAGAAATAAAAGACATGCAGACCATGATCACACTACAGCAGAACAGATTCTACAGTTAGTCGAAATCTTAAGACATTAGGATCATCACTTTCTTTATGAATTTTTCGAAATTAAAATTGAAAATTATTGGAACTTATTCTCAAAAAAATTCCCAGGGACAACATGATTATATTTGTTCTCTTTATAAACCTCAAAAGGTAATCAACATAACAAAATGTGTATATAATGCTTTATAAATACCCAAAAGCATATTGATTATTTTAATGTAATACACCAAGCACACACAACTTTGCAATTCCATTGACATCCAAGAGTTTTCATGCATAAGATTTAATGTCAGTGGCATGGTCAGCAAGGGATAATATGATTGACTATGTTCATTAAGATTTATATTAATAATGTCAAATTGAGGGTGGGAATGGAAATTAAAAATCATATTGCCCTCATATTATTTAACTTATCTGCTGTCCACCAATCTTTTTTTCTCTTTTAATTTGTATAATCTTTCTTAAATCTTTCATTTCCTAAACCATTACTAATTTCCCTAGTTTTAAACATATCGACACAATACAGTTTGTTAGGATTGGTGTAATATACAATATTACAGACATTGGATCTCAAATCTGATAGCATTTTATGAACATATTGTTCCCATCACATGTGATCCAAATAGCACAGAAATTAGACCTCTTTTCCCAGTGATTTCCTCAACCATCATACTATTGACTTGTTGCTGAATCTTGCATTTTGCTAAAATAATTTATCTATCCATAGATCATATTTTCTTCACATGCTTAAAATAATTGCTCTTTGATCTCATTTAAAAGGAAAAAGAAAAAGGCTCACTTATGTCACTTTTAATAGGAAGGCCAAAATAATATTCATGTCATTTGAGAGGCTTAAAGCCAGAGTCAACGTACAACCATAATCACAGCATCTGACCAAATAACTAGAAAATTAAAATCTAAAAGAAGGAATGTCTAACCTTTACACGTCTTGACGCAGAAACTTGTTCCACCTTATGTACAAACTGATCAAATGAGTAGTAAGGCAGTAAATGGGAGTGCCACTCACTGTACAGGCCAATTAAATGCCCCAAATCGCTAACCTACAAAATGATATTGAGAACTTTACAATCAAAGCTAGATTAGACAGGGTGCAAAGTTACTAGAAACGTTATACATTTTAAAACTAAATGATTGATCAGAAAAAATTGGAATTAAAAAAGTAATAAGCAGTTGTACATCTAATTCCTTCCAAGTAAAATTTCTTTCATTTGGGGAATTTAATTTAGGAGAATGCAATGACTACACAAGCAATATTCAAAATCAAACAATGGGGTTTTCAATTGCTTTCTGATAATCTCGTTGTCCACTAACAATACCTAGGCAAATTTATAGCACTGAGATGATAATTATATGATTTGGTATAATCAAGGAGGGCGGGAAATTACTCCTGAAGAAGTTTATCGCATTAAGCAATTGCAATGACCAAATGGAAATTACGCAACTAAAGAGGGTAAACATGGCAAAAGTACCTCGTGACCGCGACCCCGATATTTGAAGGAGCGAGGGAAGTGACGAAGGACGAAACCGAAACCGTCATCGGAGAGAAGAAGATCGGCAGTAAGCTTGGGCCTGCTTCTTGACAGCTTCTTGGGCTTTTCTTTAACTCCTACTACACTTTTCGAAACATTTTCCCCGCCGACGCCGCCGCTGCTCTTATTAGAACTGAGATTAGAAGGGGCCGAAGACGAAGACGATGGGCAGTCACGTGACCAGTGTCCTGGCCGTCCGCACTTGAAGCAACCTGTTGGTGCTGCTGCAGCAGATTTCGTGTTCTCCATCTCTCTGTGTGGCCTTTGCTGAAATCAAATCTAATCTAATCGGCGACTTTTTGTTTTGTGGATTTCTTTCTTCGTCTTTTGGCGGGAATCAGCGGAGGGAACTGCGAATAGGTTGTTCCCTCGGTTTTGTCAAAGGAATATTTTCAGTTATACCCTCATATTTATTGATAATCTGTATACATAATATAAAATATTGGTAAGTAATGACAATACCCTCTTAATAACAAATTACAGTTAACAATAAGTGTCAAAGTTAAAAAAAAAAAAGGAAATTAACTAAAAATGTCCATGTTTATTAATAAAAATTCAAAAATACTCATCTCCAAACTTTTCAATTAAACATGCTATTTTTTAAGTTTCTCGAACAAAAATACTCATTCTCATGCAATTAACTCGCATATCTGCGTCCTTATTTTGTTCCCTATTTCTTTTTTCTTTTGCAATCGAATTTATCGCACAAATTCTCTAAATTTTGACAGTTAATTTATTTGATTCAATTGACAAACTTATTTTATGGTAAGTTTGTTTTGGAAGTTAATCTAAGTAAAAAAAAGATTTCCCGCATAAAAAATCAAATTTATTTTCTATCGAATAAAGATAGAGGTCTGTCGAGTAAGGGAAAATTTCCCCTTACTCGACCGTGCAGTTGTTGAGTAAAGGGGAAAATTTCCTCTTTACTTGACAGCTGCCCTTTACTCGACAGCACTGTCGAGTACTAGTGCTATCGAGTAAGGGGGAATTTTTCCCTTACTTCCCTTTACTTGACAAATATTTTCTCCTTATTCGACAGTATGTAATCGAGTACTGGACATTTTTATATGATATAACTAATTGGTAATACTTTTTTTGGGATTTTTTGTAGTAATGGCTGGACAACGGTTTGGAGGTTCATGGTAACGGTCTTCAAATGGCAATGATGTTTACGTCGGGGGAGAAGTAATATCATTTTGTGTTGATACAAACATTCAGTATGAACAATTTATGGAAATGTTATATGCTGCACATGGGATTAATCCAATTGAATGTAGGATTATAGCGAAAACAATCTTTGTTGATAGTGTGCAAGTTGTAGGTGTATCTCTACCGAAAGCAGTCATGATTAATACAAAATCCACCTTTCGTGCCTTTATTCATGTCAATAGTGTAGAATATGTTGTCGTGAGGGGGCCATTGTTATTTGTATCTTACCATAGAACGGGTTGGCAATGCCGTAAATACAACAAGGGCACATTGTTCCGACCATCCAACTGTTATTATACCCCTATTTAGATCTTCAAGGGGAAGTAATCAATTCAGTGATAAAATCCAGCTTTGTCAACACCGTTTCGGAGCAGGCAATTCAATAACGCTAATTCAAGGTTTGAAGACATTGTCCAGCTACAAAAGCTGGTAACTCACCCCCAATGATTGAACCTAGAGTTGTAAATGATGATGATACAACCACAATTGCTGACATTAGGCATTCTCCTCCCTACTTTCAGAAAGGACAAGCAAACGAGATCCCAGGGACTGAATGGAACTTGGATGCCACGGAGTGTCCTAACCAATGGGAAGGATTCATTATGCTCCAACTACTACATTACTGACATGCACGTGGCTGCGTACGCCGAGTTTATTCACCCTCTAGGTAATGATGTTGATTGGGTGGCTCCTGAATAGGTTAAAGAACGTGTTGTTAACCCTCCACATCAGCGTCCTCCTACCGGACACCCAAAAAAATAGCGTATACCTTCTGCTGGGGAAGACATTGTTAGGAGAAGGTGCACAAGCTGTCTGCAGATGGGCCATAATCGGGCAACATGCAGGAATGCGGTTCCACTCCATATGGACCAATGACTTCAGTTTATTTATTATCATTTGTTGTTATATGAGTATAACATGTATGTACTCATCTATATTAAACTTATGAACCGTTTTTTAATATATTTGTGTTTGAAGTACATCAATTGTTACCTTCTGTTTGCTATAATCTATTTAAATATTGTAAAATTCTTATATTGTTTTTGCGTTATCTTGTGCACCATATGTTACAGGTACCATTATTGGGTGAGTGTGTAAATTCAAATGACAACTATGCATGAGATTTATAAAAGATAAAGTAAAATAAACGCCATGATACATATTAAAAAAAATCATAAATATAAAAAATTACAACTATAATAACTGACCCACCCACAAATCAACTGTCACCCTCAATCTCAAGGCGGGTCCATCCTTAAGACCAAAATCAAAAGGAATCCCTAACCCTAAATATTATATGAACATATAAGTGAATATCCCACAGTCACCTAAGATTGAGGCCTGACGAGGAATGCCATCAACCAAGCGACTATACATGAATGGGTCAAGGCTGTGGTTCACATCCGGTTGATGGTCATAGAACCCCATCTGATCTAGTAGATAGGGAAACAAACAACATAACGGTCGTAGTGCAGTGTCTAGCTCAGCATCGGAGTGCGTATCCGAGGCAGAGTCATACACACGGATCTCTCGGAGGTCGAAGTGTATCTCGTACGCCATCCAATGATCGTCGCATACATTAACAGGAATGTACACGACATCGACAAAAATTCAGTCCTTGTGTCCACGACTGCTCCTACCCATGGTAAATGATTCGATATCGCTGTTTGGATAAAAGGTCCCCTCATCCAACGTGCCAGACAAGTATCCGTCATATGCCATCTAAATGAGACCCTACAACAGAAAAGAAATATGTTTTAGCAACGTCGAAACCATGTAAGTTGAGAATTCGGACGCAAAAGAATATGATATATCATAACTTACGACTAAGTGAGGGGATGCAACAATCTAATGCTGATGTACTCGGTCTCGACGCGTGAGCTAGCGATGCGACAACATATCCATGTACTCTATCAAATGCTGCAAACAGTCCAATGCATCGTAAGGTGTGACAAATAGCGTTATTAAAAAATAACTTCTGTAGAAAATACACTTACACTATCCTCCAGCCATTGACCAGTCTCGCTGGCAATCTGCAGCCACTCAATACAAGCCCCTGGAGTAGAAACCCAACAAAGAAATAGGACGTACAAGTTATCAGGAACTGGTGCACGAGGTCAGATTTGGTAATCAAGAGCGTACGAAGGCTTGTCTCTGACCGTAGACGATGTATGCCTCCTCAGGGGGTTTTTGTACGACCTATGCGACGTATGACCCTTTTGATATGTCTGTCGGTATCGAATCTTTGGAGCAAAAGGGGCCTAAGAAGACCATAAAAATAAATAATCACTTGTTTATTGCAAATGAATAAGTGTTGTACACATAGTAAATGAGTGCCACTTTATGTACCTGTGTAGTGGACGGATCTCTCGAAGGCTCTGGACGGAGTAAGTCACGGATCTCGTCAGCTAGCCTATGAAGCGTATCCTACTGGCGCTGAGTAGTGCTATCTTATCTGGTACTGAATGCACTGAAATCATAACACAATAACCTTATCTGGGTCTCCATGTCCAACCTATAGTCTGCTCCATGACGTGGACCTGTGTTCTCGTCAGCCATGTGGTCCGACCCATCATCTAGACCAAAGTTCGCCGATCCACCACCTGTCTCTTGGCACGGCGGTGAGGTGGTCGCTATGCCAGACAAAACGGTCAGACGTTAGTATCAACTTAATGCGTTTTGTGTTTAAATTGACACACTTTTAAATGAATAATGCATACCTTTTTTTCAGGCACTGGAGGTGGTGAAGATGTCGCAATAGTAAGTGCAACATGCACCTGAGGAGTAGTGGTGTTAGCTATCTCATCCTCACAGGCAACAGGACCTGCCATGGGGTCATCCTCGTCCTCATGTATAGGTGCATCACTGAATAATGCATCTCCAGTTACCTTAAATACCTGGTTGTATTCAAGTAAAACTTGCTCAGGACCGGTCGGCACTAGGACACATAATACAGCAGGAGCACTCTGTTGCATCAGCATAACGATTCATAAATCTTAAAATGAAATCAATTTTAAATTAACTCGTTTTTTTAATTTGACTTACAAAAACAACTCATTTTTTAAATTAACTTACTCGCTTTTGATTAAATATCAATTTCTTCACATTTGATGCCCGGACAAATTTTGTATTTGAACGCCATCGAAGCATACGGGGGAGTTGGTCGTTAATACGTATCGCTAACTTTGGAACCACAGATGAGATGGTCTCGTACATCCACACCTACGTGCCAATTTAATATCACCGGTAAATCGCTTACACTATCAATTTATAAATATTTGTATGAACTGCAAGTGAGAAAGAATTACAATACCTGAAATGCCATCGAAAAACCTTCTACATTATATCTGTTATAATGTGTCTTCTCTTCAGCCTTGGCCTTTGTCGATTTCTTCTTGTAGTGCTGCACTTGTCCCTCCATAACGCGACTCAACGATCAATAAATATATGTCCAAACCAAGGAACCCCATGGGAACCTTTCAAACCTAGCCAAATCATCAAGCAACCTCAACATCCACACGTCTAAAGTGTACTTACTACCTTGACCTAGTAATATGTGCTCAATCAAGTAAAACAGTGATAGCTTAATAACATCTGTATCTGGGATCTTACTCAGGTCCATATCCTCATAAACCTTAACTATTGTATGCAATGGAATAGATAAAGACCCGCCAAAGTACTTATCCCTCAATCGGCCACTCTACGACACAACCTCGGATATGGTCCAAACCTCAGTCTTGTGATCATCGCAAACTAAATTCGAGAAAACCTTATAGTCGTGCTCCTTACCAAAACCACAACTGATGCTCTCCATTATTAGTATGCACCTCATGCATCAACATGTTGTGTACAAGAGTACTAGAAAATAGTAGTTCAGGGTCAAGGTCCAAAAAATGCCCCAAGCATGTTTGTCTGAACATACGTTGTTGCGTCGCTGTTAACTTTCTTCAAATGACTGTCAAATCATGCAGGTGAGATAGCGAAGTCACCACTACGTGTTTGAAATGGTCTTCTTGTTTAATCTTCAACGATTTAGTAATTATTGTCATATTTCCTGCACACATAAAATTTAAATTTTCATTAGTTTAGCAATTTTTTTTTTACAATCATCTATAAATCATTCTCATGTATTGAATTATGTTAAAAATTAGATATTGAAAACTTTACTAGACAGTCGAGAAAGGTGATAGCCTGTCACATTTTCACCTTTGCTCGACATTACTGTCTAACACGTCGAGCAAATTACTCGACGATTTAACTATCGAGTAAAGGGAAGGATGTTTAACTGTCGAGCAAGGGAAGGCTGCTTGCTCGACATTACTGTCGAGCAAGAGGCTTGCTCGACATTACTGTCGAGCAAGAGGCTTGCTCGACATTACTGTCGAGCAAGGCTTTTCCTTGCTCGACAGCAACCGTTGAGCATGGCTTCTCCATGCTCGACGAAAATTGTCCAGCTGGCCTTGTTTCTCGACAATTTCGTGTTCTCATATTCAATTTTATCGAAGTTAGAGTGAGAAAACTAACCGGATTTCGTCAGCCGGTCTCCTCTGCCATCATTGATGTTCTATCACCGTAGAATGCTCGAAGGTATATACAAAAGCTCGAAGTGTGTGAAAAAAAGTTTACTATTTTTGTGAGTATAAGGGTAAATGCGTGAACCCATGTTAAATTTGAGTATTTTTTATTCAAATTTATACAAAAGGGCATTTTTGAATTTCTGTTAATAAACATAGGCATTTTCGGTTAATTCCCAAAAAAAAAACAATGGTACAACTTCACTTTTTTTTTAACAAAAAATTCATGTTAACTATGTGAAATGTCAATTTAGTATATAGATTTAAATTTAGTGGTTTAATACATACCTCCTCCTCTAAGGTTTGAAATGTCAATTTAGCATATAGATATAAATTTAGGGGTTTTAACACATACCTTCTTTAAAGTTTTTTATTTTAACACATAGAGAGAAACTATGAAAAAATAAACACTTACCTCCCTTCTGACTAGGGGTGGCCCTCAACCCCAGCTTTGACCCCGTGTTGACCAAAAAAAATTCCTTCTGACTAGGGGCAGACCCTCGACCCCAACTTTGACTAAAAAAATTTTGTTGCTCTAAGGATTCGAAGCAAGAACTTCAAGGAAAAATAACACATTATTTACCACTTGACCACTTATACTAATTTGATAAAGTATATAAATGAAACGTATTTAATATTATTGATTATGAAGACATTATTAAATATCCAAATGCCTACACAAAAAACCAATTAATTAGTTTTTGTCTTCTAATATTTTCTAGATCTTAATTTTTTTTTGTTTTAACATATATTTTAATTAAGCAAAATGAAAAAATATATATATTTATTTTTTTCGTCATTAGGAAAAAGAGTTGAATTAATTACAACAAATAATTTTAATATTTTAACAACTACCAAACTGAAAATATGATACAATATTCTTTTGAGAGATGTGATTGAATATATAAACAACTAGGTTTAGGATTCTCAAAACTTAAAAAGACATAATCCAATTAATTAAACAATGAAAATAGAATCAGTTTTGCATTTTGACCAAGTAAACTATATTATTCTTTTTCTAAAAAATTTATATATTTTAAATATTATATGAATATTTTTTATTTCAATGTAAATAAAATTATAATTTTATTTTTCTATCTCTTTAAATTAAACATAGGAAAAAGTTTTAAATTTTTTTGTATCAATCTCATGTTTGTGAGATTTGATTGGTAGAACACAATCCTCACAAATAGACAATAGTATTTTGAGATAAGAAAATTAGAGGGTAGGAATTTATAAAAAAAATGTATCATCAATTTTGAACTTTTCGTCAAATCTCATAATATAGATTAAATTTATTATATTTTTTCAATAATAGTAAATTAGTTTTTTATACGTGAAATCACAATTTTACGTATCATCAAAATAATATAATAAAATTAAATATTTAATTATTTTATAAATTAATTGATTAAAATAAAGTAATGGACAATAACCATTAATTTAATTAACACAATTTATAATAATTTTATTAGACCAAAATATCAAATTTGATTAATACATTTACTATAGTCTTTTTAACCTATACAAATAGAAAAATAACTAAGTATAGTAATAAATTATAATTATTAATAATGTTAGAGAAAATATATTAAATCAATATTGGACTTTCTTATTTTTTGATAATTTTGCTAAAAAAAATATTTTGAGGGTGGTTGTGAAAAGGCGAGGGTTTTCTTTAGACATAGAATTTTTCTTTTTCTAATATATATATATATATAATTAAGAATTTAAGAATTTAAAAAACATATAAATTATATAAAGGAGCTAATTGATTAAATAAAAAAAGTATAAACTTTTTTGAAAAAACTGATTGATAAAGTTAAAAAAATATAAAACTTATATAATTATTTATTAAATAATATAGATATAATTATAATTGTACAAAACAATTTTGAATTTTGTTTGGGCAATTGGGAACGGGTCTGGGAACGAGAGACACCCTCGTCCCCGACCCGTTTTCAAATCGGGGACAAAAAATTATCCCTGAACCTGACTCAATCTCTGATTTTTTCGAAAATCTTTCCTTGATTTCGAACTCGAACGGGTCAGGCCCCCACAAAGCCCCACTCTCGTGGAGATTTTTTTCAACCCTACTTCTGACTATCCAAAACTATTAGTCAATTATGAAAAGATTATAATGCCCTTATTTGTAACTCTATAAAGAAAGATAAATGTCAAATATTAAAATGGAGCTTTTTAGATAAACATGAAAGTTCAAAACCAAGCTTTTTGAATTTCGTTTCAATTAACATGTGTGGGCCCAGCCATATTTTTTTTTTGCAACTTGTGTAATGGAATTTTCAAAGGTAGAAAAAATTAAAAAAAAAAAAGGGAAAGAAAAACAAGAATCAACTTATTCTTTACTTGCCAAAGAGTAAAGTTACCTGTTGGGCTACACTTAAGCTCCAAATTGAAACCTTAACTAGTCAAGATAAGAAAAGATGGCAGCAGTCCTAGGACAATTAATATGGGAGACTTTGAAAAAGAACAATTCCTTTTTGGTCAAGGAGTTTGGAAGGGAATTTGCCAAATTTAGCAAAGAGTCATATAACACCTACAATCTTAACTCTTTCAAGTATTTTGGATTCGTAAACATAAAAATAGTAACTCTTTCAACTTGCGATAATTAAAACCAAGAAACAGAATAAGCCACTGCATTGCTTCATAAATCTGTCATGAAAAAGGAGCTCTGCAAATTGGGAAAGGCAGTAGACAATGAGGTTGCTGATAACTATTACAAGCCAGATCTAAAAAAGGCAGCACTTGCAAGGTCAGTCCTATAAAGTGGCTCAAAATCTAGTGTCAAGAAGAGAAATAGACAACTTGAGAAGATCCGCTGTCGGAAATGAGAGAATTAAGTGGTGCTTAATTTTTGTTGCCATTCAAAACACTAAAATTTTAGTTTTTTTTTTCCATTACTTTTGGTTCATCTGTTTTTCTGTCCAGATTTTGGAAGTAAAGAAATCACGAGTTTCTTTGATAATTTGTTTGCGTTATCTTGCCAATTTCATGGCACTAAAAAATCAACAATTTGGGTAAAAGGAATTTTGCAGGAGATGGATGATTTGTTACTACTTTTCTTCTAGCAATTCCATGACTTGAAAAAAAAAGAAAATCTAAAATGAAATTGTTAGTTTTCAAAATGATTTCCTTTGCAAAACTCTCTAAATCATAAACAGTAATTTTAAGAGTAAAGTTACATAAGATTTTAACAAACTACCCTTAATTGTAAGGGTTAACTAACGGTGTTTGAATGATTAGAGGAAGTTGAGTGTACATTTTTTCATAGTTTCTTTTTGTGTTAAATTCAAAAACCTCAGGGGAGGTATGTGATAAAGCTCCTTTAAATTTAACATATAATATAGTAGATAATATAATAATACTAATAATAATAATAATAATTCATTTATTTTATTTACTATTTCAAGTACTAAAAAAGTTTTAATATATAATATGATTATATAATAGTAATAACAATTTATTTATTAATTTTATTTAACTAATTGATATCAAATATAGGGCTAATTTTAATATAAAACATAACAATAATAATGGATACAATAATTCATTTATTAATTTTATTTAATTAACTAATTTCTCTTTCAGAGTTAATTTTATTTAATTTAAATATATAATTAATTTACTTTTTTTAAAAAATTATACATTATCAATTACACAGATAGGTCTAATTTTATCTTTTTAATATATTATCAACTATACACATAGAATTATTTTGATCTTTACAAATACAATGTTAACTGCAATAAAGACAAAAACGTCATTTCACCATTTTCTATTATCTTTAACGATGATTTAATGATGAGTTACTATTAATAGGAACATTGTCGATGACTTATCAATATTTAAGTTATATATAAAGATTATTAATAAATAAAGAGTAAAGTTGAAATAATTTTTTAGTGCAATAAATAAATAAATAAACAGGTATATATTAATAATTTTATCCCTATACCTTTGTAAGCTAACAATTTAGTCCTTGTCTTTTATTAAGTGAACCAACTTTTTACAAAGTATTATAGATTAGAATATTAAATGGGAAAAGAAATTATAATTTTTTTAAAGTTTAACCTATTAAACTTATTGGTCCTAATAGTTTAAAAAATGCTTGTTAAAGTCTTTATTTATTATAAAATAACGATCATACCTCTAGTTAATAATAGTCAACTAAAAAAATTATTTCTAAAAAAAAACCCAGACAATCAAATATAAAACTCAAGCAGAAAAAATCAAATTCAAGTAATAAATATCAGACCCGTAACAATAAAAAATAAAAATTTGTTCTCCATTAAAACACATGAAAAAATATAAATCTGGTTTTTTAACATAGTGGCCTCTTAGTGACCCCGATGGTTGTGTGAGTCATGCGCGCTGCCTCGTTGTAGCTTTATTCACAGTAGGGGTGGGCAAAATCAGGTTCGATTCGGTTTCTAAAAAAATCGAACCGAACCCAAAATATTTTATAATGAAACCGAACCGAACCGAACCGAAGAAGTTCGGTTCGATTCGATTCGAGTCTAACCTCAGTTTCACACCACTACTTCGGTTTGAGTTTGGTTTGGAAACCTTTGTATTGTAAAATTATATTCGTATCCTTATTCTATATTATAATTATAATAAATAAATATATTTAAAAAATTATTAATTTTAACTATTATTATTATATATATTTATGAAAATTATTATTCAAATATAAATTATTTGTAATTTATAAAATTATTAGGGGGTCAAATAATATTTTACAATCGATTTCGGTTACCGAACCGATTATTTAAAAACCGATTAGAACCGAACTTAATTCTAAAACTGAACTGAACTATTCAATTCGGTTCGGCATTTTTGGCCACCCCTAATTCACGGGCCAGCCTTCCCTTGCCACCACTCTAGGAAATGAAGGTTTGGAAATTGAAGAATTGAGGAAAAAGAAGCACAAAGCAAGTGGGTAAAAGGGAGAGAAAAAATAAAGAAATTTTATTTTATAAAATAAAGTTTCTTTTATTTCTACAAATTTACCCTTAAAATTATTTTATTTAACAAATGCATATTGAATTACTTTTTTACCCTAGACAACATTGACTTTAAAGGCGATTTGTCAGAAAATAGGATCCCATTGATGATTTTTTAACATTTTAAGTTATATGTGAAGATTATTAATAAATAAGGGGGCACAGCTGTAGATATTCCTAAATTAATGTTAATTAGCAATCTAATTATGTATTTTTCTTTCTTATAATTTATGAACTAATTAGCAAAATTATAATGGTTGACATGTTTATTTGGTTTTAACATGAAATAATTAAAACAATTAGTTGTTTTGCAATTCTCACTAGAATGTTGGAGTTCTCCCTTTGAATAAAAGGCAAAAAGAGTTTATAATCTTGATAATGCCAATTGAAAGTATCACTTCCAAGTTTCAAGCTTAAGTTATGGGAGGTTAACTAAGAAAGCCTTAGAAAGGAAAAATTGAAGATTGTTATCACAGTACAATAGTTGCAGTTACTACTGAGAAATTCAAAGAAGTTACGATCTATAAAAGTTTATGTCCTATTAAAGAAGAGAATCTTTACCATTTAAGAGATTCCTGATTTTTGATAAGTTTTTCCTTCTTATTAGTTTGCTTCACAATTTTACCATCATAATGTTGTATAGTTGACAACATAATAAAAGTATAAACTATAAATTCTAAATTGCAATAACATGAAAATAATGTAAAGAAATTGTATTTCTTTTTAAAACCAAATTGACAAAAAATGTATAGTTTAGGAGAAGAATTTTATAACATTGCAAAAACGTTAATAAAAAGTATTGTTGTTAATATTTATTATTTCATTGGTAGCCACGTCATCACCAATAATTTGTCTAAAATGTTGTATGTGAGAAATATATACAGTGCCTCATCCATTTGTGCAAGAGTGATAAAAGCTATGTAATATGAACCTCGTCAACGACGTCACAGAACCCAATACCAAACGTGATATTGAACCTTACCAATAATGTGATAAAATCCAAAATCAACGTGATATTAAACCTTATGTGAATAAAGCTGCACAATCATGCATACAAGAGAGGAAACTCCAGCGAGAGTTTGGGGGGACTAAAGAGTAGCATTCACATGATCCAACAATCTTTTCAAGTGGGCAAAAATTACAAGAGATAGGTTGAATACATGACAAAAATTCAAGTGGCTTGCAAGAATAAGAATAAAATAGTCCTGTATTTCTAAATCTTTATGTCACATGGATAATTTGGGCTTTTGAAGATTTCCTTGTCCAATGACTAGGCAAGGATAAAGAGGATGAAAGAGGCTTTACAAGGCTTAATCATAGAAGTGTATGACAAAGAGGATATTCTAGAAGGTTCTATGATAGTTCGTGAAGTTTTCAAAGCTTCACCAAAGATAATCACTTATCTTTATATGCAAGAAGAAGAATAAAATAGCCTTGCACTGTTAAATCCTAAAGCCACATAGATAATTTGGGCTTTTGAAGATATCTTTGTCCTATAGGAAATAAGTTTCCTTATTAGATTAGGATTGTTATTGTTTTAGGTTTCCTTATTAGATTAGAATTATTATTAAAGTTCCTTATTAGATTAGATTGCTATTTAGATTCCTTTATAGGATTAAGATTATAGTTTTATTTTCAAACTTAAGTTAGAATTTCTATTCCTACTTAATTTTGGACACTTCTTCTATTTAGGATTATGATGTTTACATGTCTATATAAAGGCTACAAGTATGTAAAAAAAATATCATCATATCATTAATAATATTGAGATATTTTCAGCAAGCTCAGCTTTGCTTTCTTGTGTTCTTGGTAGAATACAATATCCTGACTTATTAAGAGAGTGATCAATCTTTGTGGCGTCTTCAAGATTAGAATTTTAAGGACTTAGTTTCTTTAGGTTCTAATCTGATAATCTACAACTTGTTTTCTTGTTTCTTAGGTGCGCATAATAATTGATTCAAGAGTTCCTATGGCAAGTCATCTAGTGGGTTCTTATCATTTGGTATCAGAGTTTTGGCGCTAGAAATAGGTAATGGGTTAAGGCTCAAAATCTTGCATCTTAAAAATCTTGGAGTTTCGTATCACATTTGATATCAAGTTTCTGTCACATTGTTGACAAGGTTCAATATCACGTTTTGTATTGAGTTTTGTTATATCGTTGGCGAGGCTCATATCAGCTACCCTTGAGTCCGTTCAAGCCCACGTGAGAGTTCCCTCTGTTGTATACATGATTATGCAACTTTGTTCGCAGCACTATCCTAATTGATCGCCATGGGTAGAATATAATGGCCTGCACTACTAGAAAAAAAGGCTACGTTAACTTAAATCCTATGTCAAGTACATCTTTTCTTGATTTTTATTTCTATGTCAATGTAGGTTACCTCAAGAATAAGTGACATATTTTAAGTGTCATGATGTATGGCTCTTGATTATGTGTCAAAACGTATTGATACCGTATATATCAAGAATCATAGTTCAAATATGCAGTTCTTGACTTTTCTTTGTCAAAGACCTGTGAATTTTTATGTTGATGAATTCTAATGCACATATTTGTGTCATGATGACTTTGGATTAATTGGTGCTTCTGGACATTTATTCATCATAATTTGATGACTTTATGATATCAGTATTGTATGATTAATAAATTGGTATGTATATTTGTTGATTTTAACAAATAAAAAGCCTAGAAAATCTCAAGTTGCTAATTTCGTTTCATCCACAAGCCCAAAATCTAAAATTATATTCCATTACAACTAAAAACATCCAATCCTACATCTATAACCATCCACAACTAGCCACCAGTTCATAACAAATCCTAACAATTCCATCAAAGTTTTTATTCAAGACATAAAAGTTAACATTAAAACATTCACAACTCAATTGCTATCATATCAAGTCAAAAACAAAATTTTCCTATGCCATCCAAGAATCATCTACCTCTTATTGGCTATAAGTCTCTTTCTCTTTGAATTACAAATTGCATAACATTAACTCATGAGTTGGGCATAAAATAGTATAAATTTTAGATAGTGTAACCATTTTTCATCCTCCATAAGTAAATTTTTACCATCCATAATATCCCCAATATACCGCATGACATAATATCCACATTCTGCTAAACCCGATTACTCTGGCACCTGCTTGACATGAAAATTAATGATATTTGTATATATATACCAAGATTTAGCAAGTATACATTCATACATATATGCACATATGATTAAAGCATGAGTTTTGAATATCTTAATACTTGTCAGTTGCACATTTATCCTCTTATCTCCAGCCACAAAAATTGTACTATAAATACAAATTTGTACATAATTAATTGATGCATTTATACCAATAATCATAAAGAAGAGTAAGGAAGTCGTACTTATGTGTCCATCAGTTCCTATATATCTTCACTTGACTCTCCCCTCAAAGGCTCCAAATAGTATGTTGTCTTCATTATTGGATCAAATACGACCAAAACCCAATGGAATATGTTAATCAAAGCACATTAGAAGGAAGCACAAAATGTTGGACGTATTAACTAAAAATTGGAAGCCATACCTCAAATTGTAGGGCATGAAAACCAGTTAGTATTGCGTTGATTGTTCCAATCTTTTTGCAATTGTGCGGCACCTCTCATTACACATTTTTATGGCATGTGTTTTGCTCCCAATAGATACACTGCTAGGATGAATAAATCAAAATTATCATAGCTTGTGTTCATTTGTCCTTCTCTCATTCAAGTACCTATTCCAAAGAAAGAAGACCACAAATAAAATTAAAATTTGCATTCTGTCTCGATTAAATAGATAACAACAAATTTAAAACTCAAATCATACAAATTTTTACTTACGCAAGCCATAAATGCATGTTGTTCGCATAAGTTTATGTCATGTAAATCATGGCATTACATTTATCCCTCCGAGTATAAGCTATATAAGGCCATCTATATATGTCAATGTCTAATTCATATGAATTATACTTGTTAGCTGACAATAATCAATCACACAAATTTGCAAATAACTCCATCTTCAGATCTTTTTTTATATTCATAAACTTTGCATTTCTTGTTTTGTGCATCGATATCACTATTTTTATACTTCGTTTAGGTTTTGGTTAACATTTTGAAGTTTTCTTTGGGCTAGGTGGTCTTTGAGTGCTTGCTTTAGCTATTACCTTCATTGCAGTCTCAACATGTTTGAAAATGGTTTCAAACCCTCCTTGTGTATACTGTTACGACTCTTCACTTACTTTTCTTTTATTTACCATTTTTTGCCTACAATAGAAACCACAAATATTACTTGAATGAATTAAATACATTAAGTAAGCTAGAAAAAAAAAAAAACAACACATCATATATACCAAAGCCTCTAAATAGATCACATGCTCATCCTCCTTATCCTTTTCATCAACCTTTTTCCTTTGGTCTTTTCCCTTCATCTACCTCTACTATTTTATCTCCTTGACTAAAAACTTTTTGTGCACTTGAACTTGCAACAGAAGAATATTTAGGTGAATGGCCAAAAGTTGTTGAAGTTGTTTCAATTGGGCATTAACTACAGTAAACCTGATGTGAAAAAAGCTACACAATCATACATACAAGAGAGGGAACTCCCACGAGAGCTTGGAGAGGCTCAAGTGCAGCATTTAAATGATCCAACAATCTTTCCAAATGGGAAAACATTGTAAGAGATAGGTTGAATACGTGACAAAAATTCAAATGGACTACAAGAAGAAGAATAAAATAGCTCTACGCTTCTAAATCCTTATGCCACATGGATAATTTGGGCTTTTGAAGATTTCTTTATTCTATATGGAAAAAAAATTCCTTGTTTGTTTAAGATTATTATTTTTTTTAGGTTTCCTTATTAGATTAGGATTGTTATTAAAGTTTCCTTAATAGATAAAAATTGTTATTTAGGTTCTCTTATAGGATTAGGATTATAGTTTTATTTTTCAACTTAAGTTATGAATTCTATTCCTACTTAATTTTGGACACTTCTTTTATTTAGAATTATGATGTTTACATGTTTATATAAAGGCTACACGCATGCAAAACGAATTTTCATCATCTCATTAATAATATTGATATATTTTTAGCAAGCTTAAGCTTTGCTTTCTTGTGTTCTTGGTAGAATATAATGTCTTGACTTATCAAGGGAGTGATCAACCTTTGTGGCGTCTTCAAGATTGGAATTTTAAGGACTTAGTTTCCTTAGGTTCTAATATGATCATCTACAACCTTTTTCTAGTTTTTTGGGTGCGTATAACAACTGATTCAAGAATTCATAGGGCAGGTCGTCTAGTGGGTTCTTAACATTTGGTACAGAGCTTTGGCACTAGAAACAGGTAACAGGTCAAGGCTCAAAATCCTGCGTCTTGAAAATCTTGGAGTTCCGTATAATATTTGGTATCAGGTTTCTGTCACATCGTTGGCAAGGTTTAATATCACATTAGTAACTGGGTTTTGTCACATTGTTGGCAAGGTTCAATATCACGTTTGGTATTGGGTTTTGTTACGTCGTTGACGAGGTTCATATCAGTTGGTATCAGAGCTTTAGTTCCAAGGCAAGTTTGATTTATCTTTTAATTTCTTTATTATTCCTTATTTTTTGATTAAAAATTCTAAAAACAAAAAGTAAAAAAAAAAAAATTATGGCCAAATTTTTCACGTTCCTTCTTGTTCGATTTTTGCTGAACTAGATTTGAGAACAAATCTTCGTCAATAAAGGGAGAATGATGTGAACAAAGCTACACAATCATGCATATAAGAGAGGGAACTCCCACGAAAGCTTGGAGGGGCTCAAAGGCAGTATTCAAATTATCCAACAATCTTTTCAAATGGGAAAAAATTACAAGAGATATGTTGAATACGTGACAAAAATTCAAATGGACTGCAAGAAGAAGAATAAAATAGCCCTACGCTTCTAAATCCTTATGCCGCATGTATAATTTGGGCTTTTGAAGATTTTCTTATTCTATATGGAAAAAGTTTCCTCATTTGTTTAGGATTGTTATTTTTTTTAGGTTTCTTTATTATATTAGAATTGTTATTAAAGTTTTCTTAATAGATAAGGATTGTTATTTAGGTTCCCTTATCGGATTAAGATTACAGTTTTATTTTTCAACTTAAGTTAGGAATTTTATTACTACTTAATTTTGGACATTTCTTTTGTTTAGGATTATGATGTTTACATGCCTATATAAAGGCTATAAGTATTTTAAACAAATTTTCATCATATCATTAATAATATTGAGATATTTTCAGTAAGCTTAACTTTACTTTCTTGTTTTTTTGGTAGAATGCAATATATTGACTTATCAAGGGAGTGATCAACCTTTGTGGCGTCTTCAAGATTGGAATTTTAAGGACTTAGTTTCCTTAGGTTCTAATATGATCATCTACAACTTTTTTCTAGTTTCTTGGGTGCGCATAACAACTGATTCAAGAGTTTTTAGGGTAGGTCGTCTGGTGGGTTCTTATTATTTGGTATTAGAGCTTTGGCACTAAAAATAGGTAACGGGTCAAGGTTCAAAATCTTGCGTCTTGAAAATCTTGGAGTTCTGTATCACAATTGGTATCGGGTTTCTGTCACATCGTTTGCAAGGTTTAATATTACGTTGGTAACTGGGTTTTGTCACATTGTTGGCAAGGTTCAATATCACGTTTGGTATTAGGTTTTATTATGTCGTTGGCGAGGTTCATATCAATTGATATTAGAGCTTTGGTTTCAAGGCAAGTTTGTTTTATATTTTAATTGCTTTATTATTCTTTATTTCTTGATTTAAAAAAATTTTGAGTAAAAAAAGAAAAAAAAAATTATGGTCAAATTTTTCTACGATTCTTCTTGTTCTATTTTTACTGAACTAGATTTGAGGACAAATCTTCGTCAAGAAAGGGAGAATGATGTGAACAAAGGTGCGCAATCATGCATACAAGAGAGGAAACTCCCACGAGAGCTCGGAGGAACTCAAGGGCAACATTCACATGATCCATTAAGCTTTTCAATTGAGTTAAACTATAAGATATGGATTGAATATATGACAAAAATTCAAATGAATAGTAAGAAGAAGAAAAAGAATCGCCCTACACTTCTAAATCCTTATGTCGCATGGAGAATTAGAGCTTTTGAAGATTCCTTATTTTATATGAAATAAGTTTCCTTGTTTGTTTAGAATTGTTATTTAGGTTCCCTTATAAGATTAAGATTATAGTTGTATTTTCCAACTGAAGTTAGGATTTCTATTCCTACTTAATTTTGGACATTTCTTTTATTTAGGATTATACTGTTTACATGCCTATGTAAAGGCTACAAGCATGTAAAACGAATTTTCATGATACTATTAATAATATTGAGATATTTTCAACAAGCTTAACTTTACTTTCTTGTGTTCTTGGTAGAATAATGGAGATCAAAACCTTTGGTAAAAAAAGTCTCATCTTTCACTCATAAAAATCATTACCAATAGGGGTGTTGAAATACATTGAAAGGGTTATAAACTTTCCCACCCCTTGTGATAAGAACCCACTAGACGACCTGCCCTAGGAACTCTTGAATCAGTTGTTATACGTACCCAAGAAACTAGAAAACAAGTTGAAGATGATCAGATTAGAACCTAAGGAAACTAAGTCCCTAAAATTCCAATCTTGAAGACGCCACAAAGGTTGATCATTCCCTTGATAAGTCAAGATATTGTATTCTACCAAGAACACAAGAAAGCAAAGCAAAGCTTGCTAAAATATCTCAATACTATTAATGATATGATGATATTCGTTTTACATACTTGTAGCCTTTATATAGGCATGTAAACATTATAATCCTAAATAAAAAGGGTGTCCAAAATTAAGTAGGAATAGAAATCCTAACTTAAATTAGAAAATAAGACTATAATCCTAATCCTATAAGGAAATCTAAATAACAATCCTAATCTAATAAGGAAACTTTAATAACAATCCTAATCTATTAAGGAAACTTAAAGAACAACCATAAACAAGCAAGGAAACTTTAATAGCAATCCTAATCTAATAAGGAAACCTAGAAAAATAGCAATCCTAAACAAACAAGGAAACGTATTCCATATAGAATAAGGAATCTTCAAAAGCTAAAATTATCCATGTGGCACGAGGATTTAATTAAGCCTTGTTAAGCCTCTTTCATCCTCTTTATCCTTCCCTTAATCATTGGACAGTCGATTCCTCGCAAAAGATCTTACAACGAATTGGCAGTATTAGTTTGAACCATTTAGACTGCACCTCGATCTTTATTATTCCCTTTCTTTTCGAAAGGATTCGTCCTCGAATCACCTACATCAAACAAAGATAAATCAGCAACATTGAAAGTCGTATTAACATTAGCATAGTTGTTTGGCAAATCTTGCTTGTAGGCGTTATTATTGATTCTCTTCAAGATTTTGAAAGGTCGATCTTCGCTAGGCTGAAATTTTGATTTTTCGTGTGTAAGAAACCTCTTCTTATGCATGTTCACCCAAACCTAATCTCCAGGGTCAAAAACAAGCTTCCAACGATCTTTATTAGCTTGCTTGGCAAATTGTTCGTTCTTCCTTTCAATGCTAGCCCAAAACTTAGCAAGTAAATCCTTCACAAAATCGGACTTTTTTCCATTATATGCAAACTCCTGCAATATAGACACAACAACATTATACAAAGAGGGGTTAAAGTTGTTAGCGGAAAAGTAAACATTCTTGTACATAAGTACAAGTAGTTGCCGCCTTGTAATCATAACACTCTTAATCTCATTTTTTTTTCCACAAATACACTAATTCCCTTTCTTTTCTCTCTTTTTTGCACACTTTCCTCTCTAATTTTCATCTCGGCCTTACTTGCTCTCTAAGTTTTTGCTTGCTCACTTTCTTTCTTTTTCTTTTCCACTTGCTCACACTTTTGTTCTCTCTCATTTTGCACTCTCTCGTTATCCTAATATGATCTTTATAAGCTTGCAAAGGTTTAAGAGGGGTTAGAACGACAGTTTGGTTATTCATTACAAATGAATAACGGTTTTTATACCCATAATGTGTAACCTTTCAATCAAACTGCCATGGTCGGCCAAGCAATATATGACCAGCATGCATTGGTGCCACATCACATAGAACCTCATCCTCATACTTGCCAATTGAAAAGGAAATTAGAACTTACTTCGTTACCCTTATTTCTCCACATTCATTTAACCATTGCAATTTGTATGGTTTAGGATGCTTTATGGTATTCAAATTCAGCTTATCTACCAACAAAGTACTAGCAACATTAGTACAACTTCCACTATCAATAATCATAGTACATACCTTATCTTTCACATGGCATCTTGTGTGAAAAATATGTTCACGTTGCTCCACATCAACATCATCCTTAGGCTGTATACTTAGGGTTCTCCTTGTAATTAACAAATCACCATGCACGGGTTCTTTAATTTCAATATCAGAATAATCCACCAACGGTGGCATCTCGTCCTCACTTAAGCTAGCACTTTCTATTTCTCTAATTTTCAACACCATCATAACTCTTTTGTTTGGGCATTGAGAAGCAATATGCCCGAATCCTTGGCACCTAAAACACTTAACTTCACATGACTTAGAAGAAATTTTAGTTTCAATTTTATTTTTAGAAACAGCAATCGAATCCTTTTGCTTTGCTTCTTCATTTGTTTTTTAGGTAACTTTGTTGTCCTTCCATTTAGATTTCCATGAAGAACTAGAAGCCGAACCAAATCTAAACTCTTTTTATTTGAGTTGTTTATCTACTTTAATGGATTTGTGCAATAGCCCCTCCATCTCCACATAGTGTTGTAAATCAACCACATCAGCAATCTCTTTATTCAAACCACTAATAAATCTAGCCATTGTTGCTTCTCAATCTTCCTCTATGTTTGCTCTAATCATGGCTATCTCCATCTCCTTGTAATGGTCCTCTACACTCATGAAACCTTGAACTAACCCTTGCAACTTTCTATATAAATCTCTATAGTAATGGTTAGGTATAAATCTCCTGCGCATTACCAATTTCATTTCTTCCCATGACTGAATTGACTTCTCTCTATTCCTACGCCTATTGATCACCAATTGATCCCACCATATGCTTGCATAATCTATGAACTCCACAGCTGCTAATTTTACTTTCGTTTTCTCGAAGTAATTATGGCAGTCAAATACATGTTCAACATTTCTTTCCCACTCCAAGTATAGTTCGGGATCATTCTTTCCTTGAAAGGTTAGAATCTTCATCTTTATGCTGCCCAAATTACTATCTCTGTTGGAAACAACCTTCTTGCCTTGTTTAGAGCTTGATTCCTCCAAATCTGAATCCTCTTCCTCTTCCTCCTTAAGCACACGTCTTCTAGTGGTTTTAGAAGTAGGCAGGGATTGCATATTATCCAATCTAGTATTCAACTTCCTAAATTGTTCATTAACAGCCTTTATGATCATTTTCATGTCAACTTCCTGCGGTTCTTCTTCACTACTCATGTTTATAACCTGCAAAACTTTGTTAGAAAAAAAGGCAAATTTATTCCTCTCAACACTTTTACCTTTTACCACTCAAGCTAGCCCTTTTTATGTTCTTAAAAGAATCAAGATCAACAAATGTTAAGGAGCAATCGAGTAGATGGTGGCAAATCTCAAAACTAGAACGTTAAAAGCTTAGTTGAGGCAAACGGTAATGAAGAAAAAAAATAATAATTAAAAGAACCAAAATAAGAAAATTTTAAAAGGAAGTAAAAGACATGTAAAAGATCACTAGAATGTAATAAATTGAAATGCAAAGTTAAAAGAGACAAACAGTCTTACACGATTGATCTTGAAATTGAACACGAAATTGAATAAAAATCAAATCTGTAATTTTAATAAATAACACAAAACAGATTGCTCACCGATCAAACAACGCAATCTAACTCCTTTTTTTTTTTGTTAGATATTCTTTTTTATCCCTTTTTTTTTAACAAAACTAAACACAAAGAAGTAGAATGAAAGAAGTCAAGAAAGTTATGCGAAGACAACAGAAAAATTGCACAAAAATAATAAAAAAATGTAAAATAAGGATAAGTAAAGGATAAGTAACCTGCTTCTAGAGCCAAAGCCCTGATACCAAATGATAAGAACCCACTAGACGACCTACCCTAGGAACTCTTGAATTAGTTGTTATACGTACCCAAGAAACTAGAAAATAAGTTGTAGATGATCAGATTAGAACCTAAGGAAACTAAGTCCCTAAAATTCCAATCTTGAAGACGCCACAAAGGTTGATCACTCCCTTGATAAGTCAAGATATTGTATTCTACCAAGAACACAAGAAAGCAAAGCAAAGCTTGCTAAAATATCTCAATATTATTAATGATATGATGATATTCGTTTTACATACTTGTAGCCTTTATATAGGCATGTAAACATTATAATCCTAAATAAAAAGGGTGTTCAAAATTAAGTAGGAATAGAAATTCTAACTTAAATTGGAAAATAAGACTATAATCCTAATCCTATAAGGAAACCTAAATAACAATCCTAATCTAATAAGAAAACGTTAATAACAATCCTAATCTAATAAAGAAACTTTAATAACAATCCTAATCTAATAAGGAAACTTAAATAACAATCCTAATCTAATAAGGAAACTTAAATAACAACTATAAACAAGAAAGGAAACTTTAATAGCAATCCTAATCTAATAAGGAAACCCAAAAAAATAACAATCCTAAACAAACAAAGAAACTTATTCTATATAGAATAGGGAATCTTCAAAAGCTAAAATTATCCATGTGGCACGAGGATTTAATTAAGCCTTGTTAAGCCTCTTTCATCCTCTTTATCCTTCCCCTAGTTATTGGACAGTTGATTCCTCGCAAAATTTCTTGCAACGAATTAGGAGTATTAGTTTGAACCATTTGGACTGCACCTCGATCTCTATTACCTTGTAGCTTTGTACTCTTACTGACATTTTTTTTTAATTATTGCGCTAATATGTCATTCCATCACTAATTAATGAGCCACTCTTCTTTTTCTTAGACAATTCATCCTAACACAAGATCAGAAGTACAAGGGATCAATTACAATATATTGGTTCCAAACTGACATAAAATGCAGGTTTAGAAACATTTTTCCAGCCGCTGGAACTTATACTTACAATGTTTTGCACCACAAGCATAATTGCAGGGTGAAAGCCACCGTTTTTTGGCTGGCAAGGCTGTTTCCAAGCAAGGCTCTTATTGATCTGGTCCTTCAGAAGACTTGTTTCACACTGCAAACAACTAAACTAAATCCAATGATATTTAGTCATAAAAGACCTTTGGGATTGTTTTTTAAATCAAATTTTTGGATTTTCGGTATGAACTAATTTATTTTAATTTTCTTAATGTTCTTGAAACCTAATAACCTTTAAAAATAAATAAGTAAATGAACTCATGCAACTTACTAGCTATTGCATGAGGCCAACATATCTTTTCCTACTCAGTGAATGGTTATAAATATTAAGTGCTTTTTTACCTGCGCTAATGTCTTTACTTTCTAGAACATGGAAATTTAAGGTTTATCAAACAATGGAGAAAGGCAAAGGATTAAAAAAGAAGTTAGTTTGGCCTTAGACACGTGCCACAAAGCCTTCAATTAGACAATCCGTAACAAATTTGTCCCAGTATGCCTTTTTGATGAAGTTGTACTGCAATAGAGGCTTCTTTAACCTCTTTGGATTGTCCCTATACAACAATATATACTCGTTGATTAGTGTGTGCTTGAAGTTTCTAAATGCGATGCTAAGTGTGTTGAAAACCTAGTTTTTACTCTTCACACTTAGTTCTTATCTTTCCTGCAAACACAAAAGGTAAATAATTAAAAAAAATATTAGTTTTTGTTAACTAGTAGGCACATTATTCACACTTAGTTCTTATCTTTCCTGCAAATACAAAAGGTAAATAATTTTTAAAAAAATTAGTTTTCGTTACCTAGTAGGCACATTATTCTTCCATTTCTCATACCAGAACTTGTTATTTTATCTATTAAATAAATTTCAATTATTGTTTATAGAACCTTGTTCAAAAGGCATAACTGGAAGAAAACCTAAAAGTAGATTTAGAACCTTAGCCAGTTTATGTAATTCAAGATGATAGCCTAAAAAATGTGAAAGTAACAAATGGTGGGGAGAAGAATATGCATATATATCATAGTGTTTATATACCAAAGGAGTAAATATGATTCTTTTTTGTTGTATTTAGTTCTTATGGTCTTATGCACTTATTTGCATTATGTTTTGTACTACTCTTATTGTTTTGATGATGAAGTTTATAAGAGATTATTTTGCTATTTGTTGTTGTTTTTGATATATAATTCCAAAAAGGAGATATATGAAAATTTTACAAATATGTTAACTTTATTGCAAGATTTGGAAACCAGAAAAGAGACTAAATTGCAAAATTTTTAAACCTGTCTGAAAACCATTCTTTTAAAAATCGGTCTAGTTAAATCAATCCAAACCGATTTACATGAATTGAAAACAATTACATTCAAAGTCAGAATAGGTTCCAAATATGGTCAATTAATTTGAACTGGATGGTTGACCGAATTGAAACGGCCGATCAATAGAATGGTCATTTTTGAGGTATTGAATTACTAAAAATTTGAACTTTTTGCTCTTAAATGGCTAGTAATGGCTAGTTTTCTATGTTTTACTATCAATACTAGCCTAAAATTATTTGGAAAAATTTTTGAACACTTGAAAATTTTTGTTATATATTTTAGAAGTGCAATATAAAGAATTTGAACTTATCCTTGCAAATCATATATCTAATTCATTATACACCTTATTGTTTCATTTGTATTAGTCTCTCTTGTAGGAGAACTATTTAAAAGTGTAATGTTTTTTTTAAATTATTCTTCTTGAAAAATAGAGAAAGAAGTGGGTCTTTAACTTGGTTTTTATGAGCTTAATGAAATCACTTGTAAGGTTTAAAAGGGTACCAAAAATCCTCTTTGGTATATTTGGAGTCTTTGGTTTTCAAGGCTTGTTCATAGTGAAATCTTCAAGTAAAAATTGAAGGAGTAGATGTAGGACAAGGTTATGCTGAACTACTATAAATTTTGGTGTTAGGTCTCTCTCTGTTTAGTCTTTATTTATGTTTATCTTTATATTTGTTTCACACATTTGCTCGCACACACTTGAAATTTAAATTGTTATAATCTCTATATTTTGAGGATTGGATTTGGGTATTGAATTTTGGTATACACTTTAGAAGGTTTGAATTGTTTGGTATTGATTTTTAGGTTGTATACATTGGTTGTTAAATTTTTGGCAACCCAACTAACCCAACTTTCTTCCTCTTTTTGGGTTGCCTAGTTATAATTTCAGTATTTAGCTTCTCTGATGAAAGTTTCCTTCAATAACGTGTCTACTTCCTTATGTATTGTGTTGTTCCTTTCTTTATTGAATACTCACCTTTTCTGTTTCACTGGTCAAGTTTTCGGGTTGATAAATAGGCGATGGCATACAACCTGGGATCAATTCTCGGCATTTTGTCATAAGAATAAGCGAAGACATCAGAATTCTGCTTCAAGAATTTGATCCTCAACTGAAATAAATTTCGTTTCATAGATTTTGGCTGATTGCAATCCTTCCTTGCTTGAGACACTGTTATTGGTAACATCAATATCAGGCTTCTCAGTTGTTATGCAAAATGCTTTCAGTGTTTTTATTGCGCAACAACTCTAAGCTTCCCTCTAATTCCCACACATAACTCATATCCCTTGTTCGTTAAGAACTTCATTTTTGGTAGTGGATGGATTCCACTACTTCAAAGTTTTTTAAGAATGACTTTCTAGTAGAATTTTGTAAAGAATGGGGATAATCAACCACCAAGAAGTCAACCATTTGTGTTTTTACAGAAGGGCTCGTTCCTATGGTGATAGGCAATCTAATCACTCGTAAGCAGAGATGGTAATTTTCCCTGCAAGGTAGGGGGCTCGGCCCTGTTACGTCAAGGATCGGGAAGACTTTTTAAGGGAACCGGGAAATTAGGCTGAGGATGGGGACAAGAGCCCATCCTATTTTTGAAACTGGGCTAGAAACAAGGAATATAAGTTGTCACCCGATCCGACTTGTTTCCCAGTTAAATTAAAGCCTAAAATTGAAATTTTCTATTTTAAAATTATAATTAGATTTTTAAATAAAAATAGAAAGAATACCAATTTCATCTATAATATATTTTGATATTATCACTTACATCCCTACTGTTTCAAAATTATACCTTTAGTCTTTATCGTTATAACACTAACCTTAAAAATTCAATTCTTAAGTGAAAATAACCTTATTGTCCTTATATTAATAATGATAATGTCACCTAATTTTTAAAAATTAAAATAAATAGCAATTCTAAAAATTCAAAAAAAATTAAGAATAAAATTATTTAATAAAAATTAATTTCAAATTAAAAAATACTAAAACTAAAAAAATTAAATTCATAATAAAATAAATTTATTTATTTTTATTTTTTAAATTTTTTCAATAAAATGAAATATAAATATAGACAATAAAATATAAATAAGTTTATTTCTTTTCATTTTAAAAATTTTTACAATAAGATCAAATAAAAATAAAAATAATAAAAATAAAATTTGAGAAAATATCAATTTCATCCTTAATATATTTCTATATTATCACTTACATTCCTACTATTTTAAAATTATACATTTAGTCTCTGCCATTATAATATGGATATTAAATGTTAGTATATTTTATCATTTGACACATTTGCCTTTAAGTAAATTAAATTTGTATTTGATTTAAATTAATACAAAAAAATATAAAAAAATAAATTTCTTTTTATTAAGACACTAATTGCTTTCATTTTTAATTTTAATTTTTTATTTTAATAAATAATTATTGAATAATATTTTTTTTGGATTTTAAAAATTTACAAAAAAATATTCATAATTAGGTTTTATAAAACGTCTTATTCAAAAATAATTTTTTACAAGAAATTTAAGTTTTATTATATTATTTTTAGTTAATTTTATTGCAAAATTATAAAAATTCGAAAGAAATAAAGTTATTTAGATTTTATTATTTTATTGTAAAAACTAAAAAGAAATAATCTTTTAGATTTTATTGTTGTATTTTTATTATTTTTATTTGATCTTATTGTAAAAATTTTAATGGTAAAAAGAGATAAACTTATTTATATTTCATTATCTATATTTATATTTTATTTTATTGTAAAAATTTTAAAAATAAATAAATAAATTTATTACATTATGAATTTAATTTTTTTTAGTTTTAGTAATTTTTTAATTTAAAATTAATTTTTATCAAATAAGTTTATTCTTAATGTTTGTTAAAGTTTTTTAAAATTGATATTTATTTTATTTTATTTTTTAAAAAATTATGTGACATTATCATTATCAATATAAAAACAATAAGGTCATTTTTACTCAAAAATTGAATTTTTAAGGTTAATATTATATCGACAGAAACTAAAAGTGTAACTTTAAAACAGTAAAGATATAAGTGATAATATTAAAATATATTAGGGATGAAATTAGTATTTTTTCATAAAATTTTAATAAAAATCAAAATAATAGAATCTAAAAACTTATTACTTTTTAGCTTTTACAATAAATTTAAATAAAAATCAAATAAGTTTTTTTTTAATTTTACAATAAAATTAACTAAAAATAATATAATAAAATCTAAATTTTCTATAAAAAATTATTTATGAATAAAACGTTTTATAAATCCTAATTATAAATATTTTTTTCTAAATTTTTATAGTCTAAAAAATATTATTCAATAATTATTTGTTAAAATAAAAAATAAAAAATAAAAAATAAAAAATAAAAATAAAAGAAATTAGTATCTTAATAAAAAGAAGTTTATTTTTTTATTTTTTGTATTAATTTAAATTCAATACAATTTTAATTTAGTTAAGAGTAAATGATTTAAATGATAAAATATATTAACATTTAACAGCTATGTTATAATTGCAGAAACTAAAGGTGTAATTTTAAAATAATAGGGATATAAGTGGTAATATCGAAATATATTATGGATGAAATTAGTATTTTTTCTAAAAATGAGAAATATTTAATTAAAACAAAACAAAAAAAGAAACCCTATATCGAACTATCGTTTTCCCTTTCCCTTTTAGTTTACACAGTCATTTATTGCCCACTGCATTATAAAGAACTAAACTCTTTCTAAACACTACATTAAGCATTGAAAGTAAGGGTAGGCACGGTCCGGTCTAGGTTTCTAAAAAATCAAACCGAATGAAAAAGGAAAAGCGAATCAAACCGGACCGAGTATATGGAAAATCGAATTAAAATCAGACCGGTTGGTTCAATTTTTTGTTTGGTTCGATTATTAGGTTAAATTATAAATTTTTAAAAAAATTTAAAATATTTTTAGGTACGAAAACAACGTTGTTTTCTCATAACTTACTATAATGGCATTGTTTTCGTAAAAAAATTTAAAAAATAAAAAATTCTATCCGGTTCGAATATTTTAGTCCAAAACGAGAACCGGATTAGAAATTCTGGGATTTTAAATTTAAGATCCAAAACCAGACAGAATTATATAAATACCCGAATCGAACCTGTCGGTTTCGGTATGGTCTAATCCAATCATGTTTATCTGCCCATCCCTAATTAAAAGAACGTAACAAATCTACTGAGAATTTTTTTGTTAATTTGTCTTGGTAAAATTCCTTTAATTTGTCTTAAAGCAATGTAGTAAATTTCTTTTATGCTTTTGTCTTTAGGAATTTGACTATCTTTTGAAGCCGCCTCACTTGTTCACTAATGTTATCTGATATGAACCACGCCAATGATGTAACAAAACTCAATACCAAACGTGATATTGAACCTTGTCAACGATATGACAGAACCCAGTTACTAACGTAATATTAAACACTTCCAACAATGTGACAGAAACCCAATACCAAATGCAATACGGAACCCCAAGATTTTCAAGATGCAAGTTTTTGAGCCTTTACCCGTTACTTGTTTCTAGCGCCAAAGCTCTGATACCAAATGATAAGAACCCACTAGATGACCTGCCCTAAGAACTCTTGAATCAATTGTTATGCACAACCTAGAAACTAGAAAAAAAAGTTGTAGATAGTCATATTAGAACCTAAGGAAACTAAGTCTTTAAAATTCTAATCTTAAAGATGCCACAAAGGTTGATCACTCTTTTTGATAAGTTAAGATATTGTATTCTACCAAGAACACAAGAAACCAAAGCTAAGCTTACTGAAAATACCTCAATATTATTAATGATATGATGAAATTCATTTTACATACTTGTAGTTTTTATATAGGCATGTAAACATCATAATACGCATAAATAAAAGAAGTGTCCAAAATTAAGTAGGAATAGAAATCCTAATTTAAGTTAGAAAATAAAACTATGATCTTAATCCTATAAGAGAACCTAAATAACAATCCTAATATAATAAGGAAATTTTAATAACAATCCTGATCTAATAAGAATCTAATAAGGAATAATAATCCTAAACAAACAAGGAAACTTATTCCATATAGAATAAGGAAATCTTCAAAAGCCCAAATTATCCAGGCAGCATAAGGATTTAGAAGCGCAGGGCTATTTTATTCTTCTTCTTACACATAAAGATAAGTGATTATCTTTGGTGAAGCTTTGAAAACTTCATGAGCAGTCTCAGAACTTTCTAGAATAGCCTGTTTGTCATACACTTCTACGATTAAGTCTGGTAAAGCCTATTTCATCCTTTTTAACTTTGCCTTAGTCATTGGACTGTCGATTCCTTGCAAAAGATCTTGAAAAGAATTGAGAATATTAGCTTGAACTATTTGGCTAGTACATCGATCTCCATTATTCCCTCCTTCTTCAAAAGAATTGGTCCTCGAATCACCTACATTAAACAAAGACAAATCAGCAACATTGAAAGTCGCATTAACATTACCATAGTTGTTTAGCAAATCTAGCTTGTAGGCGTTATCATTTATTCTCTCCAAGACTTGGAAAGGCCAATCTTCTCTAGGTTGCAATTTTGATTTCCTTTGGTAGGAAACCTTTCCTTACGCATGTGCACCCAAACTCAATCTTCAGGTTCAAAAATAATCTTCAAACACTCATTATTAGCTTGCTTAGCATATTGCTCATTATTTCTTTCAATGTTGGCCCGAACATTGGCATATAAATCCTTCACAAAATCTGTTTTTTTCTTACCATCAAGATTAACATGTTCGTTAGTAAGCAAAAGTAAAATATCCAGAAGAGTTAAAGGATTGAAGCCATAAATAATTTCAAAAGGTGAAAAAGAAGTAATAAAATGAACAGATCTATTATATGCAAACTCAATATATGGCAAACACTTTTCCTACTGCTTTAAGTTCTTTTGAATAATAGCACGTAACAAAGTAGTGAGTGTTCTATTAACTACTACAATTTGACCATCCGTTTGAGGATGTGCAACAGTAGAAAACAAGAGTTTAGTTCCTAATTTATTCTATAAAGTGCATCAAAAATAACTTAAGAACTTAGCATCTCTATCACTAATAATTGTCTTAGGCAAACCATGCAAACGAACAATTTTTTTGAAGAACAAGTTAGTAATATATGTTGCATTATTAGTTTTAGAACAAGCAATGAAATGAGCCATCAACAATAACAAATACGTTGTTTTTACCACCTCGAGACCATGGTAACCCTAAAACAAAATCCATAGAAATATCAATCCAAGGTTGGTTAGGCACTAGTAAAGAGGTATTCAAGCCATGCAGTTTAACCTTAAATTTTGCTTGCCTACATGTAATACACTTATCACAAACGGATTGTATATCATGCTTCATATTAGGCCAATAAAAATGCTTACACAATATATTTAAAGTCTTTTGCACACCAAAGTGCCCCATCAAGCCGCCTCTATGAGTTTCTCTAACAAGTAACTCACGAATAAAAGAAATAGGAACACACAATTATCTTTCTTAAATAGAAATCCTTTATGCCTATAGAAATCACTAAATGCACACTTATCAAATGCTTTCCATACTTGGCCGAAATCGGCATCATTAGCATACAGGTCCATAATCAATTCAAAACAAAGTAATTTAGTTTGCAAAGATGTAAGTAATGTGTACCTCCTAGATAATGCATCAACAACAACATTTTCCTTTTTATGTTTGTACTTGATCACATAAGAAAACGTTTCTATGAACTCTAGCCACTTAGCATGCCTTTTACTAAGCTTACCTTAGGATTTTAAGAACTTTAAGCTCTCATGATCAGAATGAATGATAAATTCCGTTGATCACAAGTAATGCTGCCATGTTTGAAGAGTTCTCACTAATGCATAAAGTTCCTTGTTATAAGTAAAATAATTCAAAGTTGCCCCACTTAACTTTTCACTAAAATAAGCAATTGGTTTAGAATCTTGCATCAAAACAGCCCCTATTCCAATTCCAGATGCATCACATTCTACCTCAAAAGCTTTATCAAAGTTAGGCAAACACAACAAAAGTGCATTAGTTAGCTTATCTTTCAAAGTTTTGAAAGCCCAATCATGCACATCATCCCACTTAAAAGCAACATTCTCTTTAACAAATTCATTCAAAGGTGTAGCAATAGAACTAAAATCTTTAACAAACCTTTCATAAAAACTTGCTAAACGATGAAAACTTCTTCCCCCATTCAAATTCTTATGTGTAGGCCAGTCCCTTATTGCCTTTACCTTTTCTTCATCAATACTAATACCTTATGAACTAACAACATATCCAAGAAATACAACAGATTCCATACAAAATGTGCACTTTTTAAGATTAGCATATAATTGGTGCTCTTTTAACACATTAAAAATAGCATGCACGTGTTTGACATGTTCATCCAAATTTTTGCTATAAACTAAAATATCATAAAAGTAAATTACCACAAATTTTTCTATGAAAGCACGCAAAACATGATTCATTAATCTCATGAATGCACTAGGTACATTAGTTAAACCAAAAGGCATTACTAACCACTCATACAATCTATATTTGGTTTTAAATGTTGTCTTCCATTCATCTCCCTCTTTCATACGAATTTGATAATAGCTATTTTTTAAATCAATTTTAGAAAACAAGCAAGAGCCATGCAATTCATCAACCATGTCATGTAATCTAGGGATAGGATGTTTATACTTAACTGTTTTTTGTTAAAGCTCGACAATTCACACACATACGCCATGTTCCATCTTTCTTTGGGACTAAGATGACAGGAACCGAACATGGGCTAAGACTTCCTTTACAAAACCCTTTTGCACCAACTCATCCACTTACCTTTGTATCTCCTTTGTTTCCTCAAGATTAGCTCTATAAGCAGGTCGATTTGGTATAGCGAAACCGGGTATGAAATCTATTTGATGCTCAATACCTTTTAAGGGAGGTAATCTACGGGGAATCTCCTCGAAAAATAGGTATGCAAAATCCTGCAATAAAGATACAATAACACTAGGTAAAGAGTGGTTAAGATCATTAGTAGAAAAATAAACATCCTTGTACATAAGTACAAGTAGTTGTTGCCTTGCAATCATGACACTCTTAATCCCCTTTTTTTCAACAAATACACTCACTCCCTTTCTTTTCTCTCCTTTTTGCACACTTTCCTCTCTAATTTTCCTCTTGGCCTCACTTGCTCTCTTTGTTTTTGCTTGCTCACTTTTTTTCTTTTTCTTTTCCTCTTGCTCATACTTTTGTTCCTCTCTCATTTTGCACTCTCTCGCTATCCTAATATGATCTTTATATGCTTGCAAAGGCTTAAGAAGGGTTAGTACAACAGTTTGGTTATTCATTACAAAAGAATAACGGTTTTTATACCCATCATGTGTAACTTTTTGATCAAATTGCCATAATTGGCCAAGCAATATATGACCAACATGCATTAGTGCCACATCACATAGAACCTTATCCTCATGCTTGCCAATTGAAAAGAAAATTAGAACTTGCTTTGTTACCTTTATTTCTCCACATTCATTTAACCATTGCAATTTGTACAGTTTATAATGCTTTATGGTATGCAAATTCAGTTTATCTACCAACAAAGTACTAGCAATATTAGTGCAACTTCCACTATCGATAATCGTAGTATATACCTTATCGATAATCATAGTACCTACTTGAGTCAAAGCTCTGATACCAAATGATAAAAACTCACTAGACGACCTGCCTTAGGAACTCTTGAATCAGTTGTTATGCGCACCCAAGAAACTAAAAAATAAGTTGTAGATGATCATATTAGAACCTAAGAAAACTAAGTCCTTAAAATTCCAATCTTAAGATATTGTATTTGATAAGTGTCTAAAAGTGTGTCATTTACATATATTTTAGAAGACACTATTAAATACTATTTAATTTAAAGTCCCTATTTGAGCAAAAATTATGACTTTCATTGGCACAACTTTAATTTGCATGTTTTTATGATCCAAATCTCAATTACATGTAAATATATATAATTATATAAGTTGACATGTATATAATACTTATGTAAAATAGTAATGTAGTGTATTTTATACATAGGTGAAAGGTGGCCAAGTTACAATTGAAGAAACAAATGGTCAACATCATATTTCCTATTTGAAGCACTAATTAGTTAAATGGTCATATATTTGTCTACCCACTTCCAAATATAATGATTTTTGTTTCAAATGGAAGCTGACTCAATTTTTCATAATTCATTTTCAGATATCATTTTCGATTTTGAAATGATTTACCACCAGATGTTTGAGGCAATACAACAAAACGTGGCCTACCATTTGCAGCCTGGACCTGTGCATATCCTTCGGTATTTTGGACCTAACTCTCTCCACAATGCTCCAATTGGGCTGGTTCTTGATTCAAATGAATCTTGAAAGAGACAGCTATAACGTTCATGTTATGGAAAAATTCCAATTCGTGCATCTGGGTGGTTGAAAATAATTATCATTTAAACAGTAGCTGTCAACGTTTCGATTTGAACATGCCTTAATATGTTAAGTGTAACTTTCACTACATAGGTCCAAATACCATGATTCATGAAGCATTGGAAAGATTACTCATGGGTCCATATCTGTGAAGAAGAAACATTTCTCTAATTCGGAGTGAAAGACAGTCAAACGTGCTTTGCAATGTGGACGATAATGCTATGATGAAACCTGCCACTTACTTGTATTCACATGTGCGAATTCTCCTTTACCTTGCCTATATAAACCTTGGTTTTGAAAGCTTGAAAAAAAGCTGGTATTCTCAAAAACACTTTCATTTCTTCTTCTTCATATTTTCTTTACTCCATGTATTTCTAATTTCGTAATTAGGGCAAAGGGTGAACTTTTGATGGTTGTATAGTATTGATCTTTGATCCTTTAGTTTGTTCTTCATTGTCAACTTTCCTTTTGAGTGAGTACTATATTTTGCAAGTATTTTGGTTTGTTAGAAACCTTGATTCATTGTTAACTAAGGGTACATTGAATGCTTGGATGTTTTCTACATATCAAGAGCAAGGCAACCTATGGTTTTTCACTTCAATTCAAAGGTAAGTCTTTTAGTTTCTTTGTGCTTAAATGTTATCCATCCTCCAATTAAGGTTATTTCTTATTTGAATCTTAATTGTGTATAAAAAAAAGGATCAAGAATAATTTCTATACATATCATCAAAATGGATCCCTAATGCCCTAATATTCAATAATAATTAAATTCAAGTTAATAATCCAAATTTCAATTTACTTTCACAATATTTGGACTTTGAACTTTGGACTTGTGGACTTAGTATAACCAATTCCCTGAGGACCAACACTCGGACTTCCGAATCTTTATTACTTGACAAACCTACGCTTGGGTATTACAACCTAAAAATTGTAGCAGTATTCTACCAAAAACATAAGAAAACAAAACTAAGCTTGCTGAAAATATCTTAATATTATTAATGATATGATCAAATTCGTTTTACACACTTGTAGCCTTTATATAGCATGTAAATATCATAATACACATAAGTAAAAGAAGTGTTCAAAATTAAGTCGGAATAGAAATTCTAACTTAAGTTAGAAAATAAAATTATAATCCTAATCTTATAAGAGAACCTAAATAATAATCCTAAACTAATAAAAAAACTTTAATAACAATCTTAATCTAATAGAAAAATCTAAAAAATAAAAATCTTAAACAAACAGGGAAACTTATTATCCATGCGGCATAAGGATTTAGAAGCCCAGGGCTATTTTATTCTTTTTCTTGCAGCCTACTTGAATTTTTTCATGTATTCAACTCATCTCTTGTAATTTTTGCACACATGAAAAGATTGTTGAATTATGTGAATGTTGCCCTTGAGTCCATCCAAGCTCACGTGGGAGTTCCCTCTCTTGTATGCATGATTGCGCAGCTTTGTTCGCATCATTATCTTTTTAGTGCAACTAGTAATCTATTGTTCTCGTCTTCTTTGTCTTATCATTATTATAATGCTTTATTTTTTTTCTTATTTTTCTTTTCTTTCAATGTTGCTTGTCCTAAGGAAAGTTATTACAAATTCTTTATGCTTTTTATGGTTTAAAAGTTATTACAAATTCATTGCTTGTCTTCTTCAATGGTTTTAAAGGTGTTGTTCACCACTATTCAATTAACCGATAATATGAGTGGAGTATTTGTCTTCAAGACAAGCTTTTAAGTAAGAGGGGCACCACTTTGCGTATCATTATTAATTTATTATTGCCCTTTGGCAAAAAAGAAGAAGAAGAAAGACAATATATAATAACACAAAATTTAGCTTGGTCTTGGCCCCCACTTGTTTGTCACATTGCCAAAAAACCTTAATATATAGCATTCTTATGCTTTATTTTTCTTTTGGGTCAATGATATTGCCTTTTTATAACCAATCAATGGTTTCCCCTATCTCCTGAGAAATTCATGTGTCTTTGCCCCCATCAACATTAACAACACACAACACATCACGTTACAAAATTTTATTAGTTTATACTAATAATGATAACAACTACATTATTATACTATATTTATCTAAAGTGTTAAATGTGCAATGGATGCATGGAGTTGATTTTTATCTATCTACTATTGTGTAATGCCAATAAGTTACTACTACTTGCTTCAGTATGCTTTTGTGTTTTTAAATGTTATTATATTTAGGATTGTATTTGGGTATATTTTCTATGTTATTAAGTTGTTGTTGCTACTTGTTGGGTACGCTTTTGTATTTGCTACAAAACAACAAAAGAAAATGTAGTTTTATGCTGTTGTTTTTGCTGTTTTGTGGCAAAAAATAGCAGCCTATTTGTTGCTATTTCTGTGCTATTTTGCAGCAAAGCCAACAGCAAATAAGTTGTGTTTATGCTGTTTTAAAACAAAAAAATAGCAGCCTATTTGTTGTTGTTTCTTTGTTATTTTGCATCAAATAGGCTGTTGTTTCTACTGTTTTGTGGCAACAAACAATAGCCTATTTACTATTATTTTTTTGCTATTTTGCAACAAAACTAGTAGCAAATAGGCTACAGTTTTATAGCCTCTACAATAGCCTATTTGTTGTTATTTTTTGCTTCAAAATAGCAAAGAAAAATACAATCTTTTTACTTCTATTTCGCTATTTTGATTTTGTTTTATGTTGTATTTAATTTTTGTATCTGTTTTGTGTTGTATTTAAATCATATTAATTCTTGCTTTATTGGAAATGACATCAAATGAAGAACCTCAATTAGTAGATATTGTAGATGATGATTAAGTATATGATGATAATTCTACAAAAGGAAAAGGAAGATTAAGGTCTATTGTGTGGGAACATTCTGATAAAATTCAAGTATTGTAAAAGTAATTTGGTGTTACAGGGTATAGATGGTACAAGACATTTATATGATCATATAAAGACATGTATCATGTGAAAGAAAAAGGAAATAACTAACTATTCAATGAAGTTGAAGTGGTGAAGGATGAAGAAGGAAATGCCAAAGTGGACATGTTTAAGTTTGATCCTAATGTAACTAAAGAAATGATTGCTAAATTGATCATTGTACATAAGTACTCTCTTAGTTGTATAGATCGTGAGTATTTTAAAAAAAAATGATAAAATCTCTTAATCTTATATTTAATTGTGTGCCCCGTAACACAATTAAAAGTGATGTCATAATGATATACCAATTGGATAAAGTCTTAAATACTTTTGAGCGGACTAAGAGTAGAGAAGCTATCACAATATATATATATATATATGGACATATAGATCACAAACAATGGGATATATGGCAATTATTGGGCACTTTTTTATATTCTTGAGTCTTTCACAGGAAAATCTTAAGGTGATTATTTTTATATATATAAATGCACAAATTTGAATTAATTTATTTATTTTTCATTATGCTAATTACTAAAAGTTTTTTTTTTTATGATTTTCTATGTCTAGTTTCATGTATGTCAAATGTCCATACACTAATGAGATAGTATGTCATGCATTGTTTAATGTCTTGGTGAATCTCAATATAGATCAAAGTATTTGCTTTAACTGTTGATAATTATTCCAGTAATGACTGTATGATTATATTTTTGTTGGAAAAGCTTGATAGGAATGATTTGATCATGAATGGGAGCCCACATCTTAAATTTAATTGTTAATGATGGTTTATTTATTATTGGTAGTACAATTGTTAAAATTCGTGATAATATCTATATTGGAGAACAACGGCTTTTTAAGAAGGGAAAAATTGGATGAAATTGCTCATAGGATTGATATTTCATGTACTAAAGAGTTGGTACTTGATTATGCAACTAGGTGGAACTCCACTTATTTGATGATTTATGTTGCCTAAGAATATAAAGCCATGTTTGGTAGATTTAAGTTGCTTGAGACAAATTAGAGAAGTTTGCTAAGTAAGGAAGAGTGGGAGGTAGTTCAAATATAAGGTGAAATTGATTAAGTACTATTTTTCTATAATATATAGTGATGATTCACCATTTCAAATTGAGAGAGTTTGTAATCTTTATTTTCATTTAATTAAAGATTATGAATTAAGGTTTAAATTACACGAAGATTCTTCTAATTCTTGTGCTAGTAGTACCTCATATTCTATCTCTCATTCTTTGGTGCATTTATTGAGAGACAAACTACATGTAGGTTGGGAACTACACGTAGGTCGGGATTTAGAAATTTTGTAGATTCTGATGTGATTGAGCATAAGAAGACTAAGTTCTAGTCATATTTGAATGATGGGACATTGGTTGGCTTTGATAGTTTTGATATCTTCATTTGGTGGAAGTTCAATTAGTTAAATATCCTTTGTTGTCTAAGATGGCAAAAGATATATTAGCAATCCTAGTGTCCATAGTTGCTTCTAATTCTACTTTCAGTACTGATGGCAGAGTTGTGAGCCCATATGGTAATAGATTATACCCTGATATAGTGGAGGCTTTGATGTGCACATAAAGTAAAGGTATAAAATATTTTAGATATTACAATTTTTGGTCTTTTCTTTTTATTTTACAAGTTATTTTCTACTTATTTATTTTTTCTTTGAAATAGATGAGAAATTGATTTTAACTCCCGTTGAAGATACCATTACACATTTATGCAAGAGGAAATTAAAGATTGTTATGAAATAAAAATTATTTACGATAGTTAAATTTCAAAATTGGTAATTGATATCAACTAAATATACCTTTTTGTTTATATATTTTTTTCACTTTGTTTTTATAGGTTGATGAAACAAGTTGCAGGATTTGTGTTTGCCTAAATAGAGAGTTAGACTTGTTGATTTGCCGAAATGGTTGAACAAATTATGTTATTGTTACTATTTTTTTCCTTTTTGTTTTATATTTTGGATGATGGTCTAGGGTTATTTTATACATAAGCATAGACTTCTTAATTTTCTTAAATGAAGTTGTTTGGTTCATTATATGTAGAGATAATTTTTAGCTCATGCTTAAGAATTGTTGATTTTCAGCTCATGCTTAAGACAATTTTCAAAAGAAGTTGTTTAGCTCTTTACATGGCAAAGTTTCTAACTGGAATGAGGCATATGGTATCAGACATTTCACTTTTTCGTTTGACAATTGTGAACATAATGAAAAAATAAATTGTGGGTAGTTTTGAATCTATATCATGTTTCCATTGGTCAAGGTATAACCTTTCTAATTGTCCTGCCACTTTTATCAATATTCAATTGTGAAAAACTTGCATTGTATCGGCTTTAAGCAATAAGGATTAAAGAAATTCAACCTACCTTGAAACACAAAATCAAATGTAAAAATGTAATGTGTATAATAGAACTAAAATTGCAATCATAATCATTATCATGTTAACTACTGAGCCATTATGTATTTAGTTATAAACTTTTTATTTCCATATTTTAATAAATGATGCAATGGTAAGTGGTGCCATGATTTTTCTTGAAGTCATGGCTTGAAATCTTTAAAGCTACAACATTTTACTTAAATTTAGTTAGTCCTCCTGTTAAATCATAGTGCTGATAAGCTGATCTTGTGGTTGGGTTTCCTTAAGGTGTTCTGTGACTGCGATATATGAGTCAAGATAACTATTTCGGATTAAGTCTTCAATGTGCCATCTTAAAGCTTATGCACTCTTCTGTGATATGACTATAGTCCTAGTGAAATGGACAACTTTCATTCATGTTCCTTGTTTCAAGGTGCGATAGCATTTCCTTAGCCTAATGGCCAACCCTCATCATTTGATATCCTTCAAAATTGTCTCTTACAGAGCATTTAGTGGCATGAATTTGGTGTCTTCTACTTTACGAGTTATTTCTCATGCGAGTTAGAAACTTCTCGGCTTACCACTTTGTAGAGCAAGCATTGTTCTTATTTCTGTTTCGATTCTCCTTTCATCCTAGCTTCGCATGACCTGTTCTTGATCCATGCTGTTTAACTTCTGACAATGCCCAATTAATGCTCACTCTTTCTTCCTCATAATTGATGTTTCATATTTCTTGGACTCTCGGTCATTTTTTCCCTATTTTTCTAGCCTAACTTGATTTCCTTGACTCGATTGTGATCATGGGAAATCTTTTATGGATACCAATGTGTCTCTCTTACTACTGTTTCTCCATTGCTGCCTACTCTAACAGGTATTCCTTCTTTTGCCTTTAAGTATACATTTTCATAAGAATCTAAAGACGTTGGCCTTTCTTTAAACCACAACTATATGTTCTAAGACCTTTTCGCAAATCGTCTAAGGCCATATCTTGATTATATGCACCCTAAGTCATGACCTCTTTATAATACCAGTCAATGAAGTCATTCAAACTCTCTTGCTTCTCTTGTTCTATCAAAAGTAGACTTCTAAAATATTTCCCAAACAAACAGACTCTTCAAAATTCTCTAATAAATCCTCATGCAAGTTACAAGGAAGAATGGATGCTACCAAACATTAGTCCCCAATACCATGACCTTGCTTATCCTTTAAAGGTGAGGAAAAATGACCTGCACATCTCTTCCTCTGTTAACTTTTAAACTTACATTATTTCCCTACATTAGTCAATGTGGAGTTTGGGATTAGTTTGTCCAGTGTAGGCACTATATACGGCAGGCAAACCCTGATTCATAATTTCTAAACTAAAGAGAAAGTGATCTCATAATCATCCTCTTTTCATGACACATGGTGTTGCTCATCTTCTACCTTTTGTAATACTTTAAGCAATCGCTTATTTTTTCCGAAAAAAGGAATCTAAATCTTCTATAGATACCTAATTTCATCATTGGATATCAACTAATGAATTTATTTTGACTGTGGAAAAACGATTCTCTAATCCATTTCTCCACCTCCTTTTATATCAATTTTCTTTTTCTCCTATTTGAATTATGCCTCTTTCCTTTGTTTTCTAATGAAACTCTGATTCTTATTCAATAAATTCTAATGACATTCTGATTCTTATTGATGATCCAATTGGTGACTATGAGGATTCTAAACTTCTCTATTCGGCCTTTCTTCTACTGAGTATGGCCTATTAAAACTATTTATAGGAATTGGATCAGAGAGTTTTACTTATTTTATTAATATATATATATATATATATATTATAGCTTTATAATGGTTTTCAGTAATACACTATAATTGATCCCTTTTTGGAGGGAAAATATGTATTTAATGGCCGTTCACTTCCCTAGGCGAGATTACTAAAGTCTTTTTAGGATTTGAAGGCTTTGGCCATTTGACGTAAAAAAAGATTTAGAAAATCCTTGTACACGTCTTTAACATCACACTCCATCTCTATTTTATCTTTCCTAGAGCAGACAAATTCTTAAAGAGTCATTTCCTCTAACGCGCCATTTTTGTTAGCGTTGTGAGCAATTTCCAAGTACCCTCACTTCTTTCTAGTTTTTGTTGATTATTTTTCTTGCTTAGCTTGCTTCTTAAATTTGGTCCAAACTCTGTTATTCCTTGTGATTTTGGTAATCTAATTTACGAAGAAAAGACTTGAACTATTTCATGGAAATGGGTTTCCTATTTGGGAGTATTTATTTATGGATGAAGTTATTTGCTCCCCAAAATCATCTTCAGCAGATTGAGAGCTTTCTCAGTTGTAATACAGAGGGACCTTAGTTTTTTCAAAGGCATTTTCTTATATATCTCAAGTAAATCGTTCTCTATGTTCTCATCTAAGTTGTCAAAGTTAAGGCAAGATATTTTTTGTTTTCAGTGTTAATGGCCTAATAAAAGCATGATGTGGCTTGAATGAATAAACAATTATATTAATCTAAGAGATTACACATGTTAAGTATGAATATCTAATAAAGTTTTACTTTGTTATTATATTTATACCAATAGTTGAGACCTTGGTCTTTGATTGAAATGTCCTATAGAAGTCAACAATATTATTTTGTGCTCAAAAGGAGAATATAAGTTTATAATATACATATATATATATATATATATATAAACTTATATATATACATATGTTGCGAAAAACTAACCTTAGTAATGATGTTCTAGCACTAATCTGATATAATTAAAATTGTGATCTGATAAAAACTATCAGGTATGACCAAATAATAAATACAAAACAGATAAATAACAAGCAAGCTCAGGGACAAACAAGAATTATATGGTTACCAAAATTGTATACGTCCATGGAGCAAACATACGTAAGGTCTTTTATTAGACGTAGAAGATATAATCTTACAAGATAACTCTCTTCTCTCAAATTACCTCTCTTTAGTTTCTCCCTCTTTTCTCCTCTTTTCTCTTCTCTCAAAAGCTCTAGAGTACAAGGTTTTTATAATGCCCTTAAATGTCCTAATTCAAGTAGGTTTAGTATCCTAATTCAAGTAGGTTTAGTATCCTAATTCAAGAAGGTTTGATATCCTTTTCAAATAAGAATGACAATATCTCTTCAGGTTCTCGGATACTCGGACACCAGATTAGGTCATCTTCAAGTTAGGATGATTACTCTACCTCATGACTTCAGGTCCTCGGGTACTCAAACACCAAATCATATCCTCAGGTCCTTAGATACTCAGACACCAGATCAGGTCCTCTTGAAGTTAGGATGACAATACCACCTCATGACCTCGGGTCCTCAATTACTCCACCTTATGCACCAAATCATGTCTTCTTTAATTCAGGATGACTACTCCACCTTGACTCATTGGGTCCTTAAGTCCTCAAGTTCTCAAGAATTTAAAGCATTTATTCTTTTCAATTCTCCATCTTGCTTCTAATTTTGTTCCCTCTACATGTTCTTACTCAAACTAGATTTCCTATAAGTTACTAATGTCCGCCAAGTTCATATATAAATTGAACTTAGCACTTGGTAATGACTTTGTCAATATATCAGTAGGGTTATCATTTGTGTGTATTTTCACCAAGTCTACAAATCTCATGGCAATCTAATCCCTAATGAAATGAAATTTAACATCTACGTACTTGGTCTTTTCATGATGCATTGGATTATCACAATGCACTACCACACACTTCTGAGATAGACCCAATTCTCCTGTCAAGCCTTTAAACCACAATGCTTCTTTTATTGCATTTGCTGCTACAACATACTCTGCTTCTGTAATTGATAAAGCTATAATATGCTAAAGTGTTGCTTTCTAGTTGACTATACAATTGAACAAAGAAAACATGTAACCTATTATGGACATTCTCTTATCCAGGTCCCTTCCAAAGTCAGCATCAATATATGCTTCCAGCTTCATCTGATCATCTTTAGATGTCTTGTACACTAGACCAACTTTAGAAGTACCTCTAAGATACCTTCAAATCCATTTAACAGCTTGTCAATAACTACTTCCAAGATTAGCCATGAATCTACTAACTACACTGACAGTAAGTGCAATGTCTAGTCTTGTACATATCATTGCATACATCAGGCTTTCAACTGCATTTGCATAAGGCACTAATTTCATCTATTTCTTCTCATTTTCTGTCTTTGGATGTTGCGAACTTGAGAGTTTGAAGTAAGCTACCATAGGTGTCATGACTGGTTTGGAATTTTGCATCCCAAACTTCTCCATAACCTTCTTAATATACTTCTCTTGTGATAGAAATATTAATCTCTTACTTTTATTCCTTTTCAGCTCAATGCCTAAGACCTTCCTTGCTGGTCCTAAGGCCTTCATTTCAAAAGCTCCATTTAGCTGCTTCTTCAATTTATCAATCTCAGCCTTGCTTAGACAAACTATCAGCAAGTCATCTACATATAACAGTAAATGAATAGTTATGCTATCTCTGAGAGTTTTAAGTATACACAGCTGTCATATCTACTTCTAATGAAGTTTTGCTTGATCATAAATTCATCCAACTTCAAGTACCATTGCCTTCGTGATTGCTTGAGGCCATATAGTGACTTTTTCAATAAACACACATGATCTTCTTTTCCAAGAACTTCAAAATCGTCAGGCTAAGTCACATAATATTCTCAAACAAATCACCATGTAAGAAGGCTGTCTTGACATCCATTTGCTCAAGTTTCAAATCTTTAGAAGATATAAGTGCTAAAAGTACTCTGATAGAGCTATGTTTCACTACTGGTGAAAACAATTTCGTAAAGTTTACCCCTTCTTTCTGAGTAAAACATTTTGCAACGAGTCTAACCTTATACCTCTTTGGTTCACCACCTGATATGCCCTTTTTAATTTTATAGATCCATTTACACTCAACAACTTTTTTGTTCTTTGGTCAGTCTATAAGTTGCCAAGTCTAATTTTTCATCAAAGACTTTATTTCATCCTATATAGCTTCATCACTCCTTATAGTTAGAATTCATAGCTTCCTTATAACTTGTTGGTTCTTCATCTCTGACTTCAGTTACAACTGTTAGTGCATATACTATCAAATCAACATAACCAAACCAACTCGGAGGTCTAATTGTCCTCCTTGTTCTATCCCTTACTAAGTGATAGTCATTAAGATCATCTTGACCTGTTTGCTCAACTTTGTCTTCTTGTCGAGTTTCATCCTCATCAAACCTACTCGGAGGTCTGAAACCTCTCAGATTCTGGTTCTGGTATTTGGTCATCATCGGACTCTTGTCTTTCTTTCTGATAATCAAATAGAGGTTCTTCAAACAATTTTACATCTTTGCTCATAATGCATTTTGGTGGCTTAAGTGAAAGACACAAAAGTTTATACCCTTTGACACCTTCTTGATAACCAACAAAACACACCTTTTATTGCTCTAGCATCAAGCTTTCCTTGATTTGTATATGCATAGGTAGGGCAACCAAAAATTTTCAAATGACTGTATGATGCTTTCTTTGCAAACTATATCTTAATAGGAGTTTTAAGCCCAATTGCTATTGATGGACTCTTATTTACCACATATGTCGTTGTCATCAAAGCTTTTGCCCTTAAAAATTTTGGAAGCCTTGAATACACCAATAAGTATATTACCTTCTCCATCAAATCCTTTTAGTAAGACCATTTTGTTGTAGGGTCATTCTCATAGTTTTATGTTTTGAAATGACACTTTCCTTACAGACGTTCTCAAACTCCTGATTGTAATACTCTAGGCCATTATCAGTCCTCAACCACTTTTCCTTTTTATCTCTCTAATTCTCTACTTGTGATTTTTACTCTTTGAATTTTTTAAACACACAATCGTTAGATTTTAGTACATATACCCAAACCTAGGGGTGGGCAAAAATGTCCAACCAAACCGAAACGTTCGGTTCGGTTCAATTTTAGTCAGTTTTTAAATAATCAGTTCGGTTTTAGTCAGTTTTTAAATAATTAGTTTGGTTCGGTTTCGACTCTAAATCGAAACCGAACCAAAATTGACTGTAAAATTTTTTATAACCCCCTACTAATTTTATAAATTATAAATAACTAATAATTTGATAATAATTTACATACATATACATAAAAATAAGGGTAAATATTAATAATTTTTTAATTTTATTTATTTATTATAATTACGATATAAATTAGAGATACCAATAAAATTTTATAAAACAAAAATATCCGAGACCGAACTAAAACCGAAATACGGCTCAAAAATCGAAGTTGGGCCTGAACTTATCGAACCAAAGTTCGGTTTAGTTCGATTCGGTTCCATTATTAATACACTTCAAGTTCGGTTTAATTTTTATAGAAACCAAACTGAACCCGTTTTGCCTACTTCTACTCAAACCCTTCTAGAGTAAACATTTATCAAGGATAAGAAGTATCTTGAACCATCTAAGGAATTGACTTGTGAAGGTCCCTATAGATCTAAGTGAATGTGTTCTAAGATCCCTTTTATTTTGTGCCCAGCAACCCTAAATTTTACTCTTGTAGATTTTCCTAAGACACATTCTTCACAGAAGCCTAATGATTCAATCCTATCATTACCAAACACTCCATGTTTATTTAATTCTTTTAACCCCTTTTCATTCATAGGGCTTTACCTCATATGCCACAGCCTAGTCTTGTTATTGTCAAAACTTGTTGCCGAATTAACAGAACCAATGACAACAGATCTGATAAGTGTCTAAAAGTACATCGTTTACATGTATTTTACAAGACATTATTACATCACTGTTAAATTTAATGTCCCTACTTTTGCATAAATTGTAAAATTTCATTGCCATAACTTTAATTTGTATGTTTTAATGGTCTAGAATTCAAATACATACAAATATGTATAATTGTATAAGATGGCATGAGTATAATACTTGTATTTAAATATTTAGGTGGTGTATTTTTGTATATAGGTGTTAAAAGAGTGCAAGTTGCAATTAAAGATTTAAAATATCCACTTGCATACAACTCACTTAAGTATGAATCCCTATCATGGTCATAACTTTGTGCTGATAACTTCAAATGGAATTATTCTTTTTGTAAGTGAAATATGACTCAACTATGCATAATTCATGTTTAGATAATTGTTGCAAATTCAGAATGGCTGGGCGCCAAAAGTGTGAAGGAACGTAATTGAATATTGTTCATCTATGTGCACCTTAGACTTATGAATACCTTTCAATCTCTTGGCCATAACTTTTTGAATGCCTAATCAATTGAGTTGATTCTTGAAGCAGTGGAATCGTGGGGAATATAGATATAATGTTTATGTTATTCATAATTTCAAATTCGTACATCTAGACTGTCTAAAGTAGTCATAATTAAGACAGTGGATGTAAATATTACAATTTAAGTATGATTCATGGTTTTGAATATATCTTATGATCTAGACATCCAAATGACATGATTCTTAAATCATAAGAAATATTATTCAATTATTCACAAAGTATATGAAGACTACTTTCTATAATTCGATGTGGGAGAGTCAAAAGTGAGCTACAATCTTGCAGACAGAGATGTGATGAAACTACAATATCCATGTGTCTACGCATGTAAGGCATCCTTTATCTTGACTATATAAATGGTGGTTTTGAAGATGGAAGTATGTTATTCTTGATTTCATTTCTCTTAGGAAGTTCTTTCCTTATTTTTTTTTCTTTGCTTATTGTAATCCAAGTGTTGTCACTCAAAACTTCTTCATCAAGTAATTTTCACCAAAAGATTAAAGAAGACGATCAATTATTTTAAACCCAAGGAGAAATCTTTGATAAAGATAAGTTTATTTCAATCGTTGTTTGTTCTTCTATGTGTTTTACACTTTCATATTTAATTTCATTGATTTGAACTTGATAATGGAAGGCTAGACACATAATGAGAGTTTAGTTTAGCTATTATGATTGTGTTGGTTATTTTGTTAATTATGTTTAATGAACATTTAAGATTATTACTTATTCATTGTTCTTCATAATTATAGACTGATAATCTATTGTTTATAATTCAAGTTAACAAATGAGAATTAAGGTATTAGAAATATCATCTTACTTTAATTAAGCTCTATTGAACAAGTGTTTAAATTGGATCCATTCATTTGGTTTAGTTTAAATGGCCATATCATTTCCTTGTAATTAATTCCATTAATTAAGTAAAAGCATTACAAAAAGGATATACTTAATTGATTGCAAGTGAAAATTGCCATGATCAATGGATTTCTATAACCATAGTCGAAAGATCAATAATCTAAACATTTAGATAATTGTTTAATTCACTTAATATTTCAATGCATGAGTAGATAGCTAACCAACTCTCATTTTATTTCACTGGATTTACTTTATTGTCATTATTCTTATCTTCTCTAAATTTTGCAAGTTAAGTCATTTCATTTAAAATCGTATCAAACTATCAATTGAGTAAGTGTTAGGACTTTCTTGTTTATTAAATTTAGTAATATTAAGAAAATAAATGAGTATAAACCACTACAATTACTTAAGAGATAAACCTTGGGGTAAACTTATCATTAACTATTAGTGATTCATGCACTTGCTAGTATATTAAAATTTGCACATCAAGATCCATCCAAGACATATAAACCATTTTTCCTTACCCACTTTATGACTACTATAGAACCATTCATTACTTTCAAAGTCCTACTTTTGACCGTAAATACACACCCTGACTGATCTAATATTCCCAAGGAGATTAGGTTTCCTTTTAGGTCTGGTAGATACTTGACCTGATGCAATTCTCTTACCACTCCATCAAATATTCTAATCTTTACACTACCAATCCCCATAACCTTACGTACTTCATTGTTACCTAATACTTTACCTCCATCACATGTTTGATAAGACTTAAACATATTTAAATTAGGACACTATGGAAAGAACCTGAATCTAACACCCACACACCTTTTGTCTTGGAACCATATGTAACAAGTAGATTTGCAATTTCGAAGCAATCTTTTGTTACGACAGCTGCATCACCATCTGCCTTTTTCTTATTCTTTCTTTCTGGATAATCCTTTTTAAAATTTCCTTCTTTATAGCGATGAAAACACTTCAAGGTCTTGGGTTTTGATTTGGATCTGACATGTTTTTTACCCTTATACTCTTGTTTTTCTGGTCTTCCCCTTGCTATCAAACCTTCTCCTTGACCTGAGTTCTTCTCTTCTTACTTCTTTCTCAATTATTTAGAGTTTAGGGCTATCTTAACATCTATCATAAAAAGTAAGGTTCAACCATATGTTAAGGTCTCAACAAAGTGGTCATACGATTTTGGCAAAGAACTTATCAAGATCATTGCATGGTCCTCATCTTCAATATTCACATCTATTGTTTCAAAGTCAAGAATTACCTTATTAAATAAATCAGTATTTTCTTTAATTGGGGTCCCTTCAGCCATAGCTAGGGTAGACAATCTTTTCTTCAAGTATATTCTATTGGCCAAAGATTTCATCATGTAAATCACTTATAAGCTGTGATTACTAGACTTAATATAATTTCATAATGAGCTTTCCTCAAAATCTCTCTTTTCTCAAATTCTATTAGTGTATCAGGAAGAACCAAGATTGCCCTCATCTTCAGAAGTCATAAGTTCAGGTCTAGCACTAATATGATATAATTAATATTGTGATATGATAAAAACTATCATGTCTGACCAGATAATAAATACAAAACAAATAAATAATAAGCAAGTTCAAAGATAAATAAGAATTACATGATTTAGTAAAATTGCTTACGTCTACGGAGCAAATACATGTAAGGTCTTTTATAAGAAGAAAAAGATAAAATCTGTACAAGATGACTCTCTTCTCCCAAATCACCTCTCTTCAATTCTCCTTCTCTTCTCCTCTTTTCTCTCCTCTCAAAAGCTTTAGAGTACAGTGATCGCGACTATACTAACCGCAAACGCACGGGTCGTATCATATAAAGTGATAAGAAAAGATATTGTCCCACAAGGATTGAAATTCAAATTAACTACTAAATTCTATAGCTTGAAAGACTAATTTTATCTAAGCAAACTAGATTGATTAATTGTAATATAAAATAAACTAAAACATTGCTATTAACTAACATAGAACAAAAATCGAGTTTAAGGATTTATAAAAGGATAAAATATGCAATGATGAATTACCTAGGGTTTTGATTTCGCTTATCAATCACTACGTTTCTCCTAATTGGCCGTTGTTAATGTATTTTGGTCTAATTCACTAATCACAAGATTAAAACAAATTAAAAATAACCTTAACACCTCTCCCGAGCGTAAATCAAGGTTTTATGCACAATGACTCAAGTTGATATCCCTATCTAACTCAAATAATTAAGTATTCATTATATATTACTTTTTGTTTAACGCTTAGAACCTAATTCATCTCCTGGCTTCTTGAAATCCTAATTGTTAATTTGATTATCTAGATATCGATTACCTCTCAGTCTCACTATCATCTAGATTATGTTTACTTAGTCTGATAAATAAATTAATCTTTCTCAAGACTTAATTCATCCATCTTTAATTTAACTAATTCATTAATTAATTATCAAATTAGAATATTAAGCAAGATAAACACAAATGAATCAAACCATAATAATATTAATAACATGCCTATTAATTAAAACATAGTTTGTACAAGTTTACATCAAGACCGTAGATTAGGAAAACTAGCCAACCATTACAATTATTAATATAACAATCAACATGTATTACATAATTATGAAATTCAACAATTAAAGTTCAAATGAAATATAAAATAAGAGTGATAGAGTTTAGGAAAACTAGATTGGAGATCCAAGCTTCAATTATCCTCTTTCAAGTACTTTCCAAAGGCTTCAACTTGAATCAATTCACTTCCCTCTCTAGATCTTCTTTTTGTTCTTCATCTTTCTCACTCAAAACCCAAATTTTCTATTCATGGTTGCTTGGTTTTGGTGGCTGTTATCCTAAAAATATATAAACCTAAAAGACACACAAATCAGACCATTAGATTATGATCTCACAGCCAAAAGTCGTCCAAGCAAGTTTAGGAGGCACTAGGGCGCCTAAAATTTGAGTGAGGCACTATAAGACAGAATGGGTGGCACGGCCATGCCACGTTCACGTCCAAAATGGCCTTGGAGGGTAGGTGTGGTGCTGGCGCGCCATGCCTTCAACTTTAGTTTCTTTGCACTATGGTCCCTTCAACTTTGCATTTTAGTCCCTGTTTTATTTACGACTTTTCTGATGTTGCTTGATCAAGTCAATTTCATCTTGAATGTCCGTTTGTTATCTTTTCTATACAAAGCACTCAAATTCATCAAATATTAACTAAACTTGAAGATTTATAAATAATTCAAGTCTAAAAGTAACTGATAAATGCGTATTCTACACACTTATTATACAGAATTTTTATAATACTCCTAAATGTCCCAATTCAAGTAGGTTTAGTATCCTAATTCAAGAATGTTTGATATCCTTTTCAAATCAGGATAACAACACCTCTTCAAGTTCTTAGGAACTCGAGTATTCAGACACCATATCAGGTACTCTTTAAGTCAAGATGACTACTCTACCTCATGACCTCAAGTCCTCAGGTCTTTGGGTACTCAGACACCAGATCAGATCCTCAGGTCCTTGAGTACTCAAACACCAGATCAAGTCCTCTTGAAGTCAGGATGACAACACCACTTCATGTCCTCTAGTCCTCGGGTACTCTACCTCATGCACCAGATCAGGTCTTCTTCAAGTCAAAATGACTACTCCACCTTAACTTATTGGGTCCTTAGATCCTCAAGTTATCAGGAATTTAAAGTATCTATTCTTCACAATATAGATGAAAGTGGCTGCTACTGGCCATCTTCTTTAGGTTTGTAATGTGTTGATTTTGATGAATCCAATCTCCGTGGCATAAAGAAGTATCAATTTCGTATTCATTTATTTGTTATTACTATTATTACTTTTATGCATATAGAAACATGTGGGCGCAAGCAAGTCCATGAGTGAGTATTGCGTGTCTTATTTGTTTTTCTCCCAACATATACGTGATATGGACGTAAACGAGCATGTGTTTTTATGTACATATGTGAGCCATTTTTTAGTATTGCAGGAAGTGTTTATTCTTTGTACCTTATGGGTATGTTTGGCAGGCGAGTTTAGACTGTACTATTTTATTGTTTGAGACAAAAAAATATTTGTCCAACATTTGGTACATGGACTAGATTATATAAAAACTAAAAATAATATAGTCTAAACTCCTCAAATTTGACTCACCCCTCTTTTTGGGTCAAACCCATATTGTACTATTTTTGTTCATTTCTTTAAAAAATAATAATTTTTTAAAAAATAATATTTTAAGAATTAAAAATAATAATTTATAATTAAATAATAAAAATAATATTTTTTATAATTAATATATTATAATACAATCACGCACCATAGAGTACTATATTAAATTTTATCCATTACAATCCAATATAATCCTCTCCATTACAATCCAATACAGCCTGCCAAACGTACCTTATAGGTATATCTACTTGCAATTAAATGAGTACATGTTGACGCCCATATATACACTTATTATCAGTGTACCAGGAGTTACTTATTCTTAGCGCCTAGAATGTGTATCCACATGCACATAGATATGTGTGTGCCTATACCCTATACAATTAGTATCTTCATAATGCTTGCTGATGTGCTTAATTTTTATACAAAATTTGTCATACTTTCACTCTTAATTTTATTTTACTTAATTATTTGTGTTTTCTTATTTAATTTGTTTATGTTATTACTTTGAGTTTGGTTCTTTATTTTTGTAGGAGAAAAGCCCAAAAAGCCCAAGAAATGGAAAGAAAACAACAAGGCCCGTTTGTACTGAACATAGTCCGTATTTTTGAGTGTATCATTATACTCAAGAATCGTATTTGACTAATTCAAAATAATTTGAAAACTAGACATAATGATTAACAAGCCCACCTGTCATGGAAGGAAGCAAAAAGTCAAGTTTAGTCGCCTAAATTTTGGTTTGAATGGAGACAAGTGGGAGACAGCTTTTCCTTAACAAGGGGGATTGAATTTGGAGCATTTTTGAAGACTAAATGGGCAATTGAAAGGGGGGAACGACCAGAAGGGAGAGAGAACGAAAGTTAAGGTTTTCTTTTACCATTTTTGGAGATTTGAGAAGCTTGAAGAAAGAGGGGAAGGAAGAGGAAGTGAAGCTTGCTGGAATCGGAAGTCATTGATCTACATAGAGTTTTTCTTCCTCAACTCTTTACTTTTCTCTTTCTGAAATTTTTATTATGATTCTCAATTTGATTATGGTGTGTTGTATTTTCATTATGAACTAATTTCTCTTAACTAGGGCAAAGATGTAACCTAGCTAAGAACATCAATTTCCAGAATTTGTGTTGTTCATGATTTATTGTTTATATTGAGTGTTCATTATTGTGCTTAATGCTTTTGAATATTTGGCCAATATTTGAATGATTTGTGAACTATATTGATCTGAGAAGTGATTTATGTGTTTTGATTATGTAATGAACACAATGAATTACATGCTAGATAGAGATATACTATCATGATTCATGCAGAATTAAGTTAATTATCATTATACTTAATAAACTTTCATGTATTTCAATTCACATAGAGATATAGTGAATTAGTATGTGCAAGTATTTTTGGTATATCTTGAGAAAGAATATCAAATAAATTAGGATAATTTTCTGTCAATATTGGTAACAAATTGAAACAACACAATTAAAGAAATCGAATTCAATTAGCTATGGTGAAGTCTACTGCCCTAGTGTTTTAATCAATTGAAATTCACAATTTCGTTTAGTTAGTTTAAATTAAATTTCCGCAATTTCTTGTTAATCAAAATTTATTAATCAAATTCTTCAATTAAATTTAGGATTACTTATCTTCGGTAATTAACAAATTAATCAATCCTCGTTGTAACGATACTTGACTTATCATTTTATTACTTGTTAACGATAACGTGCACTTGCGTTATTAAAATTACACAACAAGTTTTTGGCGCCGTTGCCGGGGATTGTTTTAATTTTTGTTAATATCGATTTGGATTAATTCTGATTTTAATTTGAAGTTTGTGTTTATTGTAAATTCAGGTGCTTCATTTAGTGCATGAGACGTTCCGAAAGTTCTAATCTTGCTCCTTTGGATAGAGAGATAGAACGGACGTTTCGCAAGCAAAACAAAGAGCGAAAACAAGCATCAAGAACACAGCAAATTGACATCATGGCAGAAAACGTGGCTGATATGGTTGGGGCTGAAAATAATAGAGCATTAAGGGATTACGCTATTCCGACTATTAATGGCACTTCATCCAGCATTAGGCGGCCTACAATACAAGCTAACAACTTCGAGATTAAGCCTGCAATCATTCAAATGATCCAATCCTCCGTCCAATTCAGCGGTTTGCCGAATGATGATCCGAATGCACATATCGCAAATTTTCTGGAAATTTGTGACACTTTCAAGCATAATGGTGTTTCGGATGATGCTATAAGGATGAGACTCTTTCCGTTCTCCCTTAGGGATAAAGCGAAAGGATGGCTAAATTCACTTCCTCCCGGAACCATTACGACTTGGAATGAATTGGCTCAAAAATTCTTAGCGAAATTTTTTCCTCCTGCGAAGACGGCGAAGATGCGGAATGATATCACATCCTTTTCTCAAATTGACATGGAATCTCTATATGAAGCATGGGAAAGGTATAAGGATATGCTAAGGAGGTGTCCACATCATGGGTTGCCAACATGGTTGCAAGTTCAAACTTTTTACAATGGATTAAGTTGCACAACTAGAACCATGATTGATGCTGCAGCAGGTGGTGCATTGATGAGCAAAACACATGACGAAGCATACGCGTTGCAGGAAGAAATGGCGTCTAATAATTATCAATGGCCCTCAGATCGTTAAACACAAAGAAGAGTTGCTGGAGTGCACGAAATTGATGCCATCACCGCCTTGACAGCCCAAGTTGCTACTTTGTCAAGACAGCTTGGTACTTTGAATGTTAATGCTATCCAATCTCATGTTCAGGTGTGCGAATTATGTGGAGGAAATCATGCAAGCATTGATTGTCAAGTTGGCAGTCCATTCGCTTCTTCATCTTCCGAGCAAGCGAACTTTGTATCGAATTTCCAAAGGCAGCAACATAATCCTTATTCGAACTCTTACAATCCAGCTTGGAAACATCATCCGAACTTTTCATGGAGCAACAATCAGAATGTGATGAAACCACCTCCCGAATTTCAGCCGCAAGAGAAGAAAGTGAATTTAGAAGATGCACTTACCCAGCTCACCATGAACACCTCTAAATTCATGACCAAGACTGAGACAACATTGCAAAATCAGGCTGCATCCATACGAAATCTTGAAATACAAATGGGTCAAATGGCAAATTTATTAGCGGAAAGGCAGCAAGGTACCTTACCAAGCAATACGGAGACGAATCCAAAGGAGCAAGTGAAAGCAATTACACTTCGTAGTGGAAAACAACTTGGTGAGCTGAAAAACAAGTTAGAAGAAGCAACGGAAGAACAAGTGGAATTCTGTCCATCAAATGTAACATCCACAATTGACAAGGACAACGACAAGGTCTCTAAAAATGCCAACAAAACATCCACGGGAGCAAATTCTTCCATTCCGCAAGCTGAAAGAGCAAGTCTTAACAAGAATTATGTGCCACCGATTCCATTCCCTCAACGTCTGCGAAAAAATAAATTGGATAAGCAATTTTCTAAATTCATTGATGTATTTAAGAAATTGCATATTAACATTCCTTTTGCAGATGCATTGAAGCAAATGCCAAGCTATGCCAAATTTATGAAGGAGATTTTATCCAACAAGAGAAAATTGGAGAAAAATGAAACAGTGATGTTAACGGAAGAGTGCAGCGCTATCTTGCAAAATAAATTGCCACCAAAGTTAAAGGATCCAGGGAGTTTTACAATACCTTGCACAATTGGAGAATGTTATTTTGAAAAAGCTTTATGTGATTTAGGTGCAAGTATTAATTTAATGCCTTTTTCTATTTTCAGAAAATTAGGGCTTGGTGAAGCAAAGGCGACAACCGTCTCCTTACAGTTAGCGGATCGATCAATTAAGCATCCAAGGGGTGTAATTGAAGATGTATTAGTCAAGGTGGATAAATTTATTTTTCCAGCCGATTTTATTGTCTTGGATATGGAAGCTGATCGAGAAATCCCACTTATCTTGGGACGGCCATTTTTAGCTACGGGGAGAACTTTGATTGATGTACAACAAGGGAAATTAATCTTACGAGTTCAAGATGAGCAAGTTGTCTTCAATGTGTTCAAAGCAATTAAGTATCCATCCGAAACTGATTGTTGCTTTCAAATTGACGCTCTAGACAAGATGGTGGCTGAGACATTCAAACATGGGCATCCAAATGAACCACTTGAAGCTTGTATTGTGCATGCCGAATCTACCAAAGCGGAAAATGCAGAAATCGTAGAATATGCACATTATTTGGGAGCTGCCCCACCGTATTCTCTTCGAAGGTAGAATTTTGAAGAACTTGATAGAAATCATTCCCAACCGTTGTCATCCACTCCTAAACTCGAGCTCAAGCCACTGCCATCTCACCTTCGATATGCATACTTAGGTGAAAACTCAAAGTTTCCAGTCATAATTTCAGCTTCTTTGAGTGAATTGGAAGAGGAAAAACTACTTCGAGTTTTAAGAGATCATAAGGCTGCATTGGGATGGTCCATTTCCGATATTAAAGGTATAAGCCCTTCAATTTTCATGCACAAAATCTTAATGGAAGAAAATTTTAGACCAGTAGTTGAGCATCAACGCCGCTTGAATCCTAACATGAAAGAGGTGGTAAGGGCTGAAGTTCTGAAATTGTTAGATGCTGGGATGATTTACCCAATTTCCGACAGTCCATGGGTGAGTCCGGTGCAAGTGGTTCCAAAGAAAGGAGGAATGACTGTTGTCAAGAATGACAACAACGAACTTATTCCGACAAGAACAGTCACGGGATGGCGAGTATGTGTCGATTATCGGAAGTTAAATGATGCTACTCGCAAGGATCATTTTCCATTGCCTTTTATTGATCAAATGCTAGAGAGACTTGCTGGTCATTCGCATTATTGCTTTCTAGATGGCTATTCCGGGTACAACCAGGTTCCTATTGCTCCGGAAGATCAAGAGAAGACGACATTCACTTGCCCGTATGGTACTTTTGCATTTCGAAGAATGCCATTCGGTTTATGTATGCTCCTGCAACTTTCCAACGTTGCATGACAGCTATTTTCTTTGACATGGTGGAGAGATTCATTGAAGTGTTCATGGATGACTTTTCAGTTTTTGGTACATCTTTTGATAATTGTTTGAATAACTTGGCTTTAGTTTTGCAGCGATGTGAGCAAACCAACTTAGTGTTGAATTGGGAAAAATGTCATTTTATGGTTCAAGAAGGCATCGTTTGGGTCATCGGATTTCAATAAAAGGAATTGAAGTTGATCGAGCAAAAATTGAAGTCATTGAAAAGTTGCCACCGCCAACTTCTGTGAAGGCCGTTCGAAACTTTTTGGGACACGCCGGGTTTTATCGACGCTTCATAAAGGATTTCTCTAAAATTTCTAAACCTCTTTGTAATCTCTTGATTAAAGACATGCCTTTTGATTTTTCTAATGATTGTTTGCAAGCATTTAACACTTTGAAGAAGAGGCTTATTTCCGCACCTATTATTGTGGCTCCGGATTGGGATTTGCCATTTGAACTTATGTGCGATGCAAGCGATCATGCTTTGGGAGCTGTTTTGGGGCAGCGAAAAAGTAAAGCTTTGCATGTCATTTATTATGCAAGTAGAACCTTAACGGATGCCCAATTAAATTATGCTACCACGGAGAAGGAGTTTTTGGTTGTTGTGTTTGCGTTTGATAAGTTCCGCTCTTATTTAATTGGTTCAAAGGTGATAGTTTACACAGACCATTCAGCTATCAAATACTTGCTTGCGAAAAAAGATGCAAAACCAAGGCTCATTAGATGGGTGCTTTTGCTGCAAGAATTCGACTTGGAGATTCGCGATAAGAAGGGATCCGAAAATTTAGTTGCTGATCATTTATCTCGATTGGAACAAAAAGAAATTGAAGATGATGCAAAACGTTTGATTAATGAGGTATTCCCGGATGAACAACTTTTTTCTCTTCAAGAATCGGATGCACCTTGGTATGCAGATTTTGTAAATTATTTGGCCAGCAACATTATTCCGGTTGATTTGTCATACCAACAAAAGAAGAAATTCTTTGCGGATGTCAAGCATTATTATTGGGAGGACCCATTCTTGTATAAACAATGCCCAGATCAAATAATTAGGCGTTGTATTCCGGAAGACGAGATGGTGAGCGTTTTGCAACATTGCCATTCTTCGGAATATGGAGGGCATTTTGGGGCAACAAAAACAGCGGCAAAGGTACTACAATCTGGTTTCTTTTGGCGTACATTGTTCAAGGATTCATACTCATTTGTTGCTGCTTGTGATCGATGTTAAAGAATTGGAAATATTTCTCGAAAAAGTGAAATGCCACTGAATAATATTCTTGAGGTTGAATTGTTTGATGTTTGGGGGATAGACTTCATGGGTCCATTTCCGTCATCTTTTTCGAACCAATACATATTGGTGGCTGTAGATTACGTTTCAAAATGGGTGGAAGCAGTGGCTGTACGCAACAATGATGCTAAGGCTGTTACGAATTTCCTACGCAAGTATATTTTTACCCGATTTGGCACTCCTCGAGCAATTATTAGTGATGGCGGTAAACATTTTTGTAATCGTCAATTTGAAGCTTTATTGGGAAAATATGGTGTCACTCATCGGATAGCGACAGCTTATCATCCTTAAACGAGTGATCAAGTGGAGATATCAAATAGAGAATTAAAGAGAATACTTGAAAAAACGGTTAGCAATTCAAGAAAAGATTGGTCGAAAAGGTTAGATGATGCATTGTGGGCTTATCGCACAGCTTTCAAAACTCCAATCGGAATGTCTCCATACAGGCTAGTGTTTGGAAAAGCATGTCATCTTCCGGTTGAACTTGAGCACAAAGCTTATTGGGCAGTGAAAAGATTGAATTTTGACATGAAAGCTGTAGGAGAAAAACGGTTGCTTCAATTGAGTGAGATGGAAGAGTTTCGTAATGATGCCTATGAGAATGCACTAATTTATAAGGAGTGTACGAAGAAGTGGCATGACAAGCATATTATGAGGCGAGATTTTCTGGTTGGTCAGAAAGTTCTCCTTTATAATTCTCGTCTTCGACTCTTTTCGGGAAAGTTACGCTCACGCTGGTCTGGTCCTTTCACCGTTGTTCGTGTTTTTCCTTATGGTGCAGTTGAAGTCCATCATGATACAAAAGGAACATTCAAAGTTAATGGACAGAGGTTGAAGCATTATGTGGAGGGTGATTTTGAGCAATGCAAGAGCACAATCACACTAGCTAGTGTTTGAGAGTTTTCTTTGCTGAAGAATATGGTCCGGCTGAAGACGTTAAACTTAGCGCTACTTGGGAGGCAACCCAAAGTGCACGGAAGGAAAATGAATTCTGCAACAATTGAATTTGATTGCCAAATCAGGTGCCATCTTTTCCATTTTTGCTTTCCTTGTGTTTTAAGTATTTCCTTACATTTTCACCTTTATTTGATCTATTCATTGCATGATTTTTAATTGCAAACATTGAGGGCAATGTTAGATTTAAGTTTGGGGGTGAGATTTTATGTTTTGCTTTGATTATAGTTAATTTCTTTAGCTTTGCATTTGTTTAAAAAAAAAAACGAAAATTCGTTCCTATTTTCTGTTTTTGAGTTGTTTGAGTCGCTTCCTTATTCAGTTAAAGATTTAGAAATGATTTATGCATGGTCAATTCGAATTAATGAGATATTAAATTTGATCATAATATTATCCTTGTATTAACCAGGTTTCATATTTGTTCTCACAATTCATAAGCACTTAATGTCATGATTGATCAGAATCTTAAATTGTTGAATTCACATAGTTAGAGAATATTATGTAAGAAAGTGTATACTCATGTAACCTTAATTGTGAGCTTTTGAACCCCTTATCCTTCAATTCTGAGTGTTACGTGATTATTCTACATCTTTTCTTGTCATATTTTCTTTCTAATGATCTCATTATAGTTTATTTTGGCCAATTGATTTGATTATTCATGCTTTGAATGTAATTTTGGTTTTATGATGCACAAGAAGTGATTCTAGGCCTTGTTTGTATCGTTTGAGCCTTTCTAGCCGACCTTTCCCATGTTTCCTTAGTTAACCACTTTGAACTTTAAAATAATCTCTATCTTTCTTAAAACCAATAACAACCAATCTCAATAACCAATTTTCCATTGTCTTTATCCTTATTCTTATCTTTTGAGCAACAAATGAATGGTATTGACATATGCTTCATCATAAATTTGGAGGTTATTACTTGTTGTATGGGTGGTTGATTTAACAATGCATTATCTATTTGATGCACGGCCATAAAAAAAAAAAAAAAAAGAATGTGTTCATTTGTGTAACCATGCTTCTACTGAGTATTTGTGCTTAAGTAAGCATTGAATTTTCGCGTCAAAAGGTGGAGTAAGGTTAAAAAAAAAAAAAATTGTTATTAAGGCCGAATGTGAAAGGAAAAAGAGAAAAGAGAAAAAGAAAAGAGGATAATGTGCTTTGAAAAGAAGAAGCAAAGAATATGAAGAAGTGGTGGTGGTGAAATGTGTTTGCAAGAAAATATGAGAATTTGATAATAGATGCATATGTTATCGAGCTCTTATAACTTTGTTGTACCCGTTATCTATTCTTTCTTAATAATATCCTACTTGTTGGCTTCATTACAACCTTGAAAGAAAGTCCTACGTTGATCTTGTGTGTTATATGATTAGATTGCATTCATTGTTATGATAGTCAAGTTATTGACATTCCTTTCATGAGATCACCATCATCACATCGAAAAATAGCGTGTTCTTTCTATTATATGTGAGCTTTGTTTTCCATTAAAAATCTAAGCATAATGCTTGTCTCACATACTTTTGAGTTTTAACCCAAATTTCGAGTGTTTTTTTTAATAGTGATCATTTTTGTGAGATTTGGAGTTTAAACTTCTACACATGCTATACTCTAATTTTGTGAAGATGACATGAGAGATGATGATTGATTAATGGCTATCACACACTACACATGAGCATAACATATGAAGCATTGTTAATACTTGAATGATTGATTGATTAATTTTGTATCTTGTTGTATTCTTGTTGACCATGAAAAATGAAGTAAGGAAGCTAGTTTTTGTTGGTGAGTCTTTCATTTTTTTTTTTGTTTGCTCGAGGACTAGCAAATATTAAGTTTGGGAGTATTTGATGTGCTTAATTTTTATACAAAATTTGTCATACTTTCACTCTTAATTTCATGCTAATTCATATTTATTTTACTTAATTATTTGTGTTTTCTTATTTAATTTGTTTATGTTATTATTTTGAGTTTGGTTCTTTATTTTTGTAGGAGAAAAGCCCAAAAAGCCCAAGAAATTGAAAGAAAACAACAAGGCCCGTTTGTACTGAACATAGTCCGTATTTTTGAGTGTATCATTATACTCAAGAATCGTATTTGACTAATTCAAAATAATTTGAAAACTAGAGATAATGATTAACAAGCCCACCTGTCATGGAAAGAAGCAAAAAGTCAAGTTTAGTCGCCTAAATTTCGGTTTGAATGGAGACAAGTGGGAGACAGCTTTTCCTTAACAAGGGGGATTGAATTTGGAGCGTTTTTTAAGACTAAATGGGCAATTGAAAGGGGGGGAACGACCAGAAGGGAGAGAGAACGAAAGTTAAGGTTTTCTTTTACCATTTTTGGAGATTTGAGAAGCTTGAAGAAAGAGGGGAAGGAAGAGGAAGTGAAGCTTGCTGGAATCGGAAGTCATTGATCTACATAGAGTTTTTCTTCCTCAACTCTTTACTTTTCTCTTTCTGAAATTTTTATTATGATTCTCAATTTGATTATGGTGTGTTGTAATTTCATTATGAACTAATTTCTCTTAACTAGGGCAAAGATGTAACCTAGCTAAGAACATCAATTTCCAGAATTTGTGTTGTTCATGATTTATTGTTTATATTGAGTATTCATTATTGTGCTTAATGCTTTTGAATATTTGGCCAATATTTGAATGATTTGTGAACTATATTGATCTGAGAAGTGATTTATGTGTTTTGATTATGTAATGAACACAATGAATTACATGCTAGATAGAGATATACTATCATGATTCATGCAGAATTAAGTTAATTATCATTATACTTAATGAACTTTTATGTATTTCAATTCACATAGAGATATAGTGAATTAGTATGTGCAAGTATTTTTGGTATATCTTGAGAAAGAATATCAAATAAATTAGGATAATTTTCTGTCAATATTGGTAACAAATTGAAACAACACAATTAAAGAAATCGAATTCAATTAGCTATGGTGAAGTCTACTGCCCTAGTGTTTTAATCAATTGAAATTCACAATTTCGTTTAGTTAGTTTAAATTAAATTTCCGTAATTTCTTGTTAACCAAAATTTATTAATCGAATTCTTCAATTAAATTTAGGATTACTTATCTTCGGTAATTAACAAATTAATCAATCCTCGTTAGAACGATACTTGACTTATCATTTTATTACTTGTTAACGATAACGTGCACTTGCATTATTAAAATTATACAACACTTGCCCTGTGGCTGTGACTTTGAAAAGAGTTAGAGCTTTGTTGTTTTTTCTAAAATCTTGATAGCGGGGTTTCCTAGCAAAGTTGTCATCGTACTTTTAATTTTATGGATATATTATGGTTAATTATGTTTTTGGTTAAGTTATTAGAAAGAAAGGATTGTAGCTAAGGCCCCAAGTAGCCATAAACAGGCTTTTATAGAGGTGCCTAGTATCAACGATGCGTGGAGCGTAATGGATATACTTTGTCTACGAGCAAACATATAACCTTAATAATCATATTTCGTAAAAAAAGAATTATAGTAGATTGTCATGAGAATATTGCGTTGATTAGAACTACCTAAATACATGCGTGTACTGTATTTCATGGGATATACTATGACATTATCTTCTTGTAGCCTGAAAGGCCGTTATTCTATTTATCGTAAGGTTGGCTTATCAGTACCGTAGTGGTACACTAATTTCTGATAGTCCAAGGGGACTTTGTTTTTGTCTACCACGAGGGCAGCTTGTCAATACTAGGGGTACTATGTGTTTTTGATAGTCTAAGGGGATTTTGTTTTTGTTTACTGCGAGGGAGAGTTGTCAATACCTAAGGGTACCATGTGTTTCTGATAGTCCGAGGAAACTTTGTTCTTGTCTACCATGAGGGCGTTTTATCAGTACCTAGGGGTAGCATGTATTCGTGACAGTCTAAGGAGACTTTATTTTTGTCTATTGCGAGGGCGATTTATCCGTACCTAGGGGTACCATGTGTTTCTGTTAGTCTGAGGGGACTTTATTTTTAGTCTATCACGAGGGCGGTTTCTCGATACCTAGAGGTACCATGTGTTTCTATTAGTCCAAAGGGACTTTATTTTTTAGGACGGTTTGTCGTCATATAGGAGTACCACGTGTTTTCAATAGTCCAAGAGGACTTTATTTTGTTTAGCTTTGTTAAGGATGAGATAAAATAATTTATTTCAAAATAATGAGAATTTAAACAAATGCACAAAAAAAGAAATCTAAAAGATAAGTAATTAAAAAATCATAACACAAATAGTTCTAAATAAGTAAAAATAATTTGTACCTATAACTTTTGGGTACATTCATCTCAAGCATGATACCTTTTGAGCATGTCTGCCTCTTGCGGCTTGTTGGTCACTCCTCCCTCTTGGTGACCAAGGTAGTAAGTCCTTAGTTTGATCACCTCTCTTGTTCAGTTGTTTGGATTCCCGAGTCTACTTATATTGCCTTCGTCAAGTCCAAGGACGAAGAAATAATTGCTTTACAAGTTTTCCCTAACTGCATTTCATTGACGATTATTGGTTTCTCGATAGTAATGCAAAATGTCTTTCTAGCAGTCATTGCGTAGCCTCTTCGGGCTTCTTTCTGGTTTCCTCTTACAACCTCTATTCCTTTATCTGTTCTGAACTTCATCTTTTGATAGTGAATTGATTCAACTATTTGTGCATTCTTTAGGAATGGCCTTCTGATTAATATTTTGTATGAAAAGAGTATTACACCATAAGAAAATTGACCATCTGGATCTTCATACAAAGGTCTAATCTCATGGTAACCGGCAATCTAACTATTCCTAACGGTATTATGCAGCCATTACCAAATTCGTATTATGAGGTCTGTATTGAATCTATCTTCAGTTGGTTGATTCCCAATTCCTCTGAAGTACTTTTGAATAAAATGTTCACTAAACTCCCTAGGTCAGTAAAGATCCTATTTACTTCACCACCAACAACATTCATAGTTACTACTATTGAAGTTATTGGTTGGGTAGTCGAGTCTAGTCAAATATTTGGAATAGTTTTTTCTCGCATTATTCGAGTCTTCAGCGAAAATTAGTCCTCCAAATATTACCATGGTTCTAAAAGGGGAATCTCGATTATGATCTTCCTTTCGTTGCCCTTTGGTTGCTATGTACGAGTCCAAATACTTATTTCTGATCAACGTCTCAATGTGACGTTTTAGGCTCATACACTCTTTCGTGGTATGCCTATGGTCTTGATGAAACAAACATCGTCTTTCTTATTTCTCGTCTCAGAGGGTGACATCATTTTCCTCGGTTCTATTGCTAACCCTCGTTATTTGATATCTTCTAAGATAACTTCAAGTGTGGCATTCAAGACTGTAAATTTGGTGTCACCTTCTTTGTGCGTTATTCCCTGAGTAAGGCTCATGTCCTTATGCTTCCAACTTTGTAGCGCAAACACTATTCCTTTTTGTATACCTAACCTCCCTTAGTCGGGACCTTAGGATGCCTAATCCTAATTGCTATGACCTGGCCTTGAGTGAGACTCTATTAACATCCATTCTCTTTTCCCCCAAAGCTTTGGTCTTAAGTTTTTGGAGCCTTCAGGTACTTTTTCCTTGTAAGGTCTATTGACATGGTGTTCACGAGTACGATTAAGATCATTGGTGGTCGATTTGTACATACTTATGCACTCTTTTTACTGCCTTTTCTTCATCTCTTCTTGTTCTAGTAGTATTCCTTCCTTTGCGTAGGCTTTCTCATATGTATTTATTGACATTTTCCTTATTTTGAGCTACAACCAACCGGTTCTAAGTCTCTTTAGTGTCATTTATTGGTTGTATGCACCTAGAACCATAACCTATTTGTGGCAACAATCAACAAAATTGGTTAGGCTTTATCGTTCCCTTTGCTTTATTAAGAGTAGGCTTCTAAAGTCTTAGGCCAACAAACAAGTTCCTCAAAATTCTTTAACGAACTCTCGCATGAGTTATAGGAAAGAATTAATGCTTCCGTGCTTTAACCTTTGAGACCACATCCTTGTCTGTCTCTCTAGGGTGAAGGAAAAGGCCTGCACATCTCTCTTTTTGTTAAACCTTAAATTAATATGATCTCCCTATATCTTTCTATATGGTGCTTCAGATCTGTTTGCCCACTGTAGGGAACAATATTTGGCATTCTGAAACCCTTTGTTAACCCTTGACTGATGATCACAAAACTCAAAAGGGATGTAACCTCATACTCCTCTTCTATTCCTGATGTCTGATGCTACTCTTTCTTGACTTACTGTAGTTCTTTTCGTAGTCACTTAATTTCGTCCATAAAAAGGGAGTCTCACTCCTCTCTCTCAAAGTGGGTTTCTCTATGTTTATGGGTGCCTACTTTTTCGATCACAATATCTGCATTGACTCTTTCCCTGGTTCCGTTATTTTCTCCATTGGCCTTTTTTAAGTTTCTAACTTCCCAACTAAAATATTCCAAGGGCCTTTTTGAATTGTCACAATCGGTATCTTTTCACGACAGATCATGTATGACCCGAATTATTGGTTCTGAGGGAACTTCTTATTGTTTCTCTACGATCTCTCTCCATTCCTCGATGAGCTTTTGCATGTCAGCTATGGTCTGGCTTTATTCTTCGTTTTTCTCATGAAGTTCTTGATTTCGTTTTATTTCTACTTCCAACATCTCTTCCTTCCATTATTTTCTACTTCTTTTGTCATATTCTCCTTATTTGTTCTAATTAATCATATTCTCTTTTTGGCTTCTTGTTCAGATTTTTTCACAGACGGCACCAATTGTTAATACCTAATTTTGTCATTGTATATCAACTAGTAAATTTATTTTAATTGTGAGAAAAAGATTCTTCAATCCATTTCTCCACCTCCTTTTATATCAATTTTCTTTTTCTTCTATTCAAATTATGCCTCTTTCCTTTGTTTTCTAATGAAACTCTGATTAGGAATTCATTATTTTTTAATGACATTCTAATTCTTATTGATGATCTAATTGGTGGATATGAGGATTCTAAACTTCTCTAGTAGGCCTTTCTTCTATTGAGTTTGGCCCATTAAAACTATTTATAGGAATTAGATCCGATTCTTTATCATTTTCTGGCTCCTAACTTCAATTAGTTCAAGTTATTTAACTTCCTTACATTTTCTTTTTCAAAATAGGTTCCCCTATGTTTATAGACGCCTATCTTTTCGTTTAAGTTATCCATATTGACCTCTTCTTAGATCGTATAACTTACTCTATTAACTTTAACCCTTCCCAAGTTCTCGGTTTCACGATAAGAAGAGCCTAGTTGTCTTCCCAGGTTATCCCAATCCTTGTCGCATCTTCTATCGCCTTTTCTATCCTCCCTTGGTGAAGTAAAACCACTCTGATTTCCCAGTGTTGCCAAGGCTCCTTGTTAACTCCATCATAGCCCTTCATTCATCCATTGCTTTCTACATCTCAACTACTAGTTAGTTCTATTCTTCAATTTGCTCATGAAGTTCTTAATTTTACTTTCTTTTTACTTCCAACATCTCTTCTAGACGAGAAGGTTTTGGATTCTCATTGTCTTCCCTACCTTTAGCTATGTTTTTCTGTCTGTCTTCTAATAATACTAATTATTGATAATTAAATTTAATTATCTGATATCAACTAATAAATTTTGTTGTGTATGAAAAATTTACCAGCTCTCCTTTTTTTTGGCTTTTTTTTTTCTCCCTATTACCATGATTTTTCTTCTACTAAAATTCTGATAATTATTACTGAAGTAGGATATTAGGGGCCATCCTGCTATCAGCGAAGTGTTAAAGGGAATTATTTGGGCCTGACCTTTGTGGGCCTGTATAAGGAGTTTCTCTAGAAATTAGAGAACTAGTTGGCTACTAAGTCATTTAACTGAGCGTTCAAGGCTTTTCCATAAAAGGTTAATTTATCCAACACTTGGTAAAAAACTGAAAATGTCTAGAATTTATCGATGGATTTATTGAAGAAATAACTTTTCTTCAAGAGAACTTCGGCAAACAAGAAAATTTTGTAAGAATAATATAAAAAGATAGAGCTATTTAAGATGCCCAGTAAGAATGATCAAAAGTTACTTAGGTACCCAGTAAAAAATAAAATAAACAGCAAGCTATAATAGAAAAGGCAAAAGAAGATTCATGAAAAAGCACAATAAAATGAGAATGATCATAGAGCACTTAAAATCTGATAAGGAAGATTGTCCCACCAGCACATAACATCAAAACGACTCAAAATTTAGGCTTTTGTGTGTAATACTATTATTACGAAGAAATAATGGATATATATATATATATATATATATATAGTCTTGGGTATGGACGTAATTTTGATCCAATTCCCATATTACAAGCAAAGCTAAACCTTGGCGTGTCAATAGTTGATAAGTTTTACATAAAATCTTTCTAACATGCGATTTCCACACCCAAAATCATAGACTGCATTAATGCATTAAGAAAAAGGAATAAGATATTGTTCTCTATCTACCCTTTTATAAATTACAACCTAATCTATTTCCTATTTCAAAACACTATATTTATACACAAAACAAAATTCCACGATTAGAGATCAAACCAATGCGTGTTCTGCTATGCTCAGAGTCGAGAATTGATAGACCAATCATAATCCTGGTACACAACATTGATAGGTACCCCATCACTCAGTAGATGGGTCAAGAAACCTGCTTTTGTTGCATCTACATAATTGATTATCCACTTTAAGATTTCTCTCTCTTGTCCAAAATCTGAACTAAACCTGTTGCAGAAATTTACAAGTTTTGACAATAATCAATTGTATATTCATGCTACTACAATATAGTATAAATAAACATGTTAATAAGGTATTGGTTGATCACTTTGACTTACCACTTGATGATACTTGTGAGATGAACTGTCCTCTTGTCTAAGTTCACCTCAATTCCATTTCTACTGCTCCTTTGGAAAAACTCTCTTGTGGCAGATCTTAGTTCAGCTTCTACTCCTTGAGGTGTGAAAAACCTCACTGTGGGACTGGACTTTGTTCCATAACATAGCCCACAATGGATTAATGGGTTCACTTTCACACAACATAGCTGCATATGATATCCCATTTTTTTTCAATAAATTGAAATGTTTATGTATTTATAGCCAAACCCAACACTAGCATTAGAAAATTTGAGAGAAAGATTTGAAATATTTAACATTACTCTAAATGTATGTAAACATGATAATACACATACCTCAAGGCGCTTGTCCGTAGAACCAAAGGGCTTGACCAAGGAATAACGACCTCTCCGATTGTTTCTGAGGATCCCATTTTCTATTGTAGTCAATGAATAAGGGTAACCTCCAACGACATATTGAAAATCAGAGAAGAAGGATTTCCTATCAATTACTCCTTCTGGATGACCTATTCTAATTATAGCATGGATCACCATTGCATTGTATAAGTTCAAGAAGAACGCCAACTTCTCATCTTCTGAGAGTGCAAATAGATTCACCCTTTGAAGATCATGTACCAAATTGACATATCTGCATTCATCATCAATACAAACAACACATTATTCCTTAGAACAAAGAAATATTTTAATAAATTATTCTAAAATATGTTACAAAAATGTTAAAATACATAAACAGTAGAGATTAAAGGTGGGTCATACCTTCGGAATTCCTCACTTTTGCTGATGGCAACATAGTCAACATAGCAGCGATCATCAGAGGCGTAAGACTCCAGAATGGCAGACATTATCTTGTAAAGCCTTTGTCCAACAAAAGCAGCAGGCTTAGGCTCAGCATCATTTGTTGATCCCCGAAAGTTGTAGCATTTTGTAATAAATGGTTCATGCTCAAGGAAACGATAGAAATGGTTTCCATCTTCAAATTCATTTTCCCTACATCCAAAATAATATTCATTAGAACCAATTTGACTATTAAAATTACCGCCAATGTATATATTGTTTGAATCAAAATCCTCAATGTTTACGCAAAACTCCTGTAATATTTATAAACTATCGGATTAATTTTCATTGAATGGTTGAAATTACATTTTATATATACATTAAGTAGAGATATTAAACTTAATATCAATCATAAAATGAATATTAATTTAACGATTAAAAATTTAGCATAATAATTTAAGTAAAAGATGTGGTGTCACAGATTTTACTAGATTATTCTTTTATAAACATTTGCATATTATAAAATACAAATTTGAGTAAGTCTACAAATACTTTGTATGCGAAAACAACACTATTTTTATATAAATCACCTTCATTTTATATTTTACTAGTGTAGACTTCTTCAAATTTATATTTTGGACTATGCAAATGTGTAGACCTTATAGCATGTATATATATATATATATATATATATATACACCCCCCGATCGAGATAGCCTCGGTTTCGTCCAAAAAAATTGATTGAATTATCAAAAATTTGTAGCTTAAAGTGCAATGAAGTGAAATTAGATCTTTTTTGTGCAGAGGTATCCAGATTAATATTAGCAATAACAAAATTTTATGGTTGTCTTGACTAGACCAATAAAATGAGGTATCCAGGCTCCGTTTAGGAAAATCCAATTGGGAATATATCTATGATTATTACTTAGATCATAGATATCATAAACGATTCCATTTAGAAATTAATATATATATATATATATATATAAATAAGAATGTCCAGTTACATTAGTTCTTACCCAAAAACATGATGGATGAAATGCTTTCTACTCAGCTGCTTTCCAATCTCAATGGCCTGCATTCATTTCCACAGAAGTAATTTATGAAATACTGAAAATTACTATCATATGAAAAATCTATTAGAAAAAAGAGACTAAATTTTAGTTTTTAGATAAAAAATAATAAAATAAAATTGTCTTATCAGCATTTTCAATTTTGTTTGGTTGTGAAAAATAATGGACAACGTAAATTACTTAATGATTTTCAATAAAAGTCTTTTTATAGATATAGATACATTTTTCTCTTTATGGTGACCATTTCAGAATTTAGGTAAAGGAATAGGATTTACAAGTCCCTAAAGTGGTCTATTGGTAATTAATTAAAAAATTATTTTAAAACTCTTAAATAAAAATAAATTTAATAATAATAAATATTATTTCATAAAATATTAATAGTTAAATATTTATTAATATATTATAATTTTAATATCAAATTTATTTATTTTATAATATATTAAAAATTTAACATTAATTACATACTAAAAAATAAATAAATATTAATTTATAAATAAAATATATTATAAAATAATTCTTATGATTGTATTATAATTTAAATAAATTATATTTATATATAACTAAAATATATATTATATAATAAAAAAATTATAATATATTAATAGATGTTATGTTATTAATGGATAGAAAATAATATTATTAATTTATTTTAAATAAATATATTGTATTTTGTCAAATTTTAAAGATTTAATAAAATATAAATAACTATTATTAAAAGGGGCGTAATCATTATTTTTTCATAAATTAGAATATTAATAGATATTTTTGAAACTATTAAACTAATAGTCTAATAGTTCAACTTTTAGGTACTTATAAGTTCTTTATTCTTAAAAAATTAAAAATAAATAATAATAATATTGTCTTCAAACTTTATCAAAATAATAAATAAAGACTTGATTTCTTCAATTTAACATTTTAGTACCTGATAGTAGTGGGAATGAGGTAAATTATTGAAAGTAAAGTTAAAAAAAGGGGGGGAAATGATTTACAATCTCTAATGTTTGGTCTATTAAATTAATAGTTTCAAAAATACCTATTAAAAATTCAATTTATTAAAAAATAATTATTATATCTTATGTAATAGTAATTAAATAATAAAATTATTTTTAAACTCCTAACTAAAATACATATAATAATAATAATAAGTATTATTTTATTTCATGTTAATAATTAAATATTTATTAATAAATTATAATTAAATTATAAATTTATTATTTTTATAATATATTAATAATTCAACATTAATTACGTATTAAAAAATAAATAAAATAAAATATCGATAATATTTATAAATAAAATATATTATAATAAAATACTTATGATTATACTATAATTTAAATAAAATATAATCATATATAGCTATAATAAAAAATAAAATATATTATCAATAAAATATATATAAATTTATAATATATTAATAAAATTATATTATTAGTGTGCTAGAAAACAATATCATGATTTATTTTTATTAAAATATGTTAGATAAATATATTTTATTTTGTAATTTTAGAGATTTAGTTGTTATTTTTGTTAATAACTATTATTGATAAGGGTATGATTATTATTTATAAATTAAAAATTAAATAGATATTTTTAAAATTATTGAGATTAATTAGTTTAATAGGTTAAATTTTGGTGACTTGTAACTACTTTATCAAAGAATATATAGCAGGGATAAAATGTTAAGACTGAACAATCTATGTCCTAATCTATTATTTTAAAAAGTTCAGGGTCAAAAGTATTATTATTAAAAAAAGTGTATTTAACATAGTCAAAGTCAAACCCAATCGACCATTAAGTATAACTGTACAAAGTAAATCAACCATTAAATATAATTCTTCTAATTACCCCTATGTTAAACGCACTGAACATGTTAAACCGAGTCGTATGTAAATAAATTTGTTAATTTTAATAATTTTTTATTTTTTATACATTGTAATTATAATTATTTTAAGTCTTAAATTATTATAATATTTCTATTTTTATTCAAAATTTTAAATTAAACCAAAAATGAGTATTTTTAAAATTAATAAATACTATTTTTCTTATAATATAATCTTTTTATTTTTATTATTAATATTGAATTTTGGATTGATTAAGAGATTACATTTATATTACCTAAGGATATGTTTTGTATAGTTTTTTCAAGTAAAAATTTTTGGAATGAGGTTTTCTAAATAAAATTTTTATAAATAGAATTTTTAATAAAAATTTATTAATTTTTTCGTTGTCATAAATAATTTTTGAAAAAATAATAAATATTTTAATAAACAAGATTTTAAAACTATATTATATAAAAATAATTTAAAATCTTGAAAAATAATAAAAATATTTTAAATTATTTAATATTTTAAAAAAATTTAAAAAAATTTACTGTTAAAAATTTAGATTATGTATTTTTTTTAAGTATAAGAAAAAAATAATTTTTTAAGTTTAAAAATATCTTAGATGTCAATCAAACAACACCGAAACGAAATTAAAAAAAGTTTTAACATAAAAAAAAAAATTAACTGACGAAGAAGGTTAAATTAAACGGAAACTAAATTTTTGTTGTATATTTTGACACCACAACGCATGCAAACACAAATGGCCATGCCGCCCCTAACCCTAGCACGACGACTTATACACAAATTATTAAATAAAATGGACATTACGCAATCATCAAAAAGGTAAAATTCAGCCCACAATAAAATCTTTCTTTAAAAAAGCCCAGTTGCTGTTTTTCCACGATAGGGGTGGAATGAAGTGGATTGGAAGCAGCCAGCATAGCATAGCATTTGATTTTGATATCATATTCATATTACAATATGGGGACCCCTGAATAACGTCTACTCATCATGACCTCAACTTTTGTTGAGCCAGTAAGTGGTCCATTACTGCCTTCTATTTTAATCCTACTATCTGGCCCTTTCAAACTCATACTATTCAATATCTTTCAAAAAAAAAAAAAAAACATCATTTTATTCAATAACTTCTATCATCAGATCATGCAATTAATTGTTCAAGAAAATTATTAAATACTTCTGCCTTTTCTAAGTGAAAGCAAAACTAATTTTTTTATTTTATTTTTAAATATAAATAAGATGCCATAATTGCTACTTTCCCAAAATATTGTAGCCTATTATGTATAAAAATTAATGAAATCATTTATTTTTTCTCATTGCACGAGGTAGTTATTCGATGCTATTATATCCCATGTGTGTTTGCCATCATTAATGTTTGCCAACAACAGTAACCAGTTCCCTTCTTTTCTCTATTCCTTTTATTATTACTATATTTATTTACCTGTTTATTCCTATTTTTATTCCCCTAAAATTTACTTATCAAAGCAAAAATATTTAATAGAACATATACACCATATTATTTATGTACTTATATAATAAAAAATTTTGACGTGTGTAAATTTAATTAAATAATTTTATTAAAATTATTAATAAAAATATAAATATACACGCAAAATAAATATTTATATAATACATAAATACATATAAAAATATTATTATATAATACAATAAATAATTTGTATATTAAGTGATAATATCATTTATAATAATTTATTCATTTATTAGAGTATTATATTTTTGAAAAAAATATTATAGTATTAGATCAATACTCCTTTTTATCTTATTCACCAAAATTATTTCATATATATATATATGTGTATATACATAATTTTCAAATTATATGTGCACAACTGTGGTATGATTTCATTTCACATGATGAACAAAAGATAATAATATGAAAAATATAATATGAAGAATTGTAAGGAACGCACCTTCTTTCTACCGCAGTCCAAGTGCTGAATAATCACTTCCACCATCTCACTTCCTGAAAAGCAATTCTTGACGATCTTCATCTTCATCAGACGGTCCTGGATGGGCAATCTCTGTCTCAACACCTTAATAATTCCAAACATCTCATCCAATGGTTCCTCCTGATCATGATCATCAAAACCGTACACAGGCGGTGCAGGCGCACCACTGGAACATTTCTTCCCCAACATTTCCCTAAACCGCTGATCGAACGTACCGCTGTTTCTCAACGAGTTCAACGCCACCAAGCCTCCGAACAACTTCTCGTTGAAGAAAATCTGCGGCACCTGTGAGCTTCCGGTTCGCTGTATCAACTCTTTCTCCCTTTGCGGATAGACGTCGATGTTAATTTCAACGAATTTCAGTCCTTTTTGCCTGAAGAAAGTACGAACGGCTGTGCAGTCTCTGCAGTTGGATCTTGAAAAGAAGCTTACGCGTCCTTTCAGCTTGTGACCTTCGTCTTCTTCTGCTAATTCGCTCTTGAGCTTCACTATAACTTTGAGTCCAGAGATGTTGAACTGAGTCACCTCGTCCGATTTGACAGTCCGATCGGTCTCGAACCAGGCGTCGTTGTCAACGTTTTCTTTGATAAAATTCAGCTTCTTGGCGATGGCAATGGAGAAATTGTTGCTTCTTTCTCGGAGATATTTTCCGATTGTGAATGAATTTTGTAGTGAGCGAGGTGGAGAAGGTAAGATGCCTGGTGGTGCCTCTGGCTTTGGAAGCTCCGAATGCGGTTGTATGATCCTCGCATCACCGCCGTTGGTTTTGTCCATCGATTCTTGGTCAACGTCCTCGGATGCTCTTCCTTCTTCCTTATTATCACAAGCTTCTGGTTCTGGAGCCGAAATAACGTTATTGTTATGAACGACATCGTTTCCTCCGCGAATATTTGAATTTGAATTAGGAGAGAGATTCTCGGGGCTAGAAATATTTTCGGTTGAGAATCTTTTCAAATTCTCTTCTTCAACTCTTTCGTTTATTTTCTCTGGCAACAAATCTCCGTTGATTGATGAATCCGTTTTCAATTGTATTTCCATTTCCATTCCCATTTCTCTCAAGGAAATGGAAGCAGAGAAATCAAAGCGATTAAGAGAAAAAAATCTGTAAGTGCTAACGGTGAAATCGGAGAGGTTTTGTAGGAGGACATATGGTAAGGTTTTATAGATATGAGTCAGCGGGTTAATAACATTAGGATCCCTATATTTTATATTTTTAAAATAAAGAATACATTCTTTTTTTCTTTTAAAGGTAAAGGGTTGGGCAAAAAAATAAATATGTTAAATCTTTTTTTCCTTGGCGCAGTTCGCGCCGGGTGAATAAAGAAAACATTCTCTATTTTTAGTAAACAGATAGCAGCCCCTGGGGTCTCTCTATTTATATTAAATAATTCGCTAGTTTCTATGATGATTAATAATTCGCTAGTTTCTATTATGATTAGTACCCGTTTGATAAAAAAATATTTTAAACTATTTTATTGTTAATCACAAGAGTTTTTGAAAAATTAAAAAAATCATTTTACTTATTAACAAATTTTAAAAGTTAAATTTTTTTAATATTTTTAAAAGTTTAAATTGTTTAAAATATATTTTTAACAAAAATTAATTTTATCTTATAACTTTAAAATTTTACTTATTAAAGTATTTATACTATTTTTATTAGATAATATTAGTGATAAACAAATAGTTATTATAATTTTCTTATAATTATACTTGTAAAAATTATATATTTTAAAAAAAATTACTTAAAAGTTTATACCTAATAAAAACTCGTGAGAGTCTGATAGTGTCACCTGTAAAAGTTTGCTTATAATTTATTGAGACTCAATCTATCCATAACTTAGAAAAAATCTATCTCAATGTAATTAGGCAATTAGGCATAATTTACTCAAAAATCTATCTAAACACAACTGTAAAGATTCAAATCTATTCCCTTTTAAATTGAGATTAATTTATCCTTTATTACAGTAATTTAGAAAAATCTACTCAACATAATTGTTAATTCAAAAAAAATTATCTCAATAAAATTGTAGGAAATTAAATCTCTTTTTTGATGAAAAAAAAGAAAGTAAATACTTTATCACTAAATTATTAATGAGTGATTTATTAAATCTTAAATTATCTCTATAAAATTATAATATTAAATTTTTAAACATCATAACTAAAAAAAAAGTATATAATTTTTATTCATTTTGAATATCTAATTTTATATTTTGTTAATAGCCTATGAAAGTACTGTATACATATATATAGTACAATAATTTATATTATTTAATATAAATAAAAATATAGGGACCTGAATGTTATTTCACATAAGTTAGTAGCGAGAAGACGTCAAAGACGTGGAGACAATGATGACGAAGAAATGGAAAAACATCTTTTAGTTGAACCGGCAAGAACACACTTAACGCCGGGCCGGCCCATTGAAAATATCTCTGGCCCCACTTTCCGCGTGCATATTATCACTATACCCTTGTAAAATCCGTTTATGAAAAGATGGCTGCGGTTGTATGGAAGGGCGTTTGCGTAATTTAGGTAATAACACGTTAGCCGTTAATTGAGGGCTGACTAGTTGAGTGCTTAGCCTATAATCCAGTGCGGTATTGACACGTAACGTATGGAAGTGTCATCGCATGCTGTGCCTAACGTGTGGGATTCAACATTGAAGTTGCACGTGGCAGTATGGTATTGGCCTTCTTTTGTAAGTGATGACTGACCAGTCTTACTTTTATGATTTTTCCACAGATTTTGACGACTTCTCATTTTAATCTACGACTAATTCTTAAGATTATGTCTCGTTCGAGTTTCAGTAAACCATTAACGCAGTCAAAAATATACATTTACCTCATAAAATTAATAACAGTAATAATAATAAATTCATGGTCCCGGAGTAGTGATATATTTGAGGAGAAAATACACTTTATTTCGAATTTTTTTGCTTAATTACCTGTAATCCCTTTAACTTAATTTTTCTTTTATTTTATCTTGAATAATTTGAATATAAATCAATGGTTTCATCAATATTTTATTTTAAATGCAAAATAAATGAAAGATTTATAACATTAATTTTATTTGACCGTCTATCTTTTAGTTGAATAATAAAGACACACTCTTTCAATGATTATCCCTACATATATTATGTGGCTTTCTCACTTTATGGTTTGGATTTATATATATATATATATATATACATATTGTTGATGCGTAAAAATATCAATTCAAGTGAGATAGGATGTCTTACTGATCTAGTATCCGAACTGAAGATGGATGCCTAGTCAACAGTCTGAGCTTAATATTTCGTACCCGACTTGGTCTCGTCTTAACCTCGAAGAGATTCCCAAGCTAACCTTTCACACTTCCTAAATCTCCAGGCCAAGCTATCACGAATCTTCCTAACCTCGCTGTTTCTGCTGACCTCGGACCCGACCTTGGTGAAGATGCCTACAGCAAAGAACACGGTCAAACGGGGACGCCGAAGGTTTACTGACGAGCCCATTCCGACGCTCAAATCAGTACTTTGAAGGGGTAATTTTATGGCTCAACTTTTGTAGCTCGAAATGGCTAATAGGTGGAAGATTTATGTAGCAAGGAGCTAGTTGGCCAGGTAGAACACAAAACACATGGAGACAATCAATAAAATATGGCCTTTTTGGAAGCTAAAATAATAAGCAAGCTTCAAAGGACAACTTTCAAAGAGTGTTTAAAGTTGTCTCTTGAAGGCGAATGAACAAGACAAGGCTTTCTCCTTATTTCTAGAGAGAAAAATGTGAAGTGACATGTACTTGTTGTATGTGAGAGAGAGAAAATGAGTTAAAGCTTGTAGAAGACTTGTGTTACCTTGAGATAAGTGTCTTTAAATACTATACCTTTGTGAGCATATGATTGGTTGAAGAATGTTGCCTTAATTCCTCATTTATTTTCTCTTCCCACGTTTGAAACCTTAGCTTGAGTCAAGACTAAGGACACTTGGTGAGCAGGGATTAGTCTTCAAGGCCTTATCCAAGATTACATGCCATGTGGCATGATTTAATTTGAATAGGGGATTACATTATCTCTTGCATACAGGTGATGAACGCTCATTCGTCTCTAATTATAGTCCCTCAAAAGCTGATCACGTTAAGCGGAGCCCCATTTTCAGCTACCAAGGGGTTGCACTGTCTCCTTGGCCAGGTTTTTATTTTGGGCGATTTCAGGTGGTCCCCCCAAGTGACCTAGGAATATAGAACACATTTTTCACATTTTTTTGGAGAGACCAAATCCCTTTGCTTTTGGGGCTGCTCCAGAGTGGAGTCCACTCCTCTTTGCCCTCTTTATGTAGGCTATTAGTTATAGGCCACGTGATACCCTTTATGTAAATACCCTTAATACTTCATGAGGTCGGATCCTGCCTCAGTTGGGATCCGAGGTGAGGTGGGTTTCAGTATGAACGAATCATCTCATAGGTGCCGACTAGAGCGTCGCGGGCTTACGTATCACCACGTGTCTAGCCTATGTTTACCCCATAATACACACACACACATATACACACACAAATATATATATATATATATATATATATATATATATATATATATATGAATTTTAACACATATCTCCCCTAAGGTTTGAGACTTTAACACTTAGATAGAAAGTTTGAAGAAAGACACATTTACCTTCCCTAGACTATTAGTTGACCATCAATTTGTACTTAAATGACTATAATACCCTTAATTACTTTAAAGTTAAAATTTAAGAAACTCAATTTTTGATTTATATAATGTTTAAAATATTAAAATAATTAAAATTTAATTAACAATTTTAATTTATATTTGTTTGAATTTTACTTAATAATATTTTAATTTGACCATTTTAGTTTATATTTATTTATTATTTGTTAAAATTAAGAATTTAATTAATAATAATATAATTTATCAATTTTAATTTAAGTTTATTTAAATTAAGAATTTAATTAATGATAATTTAATTTTTATTCATATATCATATTTATTCAAATTCTAAACCCTAATATGCAAAACGGCCGTATTTCTAACTTGACAATTTCAGTTTTTAATTATGTATCATATTTAATATTTATTCAAAATTAAATTTATAACTTTAAATAAATATTAAATAAATTTTAATTATTTTAATCTTCAAATATTATATAAATTAAAATTAAATTTTTTAAATTTTAACTTTAAAGTAATTAAGGGTATTATAGTCATTTAAGTATAAATGGATGGTCAACTAAAAGTTCAGGGGAGGTAAGTATGTCTTTCTTCAAACCTTCCATCTAAGTGTTAAAGTTTCAAACCTCAGGAGAGGTATGTGTTAAAACCCTTATTTTGCAGTTTATTTGTTCGAACTCTAAAATTGAAGTAAAATTAATAAACTACTTACCGTTGCATCACTTGTACCATTAATTATGTTTGTACAATATTTAATAAATCGCCAATATGACAATACATATTTAATATATATTATTAGAGAAAATAAGATTATTTTCAAATTATTATTATTGATATAAAAGAATCAACAACAATTTAGGATTTTTTTAAAAAAAATCTTTATTATTCAAAAGTATTTTTTATTATTATGTTTAAAATTGTTAAAAACAACAATAAATCTATTTTTAGATTATGACTTGTAAATCTCAATAAAATAATTTTATAATATAAAAATGCTCATATTATTTTTAATGGTAATCATAATTATTAAATTTGAATTATTGTTAAATTATTAATAATTAGAAAAATGTTTTATTATAAAACTTTTTTATATCAATAATAATACGAAAGAAGAATTTGAATATAATTTTATTTTTTTAGTAATATTATTGATGCGAAAAAATATCAACTCAAATGAGGTATAATGTCTTACTGATCTAGTATCTGAGTTGGAGATAGATGTCCAGTCAACAGTCTGAACTTAGTACTCCGCACCCGACTTGCCCTCGTCCTAACTCCGGAGGCTCTAAAACTGAACTTTCGCACTTCGTTGATCCCAAGCCAAACTGTCGCAAACCTTCCTGACCTCGTTGTTCCTGCTGACCTTGAACCCGATCTTGGTGAAGTTACCTATAACAAAGAACACAGTCAAAGAGGGGCGCCAGAGTTTTTCCGGCGAGCCCACTCCAAAGCTCAAGTCAGTACCTTTAGGGAGTGATTTTATGGCTCGACTTTTGTAGCTCAAAATGGCTAATATATGTAGGGTTCATGTAGCAAGGAGCAAGTCAGAGAAGATGCACACAAAACACATGGAGAATAGAATAAATGTGGCATTTTTTGGAAGCTAAAATAGTAAAATAAGCTTTAAAAGACAACCTTCAATAAGTGTTTAAGGTTGTCTCTTGAAGGCCAACAAACAAGACAAAACTTTCTTCTTGTTTTTAGAGGGAAAAAATGTGAATGACTTGTGTTTTTAGTGTGAGAGAATAAAAATGAGTTAAAACTTGAAGAAGACTTTTGTTACCTTGAGATAAGTGTCCTTAAATACTATACCTTTGTGAACATATGATTGGTTGAAGAATGTTGCCCTAATTCCTCATTTGTTTTCTTTTCCCACTTTTGAAACCTTAGCTTGGAGCTAAAACTAAGGATACGTGGTGAGCTTAGATTGGTCTTTATGACCTTATCCAAGATTACATGCCACGTGACACGATTTAATTTAGGTAGGAGATTGCATTATCCCTTACATACATATGGTGGATGCTTATTTGTTTCTGATTGTGGTCCCCCTAAAGCTGACCACTTCAGGTGGAGCTCCTTTTTCAGTTACTAAGGTGCTGAACTGTCTCTTTGGTCAGGTTATCATTTTTGGACTATGTCAGGTGGTCCCCTTAGGTGACCTGGAAACATAGGATACATTTTTCACATCTTTAAGAAGACCAAATCCTTTTGCCTTTGGGATTGTTTTAGAGTGGAGTCCACTCTTTTGTTCTTTTTATGTGGGCTATTGGTTATAGGCCATGTGGCACCCTTCATGTGAACACATTTTTACACTATCTAAAGTCGAATCCTGCTTCAGCTGGGATCCGAGATGAGATGGGTTTCAGTATGAGTGGATCGTCCCATAGGTGCCGACTAGAGCGTCATGGGCTTATGTACCGTTACGTGTCTAGCCTATTTTTACCCTATAACAGAGGTCCCCTAGCTTCCAATGGTTAAGGAGATGGTGAAGGCATTGGAAGCTTCTAAGAGTTCCTAGCCCACGTCGCATCATAATCCCTCCTCTTTGGTGGTTTTACCCTTACCACCTTGGGGTGTATGTACACCTCATCACCTCTTCAAGGCGATCTGATATGGCTTGGAGTATAAATTCGTGGCGAAAATATTTCTGAGCTCATGTTCCTCTTCTCTCTCTTTCATTACAGTAGGGCTTGGCGAAAATTTTACTTTATCTTCGGGAGAAATGAGGGAATTATTCCCCTCTATTTGGAGACCTAACCATGCAGAGCTGGGACTCACTTGGATGCAAATCCCCTCCAGACCTGGTGGGGGGCGCTGTCCTTCCATAAACCAGTTTAGTGTGTTCGGGTCAGGATAACCAAGGGTTACACACAAGATATCTTGTCAACGCATGCTCCCCACAATTTGAATTTCTTTTTTCGTCTCTTAGCATATCCGTACCTCGTAACTCTAAGGATCAATGAGGAGTAATGATGGGGCGTGACTCTCCACATACAAAAGAACCCCACCTTTTGTCTCTTTCTTTCCCTCATTTTTTTTTTTTACATAACTTCCATGTGGGACCCATTACAACTGAAAAGGTGGCTCTTATCCATTTCAGCATTGTTGAGAAGAATCATGTCCTTCCACGTTCCCAAACATTTGGCTTTTCCATTTCTTTTTTACACGAGCCCCGTGGGTTAAGAAAATTAAGATTACCGATTTTTGCCTGCAGGGACCACATTTGTCTTTTTTGCAAACCCTAGCCGCTGTTCTTTCTTTGTCTCCTCACTTACAACATAAAAATCTGTTTCTTTCCGTCTAATTTTCCTCATCCCGACGGCCGAAAAAGAGGGTATCTTGCCCTTTTGTCATTCTCTTGCTGTGTCGCCGTCTCAGCGCTGATCACCCACCGAATTTACTGCCTTTCTTGACCCTTGCCAAATTTCATCATCTGAAAGTTCAAGAGGTAAGTGTTCCCTTTGTGTTCTTAACTTTATTGTTCCCATTTGGCTTTCCCATGAGGTGTTGCTTGGCATGAACTCGCAAATTGTCCGTTCATCGGGCTTGGGTTTGCCTATGCGGCACTCATGGTTTATTTGTATGGTGCATGTCTGTTGATTATTTAGACTATTCATGCTCTCTTTGTCTGCGTTTTTTTGTTGCGATTTGTGTTGTGTACGATAGGCACTTATTTTTGGGTTTTGGGTTATAGCGCTTCATTGCTTTGTGGCTCTGTTTATGGGTAACATATGGAATTTTTGTGTGGTTGATTGTGTCGTAGACATGTCGGATGCCGGCGAATCTCAGCAACTCTAGTTTGACAGCGGGACCATTGCCTCTGAGAATGTCGCACCTTCTTCTGCCTCAACAAGCGGTACAAGGCTCGAGCCTGTCGTGGTCGTGGCAAGGTGACCAGGGAGAGCTTCGGAGGAGGCGGGGACCAAGTTTTCTTTTTAGATTATGAGGGAACCTTGGTGACGGTGGCAATGCTTGCCCAGCTGAGGAGGACTTACAAGATTCCCTCTTTTGTGAAATTATCCCTTCCCAGGCGAGGATTCAAACCCAGCCAACCCGGCCCCAGTGAAGTGGTGATTCATCGTCAATCCTTTGAGTATGACCTTAGGCTTCCCATGCAGCCGTTTTTTGTACAAATACTGAGTAGGTTAGGCACTACCCCTGCTCAGCTAAGTTCCATGGCCTGACAAAATCTTGTTGGGCTTTATGTTATGTGGAAGGAGGTGCTGGGGGTTGAGCCTACTATTGAGGACGTCCATGCTAGCTTCACCTTGACCACGGCCTCAAACAAACCTGGTCTTTTCTACTTGAGGAAGTACATAAGTCAACTTCATGTAGTCCCCCAAGTGAACCCGAACATCGTTGACAAGGCCTGGGATGACTTTTGGTTTGTGGCCTCCAGTGATTGGGGTCACACAGTGATCGAGGATGGTGAGACATATTCTGTTCCTACCTATTTTAGGTGGGCAGGTAAGGTTCTTTTGAACTTGATCATCCTCTTCGCTTTCCGAAGCTTTAGTTGGTTACCTTTTTACCTGGTTAACTTTGATATTGTGTAGAGAGGTGGACTTATAAGTTGTCCCGAGATACTGACCTCAAGAGCGTAAGGGAGTATGTAGCGGCCAACCCATTCGAAATCGATATAGTCAACGATGCGTGCCTTGCCAAGGCGAGACTAATTCCACCACCTTCCTCAAGTAGTATCATGGTAAACTCGACATTTGCGTCCATAGTTACGGAGATTATATATATATATGACCATATATTCTTTCCTAGGCGACGTGGTGACTCTAGGTGATGAGGGTTTGACCCCAAGCCCAGCAGCCATGAGGATGGCCAAAGGGAGTAAGACTGATCGAGCCCTCCTTGACTTGGTGAAGGATAGGATGGTTAAGGCAGCTTGGATATCAGATCAACAAGCCAGAATGAGCTCAAGGGGCTTGGAGAGGGCATCACTACCTCAAGCGGTCTTCTCCCAGGCCTAAACGCTCTAAGAAGGTGGAAGGGACAAGGTCGACAACCCAACTGGCTATGGACCTTGAGGGCGTCCTTGGTGGCCACTTTGCCCATGCTTCCCGAGTTGTCCCGACATTAAAGCAGATTCTTAAGCTCTCTGATTCAAAGAAAGGGAATGAGCTGGCAGGGTTGGGCCCCGACCAAGCGATTGATGTGGCATCTCAATTCTTCCTACAGGTAAGAAACTGACCCTTGTCCTTACCTCGGGTTGAGATTTTATGTTTTAACCTCTTATCTCTTGTTACCAGGGATAATTCCTCATGTCTCAGTTTGGTTAAAAGCTCAAAGAGGGGTTGACTTCATCTAGTCATGTGGCCAAATTAGAAATTCAATTGTCTCGGCTCTCCTAGAAGGCCAAGGATAAGGATGACCAGATCTCGAAGTTAGAAAACCAGTTGGGAGAGGTTTGAGATGAGGTAGGGTCGGTGCAGGCTCAGTTTCAAGCTGAGATGGATAAAGCTAATGAGCTCCAGGTGATCGTGGACAAATTGGAAGCCGAAGCCGGAACGAACCTTCTTCATGGGTATCACTTTGCACAATACCAGGTCACCAAAGAATTTCTTGACTTGGACTTGCACCACATGGAATTCGGGTTTGACTGGGAGGCTTTGATAACCAATTCGAGAAGAATCAGAACCCTGCTGACGCCACAGGAAGTTCACGACAGCTCACCACGGATCACCCATTGAACCTGGAGGTTTCCCCACCTCACTCGGACCAAGGGGAGGGTGACCCAAATGATCAAGATGATGAGGGCTCCCAGGTGGAGAAGGATGATGACGCCTGAACTACCCTTCTGTTATTGCTCTTGCCTTTTGTTTACTAAACAAAACTTTCTCCTCCACTTCTCTTTCTGTTTTTTTTTTTTTTTGTGTATGAGTTGGATGTTACTTTACTTTATTATGAAATTAAATTTTTAGTATGATCTCGCTTGGCATATTGTCTTGGGGGATATGTTTGCTAAGTGCCCATGCTTTTGGCTTGGTATATTATCTGCCTTTTGTTTGTCGCATGAACTGTGATGAGCTTACCACTTATTTACCCATGAATACTGATTTCATGCACGTAGCATTCCAATAAAGTAAAATCTCCTTGAGGCAGGTTATCCGACCTGGGCTGGTATCCTCACTGACCTAGGGTTAATATCCTATCGCATATTAATCATAGTGAAATAGAATGGCAAATAACAAGTCACTTAGCAAAGTGTATATCATCATATCATTAAATAGAAATATACATCCCAATTAACGAAAAATAACAACTTTTTTCACCCAGATGAAGTTTTCCTTTAAAAGGCACACACGTGGGGGAGTAATGGAATAATATACCATATTGCTTTTTGGCGTTCATACAAAAAGAGTGTAGTTATTAAGGTCTTTGGAGTAATCATAAAGCGGAGGTAGAAACAAACACTTGCTGGAACCTTAGGTTAGGTGGGATCATGGGTAGTACTTGTTCAGCTGGTTGGCGTTTCTCAGTCATCTCACCTGGCGTTCATCTGGGTGAGCAAGTCTATAGACTCTAGACTTGATAACCTTGGTGACGTGGAAAGGTCCCTTCCATGTTTCAGCGAACTTGGTGGGATCTCCCTCTTTGAAGCTTTGGGGTTTAATCTTGGCATTATAATGTTTGGCAATCATTCTTTCGTATACTGCCACTTTGACCTGGGTTTGATCCCTCTTTTCTTTTAACAAATCCAAGGCGGCATTAACCTGAGCTACATTGCTGACTAGAGGTGTAACGGTTCTATATTTTCCACGTCTCGCAAAAGCTCCTGAATTGTTTGTTGTCAAACTGTTCCCATTATCAGTGATTATCACTCGCGGGACTCCGAAGCGACAAATAATTGACCTCCAGATGAGGTGATTCTTTTCTCTGTGATCTTGGCCAGCGGCTCTATCTCTGCCCACTTCGTGAAGTAGTCCACCACCACTATGGCGAACTTCGCTTGACCCTGACCAGTTGAAAAAAGCCCGATCAAGTCAATACCTCATTGAGCAAAGGGCCACGTTGAGGTCAGTGTTGTCAAAATCTCAGGTGGAACCCGAATCATCTTGGTGTACTTCTGACAGATAAGGCAGGTCCACGAGATGATCTGGGATTTTGCTTGCATGGTTGGCCAATAATATCCTTGGCGTAAGGCTTTGTAGGCCAACGATCTACCCCCTGAGTGGTTTCTGCAAGCTCCCTCATAGATTTCCCTCAAAACATAATTGGCTTCATCTAGGTGTAGACACATTAGGTAAGGCATGGTAAAATTTAATAGCGAGAGAGTGCAAAAAAAGCAAAGAGAGTAAGTGAGGCCGAGAGGAAAAGTGTAATTGGAAAGAGCGAGGTCTAGGAAAAAATTAGAGAGAAAAGTGTGCAACAAGGAGAGAAAAGTAAGGGAATGAGTGTATTTGCTGAAAAAAATGAGGTTAAGAGTGTCATGATTACAAGGCGGCAACTACTTGTACTTATATACAAGAATGTTTATTTTTCTACTAAAACCCTTAACCCCTCTTTGCATAATGTTGTGCCTTTATTGCAGGAGTTTGCATATAATATTAAAAAGGACGATTTTGAGAAGGATTTACCTGCCAAGATTTGGGCTAACATTGAAAGAAGAATGAGCAATATGCAAAGTAAGCTAATAAAGATCGTTTGAAGGTTGTTTTTTACCTTGGAGGTTGGGTTTGGCTGAACATGCATAAGGAAATGTTTCCTACACAAGAAAAATCAAAATTACAGCCTAGCAAAGATAGACCTTTCCAAGTCTTGGAGAGAATCAATGATAATGCCGACAAGCTAGATTTGCCAAACACCTATGGTAATATTAGTGCAACTTTCAATGTTACTAATTTGTCTTTGTTTGATGTAGGTAATTCGAGGATGAATCCTTTTCGAAGAGGGAGAGAATAATGGAGATCGAAGTGCTGATCAAATGGTTCAAGCTAATATTCTCAATTTTTTTTAAGATCCTTTGCAAGAAATCGACGGTCTAATGATTAGGGCAAGGACAAAAAGGATGAAATAGACTTTACAAGGCTTAATCATGAAAGTGTATGACAAATAGGTTATTCTAGAAAGTTCTAAGATTGTTCGTGAAATTTTCAAAGCTTCACCAAAGATAATCACTTATCTTTATGTACAAGAAGAAGAATAAAATAGCCTTGTGCTGATAAATCCTAAAGCTGCATGGATAATTTGGGCTTTTGAAGATTTCTTTGTCCTATAGGGAATAAGTTTTGTTATTTGTTTAGAATTGTTATTTTTTTAGGTTTCCTTATTAAATTAGGATTGTTATTAAAGTTTCTTTATTAGATAATGTTTGTTATTAAAGTTTCCTTATTATATTAGAATTGTTATTTAGGTTCCCTTATAGATTAGGATTATAATTTTATTTTTCAACTTAAGTTTGGATTTTTATTCCTACTTAATTTTGGACTTTTTATATTTAGGATTATAATGTTTACATGTCTATATAAAGGCTACAAGTATGTAAAACGAATTTTATCATATTATTAATAATATTGAGATTTTTCAGCAAACTTAGCATTGCTTTCTTGTGTTCTTGGTATAATATAATATCTTGACTTATTAAGGGAGTGCTCAACCTTTGTGGCGTCTTTAAGATTGGAATTTTAAGGACTTAGTTTTCTTAAGTTCTAATCTAATCATCTACAACTTGTTTTCTAGTTTCTAGGGTGCATATAATAATTGATTCAAGAATTCCTAGGACATGTCGTTTAGTGAGTTCTTATTATTGACTTAAATGGATTAATTGAAAGGATGCGGGGTTCAAAGGGTGTTCAAGATACACGACCTAAAAAATTGGGTTTTGTGAACAATATTCAAGCAATCGTAGCCCAAGAGCATTGATACAAAATTTCTGAAAATAAAAGTTTAGTATGTTTGTATAATTTTAAGAATTTTAAATGAGATAATCGCTTACGTCATATACATATAATGTCATTGCTTACATCAAAACACGTATGATTTTATTGCTTAGATTATTATGTTTGAAATTTATTTCTTACATTTTTTTAAAAATCTTAAAGTTTGTATTAGTTTGTCAATTGTTAGGTAAATAGTTGTTGGCCTAACCTTCGACATTTTTCTCCTTGTATTTGCCTATAAAAAGACCTTAATTTGTTAAATGAAACAAGCAATTTGATTGTTAAGATATTCTTTACAAATTCTATCTTTGAACTCATTAAATTTAAATTTTTATAGCATTCAAAACAATCAAACTTATCATTTAGATTCTTGAAAGTTCTTAAGAAGTCTTGGTGTGGCGTTTCAACTACCGTAGTCTTAGTTCTTATCTAACTAGGTAATGGGTCAAGTCTTAATAAATTTGTGTCTTGGAAAAAATCAGGGTTTTTTACTACATTTGATATTGGGTTTCGTCACGATATTAGTGAGGTTCGTATCATTTAGTATCAGAGCGTTGGTTCGAAGGCAAGTTGAAGTTATCTTTTTATATCTTTATTATTCCTTAGTTCTTCAACTAGAATTATGATATTGTTCCATGCTTCCTCAATTAAATTTCTGAAGATACAAAAAAAAAAAAAAATTGTGTCCAACTACTTCCTTGACTAGTCCAATTCAAATTTTGTGTTGACTTGATTCAATTTGTTTTTAGTTCATACTTTTATTTCTAGTTCCTTAAAAAAAGGAAAAAAACGAGAGAAAAAAAAAAGAATTGTTGTTATTCATTACATTCGGGTTTCTTATAGTATTGGTATAATATTCCTTACTCTTGAAATGAGATTTTCATTTAATTGCTTGCATCATTTTTTTTAGAATTGCTCATTGAATCTTGTGGTTTGTTTTGGTTGTTTCTCATATTGAATTGCCACTTGAATTTTTATTGTTCTTGAGTTTAATTAAAAGTGTAAGGAAGATGCAACGAGTGTGGTGAGAACATTTGAGTGCTTAAACATGAGAGTGAGTGAATTTTTCTTGAGTGAAGACACGTGAGGGAGTGCTTGTGGGGTTTCTTTCTTTTGCAGATTTTAAAAAAAAAATGTCACACAATCAAGAAGAAAATTCAACTTCAGAGGTTAAACAACCAACCACTCCGAACCTACAATTACAAGCGTTGTTGGGGGAGATGAGACAGATGATGAGGGCTGAGTTATAACCAATTCATGAGAGGATGGATAGGTTGGAAGAAGAGACATTTAAAGGGCAACCTCAAAGCTATTCTATTAGACAATCACCAAGGCAAGCACATCCCAGGGTACAATGGGGCAATGTTGAAGATGATGAGGAGTTGGATGAATCATCAATGAATCAGGGTAGGATTTTGCGTGGTTATCAGAATCGAGAAGCTAAGATAGGTAGGCCTAAGCTAGATGATGATTTGGGAAGCATTAAGGTAAAAATTCCAGCCTTCCAAGTGATGTGCCTAAATTTTATACAAGTTTTGCCATACTTTGAGTTTGTGTTTATTTTATTTATTTATTTGAGTTTTTCTTATTTACTTTGTCACTTTGAGTTTGTTTGTAATGTTTGTAGGAAATATTGGAGAAAAGTCTATCAAAGCTTAACAAATGGAAAGGAAACAAAAAGGCTTGTACTTGTTGAACATACTTTGTATTTTTTAGTATAATTTTATACTCAAAAGTTATATTTGACTAATTCAAAATATCTGAAAAGAAGACATAAAGGTTTACAATGCTACCTCTTATGGAAAAAAGCTAATTTTGAAGTTTTAAAGTTAAAACGCCAGTTGGAATTGAAAAAATTGGCAAGGCATGTTTTCCTTGACAGGTAGGAGTAGTTGTTGACTTCTTTTCTTACAAAAAACATAAAGAAAAGCTGGATTGAATAGGGGAGACGACCAGAATCAGAAAAGAAGGAGTTTTTCACCATTAGATTGGAGTTTTGAAGCTTAAAGATAGAAGAGAAGACAAAGGGCAAACTAAAGCTTGTTGATAACCGGGATTCTCGATCTGCATAGAGTTTTCTTTCTTAACTCTTCAATCTCTTCTCTTTGTAATGAATTTCAAATTTAGGATGGTTTGTTTTAAATTCATTATGAATAATTTTTATTATTAAGGCTACGATGTAGCCTCTTCATGATAATTCCAAATTTTATTCTTATATGATCATAATTTTATCATTTCTTTAAGTATACATCATTGAGTTTAATGCTTTCATTTATTTAGCTAATACTTGAATGATTTGTTGTGTATGTTAATTTGAGAAATGATGCATGTAATTTAGCTTCGCATGATGTATGACACAATTTGAACGAAAGACAGAAATGTGCCAACGTGATTTGTGCAGTTTTCTGTGAAATATTTTGATCTTAATATGCTCAAATATAATTAAATTTGCATAGACATATTATGAATTATTATATGTTGGGTAATTCTACTTCTACTCGAGAGAGGGTTGTAGATAAATTAGAATGTTTTGTTGTTATATAGAATGATAATTGATTGATTGTATAATTAGGATTCAGGATTAGATTGGTTAGGTGGATCGGATGCTTTAGTATTTTCCTAATTAGTAAAAACTTATTTCTTGTAAGTTATTGTTTTATTTATTCTAGCAACTGTTATTTTTAGTTTAATTTAATTTAATTTACTTTTAGTTCCCAAAATCAAATTCTACAATTCATTTAATTATCAAATAACTTAGAATTAGAATAATTTCGATAGTTAATAGGTAAATAGTCCTTGTGGGTTCGACATCATATTTTATCACTATATTATTTGTTACGATTCGGTGCACTTGCGAATTTTCACAACACCAAGGTAGAAATGATCCTGAAGCTTATCTAGAGTGGGAGAAGAGAATGGAGATAGTTTTCGATTGTCACAACTACTCTGAGATAAAAAAAAAGGTAAAACTTGCTGCAATTGAATTTACTGATTATGCTATTGTATGGTGGGATCAATTGCTGAAGGATAAAAGTAGAAATTAAGAAAATCTCGTTGAAACGTGGGACGAGATGAAGGCAATAATGAGAAGACGCTTCATTCCAAGCTACTACCATCGAGAGTTGTTCAACAAATTGCAGCGTCTAACTCAAGGATCCAAAAGCGTAGATAAATACTACAAATTGCTATGATCCGAGTGAATGTAGAGAAGGATAGAGAAGCAACTATGGCAAGGTTCTTGCATGGTTTAAATCGTGAGATAACAGATGTGGTGGAGATGCAACATTGATGCAAATAAGGATGCATACAAGAACAAAGATCCAATTCAGCTACCTAATCCTGTTACAAGAGCAAGAATGAAGAAATTCAAGGATGCATTGAATGGGATGATTCAAGGCTTGTGGGATGATCTTGCAATAATTCAAGAGTGCACGGAAGAGTCAAATATCAAGCTTGGACTTGAAGACAATAATCAAAACTTGGTAACTTTGACACAAGTACAAGAAGGCAAAACTTGAAGATTGAAGCTTCTATGAGATTCGAATTCTCAAATCTGTACAAGGCCATATTCGAATGATGTTTCAAGGCTAAACAAGCATGCAATTCGAATGGGATCTTCATCAAGATGCAAAATTCGGATTCCATTTGCCATTTGGGCTAACTTTGCTACTTAAGCCCATTATCTCTCTTAGTCTTATTTATAAACATATTCTATTTAATTTGTTGTGTATTTTGGTTATTTATGTTAATTATTAAGCTCAAATTTAATTTATCTTAATTTAAGTTAGAATAAGTTTAGTTTTGTGGCCAAACACTCCTATTAGAGTTACTTATTCTTTTATCCTTATATATTTGGCCATGTACTCTAAATGGAGGCAAATTACTTTTTCAATGAAAGATAAAATTAAGAATATTTTCTCTTGTTTTGATTCTTGCTTGAATCAAGATTCTTACAATCAAAACTAATTACTTTGAGGGTATTTTTATTCCAAGGTTCTATTTCGCAAGTTGAAATTGGGTCACGGACTTGGTTAAATCTAATTTAGCTTTTCAAGGAATTGCTTCCATGCATAAAGATATTGGGTTTCAAGTTTAGTATGCTAGGGGTTCGTATCAGAGCTTCGGCTCTAAATCAGGTTATATCGTTTTCTCTAGTTTTTTATTTCGTTTCTTTAATTTTCGTGTATGTTTGTTTTGATTATATTTTTTAGTCTTCGTTCCGTGTCAAATATATATAAAAAAAAAATGTATTCTTTCATTTTGCAACAAATCGAATTTGGGTTGCATCAAAACTTCAATTTGGTTGATTTGCAGAGTCTTTGTCTATCCATTTCGTTTTGTTTCTTTCTATTTTTTATTTTTTTTGTTTTCGGCATTCCTAGGTGTTTAGAGGTCAAAAGAATTAAAAAAAAAAAGAGAAATCAAAGCACTCGGCCAAGAAAAAAAAAAGGAAACTTGGCAAATTAAGGCTGTGTTAGATATACTAGTTCAATCCAATTTCTAGGTTGGAAAGGACAAAAAAAAAAAAAATGAGGGTGTTGAATCCAACGAAAATTAAAGAGATTAGCAAAAAAAAAATATATTGCTTCAAGGAGTTTGACCAAATCAGGCCTGCATTCCAAAACAAGCTAGAATTAGCTTCCTAATCTTTTCATAATTTTTGTTTGACTTTCTTATTCCTATACTGATTTTTTCTTTTCCTTTTCTTAGTATTTTTCTTTTTCAGTTCTGAAATTTATTTCCTAGTTGTTATGCCCTTTAATTTGTTGCCTACCTAAATTTGTTTAGGGTAGTTATTTTGCTTCTGAATTTTTTATTTCCAGATTAAAGTTTCTCCTCATTTCATTTTCTATTCTAAGTATTTAGGTCCTCCTTAATTTTAATTTACTTTAATTTTATTTTACTTTTCATTGTAATTTAGTAAGTTTGTATAAATTTTGATTTTTACAACTAATCTTAATAAGAGAATTAGAGTGAAAAAAGACTTAGTGTGAACTCATCTAGAGAAAAGCTATAAATAAATGTGAAACATGAGTGAACTTGAGCGATAATATTACTTAAGTGAAACATGTGAGGGAGTGAAGTGAGGAATTATTCTTTTGCTTTATTAACCTTGTCTTGCAGCGTAATATAAGATGAGTGGACAAGCAAGAAATCCACAAGGTGAGATAGATCGATTCCAACCCTTAACTGAGATGTTGCAAGCTATGGATAAAAAATATGGTGAGATGCTTGATAGAATAGAGAGGCTGGAGGTTTCGGTCACAATGGGACAACCACCTAATGCTCCTAATCAACTATACAAGCTAAGTGAGTTCCACGAAGAGTTCAAGTAGATGATGACTTTGATGATAGGACATAGAGAATATGTGTTGATTGTCGAGCCATCAACAATATTACGGTAAAGTATCGACATCCCATTCCTCGATTAAAGATATGTTAGATGAATTACATGGATCTTGTGTGTTTTCTTTGATTTTAAAAATGGATACTATCAAATTAGAATGAAAGAAGGAGATGAGTGGAAAATTGCATTTAAAACAAAATATGGTTTGTATGAATGATTAGTTATGCCTTTTGGATTAATTAATGCACCTAGTACCTTCATGAGACTTATGAACCATGTTTTATGTACTTTTATTGGCAAATTCATAGTTGTCTACTTTGATTATAGTTTTATTTTCTAACTTAAGTTAGGATTTCTATTCCTACTTAATTTTAGACACTTCTTTTATTTAGGATTATGACGTTTACATGCTTATATAAAGGTTGCAAGTATGTAAAATGAATTTTCATCATATAAGTATTTTCAACAAGCTTAGTTTTGCTTTCTTGTGTTCTTGGTAGAATACAATATCTTGACTTATCAAGGGAGTGATAAATCTTTATGGTATCTTCAAGATTAGCATTTTAAGGACTTAGTTTCCTTAGGCTCTAATATGATCATGTACAACTTATTTTCTAGTTTTTAGGGTGCGCATAACAACTAATTCAAGAGTTCCTACGGCAGGTTATCTAGTGGGTTCTTATCATTTGGTATCAGAGCTTTTGCACTAAAAACAGGTAACGAGTTAAGGCTCAAAAACTTGCATCTTGAAAATCTTGGGGTTCCATATCACATTTGGTATCGGGTTCTGTCACATCGTTGGCAAAGTTTAATATCACGTTGGTAATTGGGTTTTGTCACATTGTTGGTAAGATTAAATATCACGTTTGGTATTGGGTTTTGTTATGTCATTGGTGAGATTCATATCAAAGAATCAAGAACTTTCAAAGAGCTTGGCAACCAAGAAAACAAGGTGAAAAGAATACCTCGATAGTGTGATTACTGTAAGAGGTTGAGACAAACAAGAAACACATGTTGAAAGTTAAATGGTAAGTCATCTCTAACGATAAGGGAAAAAACATCTTTAAAGAAAGTGTTTCAAGGATTTGTGGCAAAGGAACATGAATCTGTAATGAACTCTCAATCCTCTGACAAGATTGTCTATGTTAAAGATCAATTAGAGTTATTATATAAAATGGTTAGGCAAATTGGGTTATACTCTAGTTTTTCTTCTCATTTTGCGAAGTCGGGTAATATAAACGTAGCCTTGAATGTCTTAAAAATATTTCAACCAACTCTTGGATAATAGATTCAAGGCTTCTAATCGCTAGAAAAATGAGTTTAATTATTTCTCATGTTATGATGCTTGTACAAAATCTGGTAAGGTCTATTGCTAGTGATCATTTATTCTATAGTGGTAAAGGTTCTTTGTCAATTACCTCCCTAATTACACGTGATTAAGTCCTATATGTTCCTAACCTCGATTGTAACTTATACTAATTAATAAGTTAACAAAATCTATTAATTGATGCACTAAATTCCATCCAATTCATTATGTGTTTCAAGACCTGGGGCTACAGGGAAGAAGATTAACAATGCTATGAAAAGAGATGGGTTTTATTACATAAAATCCAAAGGTAAAGGAAAATGAAAAGGTTCCAATTTCCAAAGTTATGAAGAACAAAAATGGAAAGATATGGTTGTTACATTTTTGTTTTTGACATTAAAATTATGCTTCTCTTAAGTTAGTTTTTTCAAAATTGTTTGTTGAAATTGAACCTTCAAGCTTTCAATGTCGAATTTGTGAATTGCAAAAATCATCGTATCTTTTTTCTTGTAAGTAATAAGAAATTCAAAATTCAATTTTCTATTATTCATAGTTATGTGTGCGATCCTTCCACAATTATTTCTTATAATAGATATAGGTTTGAATTTTATTTATGATTGCACTAGAACCACCTAAATTAATCCATTAAGAGAAAAATATGAAGTTGCCCCTTTTTTTCAAGAACTTTCACCAAATGATCAAACACAATTCAATGCCAAAGTTCAAGTTTTGATAACCAAAGGGAAAAAATACTTCAACTTTATCTTAGGATATTTTTTACCCAATTCTATTAAATAGTTTTCTTCGTGCAATGAAGTACTACAACAAAATGAGTAGCTAAGAGAAAAATAGACACTTTAGAGAAGTGGGTAAGGCTTTAATGTTCAGCAACAGTGTTCCTAAAATTTATTGGATTAAAGTAGTTTTGACAATTTCATATTTGATCAATAAAACATATTTAAAATCATTAGATCTAAAAACTCTCATTAACTACTAAAATGTGTTTTTTTCCTTACAACTATCTCTTTGTAACCCTTCCCTTTAAGGTTTTTGGTAATATATATTCATATCCAAAATAGAGAAAGGTCTAAGTGAGATCTATAGGGGCTTATGTGTTTGTTCTTAGTAAATTCACCAACTCAAAAAATGATAAGAACCCACTAGATGACCTGCCCTAGGAACTCTTAAATCAATTATTATATGCACTCAAGAAACTGAAAAACAAGTTGTAGATTATCATATTAGAACCTAAGAAAACTAAGTCCTTAAAATTTTAATCTTGAAGATACCATAAAGGTTGATCACTCCCTTGATAAGTCAAGATATTGTATTATACTAAGAATACAAGAAAGCAAAGCTAAGCTTGTTAAAAATATTTCAATATTATTAATGATGTGATGAAATTCGTTTTACATATTTGTAGCTTTTATATATGCATATAAACATCATAATCTTAAATAAAAGAAGTATCCAAAATTAAGTAGGAATAGAAATCCTAACTTAAGTTGGAAAATAAAACTATAATCCTAATTCTATAAAGGAACCTAAATAACAATCTTAATCTAATAAGAAAACTTTAATAACAATCTTAATCTAATAAAGAAACCTAAAAAATAACAATCCTAATCGAATAAGAAAACTTATTCTCTATAGGACAAAGAAATCTTCAATAACTCAAATTATCCATGTGGCTTTAGGATTTAGTAGCGCAGAGTTATTTTATTCTTCTTCTTGCATATAAAGATAACTGATTATCTTTATTGAAGCTTTGGAAACTTCACGAGTAGTCTTAGAACTTTCTAGAATATCCTCTTTGTCATACACTTCCATGATTAAGCCTTGTAAAGCCTCTTTCATCTTTTTTGTCCTTGCCCTAGTTATTAGACCACCAATTCTTATAAAGGATTTTGAAAAGAATTGGGAATATTAACTTGAACTATTTGGACTGCACCTTGATCTCCATTATTCACTCCCTCTGCAAAAGGATTCGTTCTCGAATCACCTACATCAAATAAAGATAAATCAACAACATTGAAAGTTGTACTAACATTACCATAGTTATTTGGCAAACTAGCTTGTCGGCGTTATCATTGATTCTCTCCAAGATTTGGAAATGTCTACCTTCGCTAGTTTACAATTTTGATTTTCCTTGTGTAGGAAACCTCTCCTTATGCATGTTTAGCCAAACCCAACCTCCAGGGTCAAAAACAACCTTCAAACGATCTTTATTAGCTTGCTTGGCATATTGTTCATTCCTCCTTTCAATGTTAGCCCAAATCTTGGCAGATAAATCCTTCATAAAATTGGCCTTTTTCCTATTATATGCAAACTCTTGCAATAAAGGCACAACATTATGCAAAGAGGGGTTAAAGGTATTAGTAGAAAAGTAAACACTCTTGTGCATAAGTAAAGTAGTTGCCGCCTTATAATCATGACACTCTTAACCTTATTCCCTTATTTTTCTCTCCTTGTTGCACACTTTTCTCTCTAATTTTTTCCTCGGCCTCACTTACTTTCTTTGCTTTTGCTTGTTCACTTTCTTTCTTTTTCTTTTCCTTTTGCTCACACTTTTGTTCCTCTCTCATTTTGCACTCTCTTGTTATCCTAATCTGATCTTTATAACTTGTAAATGTTTGAAAGGGGTTAGTACAATAGTTTGATTATTCATTATAAAAGAATAACGGTTTTTATACCTATAATGTGTAACATTCCAATCAAATTACCATGGTTGGCCAAGCAATATATGACTAGCATGCATTGGTGCAATATCACATAGAATCTTATTCTTATACTTGCTAATTGAAAATAAAATTAGAACTTGCTTCGTTACCCTTATTTCTCCACATTCATTTAACCATTGCAATTTGTACGGTTTATGATGCTTTATGGTATGCAAATTCAGCTTATCTACCAACGAAGTGCTAGCAACATTAGTGCAACTTCCACTATCGATAACATAGTACATACCTTACTTTCACATGGCATCTTATGTGCAAAATATGCTCACGTTGCTCCACATCAATATCATCCTTAGGTTGTATACTTAGGGCTCTCCTTTCAACTAGCAAATCACCATGCATGGGTTAATGGAGATCTAGGTGTTGACCAAATAGTTCAAGCTAATATTTCCAATTTTTTTAAAGATCCTTTACAAGGAATCGGCAGTCCAATGACTAGGGCAAGGACAAAGAGGATGAAAGAGGCAAGGCTTAATCATGAGAGTGTTTGACAAAGAGGCTATTTTAGAAAGTTCTAAGACTGTTCGTAAAGTTTTACAAAGCTTCGTCAAAGATAATCACTTATTTTTATATGCAAGAAGAAAAATAAAATAGCCATGCGGTGCTAAATCCTACAGTCACATAGATAATTTCAACTTTTGAAGATTGCTTTGTCCTATAGGGAATAAGTTTCCTTATTAGATTAGGATTATTATTTTTTTAGGTTTCCTTATTAGATTAGGATTATTATTTTTTAGGTTTCCTTTTTAGATTAGGATTGTTATTTAGGTTCTCTTATAAGATTAAGATTATAGTTTCATTTTCCAACTTAAGTTAGGATTTCTATTCCTACTTAATTTTGGACACTCTTCTTATTTAGGATTAAGATGTTTACATATCTATATAAAGGCTACAAGTATGTAAAATAAATTTTCATCATATCATTAATAATATTGAGATATTTTTAACAGCTTAACTTTTGAAGCAAAGCATCAGAATTGAGCTAAATCGAGAAAAAAATGTAGCATTTCAGTGAAAAGGCAAGAAAATGCAATACAAGCACACACTTCATTAATACTGAGTACAAAACAACAAAGGAAAACCACCCTCCCGAGACAGTAGCTATGACACGCCTACGCCATCAAGGAATGGAAGGGATTATGGAAATTAAGGAGAAATCTTTCTTTCTCGGTTTATTGAAACAACCTTCAGTATTCCAAGCATAACGTTTGATGGAGAACTCCAAAAAGCACGATCTTGGTGTCTACAAAAAGCTAAGAGAAATTGCTATAACATTTATGTTGAAGACTTTCCCAAAAACGACCATATTAATGAAGAGATTTGGACATCAATTCAGAGATCAGAAATTGCCTATTTTAAGGAAAATACATGATGTCATGGCTTACATCATGTATGTATATTATGTCATGGCTTACATCATGTAAATATTTTATGTCATTCCTTACATCATTGGAGTTAGTTAGGGGAGGCTATAAATACCCCTTAGTTTGAGCTGTTTTTGTTGCTCCAAAATGCCCCCCATATTCCGAAGAATGGCAATGTTGCAAAACGCTCACCATCTCGTCTTCCGGAATACAACGCCTAATTATTTGATCTGGGCATTGTTTATACAAGAATGGGTCCTCCCAATAATAATGCTTGACATCCGCAAAGAATTTCTTCTTTTGTTGGTATGACAAATCAGCCGGAATAATGTTGCTGGCCAAATAATTTACAAAATCTGCATACCAAGGTGCATCCAATTCTAGAAGAGAAAAAAGTTGTTCATCCGGGAATATCTCATTAATCGAACTTTCTGCATCATCTTCAATTTCTTTTTGTTCCAATCGAGATAAATGATCAGCAACTAAATTTTCGGATCCCTTCTTATCGAAAATCTCCGAGTCGAATTCTTGCAGCAAAAGCACCCATCTAATGAGCCTTGGTTTTGCATCTTTTTTCGCAAGTAAGTATTTGATGGCTGAATGGTCTGTGTAAACTATCACCTTCGAACCAATTAAATAAGAGCGGAACTTGTCAAACGCAAACACAACAGCCAAAAACTCCTTCTCTGTGGTAGCATAATTCAATTGGGCATCTGTTAAGGTTCTACTTGCGTAATAAATGACATGCAAAGCTTTACTTTTTCGCTGCCCCAAAACAGCTTCCAAAGCATGATCGCTTGCATCGCACATAAGTTCAAATGGCAAATCCCAATCCGGAGCCACAATAATAGGTGCGGAAATAAGCCTCTTCTTCAAAGTGTTAAATGCCTGCAAACAATCATTAGAAAAATCAAAAGGTATGTCTTTAATCAAGAGATTGCAAAGAGGTTTAGAAATTTTAGAGAAATCCTTTATGAAGCATCGATAAAATCCGGCATGTCCCAAAAAGCTTCGAACAGCCTTCACAGAAGTAGGCGGTGGCAACTTTTCAATGACTTCAATTTTTGCTCGATCAACTTCAATTCCTTTTACTGAATGCGATGACCCAAAACGATGCCTTCTTGAACCATAAAATGACATTTTTCCCAATTCAACACTAAGTTGGTTTGCTCACATCGCTGCAAAACTAAAGCCAAGTTATTCAAACAATTATCAAAAGATGAACCAAAAACTGAAAAGTCATCCATGAACACTTCAATGAATCTCTCCACCATGTCAAAGAAAATAGCTGTCATGCAATGTTGGAAAGTTGCAGGAGCGTTACATAAACCGAATGGCATTCTTCTAAATGCAAAAGTACCATACGGACAAGTGAATGTCGTCTTCTCTTGATCTTCCGGAGCAATAGGAACCTGGTTGTACCCGGAATAACCATCTAGAAAGCAATAATGCGAATGACCAGCAAGTCTCTCTAGCATTTGATCAATAAAAGGCAATGGAAAATAATCCTTGCGAGTAGCATCATTTAACTTCCGATAATCGACACATACTCGCCATCCCGTGACTGTTCTTGTCGGAATAAGTTCACCGTTGTCATTCTTGAGAACGGTCATTCCCCCTTTCTTTGGAACCACTTGCACCGGACTCACCCATGGACTGTCGGAAATTGGGTAAATCATCTCAACATCTAACAATTTCAGAACTTCAGCCCTTACCACCTCTTTCATGTTAGGATTCAAGCGGCGTTGATGCTCAACTACTGGTCTAAAATTTTCGTCCATTAAGATTTTGTGCATGCAAATTGAAGGGCTTACACCTTTAATATCGGAAATGGACCATCCCAATGCAGCCTTATGATCTCTTAAAACTAGAAGTAGTTTTTCCTCTTCCAATTCACTCAAAGAAGCTGAAATTATAACTGGAAACGTTGAGTTTTCACCTAAGTATGCATATCGAAGGTGAGATGGCAGTGGCTTGAGCTCGAGATTAGGAGTGGATGACAACGGTTGGGAATGATTTCTATCAAGTTCTTCAAAATTCTGCCTTCAAAGAGAATACGGTGGGGCAGCTCCCAAATAATGTGCATATTCTACGATTTCTACATTTTCAGCTTTGGTAGATTCGGCATGCACAATACAAGCTTCAAGCGGTTCATTTGGATGCCCATGTTTGAATATCTCAGCCACCATCTTGTCTAGAGCATCAATTTGAAAGCAACAATCAGTTTGAATATCCAACAGTTGGGATGGATACTTAATTGCTTTGAACACATTGAAGACAACTTGCTCATCTTGAACTCGTAAGATTAATTTCCCTTGTTGTACATCAATCAAAGTTCTCCTCGTAGCTAAAAATGGCCGTCCCAAGATAAGTGGGATTTCTCGATCAGCTTCCATATCCAAGACAATAAAATCGGCTGGAAAAATAAATTTATCTACCTTGACTAATACATCTTCAATTACACCCCTTGGATGCTTAATTGATCGATCCGCTAACTGTAAGGAGACGGTTGTCGCCTTTGCTTCGCCAAGCCCTAATTTTCTGAAAATAGAAAAAGGCATTAAATTAATACTTGCACCTAAATCACATAAAGCTTTTTCAAAATAACATTCTCCAATTGTGCAAGGTATTGTAAAACTCCCTGGATCCTTTAACTTTGGTGGCAATTTATTTTGCAAGATAGCGCTGCACTCTTCCGTTAACATCACTGTTTCGTTTTCCTCCAATTTTCTCTTGTTGGATAAAATCTCCTTCATAAATTTGGCATAGCTTGGCATTTGCTTCAATGCATCTGCAAAAGGAATGTTAATATGCAATTTCTTAAATACATCAATGAATTTAGAAAATTGCTTATCCAATTTATTTTTTCGCAGACGTTGAGGGAATGGAATCAGTGGCACATAATTCTTGTTAAGACTTGCTCTTTCAGCTTGCGGAATGGAAGAACTTGCTCCCGTGGATGTTTTGTTGGCATTTTCAAAGACCTTGTCGTTGTCCTTGTCAATTGTGGATGTTACATTTGATGGACAGAATTCCACTTGTTCTTCCGTTGCTTCTTCTAACTTGTTTTTTAGCTCACCGAGTTGTTTTCCACTACAAAGTGTAATTGCTTTCAAAGTACCAAGCTGTCTTGACAAAGTAGCAACTTGGGCTGTCAAGGCGGTGATGGCATCAATTTCGTGCACTCCAGCAACTCTTCTTTGTGTTGAACGATCTGAGGGCCATTGATAATTATTAGACGCCATTTCTTCCAGCAATGCGTATGCTTCGTCATGTGTTTTGCTCATCAATGCACCACCTGCTGCAGCATCAATCATGGTTCTAGTTGTGCAACTTAATCCATTGTAAAAAGTTTGAACTTGCAACCATGTTGGCAACCCCTGATGTGGACACCTCTTTAGCATATCCTTATACCTTTCCCATGCTTCATATAGAGATTCCATGTCAATTTGAGAAAAGGATGTGATATCATTCTGTATCTTTGCCGTCTTCACAGGAGGGAAAAATTTCGCTAAGAATTTCTGAGCCAATTCATTCCAAGTTGTAATGGTTTCGGGAGGAAGTGAATTTAGCCATCCTTTCGCTTTATCCCTAAGGGAGAACGGAAAGAGTCTCAGCCTTATAGCATCATCCGAAACACCATTATGCTTGAAAGTGTCACAAATTTCCAGAAAATTTGCGATATGTGCATTCGGATCATCATTCGGCAAACCGCTGAATTGGACGGAGGATTGGATCATTTGAATAATTGCAGGCTTAATCTCAAAGTTGTTAGCTTGTGTTGTAGGCCGCCTAATGCTGGATGAAGTGCCATTAATAGTCGGAATAGCGTAATCCCTTAATGCTCTATTATTTTCAGCCCCAACCATATCAGCCACATTTTCTGCCATTATGTCAATTTGCTGCGTTCTTGATGCTTGTTTTCGCTCTTTGTTTTGCTTGCGAAACGTCCGTTCTATCTCTCTATCCAAAGGAGCAAGATTAGAACTTTCGGAACGTCTCATACACTAAATGAAGCACCTGAATTTACAATAAACACAAACTTCAAATTAAAATCAAAATTAATCCAAATCGATATCAACAAAAATTAAAACAATCCCCGGCAACGGCGCCAAAAACTTGTTGTGTAATTTTAATAACGCAAGTGCACGTTATGGTTATCAAGTAATAAAATGATAAGTGAAGTATCGTTCTCACGAGGATTGGTTAATTTATTAATTATCGAAAATAAGTAATCCTAAATTTAATTGAAGAATTCGATTAATAAATTTTGATTAACAAGAAATTACGAAAATTTAAATTAAACTAAATAAATGAAATTGTGAATTTCAATTGATTAAAACACTAGGGCAGTAGATTCCACCATAGCTAATTGAACTCAATTTTTTTAATTGTGTTGTTTCAAATTGTTTCCAATATTGACAGAAAATTATCCTAATTTATTTGATATTCTTTCTCAAGATATATCAAAAATACTTGCACATACTAATTCACTATATCTCTATGTGAATTAAAATATATGAAAGTTCATTAAGTATAATGATAATTAACTTAATTCTGCATGAATCATGATAGTATATCTCTATCTAACATGTAATTCATTGTATTCATTACATAATCAAAACACATAAATCACTTCTCAGATCAATATAGTTCACAAATCATTCAAATATTGGCCAAATATTCAAAAGCATTAAGCACAATAATGAACACTCAATATAAACAATAAATCATGAACAACACAAATTCTGGAAATTGATGTTCTTAGCTAGGTTACATCTTTGCCCTAATGAAGAGAAATTAGTTCATAATAAAATTACAACACACCATAATCAAATTGAGAATCATAATGAAAATTTCAAAAAAAAAAAGAAAATTAAAGAGTTGAGGAAGAAAAACTCTATGTAGATCAATGACTTCTGATTCCAGCAAGCTTTACTTCCTCTTCCTTCCCCTCTTTCTTCAAGTTTCTAAAATCTTCAAAATGGTAAAAGAAAACCTTCCTTTTCGTTCTCTCTTCCTTCTGGTCATTTTTTCCTTTCAATTGCCCATTTAGTCTTCAAAAACGCTCCAAATTCACTCCCCCTTGTTAAGGAAAAGCTGTCTCCCACTTGTCTCCATTCAAACCGAAATTTAGGCCACTAAACTTGACTTTTTGCTTCCTTCCATGATAGGTGGGCTTGTTAATCATTATGTCTAGTTTTCAAATTATTTTGAATTAGTCAAATACGATTCTTGAGTATAAAGATACAATAAAAAATACGGACTATGTTCAGTACAAACGGGCCTTATTGTTTTCTTTCCATTTCTTGGGCTTTTTGGGCTTTTCTCCTACAAAAATGAAGAACCAAACTCAAAGTAATAACATAAACAAATTAAATAAGAAAACACAAATAATTAAGTAAAATAAATATGAATTAGCATGAAATTAAGAGTAAAAGTATGACAAATTTTGTTTAAAAATTAAGCACATCACCTTGGACTAACATTTCTATGGATTTTGTTTTGGGTTTATCTAGATCAAAAAGGGGAAAAGATTCTATTTTTGTAATGGTTGACAGGTTTTCAAAGATGTCACATTTTATACCTTGTAATAAAACAGCTGATGCCACTAACATTGCAAATCTGTTCTTTAGGGAAGTAGTACGTTTGCATGGCATTTTAAAAACTATTGTTAGTGATAGGGATGTAAAGTTTCTAAGTCATTTTTGGAAAGTTTTGTGGGGTAAATTGGGTACTAAATTGTTATTTTCTACTACTTGTCATCCACAAACTGATGGTCAAACAGAAGTTGTGAATAGGACTTTAGAAACTTTGTTGCGTGCTATTGTCCAAAAGAATTTAAAGAATTGGGAAGAGTGCATTCCATTTGTTGAACTCACATATAATAGAGTTGTGCATTCTACTACTGGCTTTTCACTTTTTGAAATTGTTTATGGCTTTAACCCACTAACCCCTTTGGATTTAGTTCCTTTACCTTGTGATGAAAGAACTAGCTTGGATGGGAAGAAGAACGCAGATTTGGTGAAAAAACTACATGAAGATGTGCGCAAGAACATTAAGAAGAAGAATCAACGAATTGCAAGCCAAGTAAACAAAGGAAGAAGGCGAGTGTTATTTGAACCTGGTGATTGGGTTTGGGTACATATGCGAAAGGAAAAGTTTCCAACTCAAAGAAAATCAAAGCTTCATCCAAGAGGATATGGTCCCTTTCAAGTTATTGAGAAGATCAATGACAATGCCTACAAATTTGATCTTCCAGGTGAATATACTGTGAGTGCGACTTTTAATGTGGCTGATCTTTCTCCTTTTAATGTAGATGGTGAAGATTCACGGACGAATCATCTTGAGGAGGGAGGGAATGATGCAAATAAGGATGCACACAAGAGCAAAGATCTAATTCAGCTACCTAGTGGTCCCATTACAAGAGCAAGAATGAAGAAATTCAAGGATGCATTGAATGGGATGATTCAAGGCTTGTGGGATGATCTTGCAATAATTCAAGAGTGCACGGAAGAGTCAAATATCAAGCTTGGACTTGAAGACAATAATCAAAACTTGGTAACTTTGACACAAGTACAAGAAGGCAAAACTTGAAGATTGAAGCTTCTATGAGATTCGAATTCTCAAATCTGTACAAGGCCATATTCGAATGATGTTTCAAGGCTAAACAAGCATGCAATTCGAATGGGATCTTCATCAAGATGCAAAATTCGGATTCCATTTGCCATTTGGGCTAACTTTGCTACTTAAGCCCATTATCTATCTTAGTTTTATTTATAAACATATATTATTTAATTTGTTGTGTATTTGGGCTGTTTATGTTAATCATTAAGCCCAAATTCAATTTATCTTAATTTAAGTTAGAATAAGTTTAGTTTTGTGGCCAAACACTCTTATTAGGGTTACTTATTCTTTTATCCTTATATATTTGGCCATGTACTCAAAAGAGGGAGAGATTACGTTTTGAATGAAAGCTAAAATTAAGAGTGTTTTCTTTTGTTTTGATTCTTGCTTGAATCAAGATTCTTACAATCAAAGCTAATTACTTTGAGAGTATTTTATTCCAAGGTTCTATTTCGCAAGTTGAAATTGAGTCGCAGACTTGGTTAAATCTGATTTAGCTTTCCAAGGAGTTGCTTCCATGCGTAAAGATATTGGGTCTCAAGTTTAATATGCTAGGGGTTCATATCAGTTTGGTATCAGAGCTTCAAATCTAAATCAGGTTATATCGTTTTCTCTAGTTTTCTGTTTCGTTTCTTTTAATTCTTGTGTCTATTTCTTTCGATTATATTTTGTTTTTGTTCCGTGTCAAATATATATAAAAAAAAATATATATTCTTTCATTTTGCAGCAAATCGAATTTGGGTTGCATCAAAACTCCAATTTGGTTGATTTGCAAAGTCCTTGTCTATTTATTTCGTTTTGTTTCTTTCTATTCCTTTTTTTTTTTTTTCCAAAAATCCTAAGTGTTTGGAAGTCAAAAGAATTAAAAACAAAAAGAGAAAGGAAGAAGAAGAGAAAGCAAAGCACTTGGCCAAGAAAAAGAAGGAAACTTGGCAAATTAAGGCTGTGCTGGGTATACTAGTTCAATCTAATTTCTAGATTGAAAGGACAAAAAAAAAAAAAGGGGTGCTGAATTCAACGAAAATTAAAGAAATTAGCAAAAGAAAAAAAAAAGAAAACTAGATTGCTTCAAGGAGTTTGACCAAATCAGGCCTACATTTCAAAACAAGCTAGGATTAACTTCCTAATCTTTTCATAATTTTTGCTTGACTTTCTTATTCCTATACTGATTTTTTTCTTTCCCTTTTCTCAGTATTTTCCTTCTTCAGTTTTGAAATTTATTTTCTAGTTAGCCCTTTTAATTTGTTGCCTATCCAAATTCGTTTAGGGTAGTTATTTTGCTTCTGAATATTTTATTTCCATATTAGAGTTTCTCCTAATTTCATTTTCTATTCTAGGCATTTAGGTCCTCCTTAATTTTAATTTTACCTTGGTTTTGTTTTACTTTTCATTATAATTTAGTAAGTTTGTATAAAATTTTGATTTTTACAACTAATCTTAATAAGAGAATTAGTGCGAAAAAAGGCTTAGTGTGAGCTCATCTAGAGAAAAGCCATAAATTAATGTGAAACACAAGCGAACTTGAGCGATAACATTACTTGAGTGAAACACGTGAAGGAGCGAAGTGAGGAATTATTCTTTTGCTTTACTAACCTTGTCTTGCAGCGTAATACAAGATGAGTGGACAAGCAAGAAATCCACAAGGTGAGATAGATCGATTCCAAGCCTTAACTGAGATGTTGCAAGCAATGGATAGAAAATATGGTGAGATGCTTGATAGAATGGAGAGACTGGAGGTTTCGGTCACAATGGGACAACCACCTAACGCTCCTAATCCAACCATGCAAGCTAGGCGAGTTCCACGAAGAGTTCAAGTAGATGACGATTTTAATGATAGTGAATCACTTCATGACAATAGAGAGGAAGAGAAGGTGAGACCAAGGGCAAGAAACAACCACAATAACAGCAATAATGGGGTCAAACTGAAAATTTCATCATTTCATGGAAGAATGGATCCCGAGGCATATTTGGATTGGGAAAAGAAGACTAAATTAGTGTTTGATTGCAACGACTACACTGAATCCAAGAAGTTGAAGCTTGCTGTGGCTGTGTTTGAAGATTATGCTATTACTTGGTGGGATGATACCAAGCAAAAGCGAAGAAGAAATAGGGAGAGGCCCATTGAAGAGTGGAGAGATATGAAATCCATTATGCGAAGGAGATTTGTACCAAGCTACTACTATAGATAATTGTACAATCGACTTCAAAATCTCACTCAAGGGTCCAAGAGTGTTGAGGATTATTACAAGGAGATGGAAGTAGCTATGATACGAGCAAATGTAGAGGAAGATAATGAAGCTACAATGGCAAGATTCCTCAATGGTTTGAATAAGGAAATTTCTATTGTGGTTGAATTGTAGCCATATATGGAGCTAGGAGACTTGCTTCACCTCGCTTTGAAGGTTAAAAAGCAACTGAAAAAGAGAGGTACAAATTGTTCTTTCTCCTATACTTCTTCATTCAAATCAAATTGGAGGAAAGATGACAAGGCTTCATCATCCAAGCCTAAAACCGAATCTAAAGAGGCTTCGAAAACATCCAACTCAAGCAAGGACAAGGGTAAACTTGACTCTACTATTAACACCAGAAATATTAAATGTTTTAAGTGTCAAGGTGTAGAACATTACAAGCGAGATTGCCCAAATCAAAGAAACATATTCTTGCTTGATGGTGAGTACTATTCAGCTAGTGAAGAAGAGAATGGAGAAGAGATGAATTGTGTTAAAATGATAATCACACCAATTTGATTGTTTATGTAAAATTTTCTTATTTTCACAACATTTAATGCATTCTTGACATGTTCACAATATCACACACCAAGCATTGTTGCATGTTCTAGGATAGATGAGTTAAATCCCACACCAAAATTAACTTGTAATCAATGAAAAATTGATGCATGAAGTCCTTTCATTGCGCGAAAGAATACCATTACTGTCTTAAGTTATTATTACTTTTAGATTACACTTAGACCCTGAAAAATAATAATTAATAGTGGATTCTTGAACCCTAACATCTCAACTTCCTCAATTTATCCCTTTAATCAATTTTGCCTTTTCAATTAGTTAGTTATTAGTTTATTTTAATTTTTTTTTGTTATTCAAATCAATCATAAATCATTCAACCTAAGATTTACTAGTTGAGAAATATCGTTTAACCTATTCCTTGTGGGATCGATCTTGCGAAATATTTATCGTACTAAATACGATTCGTATACTTGCGAGTTTTAATTTGAATTCTAGGACATTTATTAGGTAATTAGAATTGCACAACAAGTGTTTTTTTACTACATAACTTAACACATAAACACACCCTCACCCCTAAACTGAAATCTAACATTGTCCTCAATGTTTATAATTAAAATCATGCAATAATTAGATTAAAGAAAGGTAGGACGGGGGAAAAAAAGAACAACATAAGCAAAGATAAGAGTATAAGGAAAAGATAGCACCTGGACTGTATAGAATAATTGAAGTGTGCATACGTTTCCGTTCCAAATGAGTTAGAGAACATGTAATATGTCCATGGAAACGTCAGGCTGTCTACTTTTCGTTGCATTTTACAGAATTAAATTCTGGACTGTCTACAGGAAGTTATGACCAATTGAATGACTACTACTCCAGAAAATGAGTTGCAATTTTTCTTCTTTCTTCTACTTCTTGAACATCTTGGGTTACTGATAAGAACCCACTAGACGACCTGCCATAGGAATCCTTGAATCAGTTGTTATGCATACCCACGAAATTAAAAAACAAGTTGTAGATGATCAGATTAGAATCTAAGGAAACTAAGTCCTTAAAATTCCAATCTTGAAGACGCCACAAAGGTTGATCACTCCTTTGATAAGTCAAAATTTTGTATTCTGCCAAGAACACAAAAAAGCAAAGCAAAGCTTGCTAAAATATCTCAATATTATTAATGATATAATGAAATTAGTTTTACATACTTGTAGCCTTTATATAGGCATGGAAACATTATAATCCTAAATAAAAAAAGGTGTCCAAAATTAAGTAGGAATATAAATCCTAACTTATAAGGGAACCTAAATAAGAATCCTAATCTAATAAGGAAACTTAAATAACAATCTTAATCTAATAAGGAAACTTAAATAACAATCCTAATCTAATAAGGAAACCTAAAATAACAATCCTAATCTAATAAGGAAACCTAAAATAACAATCCTAAACAAATAAGGAAACTTATTCTATATAAAATAGGGAATCTTCAAAAGCTCAAATTATCCATGTGGCACGAGGATTTAATTAAGCCTTGTTAAGCCTCTTCCATCCTCTTTATCTTTCCCATAATCATTGGACAGTCGATTCCTCGCAAAGGATCTTGCAACGAATTGGGAGTATTAGTTTGAGATATTTGGACTGCACCTCGATCTCTATTATTCTCTTTCTCTTCGAAAAGATTCGTCATCGAATCACCTACATCAAACAAAGATAAATCAGCAACATTGAAAGTCGCACTAACATTACCATAGTTGTTTGGCAAATCTTGCTTGTAGGCATTATTATTGATTATCTTCAAGATTTTGAAAGGTCTATCTTTGCTAGGTTACAATTTTGATATTTCATGTGTAAGAAACTTCTTCTTATGCATGTTCACCCAAACCAAATCTCCAGGGTCACAAACAAGCTTCAAACGATCTTTATTAGCTTGCTTGGCAAATTGTTTGTTCTTCCTTTCAATGCTAGCCCAAAACTTAGCAAGTAAATCCTTCACAAAATCGGACTTTTTCCCATTATATGCAAACTCCTACAATATAGTCACAATAACATTATACAAAGAGGGGTTAAAGTTATTAGTAGAAAAGTAAACATTCTTGTTCATAAGTACAAGTAGTTGCCGCCTTGTAATCATAACACTCTTAATCTCATTTTTTTCCACAAATACACTAATTCCCTTTCTTTTCTCTCCTTTTTGCACACTTTCCTCTCTAATTTTCATCTTGGCCTCACTTGCTCTCTTGGTTTTTGCTTGCTCACTTTCTTTCTTTTTCTTTTCTTCTTGCTCACACTTTTGTTCCTCTCTCATTTTGCACTCTCTCGCTATCATAATCTGATTTTTATAAGCTTGCAAATGTTTAAGAGGGGTTAGAACAACAGTTCGGTTATTCATTACAAATGAATAACAATTTTTATACCCATCATATGTAACCTTTCGATCAAACTGTCATGGTCGGCCAAGCAATATATGACCAGTATGCATTGGTGCCACATCACATAAAACCTCATCCTCATACTTGCCAATTGAAAAGGAAATTAGAACTTGCTTCGTTACCCTTATTTCTCCACATTCATTTAACCATTGCAATTTGTATGGTTTAGGATGCTTTATGGTATTCAAATTCAGCTTATCTACCAACAAAGCACTAGCAACATTAGTACAACTTCCACTATCAATAATCATAGTACATACCTTATCTTTCACATGGCATATTGTGTGAAAAATATGCTCACGTTGCTCCACATCAACATCATCCTTAGGCTGTATACTTAGGGTTTTTCTTGTAATTAACAAATCACCATGCACGGGTTCTTCAATTTCAATATCAGAACAATCCGCCAACGGTGGCATCTCGTCCTCACTTGAGCTAGCACTTTCTATTCTTCCATTCTCCAACACCATCATAACTCTTTTGTTTGGGCATTGAGAAGCAATATGCCCGAATCCTTGGCACCTAAAACACTTAACTTCACGTGACTTAGAAGAAATTTCAGTTTCAATTTTATTTTTACCAGTAATCGAATCCTTTTGCTTTGCTTCTTCATTTGTTTTTTAGGTAACTTTGTTGTCCTTCCATTTAGATTTCCATGAAGAATTAGAAGCCGAACCAAATCTGAACTCTTTTGATTTGAGTTGTTTCTCCACTTTAATGGATTTGTGCAAAAGCTCCTCCATCTCCACATAGTGTTATAAATCAACCACATCAGCAATCTCTTTGTTCAAACCGCTAATAAATCTGGCCATTGTTGCTTCTCGATCTTCCTCTATGTTTGCTCTAATCATGGCTATCTCCATCTCCTTGTAATAGTCCTCTACACTCATGGAACCTTGAACCAACCCTTGTAACTTTCTATGTAAATCTCTATAGTAATGGCTAGGTATAAATCTCTTGCGCATTACCAATTTCATTTCTTCTCATGACCGAATTGGCTTCTTTCCATTCCTATGCCTATTGATCACCAATTGATCCCACCATATGCTTGCATAATCTATAAACTCCACAGCTGCTAGTTTTACTTTCTTCTCCTCGGAGTAATTATGGCAATCAAATACATGTTCAACATTTCTTTCCCACTCTAAGTATAGTTCAGGATCATTCTTTCCTTGAAAGGTTGGAATTTTCATCTTTATGGTGCCCAAATTGCTATCTCTTTTGAAAACAATCTTCTTGCCTAGTTTAGAACTTGATTCCTCCAAATCTGAATCATCTTCCTCTTCCTCCTTAAGCACACGTCTTCTAGTGTTTTTAGAAGTAAACGGGAATTGCATGTCATCCAACCTAGTATTCAACTTCCTAAATTGTTCATTAACAGCCTTTATGAACATTTTCATGTCAACTTTCTGTGGTTCTTCTCCACTACTCATGTTTATAACCTACAAAGCTTTGTTAGAAAAAGAAAATTTATTCCTCTCACACTCCCTCACGTGTTTGCACTCAAATTAATTTGTTACCACTGGTGTTTTTTTTTTTCGATAATGGTTTCAACACTTTTGCTTTTTACCACTCAAGCTAGCCCCCTTTATGTCTTAAAAGAATCAAGATCAACAAGTATTAAGGAGCAATTGGTTAGATGGTGGCAAATATCAAAATTGGAACGTTAAAATCTTAGTTGAGACAAACGACAATGAAAAAAATTTGTTAAAAGAGCCAAGAAAATAAGAGAACTTCAAGAGGAAGCAAAAGACATACGAAAGAAATTACTAGAATGTAACAAATTGAAATGCAAAGCTAAAAGACACAAACAGTCTTACATAATTGATCTCGAATGGAATAAATAGAATATGGAACACGAAATTGAATTAATTGGATGCAAGAATTCTTATTTAATGAGGATTCATACTAGTTGGCTTCAAATTTGTCGATTAGTCAAATTGATTCAACAATGCAATCTAACTCCTCTTTTTTTTTTCAGTTGGATATTCTTTTCGATCCCTCTTTTTTTTTTTTGTTCATAAAACTAAACACAAAGAAGGAGAATGGAAGAAGTCAAGAAATTTATGCGAAGACAACACAAGAATTGCAGAAAAATAATAAAAAAAATGTAAAATAAATATAAACAAAGGATAAGTAACTTGTTTCTAGAGCCAAAGCTCTGATACCAAATGATAAGAACCCACTAGATGACCTGCCCTAGGAATCCTTGAATCAGTTGTTATGCACACCCAAGAAATTAGAAAACAAGTTGTAGATGATCAGATTAGAACCTAAGGAAACTAAGTCCCTAAAATTCCAATCTTGAAGACGCCACAAAGGTTGATCACTCCCTTGATAAGTCAAAATATTGTATTCTGCTAAGAACACAAGAAAGCAAAGCAAAGCTTGCTAAAATATCTCAATATTATTAATGATATGATGAAATTCGTTTTACATACTTGTAGCCTTTATATAGGCATGAAAATATCATAATCCTAAATAAAAAAGGTGTCCAAAATTAAGTAGGAATATAAATCCTAAATTAAGTTGAAAAATAAGACTATAATCCTAATCCTATAAGGGAACTTAAATAAGAATCCTAATCTAATAAAGAAACTTAAATAACAATCCTAATCTAATAAGGAAACTTAAATAACAATCCTAATCTAATAAGGAAACCTAAAATAACAATCCTAAACAAATAAGGAAACTTATTCCATATAAAATAGAGAATCTTCAAAAGCTCAAATTATCTATGTGGCACGAGGATTTAATTAAGCCTTGTTAAGCCTCTTCCATCCTCTTTATCCTTCCCATAATCATTGGACAGTCGATTCCTCGCAAAGGATCTTGCAACGAATTGGGAGTATTAGTTTGAGCCATTTGGACTGCACCTCGATCTCTATTAGTTACCTCCCAAGTAGTGCTAAGTTTAACGTCTTTAGCTAGACCGGCTTTTTCATTTTAAGCATAATGTGGATCCTCAAGATTGAGATCCATCCTTGTCAAATCTTCAATGGCATCAAGATATGGCTTCAATCGATGCTCATTCACTTTGAAAGGTTCTCCTCCTTGCTCTTTGATTAGCTCAACTGCACCATAAGGAAAAACCTTGTGAACAACATACGAACCATTCCATCTAGACATCAACTTATCGGGAAATAACTTCAATCGAGAGTTGTAAAGCTACACTTTCTGGCCCTCATGAAAAGTTTTCCTCAATAGTTGCTTGTCATGTTGCAACTTGATTTTTTCTTTGTATATTGTAGCATTCTCGTATGCTTCATGTCGAATTTCATCTAATTCATTAAGCTACAACTTTCTATGAACATTAGCATCATTAAAATCAAAGTTGGGTTTCTTAATGGCCCAATATGTTTTATGTTCAAGTTCCACAGAAAGATGACATGCTTTACCAAATACTAATAAAAAAAGACTCATGCTAATAGGTATCTTATATGCAGTTCTATAAGCCCATAATGCATCATTTAATTTTAGATACCAATCCTTTCTATTAGTGTTTACTGTCTTTTCAAGAATATTCTTTATCTCTCTATTACTTATCTCAACTTGTTCACTAGTTTGAGGATGATAAGGTGTCGTCACCTTATGAGTCACACTATACTTTTTCATCAATGCTGCAAAAGATTTATTGCAAAAATGTGATCCTCCATCACTAATGATAGCCCTAGGGATGCCAAATCTTGGAAAAATGGTTCCTTTTAAAAATTGCAAAACAATCCTATGATCATTAGTCTTACATGCTTGTGCTTCAACCCATTTAGACACAAAATCCACACACACAAGAATGTAAATAAAGCCAAAATAAGGGGGAAATGGTCTCATAAAATCAATACCCCATACATCAAACAATTCCACAATTAACATACTAGTAAGTGGCATTTGATTTCGAGAAAAAATATTACCAACCCTTTGACATCTATCACATGTGGAGCAATACGCGTATGCATCCTTAAAAATTGTAGGCCAATAAAAATCCGCTTGCAAGATCTTGTGGGCTGTCTTCTTGGCTCCAAAATGTCCACACATGCATAAGAATGGCAAAAGGTTAGAATAGAATGAAATTCGGAATTTGGTACACACCTTCTTATAATGGAATCCGGGCAATGTTTGAACAGGTATGGCTTATCCCAAAAGTAATGCTTCGCAATTGCTCTCAATTTGTCTCTTTGAAATTTGCTCATTCCTTGTGGTAGTTGTCTGCTCACTATAAAGTTTATGATATCTGCGTACCATGGAATCTCACCAAGCAGCGCGAAGAATTTCTCATTCGAAAAATTGTCATCCAATGATGACTCGTTTAATTTACGAACAAGCCTTGATAGATGGTCGGCCACTACATTCTCTACTCCTTTCTTGTCTTTGATGACCAAATCAAACTCCTGGAGTAGGAGAATCCATCTTATCAGCTTTGGCTTTGCATCCTTCTTTGTTAAAAGGTACTTTAATGCTGCGTGGTCAGTGAAAACAACAACTTTAGTCCCAATTAAATAAGACCGAAATTTCTGTAAAGCAAATACCAATATGGAGGCATGATAATGGGAGCAGAACTTAGTAATGATTTCAAAGTATTAAAAGTATTTAAACAGTTATTATCAAAAACAAACTTCACATCCTTTGCAAGTAAATTTGTGAGTGGTCTTGCAATTTTTCAAAAGTCCTTTACGAATCTTCTATAAAATCCAGCATGGCCAAGGAAAGATCGAATTTCTTTCATATTCGTCATGGGCATCATATTTTGAATTAAATCCATCTTAGCTTTGTCAAGCTCAATTCCATCACAAGAAATTATATGGCCAAGTACTATACCTCTTTTCACCATGAAATTGCATTTTTCCCAACTAAGCATAAGGTTAGTCTGAACACATCTTTTCAAAACAAAAAAAGGGTTAGCTAAACAATTATCAAAAGATGATCCAAAAACAGAAAAATCATCCCTACAAATCTCAATAAACCTTTCTACCATATCCGAAAATATACTCATCATACACCGTTGAAATGTGGCAGGTGCATTACATAAAACAAATGGCATTCTCCTATACGCAAAGGTACTAAAAGGACATGTAAATGTGATTTTTTCTTGGTCTCTAGGATCGATTGCAATCTGATTATAACCTGAATAACCATTTAAGAAACAATAATAACTATGTCTAGCCAATCTCTCTAACATTTGATCCATGAATGGCAAAGGAAAGTGATCTTTTCTTGTGTTAGTGTTTAGCTTCCTATAATCTATGCAAACACGCCAACTAGTTTGAATCCTAGTAGGAACTAATTCATTGTTTTCATTTTTAACAACCGTGATGCCAGATTTCTTAGGAACTACTTGCACCGGGCTAACCCATTTAGAATCTGAAATTGGGTAGATTATGCCTGCATCTAACAATTTCAAAATCTCCTTTCTTACGACTTATTTCATTGTCGAATTTAGTCTTCTTTGAGGCCTCTAGATTGTTTAGATTCATTTTCTAACAAGATTCTATGCATGCAAATTGTTGGGCTAATTCCCTTTATGTTGTGAATGGTCCAACCAATTGCTTCTTTATGTGCTTTCAACACTGTCAATAATTTTTCTTCTTCTAAAACACTCAAATCACTAGCTATTATTATGGGTAAAGTTTCAGCCTCACCTAAAAATGCATACTTTAAGTGTGAGGGTAAAGGCTTTAACTCCAATTTCGATGTTTCCTCCATGGATTTGGACAAAGACAATGATGATGCATGTAATGGCTCAAAAGAGTTAGTGTACTGACCTGAATTTTTAATGTTTTTTGCAGCATCTAATGAGTGTATGACAACAACAAATTCTTCATTCTTACTCAACGAATGAATCGAATGCATATTTTCTGTGTCTAACCCATAAGTAAGAATGGTTTCTAGAAGATCTTTGCTGCAACATCGGTTGAATGTATCTTGCACAATATCATCAGAAATGTCAATGAAATAACACTCATCCTCATCACTTGGTAGCTTCAATGCATTAAAGACTTTAAACTCTCTTGTTTCACCGAAGACATTAAGGGTAAGCGTGCCCACCTTGACATCAATTTTTGCTCCTGTAGTTGCCATGAATGGTCTACCTAAAAGAATGGGCAGATCACCTCTAATTCCCTCTTCAACCTCCATCACCACAAAATCTGCAGGCAAAACAAGATCATTGACCTTAATAGGTATATCTTCAAGTATTCCAATAAGATACTTAACCGATCTATCCGCAAGTTGAATAGACATTATTGTAGGCTTTAATTCATCAAGATTAAGAGCTGCAAACACAGAATATGGCATTAAATTAATTGAAGCACCTAAATCAAGTAAACATCTATTAAAAGCTTTATTTTCTACAACACAAGGGATAGTGAAACTCCCTGGACCTTTGAGGTTTGGTGGAAGTTTTTGCTGCAGGATAGCACTCACTTCTTCACTCACCATCTCCTTCTCATGTTCCTTGAATCGCCTTCTGTTGATTACTAAGTTTTTCAAAAACTTAGTATATGATGGAATTTGTTGAATTGCTTCAAGGGATGGGATGTCGATGGCCACTTTCTTGAATTGCTCCAAAATCGCATTTGAGTGAAGATCTTTTTTTTGTTTCACCAACCTTTGACGAAATGGTGGTGGTGGCACATATGGTGGTGGTCCATAAGACAAGAAAGACCTCTTTTCTTCGACTTGCAAACTCAATTCTTCCTCACTTATGTTTAAATCTTTCTTCAACTCTTTCTCATATTTATTTTTCTCTTCCTCAGAAATTTCTTGTTGATGTTGCGAATCCATTTCTAATTGCAAATTTCTATTGTGACCAATTTCTACCTTTGATTCATCAATCCCAACCTTGTTGTCGATTGCTTTACCACTCCTAAGAGTTATAATAGCTTGTGCTTGCTCAGATGGTCTCGGGTTAATTTGTGATTAACTCGAAAATTTGCCTTGTTCTCTTTCTGCCACTACGTTTGCCAATTGACTCACTTGCTTCTCCAAATAGCGCATGGAAGCCTCAAGATTGTTTGTTTGCAATTGAGATTGTTGCTGGAAGGCTTGCTGACTTTGAGCCAATTGAAGTGTGATCTTCGAAAGATTGTCCATTGTTTCTGCAAGAGAATTCATCTGAGAATTGTCGGCAACAAATTGGTTGCGTTGAGATGATGTTGGTCCTTAATGATTCTTTGATTGTTAAAATTGAAAATCTTGAGGATTGTTTTGGCCACAATTTCTTGGTTGATTGGTTTGTTGATTTTGGGAACTCCACTGAAAATTTGGGTGATCTCTCTAATCCGGATTGTAATTGTTTGAAAACAGATCATTCCTTGGTCTATTGAAGTTTCTCGCGAAATTAGCTTTCTCATTATTTCTTCCCATTGAATTGGATGGGCAAAGTTCCATAGAATGGCCTAATTCAGCACAAATAGAACAAATTTGGTGCTGGTTTTGTGGACCAAGCACATTGGCCAAAATCGAATTAACTTGCTTAGACACAGGAGATGATATCTGGGCATCTAGATTGGAAGGTACAGAGGAAGAAACCTCATAAGCTCTCCTAGACGGTTCACGATCATGGATAATCTATTGTTGTGAGTTCTCACAAATTGCTTCAAACAAGTCCCATGCCTCTTATTCAGTTTTCTTTAGGAAAGCTCCATTTGATACCCCATCGACCATCCTTCTATCATCTGAATGCAATCCTTCATAGAAGTATTGAACTTGTTGATGTAGAGGAATGCCATGATGAGGACATTTCAACAATAATTCTTTGTATCTTTCCCACGCTTCTCCAAATGTCTCGCCATTACCTTGTCGAAATCCCATGGTATCTCTCCTTAATTGATTGGTCCTTTGAGCGGGAAAGAACTTTTGTAAAAATTTGTTGACCAATTGTGTCCATTGCATGATCGAACGAGCTGGTAAAGAGTGAAGCCAAATCTTGGCCTTATCCTTTAGAGAGAAAGAAAAAAGCCTTAACCGGATTTGTTCTTCATCCAATCCGTGAATTTTTGTAGTTGCACAGATTTCAAAAATTCCTTCACATGCAAATAAGGATCTTCATTAGATAAACCATGGAATTGTGGAAGTAATTGAATCATACCTGATTTGATTTCATAATTGTTGGCATTTGTTGTGGCACAAACAATGCATGAAGGTGCAATATTTGTTTGTGGCATGAAACGAGCTTCAAGGGTAAGCGGTGGTGCAACAATTTGTTGATTGTGTACTTGCGGATCCATGCTTGCTCTAATTTGCTCTTCCTTTTTACTTGGTCTTTGTTATGATTAAAATGCTCAGACTTGGTCGCTTCACAAAATTCTCGTATTCTTCGAAGAGTTGATAGATGGGTATCTTCCAAAGATGATGATTCCTTTTGCGAACCCCTCGAAGAATTTTCAAGCATAAATTCCTAACAAAGAAAAAAATAAAGCTTAATCAAATCGTACTTAAAAATAAACAAAATAAAAATGAGTAAATAAATAAAATAAAATAACCTAAAATTCACTAAATAGAAACTCAATTTAACGTTTATTCCCCGGCAACGGCGCCAAAAACTTGTTGTGCAATTCTAATTATCTAATAAATGTCTTAGAATTCAAATTAAAACTCGCAAGTATACGAATCGTATTTAGTACGATAAATATTCCGCGAGATCGATCCCACAAGGAATAGGTTAATCGATATTTCTCAACTAGTAAATCTTAGGTTGAATGATTTATGAGTGATTTGAATAACAAAAAAAAAATTAAAATAAACTAATAACTAACTAATTGAAAAGGCAAATTTGATTAAAGGGATAAATTGAGGAAGTTGAGATGTTAGGGTTCAAGAATCCACCATTAATTATTATTTTTTAGGGTCTAAGTGTAATCTAAAAGTAATGATAACTTAAGACAGTAATGGTCTTCTTTCGCGCAATGAAAGGACTTCATGCATCAATTTTTCATTGATTATAAGTTAATCTTGGTTTGAGATTTAACTCATCTATCCTAGAACATGCAACAATGCTTGGTTTGGGCTATTGTGAACATGTCAAGAATGCATTAAATGTTGTGAAAATAAGAAAATTTTGCATAAACAATCAAATTGGTGTGATTATCATGTTAACACAATTCATTTATATGTGAAGCATCAAGGTAAGGGATTGGTGTGGTCCTCAAACCTTCCATCAATGTATAACCTATTTGAATCATAAAGATTGCAATTCAAACCCTTGGATTAGTGTGGTCCTTAGGTTTGCATTAATATATTACACATTCAAAATCAAGATAAATCATTCAAATAACATAATATAAATCAATTAGGCAATACTAATCAATAAATATAATATAAATGAACATCACCTTTATTAAATATTATAAAAATCCAAATTAACACATACCCATAGAAAAATAACAATTAAGGCATCATCTATTACCCTAACTAAGAGTTTTAACTACTTAATTGCATGATTAAAAAAAACACTAATTAACAAGAAAGAAACATAAGATAGAGAAGATATAACCAAATTCTTGTCTTCAATCCTTCAATCTTCTTGCAACCTTCTCTTGATGTAGTCTAAGTTCTCTTTCTCAAAAATATATTTTTCTCTTTAAAGCTCAAACGAAGGGGTATTTATAGCCTCCCCTAACTAACTCAAATGATGTAAGGAATGACATAAAATATTTACAGAATGTAAGCCATGACTTAATATACATACATGATGTAAGCCATGATATCATGTACATACATGATGTAAGCAATGACATCATGTATTTTCTTTAAAATAGGCAATTTCTGACCTCTAAATTGATGTCTAAATCTTTACATTAATATGGTCGTTTTTGGGAAAGTCTTCAACATAAATGTTATAAGAATTTCTCTTAGCTTTTTGTAGACACCAAGATTGTGCTTTTTGGAGTTCTCCATCAAATGTTATGCTTGAAATATTGAAGGTTGTTTCAATAAACCGAGAAAGAAAGATTTCTCCTTTATTTCCATAATTCCTTTCATTCCTTAATGGCGTGGGCGTGTCATAGCTACTGTCTCGGGAGGGCGGTTTTTCTTTGTTGTTTTGTACTGGGCTGATTAAAAACATAATAATAATAGAAGATAAAAAAAACGAAATTAAATAAGAATGCCTAATCTTCCAAGCAAGAGAGCAAGGTTAACAATTTGGGCTTTAATACTTTGGCCTCCAGATTTTCCGAATAGGTTGTGTTCACTCTGAGAAGTAATCAAGTGTTGTTTGAAGTTTCTTAACCATGGAACGAGTGATCGGTCCAACACTAGGAACCATACAACCTTGGGCAGCCTCTACATCTCCACAGATCTCACATCATCTTCCCACGGTTGAATAGGATTTGTCCTGAAATCCAGCTCCTAGCTATTCCCCAGATACGGTGTTAGATCCCTGACATTGAATGTGGCTAATACATATTCCCCAGGAAAATCGATCTTGTCGGCATTGTCATTCACCTTCTCTAACACTTTGAAAGGCTCTTCTGCCCGTGGCATAAGTTTGGACTTCCTTTGGCTTGGAATTCTCTCTTTACGAAGATGGATCCACACAAGATCACCTGGAACAAACTGAATTGGCCTTCTTCCTTTATTTACCGCTTTTGCATAAGCTGTATTTCTCTTCTTTATGTGCCACTTTACACCTTCATGCAATTGTTTAATCAATTCAACCCTTTTCTTCTCGTCCATACATACTCGCTCGCTAATCAGAATTGGTGCTAAATCAAGTGGCGTAATTGGATTAAATCCATAAACCACCTCCAATGGTGAATGCACTGTGCATGCTTCTATTATATGTAAATTTAACAAAAGCTAAACAATCATCCCAATTCTTCAAATTCTTGTTAACAATAGTTCTAATTAAAGAAGAGAGTGTAGATTTACCACTTCAGTTTGGCCATTTGTTTGCGGATGGCAAGCTGTACTAAAAAGCAGCCTTGTGCCAAGCTTTTTCCATAAAGTTTTCCGAAAGTAACTCAAAAATTTCACATCCCAATCAAACACTATACTTTTTGGTATTCCATGCAATTGCACAATTTCTAGAAAGAATAAATCTGCCACATGAGAAGCATCTTCGGTTTTACGATAAGGAACAAAGTGAGACATCTTTGAGAACCTATCGACAACAACCATAATCGAATCTTTCCCTCTCTGCGTCCTTGGCAACCCAAGTACGAAATCCATACTCATGTCAACCCAAGGCTGATCTAGTATAGGTGACGACATATACAATCCTTGAGTAGCCTCCTTACTCTTTGCCTTCTTACAAGTCACACATCTCTCTAGTATGCGATGAACATCTCTAATCATTCCTAGCCAATAGAAATGCTCTTTAACTAACTCCAAAGTTTTCTTCTCACCAAAATGTCCAGCCAAACCACCACCATGTGCCTCATTTACCAAAAGTTCCCTAATAGATCCATTAGGAATGCATAGTCTTCCAGATCTAAACAAATATCCTTCATGCCTATAGAATCCCTTAATTGCCCCTTTCTCACATGCCAAGTAAATGGAAGCAAAGTTTGGATCATCTAAATACTGATTTTTTATCGATTCAAAACCCATTAACTTAACATTTAGCATGAAGATCAGAGTATACCTCCTTGATAGCGCATCAGCTATCACATTTACATTTTCTATTTTGTATTTGATGACATAAGGAAAAGTCTCTAAGAACTTTACCCACTTGACATGTTTGCGATTCAGTTTGCTTTGCCCCTTCAAATGCTTCAACAACTCATGATTCGTGTGAATAACAAACTCCTTGGGCAACAAGTAGTGCTACCAAGTCTCTAAAGCTCTAATTAGTGCATAAAACTCCTTATCATATATTGAATAATTCAGGCTCGCTCCACTCAACGTTTCACTAAAATATGCTATGGGTCGTCTATCTTGCATAAGAATAGCTCTAATTCTCACTCCTGATGCATCATACTCTACTTCAAAAGTCTGTAAAAAATTAAGGAGAGCTAAAATAAGAGCTTAACACAACTTCTCCTCAATCAACTCAAAACTCTTCTGAGCAGGCTTGATACATCTAAACTCTCCACCCTTTTTAATACTGCAATTTCAATCAAAGGAGCAAGAATAGCACTGAAATTTTTCACGAACCTTCTGTAAAAGGATGCTAACACATGGTAACTCTTCACCTGCGACACATTTGTAGGCACAGGCCACTCCTTAATAACTTTCACCTTCTCCCTATCAACTTCAACCCCTTGCTACGAAACCACATAACCGATAAAGATAACTCAATCTTGATAGAATTGACGCTTTTTTAAATTGCCGAATAGTTTCTCTTGTCGAAATACTTCAAAGACTTCCTTAAGGTGGTCCAAATGTTCCTCAGAGTTCCTGCTATAAATAAAAAAATATCAAAATAAACCACTACAAATCTGCTAATAAACTTACGAAACACATAATCGCATAAAAGTTCTTGGTGCATTATATAAGCCAAATGGCATAACTAGCCACTCGTACAGTCCATGTTTTGTTTTGAATGTTGTCTTCCTCTTTCATTCAAAATTGATGGTATCCACTCTTTAGATCCACCTTTGAAAACACCTTAGAACTATCTAACTCATCAAGTATATCATCCAACCTAGGAATAGGATAGCGATACTTCACTGTTATTTTATTATTACTCGACTATCCACACACATTCTTATAGTCCCATCCTTCTTCGGCACTAACAAGGCTGGCACTGAACAAGGACTCATCGACTCCCTCACATAACCCCTCTCTAACAACTCGGATACTTGCCGCTGCAACTCCTTGGCCTCCTCTGAATTACTCCTGTAAGTTGGTCTATTTGGTAAGGCAGCCTCGGGTATGAGATCAATTTGATGCTCGATCCCTCTAATTGGCAGTAGCCCCTTTGGTAGCTCTTCTGGAAACACATCAGCAAATTCTTCCAAAAGCTTCTTAATTTGGGTGGTAAGGAAGTACTCTTACTTGTTGACAACTCTTTCACGATCAATGTTAGAATTGGTTTGTGCATGGACAAGGCTTGCTTAACCTCCCCTTTGCTCACAAATAAACTTTCCTTATTTTCCTTCTCACCCAACAACTGGTCTCTCTGCACTTGTTACGGACTAAGAGGTGCTAAGACAATCTTTTTCTCATCCTTAGTAAAAGAATAGGTATTTTTGAAGCCATCATGTACAACTGTCCTATCATATTGCCATGGTCTTCCCAAAGGCATTTAGCTTGCACTTATAGGAACCACATCACATAGCACTTCATCTTTAAATGATTTCCCAATCGTAAATGGCACCAAAACCTAGTGCGTAACTCTCACTTCTCCATCATTATTCAACCATTGCAGCTTATATGGGTGCGGGTGCTTTGTTGTTGCTAAGTTTAACGTTTTCACCAAGGTGGTGGAAACAACATTGGTACAGCTCCCTCCATCCATAATAACTCCATATACCTTCTGGTTGATTGTGCACCTTATATGAAAGATGTTTTCACGCTGCTCAATATTCACCTTTGCATGTAAATTCAAGGTGCGTTGAATTACGCGATCAATTCCCCTTCATCAACATACTGTACAATATCTTCTTCCAAACACTCATGCTCTTCCTCCTCCAACGCTGCTTCATCTTCACTCTATGTCTCTCCTTGCAACTCTCGAATGGTCATTACTCCCTTGTTTAGGCATTCAGAAGTAATGTGCCCATGGCCAAGACATTTAAAGCATTTGATATCTCGAGACCTTCTTGAAGGTTTTGGATCACCCACTTTGTCCTTTCTCTTAGCCAAGTCTGCTGGTTGTCTACTAAAGTAAGCTTTTTTCATCCACTTGGTACTCCAATTTGAAGCTGAATATGGGGTTATTGAGTGGCTTGACTTATTTTCAATTTGCCGTGATACACTTTTAATATTCATACCTCGCTTAAACTACCTCTCCATCTTAACAGCTAACTTGATCACATCCTTTAAAAATACGAAAGGTAATAACTCTACCTTATCTACAACATTTTTATTCAGCCCCCCTAAGAACCTTGCAATGGTCTGCTCTTGAGGTTCTCAAGGTTCTTGTAAGTCACACCTCATCATCAACATTTCAAATTCTTTAACATAGTCTTCAACACACATCCCTCCTTGCCTAAGACTTTGCAATCTGATATATAGTTCTTGTCTATAGTATTCGGGAACAAAGCATTTTTGCATTATTCGTTTCATGCCTTTTAGTTTTTCCACCATAAATTAGCATAATCTGTAAATTCAAGAGCGGCTAATTGGCATTTGTTAACTTCAGAATATTCTTGACATTCGAACATGTTTTCCGCTCACTGCACATATTCCAAATACTCCTTGGGTGAACTGGTCCCTTTAAATAGCAGAATCTTCATTTTTATATTGTTTCCCAAAGTCCATTGCTACCTCATTTGCCAAGGTTGTGCTATCGTTTCCTCGTCATCTCTGGTTTTATCACCCAATTCAACACGATTAGCCCCTCTTGTTGCCTGAGGTTCATGTTGTTGTGGTTGTTGCCGCTCCACTAATCTTTCAAATGCTTGAGTCAAACGAGTTAATTGCTCCATCATCTCTTCTTGTTTGCGTTGAAGTCCCATGATTTGCGCTTGTTGCAAGAAAGACTCTTGGAACTGTCAAGTCTTCTTCTGCCATGATTCAGATTGGATCATTTTGAAGGAATAGAAATCACTCAAATCATGTGTTTCTTCACAACACCTACAATATACACCTAGAACCTAGCTCTGATACCAATATGATGTGCCAAAAAAAATAAAACAAATGTTTTGTTATAGGTTTTTATAGAATTCTGAATTGATTAAGGAATGTTACAATTTTGATCTCAACAAATGAACTGTAGAAGGCTAGCAATTACCTGTTTGATAAGAAGAAATCACCACAAACAAATAAAAACTAGGTTAATTCGTCACACTCAAATAGAAGAAGGTGAGTGATAAGAATTTACTTAATTAAGGGTGAAATTGCGTTCTACAATTTTTTCACAAATAATGACCATCGCCAACATATTGTTCTGGCTTTTAAATATCATTCTCACAATATGCGGCTGCTAAAAAAAATAAAGAATAATATATAGAGAAAAATAAAATCTAACCTAGGAAACATTATAATGGGATGGGTTGTGCACTTTTATTAAATAAAACCCCAAAAATAACTTAACCTAGTAAATAATTAACGTAGGCTAGGCTGATTAAGAACATAATAATAATAGAAGATAAAAAAAACGAAATTAAATAAGAATGCCTAATCTTCCAAGCAAGTGAGTAAAGTTTAACAATTTGGGCTTTAATGCTTTGGCCTCCAGATTTTCCGAATAGGCTATGTTCACTCTGAGAAGTAATTTAAGAGTTGTTTAAAGTTTCTTAGCCATGGAACGAGTGATAGGCCTAACCCTAGGAACCACACAACCTTGGGCAGCCTAATCCTAATCCTAATCCTATAAGGGAACCTAAATAACAATCCTAATATATTAAAGAAACTTTAATAACAATTCTAATCTAATAAGGAAACCCAAAAAAATAACAATCCTAAACAAATAAGGAAACCCAAAAAAATAACAATCCTAAACAAATAAGGAAACTTTTTTCCATATAAAATAAGGAAATCTTGAAAAGTCCAAATTATCTATGCGCCATAAGGATTTAGAAGCACAGAGCTATTTTATTCTTCTTCTTGTAGCCCACTTGAATTTTTGTCGTGTGTTCAACCTATTTCTTGTAATTTTTGCCATTTAAAAAGATTGTTGGATTACTTGAATGCCCCCCTTGAGCTCCTCCAAGCTCTCGTGGGAGTTCCTTCTCTTGTATGCATGATTGCATAGCTTTGTTTACATCACGGGTTCTTCAACATCAAAACAATCCTCTAGTGGTGGTATCTCATCCTCACTTGAGCTAGCATCAATAATAGTAGCAGGTTTCTCTATCTGAAGTAACAAATCAAGATCTAAAATACCTAAATGGAAGTGGATTTGTTCACGCCGATAAGAAAAATTAAGTTCATTGAACAATGGAACATATGGAACATGTGAATGAAGAGAAATAGGAATGAGTACTGCAAGAACAATTTAATGTTTTGAGTTATAAAATTAAACATATAATACAGATTCAAACACTTAACAACAAATGTAAATCATTGTTCACCTTTTGATGAAACTAATAGGTTTTTCTTAATAACTTGATAAACACTTATTTGAAATATGTACCATCTTTGAATATGCAAATATAACAAGAGAGCATACAAATTACCAACAATTATGTTAAATAATTATAAGACCATGCAATCAGTCTTTGGGCAATTTTTAAATGTCTTACAATTATTAACTTTAATTTATCCACAAAAAATAATCATGATATAGCCATTGTATCATTTATAAGCAATCAATATTTTTATGATAATTGACATATTTTACGAAATTCAAAACCTTACAAATTTTATGTTAGGCCGCTTTGCTGACTAACAAATCTATCATCATAATTTTTTTGTTGGACAAATTATAAATGTATGCATAAACAATTAATTAAGCACTAATCACGGGTTTGAATACTATTGGTAGTAAACAATAAAGCAGATATATGTCACAATACATTGTATATATGTCACATATGTCAAATTCAGCCAATCCTACAACATTAAAGGTGTTCTTTGCTCGGAAAAGTAGGTTGATGTGCTTAATTTTTATATAAAATTTATCATACTTTCACTCTTAATTTTATGCTAATTTATATTTATTTTACTTAATTATTTGTGTTTCTTATTTAATTTGTTTATGTCATTATTTTGAGTTTGGTTCTTTATTTTTGTAGGAGAAAAGCCCAAAAAGCCCAAGAAATGGAAAGAAAACAATAAGGCCCGTTTGTACTGAACATAGACTGTATTTTTAGTGTATCTTTGTACTCAAAAATCGTATTTAACTAATTCAAAATAATTTGAAAACTAGACATAATGATTGACAAACCTATCTGTCATGAAAGAAAGCAAAAAGTCAAGTTTTAGTGGCCTAAATTTCGGTTTGAATGGAGACAAATGGGAGACAGCTTTTCCTTAATAAGGGGGAGTGAATTTGGAGTGTTTTTGAAGACTAAATGGGCAACTAAAAGGGGTGAACGACCAGAAGAGGGGGAGAACGAAAGTGAAGGTTTTCTTACCATTTTGGAGATTTTAGAAGCTTTAAGAAAGAGGGGAAGGAAGAGGAAGACAATTTGAAGCTTGTTGGAGTCTAAAGTCCTTGATCTACATAGAGTTTTTCTTCCTCAACTCTTTACTTTTCTTTTTATGAAATTTTCATTATGATTTTCAATTTGATTATGGTGTGTTGTAATTCCACTATGAACTAATTTCTCTTAACTAGGGCAAAGATGTAACCTAACTAAGAACATCAATTTTCAGAATTTGTGTTGTTCATGATCTATTGGTTATGTTGAGTGTTCATTATTGTACTTAATTATTTTGAATATTTGGCCAATATTTGAATGATTTGTGAACTATATTGATCTGAGAAGTGATTTATGTGTTTTGATTATGTAATAAACACAATGAATTACATGTTAAATAGAGATATACTATCACGATTCATGCAGAATTAAGTTAATTATTATTATACTTAATGACCTTTCATGTATCTCAATTTACATAGAGATATAGTGAATTAGTATGTGCAAGTATTTTTTATATATCTTGAGAAAGAATATCAAATAAATTAGGATAATTTTCTATCAATATTAGTAACAAATTGAAACAACACAATTAAAGAAATTGAGTTCAATTAGCTATGGTGAAATCTACTACCCTAGTGTTTTAATCAATTGAAATTCACAATTTCGTTTATTTTATTTAAATTAAATTTTTACAATTTCTTGTTAATTAAAATTTATTAATCGAATTCTTCAATTAAATTTAGTATTACTTATCTTCGGTAATTAAAAAATTAACCAATCCTCGTGGTGATACAAACCCCTAGCATATTAAACTTGAGACCCAATATCTTTACGCATGGAAGCAACTCCTCGGAAAGCTAAATCAGATTTAACCAAGTCTACGACTCAATTTCAACTTGCGAAATAGAACCTTGGAATAAAATACCCTTAAAGTAATTAACTTTGATTGTAAGAATCTTGATTCAAGCAAGAATCAAAACAAGATAAAACACTTTTAATTTTAGCTTTCATTCAAAACGTAATCTGTCCTTATTTTGAGTACATGGCCAAATATATAAGGATACAAGAATAAGTAACTCTAATAAGAGTGTTTGGCCACAAAACTAAACTTATTCTAACTTAAATCAAGGTAAATTAAATTTGGACTTAATGATTAACATAAACAGCCAAAATACACAACAAATTAAATTACATATGTTTATAAATAAAACTAAGATAAATAATGGGCTTAAGTAGCAAAGTTAGCCCAAATGGCAAATGGAATCCGAATTTTGCATCTTGATGAAGATCCCATTCGAATTGCATGCTTATTTAGCCTTGAAACATCATTCGAATATGGCTTTGTATAGATTTTAGAATTCGAATCTCATAGAAGTTTCAATCTTCAAGTTTTGCCTTCTTGTACTTGTGTCAAAGTTACCAAGTTTTGATTGTTGTCTTCAAGTCCAAGCTTGATATTTGATTCTTCCGTGCACTCTTGAATTGTTGCAAGATCATCCCATAAGCCTTGAATCATCCCATTCATTGCATCCTTGAATTTTTTCATTCTTGCTCTTGTAATAGGACCACTAGGTAGCTGAATTGGATCTTTGTTCTTGTGTGCATCTTTATTTGCATCATTCTCTCCCTCCTCAAGATGATTCGTCCACGAATCTTCACCATCTACATCAAAAGGAGAAAGATCAGCTACATTAAAAGTTGCACTCACAGTATACTCACCCAGAAGATCCAATTTGTAGGCATTGTCATTGATCTTCTCAACGACTTGAAAGGGACCATCTCTTCTTGGATGAAGCTTTGATTTTCTTTGAGTTGGAAACCTTTCCTTTCGCATATGTACCCAAACCCAATCACCAGGTTCGAATACAACTCGCCTTCTTCCTTTGTTTACTTGGCTTGCAATTATTGATTCTTCTTCTCAATGTTCTTGTGCACATCTTCATGTAGTTTTTTCACCAAATCTGCCTTCTTCTCCCCATCCAAACTAGTTCTTTCATCACAAGGTAAAGGAACTAAATCCAAAGGGGTTAATGGGTTAAAGCCATAAACAATTTCAAAAAGTGAAAAGCCAGTAATAGAATGCACAACTCTATTATATGCGAATTCAACAAATGGAATATACTCTTCCCAATTCTTCAAATTCTTTTGGATAATAGCATGCAACAAAGTTCCTAAAGTCCTATTCACAACTTCTGTTTGACCAACAGTTTGTGGATGACAAGTAGTAGAAAATAACAATTTAGCGCCCAAATTACCCCACAAAACTTTCCAAAAATGACTTAGAAATGTTACATCCCTATCACTAACAATAGATTTTGGAATGCCATGTAAACGTACTACTTCCCTAAAGAACAGATTTGCAATGTTAGTGGCATCAGCTGTTTTATTACAAGGTATAAAATCTTACATTTTTGAAAACCTATCAACCACTACAAAAGTAGAATCTTTTCCCCTTTTTGATTTAGGTAAACCCAAAACAAAATCCATAGAAATGTTAGTCCAAGGTTCACTAGAAACAGGTAAAGGAGTATATAAATCTTGATTCAAAACTTTAGATTTAGCTCGTTTGCAGGCAACACATCTATCACAAACTCTTTGCACATCTTTTCTCATTTTAGGCCAATAGAAGTGCTCATTTAAAGTATCTAAAGTTTTTTTCATGCCAAAATGCCCCATTAAACCACCCTCATGAGACTCTTTTACAAGTAACTCTCTCATAGAACAAATAGGTATGCATAATTTATTCTCCTTAAACAAAAACCCATGCATTCTATAGAACTTACCATATGTAACTTTCTCACATGCTTTAAAAAAGCTAGAAAAGTCATAATCATCATCATAAAGAGATTTAATATGTTCAAATCCAAGCATTCTCGCATTTAAAGCATTAAGTAAAGTATACCTTCTTGAAAGTGCATCGGCCACAACATTGTCCTTACCTTGTTTGTATTTAATCATATAAGGAAAAGTCTCAATAAATTCGACCCATTTGGCATGTCTTCTGTTCAACTTACCTTGCCCTCGTATGAACTTCAAAGATTGATGATCAGTATGAATAACAAATTCCTTGGGCCATAGGTAATGCTGCCAATTTTCCAAAGCTCTAACCAAAGCATTGAGCTCTTTATCATAAGTAGGATAATTCAATGATGCGCCCTGGAGCTTTTCACTAAAGTAGGTGATTGGCCTCTTTTCTTGCATAAGAACAGCCCCAATACATAATCCTGATGCATCACACTCAATTTAAAAAATATTAGCAAAGTTAGGCAAAGCAAGAATAGGTGCCTTACAATTATCTTTCAATAAATTAAAAGCATTCGCTTGTTCTTTATCTCACTTAAAAATACAACTCTTTTTAATTATCTCTGTGAGAGGTGCCACAATGGTGCTAAAATCTTTTACAAATCGTCTATAAAAACTAGCCAATCCATAAAAACTTCTTACCTCACCTACCGATTTAGGAGTAGGCCAATTTTTTATAGCACTTACTTTCTCTTCATCAACCTCAACACCTTGAGCACTTATCACGAAACCTAAAAACACAATTCGATCTAAACAAAAAGAACACTTTTTAAGGTTAGCATATAGCTTTTCTTTTCTCAAAATATCAAGTACAGCCCTCAAATGTTCTAAATGTTCATCCGAATTTTTGGAATAAACAAGGATATCATCAAAGTATACGACAACAAATTTTCCAATTAAATCTTTCAAGACATGGTTCATAAGCCTCATGAAAGTGCTAGGTGCATTAGTTAAGCCAAAAGGCATAACCAACCATTTATATATGCCATATTTTGTTTTGAATGCAGTTTTGCACTCATTACCCTCTCTCATGCGAATTTGATGATATCCACTTTTCAAATCAATTTTGCTAAAGAAAATAGAACCATGCAATTCATCAAGCATATCATCTAACCTAGGAATAGGATGACGATACTTTACCGTGATGTTATTAATTGCACGACAATCGACATACATACGCCAAGAACCGTCTTTCTTAGGTACCAATAAAACAGGAACAGCACATGAATTCATACTTTCTCTAACATGCCTGTTGTGTAATTTTAATAACGCAAGTGCACGTTATCGTTAACAAGTAATAAAATGATAAGTCAAGTATCGTTCCCACGAGGATTGGTTAATTTGTTAATTACCGAAGATAAGTAATCCTAAATTTAATTGAAGAATTCGATTAATAAATTTTAATTAACAAGAAATTGCGGAAATTTAATTTAAACTAACTAAACGAAATTGTGAATTTCAATTGATTAAAACACTAGAGCAGTAGACTTCACCATAGCTAATTGAACTCAATTTCTTTAATTGTGTTATTTCAATTTGTTACCAATATTGACAGAAAATTATCCTAATTTATTCGATATTCTTTCTCAAGATATACCAAAAAAACTTGCACATACTAATTCACTATATCTCTATGTGAATTGAAATACATGAAAGTTCATTAAGTATAATGATAATTAACTTAATTCTGCATGAATCATGATAGTATATATCTATCTAGCATGTAATTCATTGTATTTATTACATAATCAAAACACATAAATCAGTTCTTAGATCAATATAGTTCACAAATCATTAAAAAAATGCCAAATATTCAAAAGCATTAAGCACAATAATGAACACTCAATATAAACAATAAATCATGAACAACACAAATTCTGGAAATTGATATTCTTAGCTAGGTTACATCTTTGACTTAGTTAAGAGAAATTAGTTCATAATGAAATTACAACACACGATAATCAAATTGAAAATCATAATGAAAATTTCAGAAAGAGAAAAGTAAAGAGTTGAGGAAGAAAAACTCTATGTAGATCAATGACTTCCAATTCCAGCAAGCTTCACTTCCTCTTCCTTCCCCTCTTTCTTCAAGCTTCTAAAATCTCCAAAAAATGGTAAAAGAAAACCTTAATTTTCGTTTTCCCTCTCTTCTGGTCGTTTTTCCCTTTAAGCTGCCCATTTAGTCTTCAAAAACGCTCCAAATTCAATCCCTCTTGTTAAGGAAAAGCTGTCTCCCATTTGTCTCCATTCAAACCGAAATTTAGGCTACTAAACTTGACTTTTTGCTTCCTTCCATGGCAGGTGGGTTTGTTAATCATTATGTCTAGTTTTTAAATTATTTAGAATTAGTCAATTATTTTTCGCGAAAGGATGGCTAAATTCACTTCCTCCCGGAACCATTACGACTTGGAATGAATTGGCTCAAAAATTCTTAGCGAAATTTTTTCCTCCTGCGAAGACGGCGAAGATGCAGAATGATATCACATCCTTTTCTCAAATTGACATGGAATCTCTATATGAAGCATGGGAAAGGTATAACGATATGCTAAGGAGGTGTCCACATCATGGGTTGCCAATGTGGTTGCAAGTTCAAACTTTTTACAATGGATTAAGTTGCACAACTAGAATAATGATTGATGCTGCAGTAGGTGGTGCATTGATGAGCAAAACACATGACGAAGCATACGCGTTGCTGGAAGAAATGGCGTCTAATAATTATCAATGGCCCTCAGATCGTTCAACGCAAAGAAGAGTTGCCGAAGTGCACGAAATTGATGCCATCACCGCCTTGACAGCCCAAGTTGCTACTTTGTCAAGACAGCTTGGTACTTTGAATGTTAATGCTATCCAATCTCATGTTCAGGTGTGCAAATTATGTGGAGGAAATCATGCAAGCATTGATTGTCAAGTTGGCAGTCCATTCGCTTCTTCATCTTCCGAGCAAGCGAACTTTGTATCGAATTTCCAAAGGCAGCAACATAATCCTTATTCGAACACTTACAATCTAGCTTGGAAACATCATCCGAACTTTTCATGGAGCAACAATCAGAATGTGATGAAACCAACTCCCGGATTTCAGCCGCAAGAGAAGAAAGTGAATTTAGAAGATGCACTTACCCAGCTCACCATGAACACCTCTAAATTCATGACCAAGACTGAGACAACATTGCAAAATCAGGCTGCATCCATACGAAATCTTGAAATACAAATGGGTCAAATGGCAAATTTATTAGCGGAAAGGCAGCAAGGTACCTTACCAAGCAATACGGAGACGAATCCAAAGGAGCAAGTGAAAGCAATTACACTTTGCAGTGGAAAACAACTCGGTGAGCTGAAAAACAAGTTAGAAGAAGCAACGGAAGAACAAGTGGAATTCTGTCCATCAAATGTAACATCCACAATTGACAAGGACAACGACAAGGTCTCCGAAAATGCCAACAAAACATCCACGGGAGCAAGTTCTTCCATTTCGCAAGCTGAAAGAGCAAGTCTTAACAAGAATTATGTGCCACCGATTCCATTCCCTCAACGTCTGCGAAAAAATAAATTGGATAAGCAATTTTCTAAATTCATTGTTGTATTTAAGAAATTGCATATTAACATTCCATTTGCAGATGCATTGGAGCAAATGCCAAGCTATGCCAAATTTATGAAGGAGATTTTATCCAACAAGAGAAAATTGGAGGAAAATGAAACAGTGATGTTAACGGAAGAGTGCAGCGCTATCTTGCAAAATAAATTGTCACCAAAGTTAAAAGATCTAGGGAGTTTTACAATACCTTACACAATTGGAGAATGTTATTTTGAAAAAGCTTTATGTGATTTAGGTGCAAGTATTAATTTAATGCCTTTTTCTATTTTCAGAAAATTAGGGCTTGGCTAAGCAAAGGCGACAACCGTCTCCTTACAGTTAGCGGATCGATCAATTAAGCATCCAAGGGATGTAATTGAAGATGTATTAGTCAAGGTGGATAAATTTATTTTTCCAGCCGATTTTATTGTCTTGGATATGGAAGCTGATCGATAAATCCCACTTATCTTGGGACGGCCATTTTTAGCTACGGGGAGAACTTTGATTGATGTACAACAAGGGAAATTAATCTTACGAGTTCAAGGTGAGCAAGTTGTCTTCAATGTGTTCAAAGCAATTAAGTATCCATCCGAAACTGATTGTTGCTTTCAAATTGACGCTCTAGACAAGATGGTGGCTGAGACATTCAAACATGGGCATCCAAATGAACCGCTTGAAGCTTGTATTGTGCATGCCGAATCTACCAAAGCTGAAAATGCAGAAATCGTAGAATATGCACATTATTTGGGAGCTGCCCCACCGTATTCTCTTCGAAGGCAGAATTTTGAAGAACTTGATAGAAATCATTCCCAACCGTTGTCATCCACTCCTAATCTCGAGCTCAAGCCACTGCCATCTCACCTTCGATATGCATACTTAGGTGAAAACTCAACGTTTCCAGTCATAATTTCAGCTTCTTTGAGTGAATTGGAAGAGGAAAAACTACTTCGAGTTTTAAGAGATCATAAGGCTGCATTGGGATGGTCCATTTCCGATATTAAAGGTATAAGCCCTTCAATTTGCTTGCAAAAATCTTAATGGAAGAAAATTTTAGACCAGTAGTTGAGCATCAACACCGCTTGAATCCTAACATGAAAGAGGTGGTAAGGGCTAAAGTTCTGAAATTGTTAGATGCTGGGATGATTTACCCAATTTCTGACAGTCCATGGGTGAGTCTGGTGCAAGTGGTTCCAAAGAAAGGGGGAATGACCGTTGTCAATAATGACAACAACGAACTTATTCCGACAAGAACAGTCACGGGATGGCGAGTATGTGTCGATTATCGGAAGTTAAATGATGCTACTCGCAAGGATTATTTTCCATTGCCTTTTATTGATCAAATGCTAGAGAGACTTGCTGGTCATTCGCATTATTGCTTTCTAGATGGTTATTCCGGGTACAACCAGGTTCCTATTGCTCCGGAAGATCAAGAGAAGACGACATTCACTTGCCCGTATGGTACTTTTGCATTTCGAAGAATGCCATTCGGTTCATGTAACGCTCCTTCAACTTTCCAACGTTGCATGACAGCTATTTTCTTTGACATGGAGAGATTCATTGAAGTGTTCATGGATGACTTTTCAGTTTTTGGTTCATCTTTTGATAATTGTTTGAATAACTTGGCTTTAGTTTTGCAGCGATGTGAGCAAACCAACTTAGTGTTGAATTGGGAAAAATGTCATTTTATGGTTCAAGAAGGCATCGTTTTGGGTCATCTCATTTCAGTAAAAGGAATTGAAGTTGATCGAGCAAAAATTGAAGTCATTGAAAAGTTGCCACCGCCTACTTCTGTGAAGGCTGTTCGAAGCTTTTTGGCACACGCCGGATTTTATCGACGCTTCATAAAGGATTTCTCTAAAATTTCTAAACCTCTTTGCAATCTCTTGATTAAAGACATCCCTTTTGATTTTTGTAATGATTGTTTGCAGGCATTTAATACTTTGAAGAAGAGGCTTATTTCCGCACCTATTATTGTGGCTCCGGATTAGGATTTGCCATTTGAACTTATGTGCGATGCAAGCGATCATGCTTTGGGAGCTGTTTTGGGGCAGCGAAAAAGTAAAGCTTTGCATGTCATTTATTACGCAAGTAGAACCTTAATGGATGCTCAATTAAATTATGCTACCACGGAGAAGTAGTTTTTGGCTGTTGTGTTTGCGTTTGACAAGTTCCGCTCTTATTTAATTGGTTCAAAGGTGATAGTTTACACAGACCATTCAGCCATCAAATACTTACTTGCGAAAAAAGATGCAAAACCAAGGCTCATTAGATGGGTGCTTTTGCTGCAAGAATTCGACTTGGAGATTCGCGATAAGAAGGGATCCGAAAATTTAGTTGCTGATCATTTATCTCGATTGGAACAAAAAGAAATTGAAGATGATGCAGAAAGTTCGATTAATGAGGTATTCCCGGATGAACAACTTTTTTCTCTTCAAGAATTGGATGCACCTTGGTATGCAGATTTTGTAAATTATTTGGCCAGCAACATTATTCCGACTGATTTGTCATACCAACAAAAGAAGAAATTCTTTGCGGATGTCAAGCATTATTATTGGGAGGACCCATTCTTGTATAAACAATGCCCAGATCAAATAATTAGACGTTGTATTCCGGAAGACGAGATGGTGAGCGTTTTGCAACATTGCCATTCTTCGGAATATGGGGGGCATTTTGGAGCAACAAAAACAGCGGCAAAGGTACTACAATCTGGTTTCTTTTGGCGTACATTGTTCAAGGATTCATACTCATTTGTTACTGCTTGTGATCGATGTCAAAGAATTGGAAATATTTCTCGAAAAAGTGAAATGCCACTGAATAATATTCTTGAGGTTGAATTGTTTGATGTTTGGGGGATAGACTTCATGGGTCCATTTCCGTCATCTTTTTCGAACCAATACATATTGGTGGCTGTAGATTACGTTTCGAAATGGGTGGAAGCAGTGGCTGTACGCAAAAATGATGCTAAGGCTGTTACGAATTTCCTACGCAAGTATATTTTTACCCGATTTGGCACTCCTCGAGCAATTATTAGTGATGGCGGTAAACATTTTTGTAATCGTCAATTCGAAGCTTTATTGGGAAAATATGGTGTCACTCATCGGATAGCGACAGCTTATCATCCTCAAACGAGTGGTCAAGTGGAGATATCAAATAGAGAATTAAAGAGGATACTTGAAAAAACGGTTAGCAATTCAAGAAAAGATTGGTCGAAAAGGTTAGCCATCCTTTCGCTTTATCCCTAAGGGTGAACGGAAAGAGTCTCAGCCTTATAGCATCATCCGAAACACCATTATGCTTGAAAGTGTCACAAATTTCCAGAAAATTTGCGATATGTGCATTCGGATCATCATTCGGCAAACCGCTGAATTGGACGGAGGATTGAATCATTTGAATAATTGCAGGCTTAATCTCGAAGTTGTTAGCTTGTATTGTAGGCCGCCTAATGCTGGATGAAGTGCCATTAATAGTCGGAATAGCGTAATCCCTTAATGCTCTATTATTTTCAGCCCCAACCATATCAGCCACGTTTTCTGCCATAATGTCAATTTGCTGCGTTCTTGATGCTTGTTTTCGCTCTTTGTTTTGCTTGCGAAACGTCCGTTCTATCTCTCTATCCAAAGGAGCAAGATTAGAACTTTCGGAACGTCTCATGCACTAACTGAAGCACCTGAATTTACAATAAAAACAAACTCCAAATTAAAATCAGAATTAATCCAAATCGATATTAACAAAATTTAAAACAATCCCCGGCAACGGCGCCAAAAACTGGTTGTGTAATTTTAATAACGCAAGTGCACGTTATGGTTAACAAGTAATAAAATGATAAGTTAAGTATCGTTCCCACGAGGATTGATTAATTTGTTAATTACCGAAAATAAGTAATCCTAAATTTAATTGAAGAATTCGATTAATAAATTTTGATTAACAAGAAATTGCGGAAATTTAATTTAAACTAACTAAACGAAATTGTGAATTTCAATTGATTAAAACACTAGGGCAGTAGACTTCACCATAGCTAATTGAATTCGATTTCTTTAATTGTGTTGTTTCAATTTGTTACCAATATTGACAGAAAATTATCCTAATTTATTTGATATTCTTTCTCAAGATATACCAAAAATACTTGCACATACTAATTCACTATATCTCTATGTGAATTGAAATACATGAAAGTTCATTAAGTATAATGATAATTAACTTAATTCTGCATGAATCATGATAGTATATCTCTATCTAGCATGTAATTCATTGTGTTCATTACATAATCAAACCACATAAATCACTTCTCAGATCAATATAGTTCACAAATAATTCAAATATTGGCCAAATATTCAAAAGCATTAAGCACAATAATGAACACTCAATATAAACAATAAATCATGAACAACACAAATTCTGGAAATTGATGTTCTTAGCTAGGTTACATCTTTGCCCTAGTTAAAAGAAATTAGTTCATAATAAAATTACAACACACCATAATGAAATTGAGAATCATAATGAAAATTTCAAAAAGAGAAAATTAAAGAGTTGAGGAAGAAAAACTCTATGTAGATCAATGACTTCCGATTCCAGCAAGCTTTACTTCCTCTTCCCCTCTTTCTTCAAGCTTCTAAAATCTTCAAAATGGTAAAAGAAAACCTTCCTTTTTCGTTCTCTCTCTCTTCTGGTCGTTTTCCTCTTTCAATTGCCCATTTAGTCTTCAAAAACGCTCCAAATTCAATCCCCCTTGTTAAGGAAAAGCTGTCTCCCACTTGTCTCCATTCAAACCGAAATTTAGGCCACTAAACTTGACTTTTTGCTTCCTTCCATGACAGGTGGGCTTGTTAATCATTATGTCTAGTTTTCAAATTATTTTGAATTAGTCAAATACGATTCTTGAGTATAAAGATACACTCAAAAATACGGACTATGTTCAGTACAAATGGGCCTTATTGTTTTCTTTCCATTTCTTGGGATTTTTGGGCTTTTCTCCTACAAAAATAAAGAACTAAACTCAAAGTAATAACATAAATAAATTAAATAAGAAAACACAAATAATTAAGTAAAATAAATATGAATTAGCATGAAATTAAGAGTGAAAGTATGACAAATTTTGTATAAAAATTAAGCACATCAGCGGTAAACATTTTTGTAATCGTCAATTCGAAGCTTTATTGGGAAAATATGGTGTCACTCATCGGATAGCGACAGCTTATCATCCTCAAACGAGTGGTCAAGTGGAGATATCAAATAGAGAATTAAAGAGGATACTTGAAAAAAACGGTTAGCAATTCAAGAAAAGATTGGTCGAAAAGGTTAGATGATGCATTGTGGGCTTATCGTACAGCTTTCAAAACTCCAATTGGAATGTCTCCGTACAAGCTAGTGTTTGGAAAAGCATGTCATCTTCCGGTTGAACTTGAGCACAAAGCGTATTGGGCAGTGAAAAGATTGAATTTTGATATGAAAGCTGTAGGAGAAAAACGGTTGCTTTAATTGAATGAGATGGAAGAGTTTCGTAATCATGCCTATGAGAATGCACGAATTTATAAGGAGCGTATGAAGAAGTGGCATGACAAGCATATTTTGAGGCGAGATTTTCTGGTTGGTCAAAAAGTTCTCCTTTATAATTCTCGTCTTCGACTCTTTCCGGGAAAATTACGCTCACGCTGGTCTGGTCCTTTCACCATTGTTCGCGTATTTCCTTATGGTGCAATTGAAGTCCATCATGATACAAAAGGAACATTTAAAGTTAATGGACAAAGGTTGAAGCATTATGTGGAGGGTGATTTTGAGCAATGCAAGAGCACAATCACATTAGCTAGTGTTTGAGTGTTTTCTTTGCTGAAGAATATGATCCGGCTGAAGACATTAAACTTAGCGCTACTTGGGAGGCAACTCTAAGTGCACGGAAGGGAAATGAATTCTACATCAATTGAATTCGATTGCCAAATCAGGTGCCATCTTTTCCATTTTTGCTTTCCTTGTGTTTTAAGTATTTCCTTACATTTTCACCTTTATTTGATCTATTCATTGCATGATTTTTAATTGCAAACATTGAGGGGAATGTTAGATTTAAGTTTGGGGGTGAGATTTTATGTTTTGCTTTGATTATAGTTAATTTCTTTAGCTTTGCATTTGTTTAAAAAAAAAAACGAAAATTCGTTCCTATTTTCTGTTTTTGAGTTGTTTGAGTCGCTTCCTTATTCAGTTACAAGATTTAGAAATGATTTATGCATGGTCAATTCGAATTAATGGGATATTAATTTGATCATAATATTATCCTTGTATTAACTAGGTTTCATATTTGTTCTTACAATTCATAAGCACTTAATGTCATGATTGATCAGAATCTTAAATTGTTGAATTCACATAGTTAGAGAATATTATGTAAGAAAGTGTAGACTCATGTAACCTTAATTGTGAGCTTTTGAACCCCTTATCCTTCAATTCTGAGTGTTACGTGATTATTCTACATCTTTTCTTGTCATATTTTCGTTCTAATGATCTCGTTATAGTTTATTTTGGCCAATTGATTTGGTTATTCATGCTTTGAATGTAATTTTGGTTTTATGATGCACAAGAAGTGATTCTAGGCCTTGTTTGTATCGTTTGAGCCTTTCTAGCCAACCTTTCGCATGTTTCCTTAGTTAACCACTTTGAGCTTTAAAATAATCTCTATCTTTCTTAAAACCAGTAACAACCAATCTCAATAGCCAATTTTCCATTGTCTTTATCCTTATTCTTATCTTTTGAGTTACAAATGAATGATATTGACATATGCTTCATTATAAATTTGGAGGTTGTTACTTGTTGTATGGGTGGTTGATTTAACAATGCATTATCTATTTGATGCACGGCCATGAAAAAAAAAAAATGTGTTCATTTTTGTAACCATGCTTTTACTAAGTAACCGGGACTCGTGCCTAAGTAAGCATTGAGTTTTTGCGTCAAAAGGTGGAGTAAGGTTAAAAAAAAAAATTATTATTAAGGCCGAATGTGAAAGGAAAAAGAGAAAAGAGAAAAAGAAAAGAGGATAATGTGCTTTGAAAAGAAGAAGCAAAGAATATGAAGTGGTGGTGGTGAAATGTGTTTGCAAGAAAATATGAGAATTTGATAATAGATGCATATGTTATCGAGCTCTTATAACTTTGTTGTACCCGTTATCTATTCTTTTTTAATAATATCCTGCTTGTTGGCTTCATTACAACCTTGAAAGAAAGTCCTACGTTGATCTTGTGTGTTATATGATTAGATTGCATTCATTGTTATGATAGTCAAGTTATTGGCATTCCTTTTATGAGATCACCATCATCACATCGAAAAATAGCGTGTTCTTTCTATTATATGTGAGCTTTGTTTTCTATTAAAAATCTAAGCATAATGCTTGTCTCACATACTTTTGAGTTTTAACCCAAATTTCGAGTGTTTTTCTTTAATAGTGATCATCTTTGTGAGATTTGGAGTTTAAACTTCTACGCATGCTATACTCTAATTTTGTGAAGATGACATGAGAGATGATGATTGATTAATGGCTATCACACACTACACATGAGCATAACATATGAAGTATTGTTAATACTTGGATGATGATTGATTAATGGCTATCACACACTACACATGAGCATAACATATGAAGTATTGTTAATACTTGGATGATTGATTGATTAATTTTGTATCTTGTTGTATTCTTGTTGACCATGAAAAATGAAGTAAGGAAGCTAGTTTTTGTTGGTGAGTCTTCTATTTCTTTTGTTTGCTCGAGGACTAGCAATTATTAAGTTTGAGGGTATTTGATGTGCTTAAAATTTATATAAAATTTGTCATACTTTCACTCTTAATTTCATGTTAATTCATATTTATTTTACTTAATTATTTGTGTTTTCTTATTTAATTTGTTTATGTTATTACTTTGAGTTTGGTTCTTTATTTTTGTAGGAGAAAAGTCCAAAAAGCCTAAGAAATGGAAAGAAAACAATAAGGCCCGTTTGTACTGAACATAGTCCGTATTTTTTAATGTATCTCTATACTCAAGAGTCGTATTTGACTAATTCAAAATAATTTAAAAACTAGACATAATGATTAACAAGCTCACATGTCATGGAAGGAAGCAAAAAGTCAAGTTTAGTGGCCTAAATTTCGGTTTGAATGGAGACAAGTGGGAGACAGCTTTTCCTTAACAAGGGGGAGTGAATTTGGAGCGTTTTTTAAGATTAAATGGACAATTGAAAGGGGTGAACGACCAGAAGGGAGAGAGAACGAAAGTTAAGGTTTTCTTTTACCATTTTGAAGATTTTAGAAGCTTGAAGAAAGAGGGGAAGGAAGAGGAAGTAAAGCTTGCTGGAATCAGAAGTCATTGATCTACATAGAGTTTTTCTTCCTCAACTCTTTAATTTTCTCTTTTTTGAAATTTTCATTATGATTCTCAATTTGATTATGGTGTGTTGTAATTTTATTATGAACTAATTTCTTTTAACTAGGGCAAAGATGTAACCTAGCTAAGAACATCAATTTCCAGAATTTGTGTTGTTCATGATTTATTGTTTATATTGAGTGTTCATTATTGTACTTAATGCTTTTGAATATTTGGCCAATATTTGAATGATTTGTTAACTATATTGATCTGAGAAGTGATTTATGTGTTTTGATTATGTAATGAATACAATGAATTACATGCTAGATAGAGATATACTATCATGATTCATGCAGAATTAAGTTAATTATCATTATACTTAATGAACTTTCATGTATTTCAATTCACATAGAGATATAGTGAATTAGTATGTGCAAGTATTTTGATATATCTTGAGAAAGAATATCAAATAAATTAGGATAATTTTCTGTCAATATTGGAAACAATTTGAAACAACACAATTAAAGAAATTGAGTTCAATTAGCTATGGTGAAGTCTACTGCCCTAGCGTTTTAATCAATTGAAATTCACAATTTCATTTATTTAGTTTAATTTAAATTTCCGCAATTTCTTGTTAATCAAAATTTATTAATCAAATTCTTCAATTAAATTTAGGATTACTTATTTTCGGTAATTAACAAATTAACCAATCCTCGTGGGAACGATACTTGACTTATCATTTTATTACTTGTTAACGATAACGTGTACTTGCGTTATTAATATTACACAACAGCATGATCGCTTGCATCGCACATAAGTTCAAATGGCAAATCCCAATCCGGAGCCACAATAATAGGTGCGGAAATAAGCCTCTTCTTCAAAGTGTTAAATGCCTGCAAACAATCATTACAAAAATCAAAAGGCATGTCTTTAATCAACAAATTGCAAAGAGGTTTAGAAATTTTAGAGAAATCCTTTATGAAGCGTTGATAAAATCCGGCGTGTTCCAAAAAACTTCGAACAGCCTTTACAGAAGTAGGCGGTGCTATCTTCTCAATGACTTCAATTTTTGCTCGATCAATTTCAATTCCTTTTACTGAAATGCGATGATCCAAAACGATGCCTTCTTGAACCATAAAATGACATTTTTCCCAATTCAACACTAAGTTGGTTTGCTCACATCGCTGCAAAACTAAAGCCAAGTTATTCAAACAATTATCAAAAGATGAACCAAAAACTGAAAAGTCATCCATGAACACTTCAATGAATCTCTCCACCATGTCAAAGAAAATAGCTGTCATGCAACGTTGGAAAGTTGCAGGAGCGTTACATAAATCGAATGGCATTCTTCGAAATGCAAAAGTACCATACGGGCAAGTGAATGTCGTCTTCTCTTGATCTTCCGGAGCAATAGGAACCTGGTTGTACCCGGAATAGCCATCTAGAAAGCAATAATGCGAATGACCAGCAAGTCTCTCTAGCATTTGATCAATAAAAGGCAATGAAAAATGATCCTTGCGAGTAGCATCATTTAACTTCCGATAATCGACACATACTCGCCATCCCGTGACTGTTCTTGTCGGAATAAGTTCGTTGTTGTCATTCTTGACAACGGTCATTCCCCCTTTCTTTGGAACCACTTGCACCGGACTCACCCATGGACTGTCGGAAATTGGGTAAATCATCCCAGCATCTAACAATTTCAGAACTTCAACCCTTACCACCTCTTTCATGTTAGGATTCAAGCGGCGTTGATACTCAACTACTGGTCTAAAAGTTTCTTCCATTAAGATTTTTGCATGCAAATTGAAGGGCTTATACATTTAATATCGGAAATGGACCATCCCAATGCAGCCTTATGATCTCTTAAAACTCGAAGTAGTTTTTCCTCTTCCAATTCACTCAAAGAAGCTGAAATTATGACTGGAAACGTTGAGTTTTCACCTAAGTATGCATATCGAAGGTGAGATGGCAGTGGCTTGAGCTTGAGATTAGGAGTGGATGACAACGGTTGGGAATGATTTCTATCAAGTTCTTCAAAATTCTACCTTCGAAGAGAATACGGTGGGGCAGCTCCCAAATAATGTGCATATTCTACGATTTCTGCATTTTCAGCTTTGGTAGATTCGGCATGCACAATACAAGCTTCAAGCGGTTCATTTGGATGCCCATGTTTGAATGTCTCAGCCACCATCTTGTCTAGAGCGTCAATTTGAAAGCAACAATCAGTTTCGGATGGATACTTAATTGCTTTGAACACATTGAAGACAACTTGCTCATCTTGAACTCGTAAGATTAATTTCTCTTGTTTTACATCAATCAAAGTTCTCCTCGTAGCTAAAAATGGCCGTCCCAAGATAAGTGGGATTTCTCGATCAGCTTCCATATCCAAGACAATAAAATCGGGTGGAAAAATAAATTTATCCACCTTGACTAATACATCTTCAATTACACTCCTTAGATGCTTAATTGATCGATCCGCTAACTGTAAGGAGACGGTTGTCGCCTTTGCTTCGCCAAGTCCTAATTTTCTAAAGATAGAAAAAGGCATTAAATTAATACTTGCACCTAAATCACATAAAACTTTTTTAAAATAACATTCTCCAATTGTGCAAGGTATTGTAAAACCCCCTGGATCTTTTAACTTTGGTGGCAATTTATTTTGCAAGATAGCGCTGCACTTTTCCGTTAACATCACTGTTTCATTTTCCTCCAATTTTCTCTTGTTGGATAAAATCTCCTTCATAAATTTGGCATAGCTTGGCATTTGCTCCAATGCATCTGCAAAAGGAATGTTAATATGCAATTTCTTAAATACATCAATGAATTTAGAAAATTGCTTATCCAATTTATTTTTTCGCAGACGTTGAGGGAATGGAATCGGTGGCACATAATTCTTGTTAAGACTTGCTCTTTGAGCTTGCGGAATCGAAGAACTTGCTCCCGTGGATGTTTTGTTGGCATTTTCAGAGACCTTGTCGTTGTCCTTGTCAATTGTGGATGTTACATTTGATGGACAAAATTCCACTTGTTCTTCCGTTGCTTCTTCTAACTTGTTTTTCAGCTCACCGAGTTGTTTTCCACTGCGAAGTGTAATTGCTTTCACTTGCTCCTTTGGATTCGTCTCCGTATTGCTTGCTAAGGTACCTTGCTGCCTTTCCGCTAATAAATTTGCCATTTGACCCATTCGTATTTCAAGATTTTGTATGGATGCAGCCTGATTTTGCAATGTTGTCTCAGTCTTGGTCATGAATTTAGAGGTGTTCATGGTGAGCTGGGTAAGTGCATCTTCTAAATTCACTTTCTCCTCTTGCAGCTGAAATCCGAGAGGTGTTTTCATCACATTCTGATTGTTGCTCCATGAAAAGTTCGGATGATGTTTCCAAGCTGGATTGTAAGTGTTCGAATAAGGATTATGTTGCTGCCTTTGGAAATTCGATACAAAGTTCGCTTGCTCGGAGGATGAAGAAGCGAATGGACTGCCAACTTGACAATCAATGCTTGCATGATTTCCTCCACATAATTCGCACACCTGATGATGTGAAAAAAAAAACACAAAACCAATGTTTGCTGTGATTTTTGTAGAATTCTGAATTGATTAAGGTATGCTACGAATTTGATCTCAACAAGTGAAGTGTAGAAGGCTAGCAATTACTTATTTGATAAAAAGATATCGCCACAAATAAGTAAAAGCTAGGTTGATTCGCCACATTCAGATAGAAGAAGGTGAGTGATAAGAATCTATTTAATTAAAATGAAATTGCGTTCTGCAATTCTTTCCGAAATTAATCGCCCCCTCCAACATATTGTTCTAACCTTTAAATAGCAATCTAAAAACATACGGCTGCCAAAATAATAAATTCTAACCTAGAAAATATTACAATGGGCTGGGCTGTGCACTCTTATTAAATAAAAATCCAAACATAACTTAACCTAGTAAATAAATGACATGAGCTGGGCTAATTAAGAACATAACAATAATAGAAGATTAAAAAAAAACGAAATTAAATACGAATGCCTAATCTTCCAAGCAAGTGAGCAAGGTTAACACTTTGGGCTTTAATGCGTTGGCCTCCAGATTTTTCGAATGGGCTGTGTTCACTCTAAGAAGTAATTCAAGTGTCGTCCGAAGTTTCTTAGCTATGGAACGAGTGATTGGCCCAACACTAGGAACCATACATCCTTGGGCAGCCACTCGTACAGTCCATGTTTTGTTTTGAATGCAGTCTTCCACTCGTCTCCCTCTTTCATTCGAATTTGATGGTATCCACTCTTTAAATCCACTTTTGAAAACACCTTAGAACCATGCAACTCATCAAGCATATCATCCAACCTAGGAATAGGATAGCGATACTTCACTGTTATTTTATTTATTGCTCGACTATCCACACACATTCTCATAGTCCCATCCTTCTTCGGCACTAACAAGGCTGGCACTGAACAAGGGCTCATCGACTCCCTCACATAACCCCTCTCTAACAACTCGGATACCTGCCGCTGCAACTCCTTGGCCTCTTCTGGATTACTCCTGTAAGCTTGTCTATTTGGTAAGGCAGCTCCCGGTATGAGATCAATTTGATGCTCGATCCCTCTAATTGGTGGTAGCCCCTTTGGTAGCTCTTCTGGAAACACATCAACAAATTCTTCCAAAAGCTTCTCAATTTGCGGTGGTAAGGAAGTACTCTCACTAGTTGACAACTCTTTCACGATTAGCATTAGAATCGGTCCATGCATGGACAAGGCTTGCTTAACCTCCCCTTTGCTCACAAACAAACTATCCTTCTTTTCCTTCTCACCCAACAATTGGTCTCTCTGCACTTGTTGCGGACTAAGAGGAGCTAAGACTATCTTTTTCTCATCCTTAGTAAAAGAATAGGTATTTTTGAAGCCATCATGTACAGCTCTCCTATCATATTGCCATGGTCTTCCTAAAAGCAAATGACTTGCACTCATGGGAACCACATCACACAACACTTCATCTTTGTATGATTTCCCAATCGTAAATGGCACCAAAACCTGGCGCGTAACTCTCACTTCTCCATCGTTATTCAACCATTGCAGTTATATGGGTGTGGGTGCTTTATTGCTGCTAAGTTTAAATTTTTCACCAAGGTGGTGGAAACAACATTGGTGCAGCTCCCGCCATCTATAATAACTCCACATACCTTCTGGTTGATTGTGCACCTTGTATGAAAGATGTTCTCTCGCTGCTCAATATTCACCTTTGCTTGTAAATTCAAGGCACGTCGAATTACAAGCAATTCCCCTTCATCGGCATACTCTATAATGTCTTCTTCCAAACGCTCATGCTCTTCTTCCTCCATCGCTGCTTCATCTTCACTCTCTATCTCGCCTTGCGACTCTCGAATAGTCATGACTCTCTTGTTTGGGCATTCAGAAGCAATGTGCCCATGGCCAAGACATTTAAAGCATTTGATATCTCGAGACCTTCTTAAAGGTTTTGGATCACCTACTTTGTCCTTTCCCTTATCCAAGTCTGCTGGTTGTCTGCTAAAATCACCTTTCTCCATCCGCTTGGTACTCCAATTTAAAGTTGCATATGGGGGCTTTGAGTGGGTTGACTTATTTTCGATTTGCCGTGATATACTTCTAATATTCGTACCTCGCTTAAACTGTCTCTCCACCTTAACAGCTAACTTGATCACATCCTCCAAAAATACGAAAGGCAATAACTCTACCTTATCTGCAATATCTTTGTTCAGCCCCCCTAAGAACCTTGCAATGGTCTGCTCTTGAGGTTCTTGTAAGTCACACCTCATCATCAACATTTCAAATTCTTTAACATAGTCTTCAACGCACATCCCTCCTTGCCTAAGACTTTGCAATATGATATATATAGTTCTTGTCTATAGTATTCAGGAACAAAGCATTTTTGCATTATTCTTTTCATGACTCTCCAACTCCTAATCTCCTCTTCTTCGTCTCTCCTACGCTGTGCCTTTAAGTTTTCCCACCATAAATTAGCATAATCTGTAAATTCCAGAGCGGCTAATTTACATTTGTTAACGTCAGAATATTCTTGGCACTCGAACACTTTTTCCGCTCGCTGCACCCATTCCAAATACTCCTTGGGTGAACTGGTCCCTTTAAATGGCAGAATCTTCATTTTTATATTGTTTCCCAAATTCCATTGCTGCCTCCTTTGCCAAGGTTGTGCTATCGTTTCCTCATCATCTCTGGGTTTGATAAGTGCGTAAAACACGCACTAAATCATTTACTTTTAAACTTCAATTGTTTGTTTAATCCTCAAGTTTCTTTTGGATTTGATGTATTTTGGTTGTTTTGTACAGAAAATGATAAATTTAACTTTTGGAAGTTAATTGGGTTCGAAAATGATTAATTCGGTTCGAAAAGGAAGAAACCGGAGCATAAGAACAGAGTGGACCAAAATACAACATAATCAGGACTAAACTGAAGAACTATCACAGAAAAGGGATAAATCGCAAATACAAAAGAAAAAGGGGATCCAATTGAAATTAGCTAGATTTTATAGCTTCATTGGCAGAAGCTGGTGCGCGATCGCGCGCCTTTTCGTGCGACCGCGCACTGCATTCTGCCCAGGTGGACTAAAGTGCAACAATATTAGGACTAAATTGCAACAAATTTAAAAACTGTAGCTTAATGTCTGATTAATCACGAGTACAGGGATTTAATTGATATTTACCATTTAAATTGCATTCCTGGGCAGAATTGGGTGCGCGACCGCGCGGCACTTTGTCCCCCACAATTGAACGATTTTTGGGTTTAAATTGGAGGGAGAAGGAAAAGAAGGGAGGTTGGTCACTTTTTGGGAGAAATTAGAGAAGGAAAAGGGAGAGAAAGAAGAGGAGAAGAGGAAGAAATTGGAAGAAGAATTTGGGGGAATCATCAAGTTCGATTTTGAAAGACAAGCTCTCCATTCTAGTTTATCTCTTTCCCTTTATTTCAATTTTATTGTTGTGAATTGAATAAATTTGTGAAATTCGAATTCATGTTATTAATTGTTGAATTATTAAGTTGTGAATTTAGATTATACCCAATGAGTGGCTAAACCCAATTTTCTAGGGCAATGATTTAATCTATTTAAAGCATCCATTTCTAATATTGTGTTGTTTAATTGATTTGAGATTGGGTGTTGAGTATTTATCATGGTAATTAATGCTTTTGAATATTTGGCCAATATTTGAATGAATTGTGGATTGATAGGAATTGAGAAATGAATATCATATCTAGACCGTGTGGTAAATACCGTAAATTGCATATTAGATAGAGATATACTAATATGATTTGCGTAGTTTAATTAGAAATTATCACCAATTGTAATGCACTTCCGCTTAATTAATTTCACATTGAGATATAGTGAAATTTTAGGTGCGAAGTAGACTTGATTGATCTCGAGAGAGACAATCGAATAAATTAAGATAATTAACTAGCAACACGCGTTTTAAATTAGAACAACGTCAATTGAAGAAGTGGATGCGACCAAATACGATAAATCATTAGCCCTAGACATTTCCATTGATTGAATTTTTAAGTGTTTTGCTTTATTCTTAATTTTAATCTTATCAACAAAATTATTCGATTTCTTTAGATAAATTCATAGATTAATCACCTTCGGTAGTTATAGGATTACATTTCTCGTGGGATCGACATCCACTCATCACTTTATTACTTGATTGCGACACGTGCACTTGCGTTCGTTAAATTTACACGCAACAAGTTTTTGGCGCCGTTGCCGGGGAATGTTAAGTTCTTGTAATATCGATTTGGATTGATATTGAGTTTAATCTAAAGTTTATTTTTGTTTGTTTGTTTTTATAGGTTTGTCTTTTAAGTGCATGAGGAAAGCCGAAAATATTGGTCTATTACCTTTCAATACCGAAATGGCTGCAAATGCTTTTCAACGGCCCTCAAAATGTTTAACACCTAGGAGAACCTTGGGAGTTCATAAAGTAGATAGTATTTCTGCACTTAATGTTCAGCTTGATATCTTAACCAGGCAACTTGGGGCCATGACAACAAATTTTATTCATATTCCGCAGATGGTTTGTGAGCTATGCAGTGGCAATCATTCTATCATGGACTGTCAAGTTGGTAATTTATTTGCTACGTCATCCTTCGAGCAAGTTTTAGATGTTGGGAACTATAATCATCAAAACGATCTTTATTCCGACACCTACAATCAAGGATATCATCCCAATTTTTCTTGGAGAGGAAATCAAACTGTTGTAGAACCACCACCCAACTTCCAACCTCAAAAGAAAAATGTTAGCCTAGAAGAGGCCCTTGCTCAATTGACCATGAACACTTCCAACTTCATGACAAAAACTGAAACAATCTTGGAAAACCAAGCGACTTCCATTCAAAATCTAGAGGTACAAGTGGGTCATATGGTAAAGGTGTTAACGGAGGAACAACAATGTTCATTGCCAAGAAGTACGAAGACAAATCCAAAGGAACAAGTGATGGCAATTACACTTCAAAGTAAAGAAAAATTGATGGAGCCAAACAACAACATGGAAGAGGCACTACAAATGGAAGCAAATTTTTCAAAATCACAATCGGAAGCATTATGCTCTCCTAAGAAATATGTGTCACCTCCACTGTATGTGCCACCAATACCGTTTCCTCAAAGGTTAGTAAAGTCAAGTAAAGGTCTTCAAACTGAGGGAACCGTTGGAGAAAAGTTTGATGCTAAAGAAGGCACACTCACACTTGATGTTGTGGGTAAAACTGAAGAATTCAAAGTTTCTGATGCATTAAAGTTATCATGTGATGAGGAATGCTACATTTTTTGTACTAATGAGGATGTAGTGCAAGATTTGGTAGATCAAAGTAACATGAAAAATTCTTTAGAGATCATTCACAACCAACACGAGAAAATGAGTTCAAACCAGTCAATAAGTGAGAATAAGCAATTGGTTGTGGTTGTGCATCCATCAGATAATTTTTCAAGCTTTCCATACTCATATGATATATTGAGCAAAAATCACCCTTTTGATCCGGGAAAATGTCTCAACATATACTGTGATCATTTGAAGCCACACTTAGATAAGTTTGGAAGAAGTGTAATGGCTGAGTTTTACTCTAGAGGAGTCACTTGACACTTAGAGAAGGAACTTGGTCCAGCTAAAGACATTAAACGTAGCGCTTATTGGGAGGCAACCCAAGTTTCATTGTGTTTTGTGTGAATTTTTTTTTTTAGTGAGTTTTATTTTATTTGTTAACATTAATGAAATTATTTTTGTGTGTATTTTTGTAGGTGGATAACTTTAGGAAGCTCATAATCAACATTGAGAGATGGAGGAGACGTTTTGGAGCACAAGTGCAAGTCTAGGAGCTTTGCATTGATTTTGAGTGAAAACTGCAGAATTTGACATTCTGCATATAGTGTACTAAACCTGTCATAACTTTTTGTATAAAACTCAAAATTGCATTCCGTTTGTGTTGTCAGAAACTAGACATCCGTAGCTTCAATTTGATATATCATAAGCCAGTATTTGGTACGCTATTGCACAATCTGGGCGCGCAACAGCGCCATACTCGCACAAGTCTGCACCTAAGGCAGAAGCTGGTGCGCGACCGCGCCAACTGGGAGCGCGACTGCGCCCTCCATTCTGCCTATAGCGTGCCTGCACAGCCCCCCTCCTTTATTTCTTTGCCTTTAGTGTTTTCCCCCTCTTCAACACTCTCAAAACACAAACCAAAACCCTCTAGACTACTTATCCATTCAATTGCATCCAATTTCTTCACAAACCACAAAAGTGAAACTTTCATCTTGACATCAATCAACCAAATTCAAGTAGTTAAATTATGCAACTTAACATTTTGTTTTACATTTATATTTGCAAATTAGAAAAATGCTAAGTTGGTGGACGAATTTGGGTTTGTGGATTGAATTTATTGTAGAAGTTGTTGGGTATGTGATATCTTAGAAGTGTTTGTGACTGTTTTATGACAAATATTTTGGTAAAAATAAAGGGTTTTGTTGTTTGGTTTGATAGTTTTTAAAATTGCACACGAAGTGTTCGACAATTTGATTGAGTGAGGTTTAATGTCGAATTCTTAAGTTTGATCATTTAGGATCATTGAAAGAGTGTTTTAAGAGTGAATGGAAATTAATGCAATGGTTGAAGTGCAATAAAACATGATAATACAAATTGACATTCTAAGTGTTTGATGAATTGCCCAAAAGAGATTTTCAAGTGAAAATGACATCAACAAAGGGCATTACTTTTCCAAACTTCCTTCATTTCCACAATTTTTGCCTCCACAAAACAATGAGAGTGATAATGCACAACGAGAGGCAAGATTTTCACATTTTGCCTCCTAGGTATGATCTCTTTGCTTTACCCTTTGATAATTTTATGCTTAAACATTGGGGGCAATGTTTAGATTAAATGTGGGGGAGGGAATGTTATTGTGGAAATGTTTTGTATGATGTATTGATAATGAATTGATCATGCCACCAATTGCACACATTTTTTTTTCTTTCTTTTCGATTTAAGTTTTAATTGTTATATTTTAGGAGTGTTTATGACATGTTTGTTTGTTTTCTTTCAAGTATTTTCTTTTCATGGCTTTTATTAGTGTTCTTTTCTCTGCTTTTTGAGATTGGGCTTATATTTGTTGAACATGCTTTTGAGCTACATAGAAAGCCAATGATATAATTGTCATGGTAAGTGCTTAAATTGTGGAAAATAATGAATGTTGTTATAACTCTTGGGTTTGATTTGTTGACAAATTTATTGTACTTGATAGTTCCTCAAGAATTTTAAGCACTTAGTTGCAAATGCTTGGGTGTGTGAAAATTTAGAGAAGGTTTGTGTGAGCTTTGTAAGGATTAAGTTCTATTGAACTCTAGAACTTGATTGATTGTCACTTGAGGCAAAATTCTAGAGGATACTCCATTAAGGAAATGAATTAGGCATTCTTTACTACGTTTGAGCCTTTCAAGCCAACCTAGAATTAATCAATCCTTAGTTTACCCCCTTTGAGCCAAAAATTTCTTTTATTGTTTTATCACTTACATAATAGCTAGCATGAAATAAAAATACATTCTTTTTGAGCAGCACCCTAAATTTCCAACCATGTTAGAGCTTTGAAAATAAGGGAGGTTGAAGGAGTGTAGAAAAAAAAAAAAAAAAGCCGAATTCTTATTGAGTAACCGGATCTCATGCTTAGGCAAGCATAGAGAACTCGCGTCAAAAGATAATAGTAAGGCCAATTATGAGAGAAATATAAAAAATAAGCTAAACTCTTACCAAGTAACCGGGTCTCATGCCTAGGTAAGCATAGAGAACTCGGGTCAAAAGGTAGAGCGAGGTTTAAAAAAAAAAGAGAAAAGAAAAAGAAAAAAAAAGAAAAAAAAAGAAAAAAAATGATGAAAAAAAAAAACAAAAGATCAATTGTTGCAAATAAATAAGCTTGGGGGTATCCATCTCTTCTTTGTATTTAAATCATCATTTGAGGGGTGAATGAAGAAGAAAGTGTTGAAATTTGGTGATGATCAAAGGATTGAAGAAAGAGCTCCATGATGGTTGAGATAGTTAGGGTGCTTGAACCTTACTTAAATATCCATTTTCCCCACCTTAACTTTATTCTATCATTACAAGTTTAATGAAGTCCTAAGAATCCTTGATGAACTTTTCTTCTACATTAGTGAAGAGTGACATGACAATTAAGCTTATAGAGTTCCTAAAATTCAAAATGAGTTTAAATTGTGCACAAACTTATCCGAATTGAATCAAAACCCATTATTTGTTGCATTTCACACACGCACGAATGAGGAACTTTTGAGTAAAATGATATTTGTTTTTCAAGTCAAATTTGGAGACAAATTGAAAGCATTGTTTTCTTCAAGTTAAGTAGGTAACTTAATCTTTAAGGCTTTAGTTTGTTTTAGCTTAAAGTATGTTAAAATGTTTTATTTAATCTCGAGTGTGCATAATTTTGTTAAATCTTTTACTTTCCTTCTCTTTGATTTGATTTGATTTACTTGAGGACAAGCAAACATTCAAGTTTGGGGGTATTTGATAAGTGCGTAAAACACGCACTAAATCATTTACTTTTAAACTTCAATTGTTTGTTTAATCCTCAAGTTTCTTTTGGATTTGATGTATTTTGGTTGTTTTGTACAGAAAATGATAAATTTAACTTTTGAAAGTTAATTGGGCTCGAAAATGATTAATTCGGTTCGAAAAGGAAGAAACCGGAGTATAAGAACAGAGTGGACCAAAATGCAACATAATCAGGACTAAACTGAAGAACTATCACAGAAAAGGGATAAATCACAAATACAAAAGAAAAAGGGGATCCAATTGAAATTAGCTAGATTTTATAGCTTCATTGGCAGAAGCTGGTGCGCGATCGCGCGCCTTTTCGTGCGACCGCGCACTGCATTCTGCCCAGGTGGACTAAAGTGCAACAATATTAGGACTAAATTGCAACAAATTTAAAAACTGTAGCTTAATGTCTGATTAATCACGAGTGCAGGGATTGAATTGATATTTACCATTTAAATTGCATTCTTGGGCAGAATTGGGTGCGCGACCGCGCGGCACTTTGTCCCCCACAATTGAATGATTTTTGGGTTTAAATTGGAGGGAGAAGGAAAAGAAGGGAGGTTGGTCACTTTTTGGGAGAAATTAGAGAAGGAAAAGGGAGAGAAAGAAGAGGAGAAGAGGAAGAAATTGGAAGAAGAATTTGGGGGAATCATCAAGTTCGATTTTGAAAGACAAGCTCTCCATTCTAGTTTATCTCTTTCCCTTTATTTCAATTTTATTGTTGTGAATTGAATAAACTTGTGAAATTCGAATTCATGTTATTAATTGTTGAATTATTAAGTTGTGAATTTAGATTATACCCAATGAGTGGCTAAACCCAATTTTCTAGGGCAATGATTTAATCTATTTGAAGCATCCACTTCTAATATTGTGTTGTTTAATTGATTTGAGATTTGATGTTGAGTATTTATCATGGTAATTAATGCTTTTGAATATTTGGCCAATATTTGAATGAATTGTGGATTGATAGGAATTGAGAAATGAATATCATATCTAGACCGTGTGGTAAATACCGTAAATTGCATATTAGATAGAGATATACTAATATGATTTGCGTAGTTTAATTAGAAATTATCACCAATTGTAATGCACTTCCGCTTAATTAATTTCACATTGAGATATAGTGAAATTTTAGGTGCGAAGTAGACTCGATTGATCTCGAGAGAGACAATCGAATAAATTAGGATAATTAACTAGTAACACGCGTTTTAAATTAGAACAACGTCAATTGAAGAAGTGGATGCGACCAAATACGATAAATCATTAGCCCTAGACATTTCCATTGATTGAATTTTTAAGTGTTTTGCTTTATTCTTAATTTTAATCTTATCAACAAAATTATTTCGATTTCTTTAGATAAATTCATAGATTAATCACCTTCGGTAGTTATAGGATTACATTTCTCGTGGGATCGACATCCACTCATCACTTTATTACTTGATTGCGACACGTGCACTTGCGTTCGTTAAATTTACACGCAACAGGGTTCATCACCCAATTCAACACGATCAGCCTCTCTTGATGCCTGAGGTTCATGTTGTTGTGGTGGTTGTTGCTCCACTAATCTTTCAAATGCTTGAGTCAAACGAGTAAGTTGCTCCATCATCTCTTCTTGTTTGCGTTGAAGTCCCATGATTTGCGCTTGCTGCAAAGAAAGAACTCTTGGAACTGTCAGGTCTTCTTCTACCATGATTTAGATCGGATCGTTTGAAGGAATAGAAATCACTCAAATCATGTGTTTCTCCACAACACTCACATTCTACACCTAGAAACCTTGCTCTGATACCAATATGATGTGCCAAAAAAACACAAAACCAATGTTTGCTATGATTTTTGTAGAATTCTGAATTGATTAAGGTATGCTACGAATTTGATCTCAACAAGTGAAGTGTAGAATGCTAGCAATTACTTATTTGATAAGAAGATATCGCCACAAATAAGTAAAAGCTAGGTTGATTCGCCACACTCAGATAGAAGAAGGTAAGTGATAAGAATCTATTTAATTAAAATGAAATTGCGTTCTGCAATTCTTTCCGAAATTAATCGCGCCCTCCAACATATTGTTCTAACCTTTAAATAGCAATCTAAAAACATACGGCTGCCAAAATAATAAATTCTAACCTAGAAAATATTACAATGGGCTGGGCTGTGCACTCTTATTAAATAAAAATCCAAACATAACTTAACCTAGTAAATAAATGACATGGGCTGGGCTAATTAAGAACATAACAATAATAGAAGATTAAAAAAAAACGAAATTAAATAAGAATGCCTAATCTTCCAAGCAAGTGAGCACGGTTAACACTTTGGGCTTTAATGCGTTGACCTCCAGATTTTCCGAATGGGCTGTGTTCACTCTAAGAAGTAATTCAAGTGTCGTCCGAAGTTTCTTAGCCATGGAATGAGTGATTGGCCCAACACTAGGAACCACACATCCTTAGGCAGCCTCTACATCTCCACAGATCACATCACCTGAACATGAGATTGGATAGCATTAACATTCAAAGTACCAAGCTGTCTTGACAAAGTAGCAACTTGGCCTGTCAAGGCGGTGATGGCATCAATTTCGTGCACTCCGGCAACTCTTCTTTGTGTTGAACAATCTGAGGGCCATTGATAATTATTAGAAGCCATTTCTTCCAGTAATGCGTATGCTTCGTCATGTGTTTTGCTCATCAATGCACCACCTGCTGCAGCATCAATCATTGTTCTAGTTGTGCAATTTAATCCATTGTAAAATGTTTGAACTTGCAACCATGTTGGCAACCCATGATGTGGACACCTGCTTAGCATATCCTTATACCTTTCCCATGCTTCATATAGAGATTCCATGTCAATTTGAGAAAAAAATGTGATATCATTCTGCATCTTCGCCGTCTTCGCAGGAGGGAAAAATTTTGCTAAGAATTTCTGAGCCAATTCATTCCAAGTTGTAATGGTTTCGGGAGGAAGTGAATTTAGCCATCCTTTCGCTTTATCCCTAAGGGAGAACGGAAAGAGTCTCAGCCTTATAGCATCATCCGAAACACCATTATGCTTGAAAGTGTCACAAATTTCCAAAAAATTTGCGATATGTGCATTCGGATCATCATTTGGCAAACCGCTGAATTGAACGGAGGATTGAATCATTTGAATAATTGCAGGCTTAATCTCGAAGTTGTTAGCTTGTATTGTAGGCCGCCTAATGCTGGATGAAGTGCCATTAATGGTCGGAATAGCATAATCCCTTAATGCTCTATTATTTTCAACCCCAACCATATCAGCCACGTTTTCTGCCATGATGTCAATTTGCTGCGTTATTGATGCTTGTTTTCGCTCTTTATTTTGCTTGCGAAATGTCCGTTCTATCTCTCTATCCAAAGGAGCAAGATTAGAACTTTCGGAACGTCTCATGCACTAAATGAAGCATCTGAATTTACAATAAAAACAAACTTCAAATTAAAATCAGAATGAATCCAAATCAATATTAACAAAAATTAAAACAATCCCCGGCAACGGCCCAAAAACTTGTTCTGTAATTTTAATAACGCAAGTGCACGTTATCGTTAATAAGTAATAAAATGATAAGTCAAGTATTGTTCCCACGAGGATTGGTTAATTTATTAATTACCGAAGATAAGTAATCCTAAATTTAATTGAAGAATTCGATTAATAAATTTTAATTAACAAAAAATTGCGGAAATTTAATTTAAACTAACTAAACAAAATTGTGAATTTTAGTTGACTAAAACACTAGGGCAGTAGACTTCACCATAGCTAATTGAACTCAATTTCTTTAATTGTGTTATTTCAATTTGTTACCAATATTGACAGAAAATTATCCTAATTTATTTGATATTCTTTCTCAAGATATACCAAAAATACTTGCACATACTAATTCACTATATCTCTATGTGAATTGAAATACATGAAAGTTCATTAAGTATAATGATAATTAACTTAATTCTGCATGAATCATGATAGTATATCTCTATCTAGCATGTAATTCATTGTATTCATTACATAATCAAAACACATAAATCACTTCTCAGATCAATATAGTTCACAAATCATTCAAATATTGGCCAAATATTCAAAAGCATTAAGCACAATAATGAACACTCAATATAAACAATAAATCATGAACAACACAAATTCTGGAAATTGATGTTCTTAGCTAGGTTACATCTTTGCCCTAGTTAAGAGAAATTAGTTCATAATGAAATTACAACACACCATAATCAAATTGAGAATCATAATGAAAAATTCAGAAAGAAAAAAGTAAAGAGTTGAGGAAGAAAAACTCTATGTAGATCAATGACTTCCGATTCCAGCAAGCTTCACTTCCTCTTCCTTCCCCTCTTTCTTCAAGCTTCTAAAATCTCCAAAAAATGGTAAAAGAAAACCTTAACTTTCGTTTTCCCTCTCTTCTGGTCGTTTTTCCCTTTAAGCTGCCCATTTAGTCTTCAAAAACGCTCCAAATTCAATCCCCCTTGTTAAGGAAAAGTTGTCTCCCACTTGTCTCAATTCAAACCGAAATTTAAGCCACTAAACTTGACTTTTTGCTTCCTTCCATAACAGGTGGGCTTGTTAATCATTATGTCTAGTTTTCAAATTATTTTGAATTAGTCAAATACGATTCGTGAGTATAAAGATACACTCAAAAATACGGACTATGTTCAGTACAAATGGGCCTTGTTGTTTTCTTTCCATTTCTTGGGCTTTTTAGGCTTTTCTCCTACAAAAATAAAGAACCAAACTCAAAGTAATAACATAAACAAATTAAATAAGAAAACATAAATAATTAAGTAAAATAAATATGAATTAGCATGAAATTAAAAGTGAAAGTATGACAAATTTTGTATAAAAATTAAGCACATCAATGCCCCTTGGTTAACAACTCCTCAACTTGCCTTTGAAGCTCCTTTGTGTCCTAGGGATTACTCCTATAGGCTGGTCTGTTTGGAATTGAAGCTCCAGAAATGAAATCAATTTGATGCTCAATACCCCTAATGGGTGGCAACCCATTGGGTATCTCTTTAGGAAAAACATCTCTATAAGCCTGTAAAAAAGAAACAAAAACACTAGGCAAAGAAGCATTAAGGTCATTAGTGTTAAAATAAAGTTCCTTGTACATAAGTACAAGTATACATTTGTTTGAAAACCAAGCCTCCTTAATTTCACTCCTTTTTGCATAAAAGCTCACTTGTTTCTTTTTCCTCCACTCCTTTTCCCTTATTCGAACTCTGCCCCTCTTCATTCGAACTCACTTTCTTTTTTTTCTCATTGTTCTTGGCACTCTTTCCCTTTGAAAACTCATTCTCTTTTGTTTCATCTTCACTCACTATTTTTTGCTCACTCTTGTGTTCTCTCTCACTGTGCATTCTTCTAAGCTCACCCTCATAAACTTCTTTAGATGAAAGTGGTACAAGAGTAATTTTCTTCCCATCCTTCTCAAAAGTGTAGTGATTTGTGTAACCATTATGCAACACCTGATGTGATCTGTGGAGATGTAGAGGCTGCCCAAGGATGTGTGGTTCCTAGTGTTGGGCCGATCACTCATTCCATGGCTAAGAAACTTCGGACAGCACTTGAATTACTTCTCAGAGTGAACACAGCCCATTCGGAAAATCTGGAGGCCAAAGCATTAAAGCCCAAAGTGTTAACCTTGCTCACTTGCTTGGAAGATTAGGCATTCTTATTTAATTTCGTTTTTTTTATCTTCTATTATTGTTATGTTCTTAATTAGCCCAGTCTATGTCATTTATTTACTAGGTTAAGTTATTTTTGAATTTTTATTTAATAAGGGTGCACAGCCCAGCCCATTGTAATATTTTCTAGGTTATAATTTATTATTTTGGCAGCCGCATGTTTTTAAATTGCTATTTAAAGGTTAGAACAATATGTTGGAGGGGGCGATTATTTTCTGAAAAGAATTGCATAACGCTATTTCACTTTAATTAAATAGATTCTTATCACTCACCTTCTTCTATCTGAGTGTGGCGAATCAACCTAGCTTTTACTTATTTGTGGCGATATCTTCTTATCAAATAGGTAATTGCTAGCCTTCTACACTTCACTTGTTGAGATCAAATTCGTAACATACCTTAATCAATTCAGAATTCTACAAAAAATCACAGCAAACGTTGGTTTTGTGTTTTTTTGGCACATCATATTGGTATCAGAGCAAGGTTTCTAGGTGTAGATTGTGTGTGTTGTGGAGAAACACGTGATTTGAGTGTTTTCTATTCCTTCAAACGATCCAATCTAAATCATGGCAGAAGAAGACCTAACAGTTCCAAGAGGTCTTTCTTTGCAGCAAGCGCAAATCATGGGACTTCAACGCAAACAAGAAGAGATGATGGAGCAACTTACTCGTTTGACTCAAGCATTTGAAAGATTAGTGGAGCAACAACCACCACAACAACATGAACCTCGGGCATCAAGAGGGGCTGATCGTGTTGAATTGGGTGATGAACCCAGAGATGATGAGGAAACGATAGTACAACCTTGGCAAAGGAGGCGGCAATGGACTTTGGGAAACAATATAAAAATGAAAATTCCGCCATTTAAAGGGACCAGTTCACCCAAGGAGTATTTGGAATGGGTGCAGCGAGCGGAAAAAGTGTTCGAGTGCCAAGAATATTCTGAGGTTAACAAATGCAAATTAGCCACTCTTGAATTTACAGATTATGCTAATTTATGGTAGGAAAACTTAAAGGCACAGCGTAGGAGAGACGAAGAAGAGGAGATTAGGAGTTGGAGAGTCATGAAAAGAATAATGCAAAAACGCTTTGTTCCTGAATACTATAGACAAGAACTATATATCAGATTGCAAAGTCTTAGGCAAGGAGGGATATGCGTTGAAGACTATGTCAAAGAATTCGAAATGTTGATGATGAGGTGTGACTTACAAGAACCTCAAGAGCAGACCATTGCAAGGTTCTTAGGGGGGCTGAACAAAGATATTGCAGATAAGGTAGAGTTATTGCCTTTCGTATTTTTGGAGGATGTGATTAAGTTAGCTGTTAAGGTGGAGAGGCAGTTTAAGCGAGGTACGAATATTAGAAGTATATCACGGCAAATCGGAAATAAGTCAACCCACTCAAAGCCCCCATATGCAACTTTAAATTGGAGTACCAAGCGGATGGAGGAAGGTGATTTTAGCAGACAACCAGCATGAGCGTTTAAAACCTTCAAGAAGGTCTTGAGATATCAAATGCTTTAAATGTCTTGGCCATGGGCACATTGCTTCTGAATGCCCAAATAAGAGAGTCATGACTATTCGAGAGTCGCAAGGCGAGATAGAGAGTGAAGATGAAGCAGCGATGGAGGAAGAAAAGCATGAGCGTTTGGAAGAAGACATTATAGAGTATGCTGATGAAGGGAAATTGCTTGTAATTCGACGTGCCTTGAATTTACAAGTAAAGGTGAATATTGAGCAGCGAGAGAACATCTTTCATACAAGGTGCACAATCAACCAGAAGGCATGTGGAGTTATTATAGATGGCGGGAGCTGCACCAATGTTGTTTCCACCACCTTGGTGAAAAAGTTAAACTTAGCAGCAATAAAGCACCCACACCCATATAAGCTGCAATGGTTGAATAATGATGGAGAAGTGAGAGTTACGCACCAGGTTTTGGTGCCATTTACGATTGAGAAATCATACAAAGATGAAGTGTTGTGTGATGTGGTTCCCATGAGTGCAAGTCATTTGCTTTTAGGAAAACCATGACAATATGATAGGAGAGTTGTACATGATGGCTTCAAAAATACCTATTCTTTTACTAAGGATGAGAAAAAGATAGTCTTAGCTCCTCTTAGTCTGCAGCAAGTGCAGAGAGACCAGTTCTTGGGTGAGAAGGAAAAGAAGGAAAGTTTGTTTGTGAGCAAAGGGGAGGTTAAGTAAGCCTTGTCCATGCATGAACCGATTCTAATGCTAATCGTGAAAGAGTTGTCAACTAGTGAGAATACTTCCTTACCACCGCAAATTGAGAAGCTTTTGGAAGAATTTGCTGATGTGTTTCCAGAAGAGCTACCAAAGAGGCTACCACCAATTAGAGGGATCGAGCATCAAATTGATCTCATACCGGGGGGCTGCCTTACCAAATAGACCAGCTTACAGGAGTAATCCAGAAGAGGCCAAGGAGTTGCAACGGCAGGTATCCGAGTTGTTAGAGAGGGGTTATGTGAGAGAGTCGATCAGCCCTTGTTCAGTGCCAGCCTTGTTAGTGCCGAAGAAGGATGGGACTATGAGAATGTGTGTGGATAGTCCCATCAACACCCTTCTATCAAATTGCCAAGGTCATCCTAACAAAAGATGACCAGCATGCATAGGTACCACATCAAATAACAACTCATCTCTATACTTGCCTATTTTGAAGGCAACAAGAACTTGCTTTATCACCCTAATTTTCCCGCAATCATAAAGCTACTTCAACTTGTAAGCATGTGGATGTTTTAAAGTAGGTAACCCCAACTTTTCTACAATAGTAGTACTAGCAACATTAGTTACACTACCACCATCAATTATCACATCACAAACCCTATCATTTACGAGGCACCTAGTATGGAAGAGATTCTCTCTTTGGTCACATTCTTCTTGTCGGACTTGTATATTCAAAACTCTTCTTGCTACAAGAGCCTTACCACTTTCAGTCATAGTAAGTTGTTCATCCCCTTCCTCGTCACTGGCATCTTCAAGTGGAGTCATCTCCTCTTCTCCATTCTCTTCTTCACTAGCTGAATAGTACTCACCATCAAGCAAGAATATGTTTCTTTGATTTGGGCAATCTCGCTTGTAATGTCCTACACCTTGACACTTAAAACATTTAATATTTCTGGTGTTAATAGTAGAGTCAAGTTTACCCTTGTCCTTACTTGGATTGGATGTTTTCGAAACCTCTTTAGATTCGGTTTTATGCTTGGATGATGAAGCATTGTCATCTTTCCTCCAATTTAATTTGAATGAAGAAGTATAGGAGAAAGAACGTTTGTACTACCTTTCTTTTTCAGTTGCTTTTCAACCTTCAAAACGAGGTGAAGCAAGTCTTCTAGCTCCATATATGGCTGCAATTCAACCACATTAGAAACTTCCTTGTTCAAACCATTGAGGAATCTTGCCATTGTAGCTTCATTATCTTCCTCTACATTTGCTCGTATCATAGCTACTTCCATCTCCTTGTAATAATCCTCAACACTTTTGGACCCTTGAGTGAGATTTTGAAGTCGATTGTACAATTCTCTATAGTAGTAGCTTGGTACAAACCTCCTTTGCATAATGGATTTCAGATCTCTCCACTCTTCAATGGGCCTCTCCCTATTTCTTCTTCGCTTTTGCTTGGTATCATCTCACCAAATAATAGCATAATCTTCAAAAACAGCCACAGCAAGCTTCAACTTCTTGGATTTAGTGTAGTCGTTGCAATCAAACACTAATTCAATCTTTATTTCCCAATCCAAATATCCCTTGGGATCCATTCTTCCATGAAATGATGGAATTTTCAGTTTGACCCCATTATTGCTGCTATTGCGGGGAATATGAATGATGCAAATAAGGATGCACACAAGAACAAAGATCAAATTTAGTTACCTAGTGGTCCCATTACAAGAGCAAGAATGAAGAAATTCAAGGATGCATTGAATGGGATGATTCAAGGCTTGCGGGATGATCTTGCAACAATTCAAAGTGCACGAAAGAGTCAAATATCAAGCTTGGACTTGAAGACAACAATCAAAACTTGGTAACTTTGACACAAGTACAAGAAGGCAAAACTTGAAGATTGAAGCTTCTATTAGATTCGAATTCTCAAATATGTACAAGGCCATATTCGAATGATGTTTCAAGGCTAAAGAAGCATGTAATTCGAATGGGATCTTCATCAAGATGCAAAATTCGGATTCCATTTGCCATTTGGGCTAATTTTGTTACTTAAACTCATTATCTATCTTAGTTTTATTTATAAACATATGTTATTTAATTTGTTGTGTATTTGGGCTGTTTATGTTAATCATTAAGCCCAAATTCAATTTATCTTAATTTAAGTTAGAATAAGTTTAGTTTTGTGGTCAAACACTCTTATTAGGGTTACTTATTCCAGTATCCTTATATATTTGGCCAAGTACTCAAAATAGGGATAGATTACGTTTTGAATGAAAACTAAAATTAAGAGTGTTTTTCTCTTGTTTTCATTTTTGCTTGAATCAAGATTCTTACAATCAAAGCTAGTTACTTTGAGAGTATTTTATTCCAAGATTCTATTTCGCAAGTTGAAATTGAGTCGCGGACTTGATTAAATCTGATTTAGTTTTTCAAAGAATTGCTTTCATGTGTAAAGATATTGGGTCTTAAGTTTAATATGCTAGGGGTTCGTATCAGTTTAGTATCAGAGCTTCGGCTCTAAATTAGGTTATATCATTTTCTCTAGTTTTCTGTTTCGTTTCTTTTAATTTTCGTGTCTGTTTGTTTCGATTATATTTTATCTTCATTCCGTGTCAAATATGTTGTGTAATTTTCATAACGCAAGTGCACGTTATCGTTAACAAGTAATAAAATGATAAGTCAAGTATTGTTCCCACGAGGATTGATTAATTTGTTAATTACCGAAGATAAGTAATCCTAAATTTAATTGAAGAATTCGATTAATAAATTTTGATTAACAAGAAATTGCGGAAATTTAATTTAAACTAACTAAACGAAATTGTGAATTTCAGTTGATTAAAACACTAGGGCAGTAGACTTCACCATAGCTAATTGAATTCGATTTCTTTAATTGTGTTGTTTCAATTTGTTACCAATATTGACAGAAAATTATCCTAATTTATTTGATATTCTTTCTCAAGATATACCAAAAATACTTGCACATACTAATTCACTATATCTCTACATGAATTGAAATACATGAAAGTTCATTAAGTATAATGATAATTAACTTAATTTTGCATGAATCATGATAGTATATCTCTATCTAGCATGTAATTCATTGTGTTCATTACATAATCAAAACACATAAATCACTTCTCAAATCAATATAGTTCACAAATCATTCAAATATTGGCCAAATATTCAAAAGCATTAAGCACAATAATGAACACTCAATATAAACAATAAATCATGAACAACACAAATTCTGAAAATTGATGTTCTTAGCTAGGTTACATCTTTGCCCTAGTTAAGAGAAATTAGTTCATAATGAAATTACAACACACCATAATCAAATTGAGAATCATAATGAAAATTTCAGAAAGAGAAAAGTAAAGAGTTGAGAAAGAAAAACTCTATGTAGATCAATGACTTCCGATTCCAGTAAGCTTCACTTCCTCTTCCTTCCCCTCTTTCTTCAAGCTTCTAAAATCTCCAAAAAATGATAAAAGAAAACCTTAACTTTCGTTTTCCCTCTCTTCTGGTCGTTTTTTCCTTTAAGCTGCCCATTTAGTCTTCAAAAACGCTCCAAATTCAATCCCCCTTGTTAAGGAAAAGTTGTCTCCCACTTGTCTCAATTCAAACCGAAATTTAAGCCACTAAACTTGACTTTTTGCTTCCTTCCATGACAGGTGGGCTTGTTAATCATTATGTCTAGTTTTCAAATTATTTTGAATTAGTCAAATACGATTCTTGAGTATAAAGATACACTCAAAAATACGGACTATGTTCAGTACAAACGGGCCTTGTTGTTTTCTTTCCATTTCTTGGGGTTTTGGACTTTTCTCCTACAAAAATAAAGAACCAAACTCAAAGTAATAACATAAATAAATTAAATAAGAAAACACAAATAATTAAGTAAAATAAATATGAATTAGCATGAAATTAAGAGTGAAAGTATGACAAATTTTGTATAAAAATTAAGCACATCAAATACCGCCAAACTTAATATTTGCTAGTTCTCGAGCAAACAAAAAAATGAAAGACTCACCAACAAAAACTAGCTTCCTTCATTTTTTTTTTTTTCATGGTCAACAAGAATACAACAAGATACAAAATTAATCAATCAATCATCCAAGTATTAACAATGCTTCATATGTTATCCTCATGTGTAGTGTGTGATAGCCATTAATCAATCATCATCTCTCATGTCATCTTCACAAAATTAGAGTATAGCATGTGTAGAAGTTTAAACTCTAAATCTCACAAAGATGATCACTATTAAAAAAAACACTCGAAATTTGGGTTAAAACTCAAAAGTATGTAAGACAAGCATTATGCTTAGATTTTTAATGGAAAAAAAAGCTCACATATAATAGAAAGAACACGCTATTTTTCGATGTGATGATGGTGATCTCATGAAAAGAATGCCAATAACTTGACTATCATAACAATGAATGCAATCTAATCATATAACATACAAGATCAACGTAGGACTTTCTTTCAAGGTTGTAATAAAGCCAACAAGTAGGATATTATTAAGAAAGAATAGATAACAGGTACAACAAAGTTATAAGAGCTTGATAACATATGCATCTATTATCAAATTCTCATATTTTCTTGCAAACACATTTCACCACCACCACTTCTTCATATTCTTTGCTTCTTCTTTTCAAAGCACATTATCCTCTTTTCTTTTTCTCTTTTCTCTTTTTCCTTTCACATTCGGCCTTAATAATAATTTTTTTTTTTTAACCTTACTCTACCTTTTGACGCGAAAACTCAATGCTTACTTAGGCACGAGTCCCGATTACTCAGTAAAAGCATGGTTACACAAATGAACACATTCTTTTTAGTTTTTTTTTTTCATGGCCGTGCATCAAATAGATAATGCATTGTTAAATCAACCACCCAGACAACAAGTAACAACCTCCAAATTTATGATGAGGCATATGTCAATACCATTCATTTGTTGCTCAAAAGATAAGAATAAAGTCAATGGAAAATTGGCTATTGAGATTGGTTGTTATTGGTTTTAAGAAAGATAGAGATTATTTTAAAGTTCAAAGTGGTTAACTAAGGAAACATGGGAAAGGTCGGCTAGAAAGGCTCAAACGATACAAATAAGGCCTAAAATCACTTCTTGTGCATCATAAAACCAAAATTACATTCAAAGCATGAATAATCAAATCAATTGGCCAAAATAAACTATAATGAGATTATTAGAACGAAAATATGACAAGAAAGGATGTAGAATAATCACGTAACACTCAGAATTGAAGGACAAGGGGTTCAAAAGCTCACAATTAAGGTTACATAAGTCTACACTTTCTTACATAATATTTCTAACTATGTGAATTCATCAATTTAACATTCTGATCAATCATGACATTAAGTGCTTTTGAATTGTGAGAACAAATAATGAAATCTAGTTAATACAAGGATAATATTATGATCAAACTTAATATCTCATTAATTCAAATTGACCATGCATAAATCATTTCTAAATCTTGTTACTGAATAAGGAAGCGACTCAAACAACTCAAAAACAGAAAATAGGAACGAATTTTCGTTTTTTTTTTTTAAACAAATGCAAAGCTAAAGAAATTAACTATAATCAAAGCAAAACATAAAATCTCACCCCTAAACTTAAATCTAACATTGCCCTCAATGTTTGCAATTAAAAATCATGCAATGAATAGATCAAATAAAGGTGAAAATGTAAGGAAATATTTAAAACACAAGGAAAGCAAAAATGGAAAAGATGGCACCTGATTTGGCAATCAAATTCAATTGTTGCAGAATTCATTTCCCTTCCGTGCACTTTGGGTTGCCTCCCAAGTAGCGCTAAGTTTAATGTCTTCAGCCGGACCATATTCTTCAGTAAAGAAAACACTCAAACACTAGCTAATGTGATTGTGCTCTTGCATTGCTCAAAATCACCCTCCACATAATGCTTCAACCTCTGTCCATTAACTTTGAATGTTCTTTTTGTATCATGATGGACTTCAACTACACCATAAGGAAATACGCGAATAATGGTGAAAGGACCAGACCAGCGTGAGCGTAATTTTTCCGGAAAGAGTCGAAGACGAGAATTATAAAGGAGAACTTTCTGACCAACCAGAAAATCTCGCCTCAAAATATGCTTGTCATGCCACTTCTTCGTACGCTCCTTATAAATTCGTGCATTCTCATAGGCATCATTACGAAACTCTTCCATCTCATTCAATTGAAGCAACCGTTTTTCTCCTACAGCTTTCATATCAAAATTCAATCTTTTCACTGCCCAATACGCTTTGTGCTCAAGTTCAACCGGAAGATGACATGCTTTTCCAAACACTAGCTTGTACGGAGACATTCCAATTGGAGTTTTGAAAGCTGTGCGATAAGCCCACAATGCATTATCTAACCTTTTCGACCAATCTTTTCTTGAATTGCTAACCGTTTTTTCAAGTATCCTCTTCAATTCTCTATTTGATATCTCTACTTGACCACTCGTTTGAGGATGATAAGCTGTCGCTATCCGATGAGTGACACCATATTTTCCCAATAAAGCTTCAAATTGACGATTACAAAAATGTTTACCGCCATCACTAATAATTGCTCGAGGAGTGCCAAATCGGGTAAAAATATACTTGCGTAGGAAATTCGTAACAGTCTTAGCATCATTGTTGCGTACAGCCACTGCTTCCACCCATTTCGAAACATAATCTACAGCCACCAATATGTATTAATTCGAAAAAGATGACAGAAATGGACCCATGAAGTCTATCCCCCAAACATCAAACAATTCAACCTCAAGAATATTATTCAGTGGCATTTCACTTTTTCGAGAAATATTTTCAATTCTTTGACATCGATCACAAGCAGCAACAAATGAGTATGAATCCTTGAACAATGTACGCCAAAAGAATCCAGATTGTAGTACCTTTGCCGCTGTTTTTGTTGCTCCAAAATGCCCCCCATATTCCGAAGAATGGCAATGTTGCAAAATGCTCACCATCTCGTTTTCCGGAATACAACGCCTAATTATTTGATATGGGAATTGTTTATACAAGAATGGGTCCTCCCAATAATAATGCTTGACATCCGCAAAGAATTTCTTCTTTTGTTGGTATGACAAATCAGCCGGAATAATGTTGCTGGCCAAATAATTTACAAAATCTGCATACCAAGGTGCATCCAATTCTTGAAGAGAAAAAGGTTGTTCATCCGGGAATACCTCATTAATCGAACTTTCTGCATCATCTTCAATTTCTTTTTGTTCCAATCGAGATAAATGATCAGCAACTAAATTTTCGGATCCCTTCTTATCACGAATCTCCAAGTCGAATTCTTGCAGCAAAAGCACCCATCTAATAAACCTTAGTTTTGCATCTTTTTTCGCAAGTAAGTATTTGATGGCTGAATGGTCTGTGTAAACTATCACCTTCGAACCAATTAAATAAGAGCGGAACTTGTCAAACGCAAACACAACAGCCAAAAACTCCTTCTCTGTGGTAGCATAATTCAATTGGGCATCCGTTAAGGTTTTACTTGCATAATAAATGACATGCAAAGCTTTACTTTTTTGCTGCCCCAAAACAGCTCCCAAAGCATGATCGCTTGCATCGCACATAAGTTCAAATGGCAAATCCTAATCCGGAGCCACAATAATAGGTGCGGAAATAAGCCTCTTCTTCAAAGTATTAAATGCCTGCAAACAATCATTACAAAAATCAAAAGGGATGTCTTTAATCAAGAGATTGCAAAGAGGTTTAGAAATTTTAGAGAAATCCTTTATGAAGCGTCGATAAAATCCGGCGTGTGCCAAAAAGCTTCGAACAGCCTTCACAGAAGTAGGCGGTGGCAACTTTTCAATGACTTCAATTTTTGCTCGATCAACTTCAATTCCTTTTACTGAAATGAGATGACCCAAAACGATGCCTTCTTGAACCATAAAATGACATTTTTCCCAATTCAACACTAAGTTGGTTTGCTCACATCGCTGCAAAACTAAAGCCAAGTTATTCAAACAATTATCAAAAGATGAACCAAAAACTGAAAAGTCATCCATGAACACTTCAATGAATCTCTCCACCATGTCAAAGAAAATAGCTGTCATGCAACGTTGGAAAGTTGCAGGAGCGTTACATAAACCGAATGGCATTCTTCGAAATGCAAAAGTACCATACGGGCAAGTGAATGTCGTCTTCTCTTGATCTTCCGGAGCAATAGGAACCTGGTTGTACCCGGAATAGCCATCTAGAAAGCAATAATGCGAATGACCAGCAAGTCTCTCTAGCATTTGATCAATAAAAGGCAATGGAAAATGATCCTTGCGAGTGGCATCATTTAACTTCCGATAATCAACACATACTCGCCATCCCGTGACTGTTCTTGTCGGAATAAGTTCGTTGTTGTCATTCTTGACAACAGTCATTCCTCCTTTCTTTGGAACCACTTGCACCGGACTCACCCATGGACTGTCGAAAATTGGGTAAATCATCTCAGCATCTAACAATTTTAGAACTTCAGCCCTTACCACCTCTTTCATGTTAGGATTCAAGCGGCGTTGATGCTCAACTACTGGTCTAAAAGTTTCTTCCATTAAGATTTTGTGCATGCAAATTGAAGGGCTTATACCTTTAATATCGGAAATGGACCATCCCAATGCAGCCTTATGATCTCTTAAAACTCGAAGTAGTTTTTCCTCTTCCAATTCACTCAAAGAAGCTGAAATTATGACTGGAAACGTTGAGTTTTAACCTAAGTATGCATATCGAAGGTGAGATGGCAGTGGCTTGAGCTCGAGATTAGGAGTGGATGACAACGGTTGGGAATGATTTCTATCAAGTTCTTCAAAATTCTGCCTTCGAAGAGAATACGGTGGGGCAACTCTCAAATAATGTGCATATTCTGCGATTTCTGAATTTTCAGCTTTGGTAGATTCGGCATGCACAATACAAGCTTCAAGCGGTTCATTTGGATGCCCATGTTTGAATGTCTCAGCCACCATCTTGTCTAGAGCATCAATTTGAAAGCAACAATCAGTTTCGGATGGATACTTAATTGCTTTGAACACATTGAAGACAACTTGCTCATCTTGAACTCGTAAGATTAATTTCCCTTGTTGTACATCAATCAAAGTTCTCCCCGTAGCTAAAAATGGCCGTCTCAAGATAAGTAGGATTTCTCGATCAGCTTCCATATCCAAGACAATAAAATCGGCTGGAAAAATAAATTTATCCACCTTGACTAATACATCTTCAATTACACTCCTTGGATGTTTAATTGATCGATCCGCTAACTGTAAGGAGACGGTTGTCGCCTTTGCTTCGCCAAGCCCTAATTTTCTGAAAATAGAAAAAGGCATTAAATTAATACTTGCACCTAAATCACATAAAACTTTTTCAAAATAACATTCTCCAATTGTGCAAGGTATTGTAAAACTCCCTGGATCTTTTAACTTTGGTGACAATTTATTTTGCAAGATAGCGCTGCACTCTTCCGTTAACATCATTGTTTCATTTTCCTCCAATTTTCTCTTGTTGGATAAAATCTCCTTCATAAATTTGGCATAGCTTGGCATTTGCTCCAATGCATCTGCAAAAGGAATGTTAATATGCAATTTCTTAAATACATCAATGAATTTAGAAAATTGCTTATCCAATTTATTTTTTCGCAGACGTTGAGGGAATGGAATCGGTGGCACATAATTCTTGTTAAGACTTGCTCTTTCAGCTTGCGGAATCGAAGAACTTGCTCCCGTGAATGTTTTGTTGGCATTTTCAGAGACCTTGTCGTTGTCCTTGTCAATTGTGGATGTTACATTTGATGGACAGAATTCCACTTGTTCTTCCGTTGCTTCTTCTAACTTGTTTTTCAGCTCACCGAGTTGTTTTCCACTACGAAGTGTAATTGCTTTCACTTGCTCCTTTGGATTCGTCTCCGTATTGCTTGGTAAGGTACCTTGCTGCCTTTCCTCTAATAAATTTGCCATTTGACCCATTTGTATTTCAAGATTTCGTATGGATGCAGCCTGATTTTGCAATGTTGGTCATGAATTTAGAGGTGTTCATGGTGAGCTGGGTAAGTGCATCTTTTAAATTCACTTTCTTCTCTTGCGGCTGAAATCCTGGAGGTGGTTTCATCACATTCTGATTGTTGCTCCATGAAAAGTTCGGATGATGTTTCCAAGCTGGATTGTAAGAGTTCGAATAAGGATTATGTTGCTGCCTTTGGAAATTCGATACAAAGTTCGCTTGCTCAGAAGATGAAGAAGCAAATGGACTGCCAACTTGACAATCAATGCTTGCATGATTTCCTCCACATAATTCGCACACCTGAACATGAGATTGGATAGCATTAACATTCAAAGTACCAAGTTGTCTTGACAAAGTAGCAACTTGGGCTGTCAAGGCTGTGATGGCATCAATTTCGTGCACTCCGGCAACTCTTCTTTGTGTTGAACGATCTGAAGGCCATTGATAATTATTAGACGCCATTTCTTCCAGCAACGCGTATGCTTCGTCATGTGTTTTACTCATCAATGCACCACCTGCTGCAGCATCAATCATGGATCTAGTTGTGCAACTTAATCCATTGTAAAAAGTTTGAACTTGCAACCATGTTGGCAACCCATGATGTGGACACCTCCTTAGCATATCCTTATACCTTTCCCATGCTTCATATAGAGATTCCATATCAATTTGAGAAAAGGATGTGATATCATTCCACATTTTCACCGTCTTCGCAGGAGGGAAAAATTTCGCTAAGAATTTCTGAGGCAATTTATTCCAAGTTATAATGGTTCCGGGAGGAAGTGAATTTAGCCATCCTTTCGCTTTATCCCTAAGGGAGAACGGAAAGAGTCTCAGCCGTATAGCATCATCCGAAACACCATTATGCTTGAAAGTGTCACAAATTTCCAGAAAATTTACGATATGTGCATTCGGATCATCATTCAGCAAACCGCTGAATTGGACGGAGGATTGGATCATTTGAATAATTACAGGCTTAATCTCGATGTTGTTAGCTTGTATTGTAGGTCGCCTAATGCTGGATGAAGTGCCATTAATAGTCGGAATAGCGTAATCCGTTAATGCTCTATTATTTTCAGCCCCAACCATATCAGCCACATTTTCTGCCATGATGTCAATTTGCTGCGTTCTTGATGCTTGTTTTCGCTCTTTGTTTTGCTTGCGAAACGTCTGTTCTATCTCTCTATCCAAAGGAGCAAGATTAGAACTTTCGGAACGTCTCATGCACTAAATGAAGCACCTGAATTTACAATAAACACAAACTTCAAATTAAATTCAGAATTAATCCAAATCGATATTAACAAAAATCAAAACAATCCCCGGCAACGGCGCCAAAAACTTGTTGTGTAATTTTAATAACGCAAGTGCACGTTATCGTTAACAAGTAATAAAATGATAAGTCAAGTATCGTTCTCACGATGATTGATTAATTTGTTAATTACCGAAGATAAGTAATCCTAAATTTAATTGAAGAATTCGATTAATAAATTTTGATTAATGATGTGCTTAATTTTTATACAAAATTTGTCATACTTTCACTCTTAATTTCATGCTAATTCATATTTATTTTACTTAATTATTTGTGTTTTCTTATTTAATTTATTTATGTTATTACTTTGAGTTTAGTTCTTTATTTTTGTAGGAGAAAAGCCTAAAAAGCCCAAGAAATGGAAAGAAAACAACAAGGCCCATTTGTACTGAACATAGTCCGTATTTTTGAGTGTATCTTTATACTCAAGAATCGTATTTGACTAATTCAAAATAATTTGAAAACTAGACATAATGATTAACAAGCCCACCTGTCATGGAAGGAAGCAAAAAGTCAAGTTTAGTGGCCTAAATTTCGGTTTGAATGGAGACAAGTGGGAGACAGCTTTTCCTTAACAAGGGTATTGAATTTGGAGCGTTTTAGAAGACTAAATGGGCAATTGAAAGAGGGAAACGACCAGAAGAGAGAGAGAACGAAAGTTAAGGTCTTCTTTTACCATTTCTGGAGATTTTAGAAGCTTGAAGAAAGAGGGGAAGGAAGAGGAAGTGAAGCTTGCTGGAATCGGAAGTCATTGATCTACATAGAGTTTTTCTTTCTCAACTCTTTACTTTTCTCTTTCTGAAATTTTCATTATGATTCTTAATTTGATTATGGTGTGTTGTAATTTCATTATGAACTAATTTCTCTTAACTAGGGCAAAGATGTAACCTAGCTAAGAACATCAATTTCCAGAATTTGTGTTGTTCATGATTTATTGTTTATATTGAGTGTTCATTATTGTGCTTAATGCTTTTGAATATTTGGCCAATATTTGAATTATTTGTGAACTATATTGATCTGAGAAGTGATTTATGTGTTTTGATTATGTAATGAACACAATGAATTACATGCTAGATAGAGATATACTATCATGATTCATGCAGAATTAAGTTAATTATCATTATACTTAATGAACTTTCATGTATTTCAATTCACATAGAGATATAGTGAATTAGTATGTGCAAGTATTTTTGGTATATCTTGAGAAAGAATATCAAATAAATTAAGATAATTTTCTGTCAATATTGGTAACAAATTGAAACAACACAATTAAAGAAATCGAATTCAATTAGCTATGGTGAAGTCTACTGCCCTAGTGTTTTAATCGATTGAAATTCACAATTTCGTTTAGTTAGTTTAAATTAAATTTCCGCAATTTCTTGTTAATCAAAATTTATTAATCGAATTCTTCAATTAAATTTAGGATTACTTATCTTCGGTAATTAACAAATTAATCAATCCTCGTGGGAACGATACTTAACTTATCATTTTATTACTTGTTAACGATAACGTGTACTTGCGTTATTAAAATTACACAACAAGTTTTTGGCGCCGTTGCCGGGGATTGTTTTAAATTTTGTTAATATCGATTTGGATTAATTCTGATTTTAATTTGGAGTTTGTTTTTATTGTAAATTCAGGTGCTTCAGTTAGTGCATGAGACGTTCCGAAAGTTCTAATCTTGCTCCTTTGGATAGAGAGATAGAACGGACGTTTCGCAAGCAAAACAAAGAGCGAAAACAAGCATCAAGAACGCAGCAAATTGACATTATGGCAGAAAACGTGGCTGATATGGTTGGGGCTGAAAATAATAGAGCATTAAGGGATTACGCTATTCCGACTATTAATGGCACTTCATCCAGCATTAGGCGGCCTACAATACAAGCTAACAACTTCGAGATTAAGCCTGCAATTATTAAAATGATTCAATCCTCCGTCCAATTCAGCGGTTTGCCGAATGATGATCCGAATGGACATATCGCAAATTTTCTGGAAATTTGTGACACTTTCAAGCATAATGGTGTTTCGGATGATGCTATAAGGCTGAGACTCTTTCCGTTCTCCCTTAGGGATAAAGCGAAAGGATGGCTAAATTCACTTCCTCCTGGAACCATTACAACTTGGAATGAATTAGCTCAGAAATTCTTAGCGAAATTTTTCCCTCCTGCGAAGACGGCGAAGATGCGGAATGATATCACATCCTTTTCTCAAATTGACATGGAATCTCTATATGAAGCATGGGAAAGGTATAAGGATATGCTAAGGAGGTGTCCACATCATGGGTTGCCAACATGGTTGCAAGTTCAAACTTTTTACAATGGATTAAGTTGCAAAACTAGATCCATGATTGATGCTGCAGCAGGTGGTGCATTGATGAGCAAAACACATGACGAAGCATACGCGTTGCTAGAAGAAATGGCGTCTAATAATTATCAATGGCCTTCAGATCGTTCAACACAAAGAAGAGTTGCCGGAGTGCACGAAATTGATGCCATCACAGCCTTGACAGCCCAAGTTGCTACTTTGTCAAGACAACTTGGTACTTTGAATGTTAATGCTATCCAATCTCATGTTCAGGTGTGCGAATTATGTGGAGGAAATCATGCAAGCATTGATTGTCAAGTTGGCAGTCCATTCGCTTCTTCATCTTCCGAGCAAGCGAACTTTGTATCGAATTTCCAAAGACAGCAACATAATCCTTATTCGAACACTTACAATCCAGCTTGGAAACATCATCCGAACTTTTCATGGAGCAACAATCAGAATGTGATGAAACCACCTCCCGGATTTCAGCCGCAAGAGAAGAAAGTGAATTTAGAAGACGCACTTACCCAGCTCACCATGAACACCTCTAAATTCATGACCAAGACTGAGACAACATTGCAAAATCAGGCTGCATCCATACGAAATCTTGAAATACAAATGGGTCAAATGGAAAATTTATTAGCGGAAAGGCAGCAAGGTACCTTACCAAGCAATACGGAGACGAATCCAAAGGAGCAAGTGAAAGCAATTACACTTCGTAGTGGAAAACAACTCGGTGAGCTGAAAAACAAGTTAGAAGAAGCAACGGAAGAACAAGTGGAATTCTGTCCATCAAATGTAACATCCACAATTGACAAGGACAACGACAAGATCTCTGAAAATGCCAACAAAACATTCACGGGAGCAAGTTCTTCCATTCCGCAAGCTGAAAGAGCAAGTCTTAGCAAGAATTATGTGCCACCGATTCCATTCCCTCAACGTCTGCGAAAAAATAAATTGGATAAGCAATTTTCTAAATTCATTGATGTATTTAAGAAATTGCATATTAACATTCCTTTTGCAGATGCATTGGAGCAAATGCCAAGCTATGCCAAATTTATGAAGGAGATTTTATCCAACAAGAGAAAATTGGAGGAAAATGAAACAGTGATGTTAACGGAAGAGTGCAGCGCTATCTTGCAAAATAAATTGCCACCAAAGTTAAAGGATCCAGGGAGTTTTACAATACCTTGCACAATTGGAGAATGTTATTTTGAAAAAGCTTTATGTGATTTAGGTGCAAGCATTAATTTAATGCCTTTTTCTATTTTCAGAAAATTAGGGCTTGGCGAAGCAAAGGCGACAACCGTCTCTTTACAGTTAGCGGATCGATCAATTAAGCATCCAAGGGGTGTAATTGAAGATGTATTAGTCAAGGTGGATAAATTTATTTTTCCAGCCGATTTTATTGTCTTGGATATGGAAGCTGATCGAGAAATCCCACTTATCTTGGGACGGCCATTTTTAGCTACGGGGAGAACTTTGATTGATGTACAACAAGGGAAATTAATCTTACGAGTTCAAGATGAGCAAGTTGTCTTCAATGTGTTCAAAGCAATTAAGTATCCATCCGAAACTGATTGTTGCTATCAAATTGACGCTCTAGACAAGATGGTGGCTGAGACATTCAAACATGGGCATCCAAATGAACCGCTTGAAGCTTGTATTGTGCATGCCGAATCTACCAAAGCGGAAAACGCAGAAATCATAGAATATGCACATTATTTGGGAGCTGCCCCACCGTATTCTCTTCGAAGGCAGAATTTTGAAGAACTTGATAGAAATCATTCCCAACCGTTGTCCTCCACTCCTAATCTCGAGCTCAAGCCACTGCCATCTCACCTTCGATATGCATACTTAGGTGAAAACTCAACGTTTCCAGTCATAATTTCAGCTTCTTTGAGTGAATTGGAAGAGGAAAAACTACTTCGAGTGTTAAGAGATCATAAGGCTGCATTGGGATGGTCCATTTCCGATATTAAAGGTATAAGCCCTTCAATTTGCATGCACAAAATCTTAATGGAAGACAATTTTAGACCAGTAGTTGAGCATCAACGCCGCTTGAATCCTAACATGAAAGAGGTGGTAAGGGCTGAAGTTCTGAAATTGTTAGATGCTGGGATGATTTACCCAATTTCCGACAGTCCATGGGTGAGTCCGGTGCAAGTGGTTCCAAAGAAAGGGGGAATGACCGTTGTCAAGAATGACAACAACGAACTTATTCCGACAAGAACAGTCACGGGATGGCGAGTATGTGTCGATTATCGGAAGTTAAATGATGCTACTCGCAAGGATCATTTTCCATTGCCTTTTATTGATCAAATGCTAGAGAGACTTGCTGGTCATTCGCATTATTGCTTTCTAGATGGCTATTCCGGGTACAACCAGGTTCCTATTGCTCCGGAAGATCAAGAGAAGACGACATTCACTTGCCCGTATGGTACTTTTGCATTTCGAAGAATGCCATTCGGTTTATGTAACGCTCCTGCAACTTTCCAACGTTGCATGACAGCTATTTTCTTTGACATGGTGGAGAGATTCATTGAAGTGTTCATGGATGACTTTTCAGTTTTTGGTTCATCTTTTGATAATTGTTTGAATAACTTGGCTTTAGTTTTGCAGCGATGTGAGCAAACCAACTTAGTGTTGAATTGGGAAAAATGTCATTTTATGGTTCAAGAAGGCATCGTTTTGGGTCATCGCATTTCAGTAAAAGGAATTGAAGTTGATCGAGCAAAAATTGAAGTCATTGAAAAGTTGCCACCGCCTACTTCTGTGAAGGCTGTTCGAAGCTTTTTGGGACACGCCGGATTTTATCGACGCTTCATAAAGGATTTCTCTAAAATTTCTAAACCTCTTTGCAATCTCTTGATTAAAGATATACCTTTTAGTTTTTCTAATGATTGTTTGCAGGCATTTAACACTTTGAAGAAGAGGCTTATTTCCGCACCTATTATTGTGGCTCCAGATTGGGATTTGCCATTTGAACTTATGTGCGATGCAAGCGATCATGCTTTGGGAGCTGTTTTGGGGCAGCGAAAAAGTAAAGCTTTGCATGTCATTTATTACGCAAGTAGAACCTTAACGGATGCCCAATTGAATTATGCTACCACAGAGAAGGAGTTTTTGGCTGTTGTGTTTGCGTTTGACAAGTTCCGCTCTTATTTAATTGGTTCGAAGGTGATAGTTTACACAGACCATTCAGCCATCAAATACTTACTTGCGAAAAAAGATGCAAAACCAAGGCTCATTAGATGGGTGCTTTTGCTGCAAGAATTCGACTTGGAGATTCGCGATAAGAAGGGATCCGAAAATTTAGTTGCTGATCATTTATCTCGATTGGAACAAAAAGAAATTGAAGATGATGTAGAAAGTTCGATTAATGAGGTATTCCCGGATGAACAACTTTTTTCTCTTCAAGAATCGGATGCACCTTGGTATGCAGATTTTGTAAATTATTTGGCCAGCAACATTATTCCGACTGATTTGTCATACCAACAAAAGAAGAAATTCTTTGCGGATGTCAAGCATTATTATTGGGAGGACCCATTCTTGTATAAACAATGCCCAGATCAAATAATTAGACGTTGTATTCCGGAAGACGAGATGGTGAGCGTTTTGCAACATTGCCATTCTTCGGAATATGGGGGGCATTTTGGAGCAACCAAAACAGCGGCAAAGGTACTACAATCTGGTTTCTTTTGGCGTACATTGTTCAAGGATTCATACTCATTTGTTGCTGCTTGTGATCGATGTCAAAGAATTGGAAATATTTCTCGAAAAAGTGAAATGCCACTGAATAATATTCTTGAGGTTGAACTGTTTGATGTTTGGGGGATAGACTTCATGGGTCCATTTCCGTCATCTTTTTCGAACCAATACATATTGGTGGCTGTAGATTACGTTTCGAAATGGGTGGAAGCAGTGGCTGTACGCAACAATAATGCTAAGGCTGTTACAAATTTCCTACGCAAGTATATTTTTACCCGATTTGGCACTCCTCGAGCAATTATTAGTGATGGCGGTAAACATTTTTGTAATCGTCAATTCGAAGCTTTATTGGGAAAATATGGTGTCACTCATCGGATAACGACAGCTTATCATCCTCAAACGAGTGGTCAAGTGGAGATATCAAATAGAGAATTAAAGAGGATACTTGAAAAAACGGTTAGCAATTCAAGAAAAGATTGGTCGAAAAGGTTAGATGATGCATTGTGGGCTTATCGCACAGCTTTCAAAACTCCAATCGGAATGTCTCCATACAGGCTAGTGTTTGGAAAAGCATGTCATCTTCCGGTTGAACTTGAGCACAAAGCGTATTGGGCAGTGAAAAGATTGAATTTTGACATGAAAGCTGTAGGAGAAAAACGGTTGCTTCAATTGAGTGAGATGGAAGAGTTTCGTAATGATGCCTATGAGAATGCACGAATTTATAAGGAGCGTACGAAGAAGTGGCATGACAAGCATATTATGAGGCGAGGTTTTCTGGTTGGTCAGAAAGTTCTCCTTTATAATTCTCGTCTTCGACTCTTTCCGGGAAAGTTACGCTCACGCTGGTCTGGTCCTTTCACCGTTGTTCGGGTTTTTCCTTATGGTGCAGTTGAAGTCCATCATGATACAAAAGGAACATTCAAAGTTAATGGACAGAGGTTGAAGCATTATGTGGAGGGTGATTTTGAGCAATGCAAGAGCACAATCACATTAGCTAGTGTTTGAGTGTTTTCTTTGCTGAAGAATACGGTCTGGCTGAAGACATTAAACTTAGCGCTACTTGGGAGGCAACCCAAAGTGCACGGAAGGGAAATGAATTCTGCAACAATTGAATTTGATTGGCAAATCAGGTGCCATCTTTTTCATTTTTGCTTTCCTTGTGTTTTAAGTATTTCCTTACATTTTCACCTTTATTTGATCTATTCATTGCATGATTTTTAATTGCAAACATTGAGGGCAATGTTAGATTTAAGTTTGGGGGTGAGATTTTATGTTTTGCTTTGATTATAGTTAATTTCTTTAGCTTTGCAGTTGTTTAAAAAAAAAAAAAAAAACGAAAATTCGTTCCTATTTTCTATTTTTAAGTTGTTTGAGTCGCTTCCTTATTCAGTTACAAGATTTAGAAATGATTTATGCATGGTCAATTTGAATTAATGAGATATTAAGTTTGATCATAATATTATCCTTGTATTAACTAGGTTTCATTATTTGTTCTCACAATTCCAAAGCACTTAATGTCATGATTGATCAGAATCTTAAATTGATGAATTCACATAGTTAGAAATATTATGTAAGAAAGTGTAGACTCATGTAACCTTAATTGTGAGCTTTTGAAACCCTTATCCTTCAATTCTGAGTGTTACGTGATTATTCTACATCTTTTCTTGTCATATTTTCGTTCTAATGATCTCATTATAGTTTATTTTGGCCAATTGATTTGATTATTCATGCTTTGAATGTAATTTTGGTTTTATGATGCACAAGAAGTGATTCTAGGCCTTGTTTGTATCGTTTGAGCCTTTCTAGCTGACCTTTCCCATGTTTCCTTAATTAACCACTTTGAACTTTAAAATAATCTCTATCTTTCTTAAAACCAATAACAACCAATCTCAATAACCAATTTTCCATTGTCTTTATCCTTATTCTTATCTTTTGAGCAACAAATGCATGGTATTGACATATGCTTCATCATAAATTTGGAGGTTGTTACTTGTTGTATGGGTGGTTGATTTAACAATGCATTATCTATTTAATGCACGGCCATAAAAAAAAAATGTTATTAAGGCCGAATGTGAAAGGAAAAAGAGAAAAGAGAAAAAGAAAAGAGGATAATGTGCTTTGAAAAGAAGAAGCAAAGAATATGAAGAATTGGTGGTGGTGAAATGTGTTTGCAAGAAAATATGAGAATTTGATAATAGATGCATATGTTATCGAGCTCTTATAACTTTGTTGTACCCGTTATCTATTCTTTCTTAATAATATCCTGCTTGTTGGCTTCATTACAACCTTGAAAGAAAGTCCTACGTTGATCTTGCGTGTTATATGATTAGATTGCATTCATTGTTATGATAGTCAAGTTATTGGCATTCCTTTCATGAGATCACCATCATCACATCGAAAAATAGCGTGTTCTTTCTATTATATGTGAGCTTTGTTTTCCATTAAAAATCTAAGCATAATGCTTGTCTCACATACTTTTGAGTTTTAACCCAAATTTCGAGTGTTTTTTTTAATAGTGATCATCTTTGTGAGATTTGGAGTTTAAACTTCTACACATGCTATACTCTAATTTTGTGAAGATGACATGAGAGATGATGATTGATTAATGGCTATCACACACTACACATGAGCATAACATATGAAGCATTGTTAATACTTTGATGATTGATTGATTAATTTTGTATCTTGTTGTATTTTTGTTGACCATGAAAAATGAAGTAAGGAAGCTAGTTTTTGTTGGTGAGTCTTTCATTTTTTTGTTTGCTCGAGGACTAGCAAATATTAAGTTTGGGGGTATTTGATGTGCTTAATTTTTATACAAAATTTGTCATACTTTCACTCTTAATTTCATGCTAATTCATATTTATTTTACTTAATTATTTGTGTTTTCTTATTTAATTTATTTATGTTATTACTTTGAGTTTAGTTCTTTATTTTTGTAGGAGAAAAGCCCAAAAAGCCCAACAAGGCCCATTTGTACTAAACATAGTCCGTATTTTTGAGTGTATCTTTACACTCAAGAATCGTATTTGACTAATTCAAAATAATTTGAAAACTAGACATAATGATTAACAAGCCCACATGTCATGGAAGGAAGCAAAAAGTCAAGTTTAGTGGCCTAAATTTCGGTTTGAATGGAGACAAGTGGGAGACAGCTTTTCCTTAACAAAGGGGATTGAATTTGGAGCGTTTTTGAAGACTAAATGGGCAATTGAAAGAGGGGAACGACCAGAAGAGAGAGGGAACGAAAAGGAAGGTTTTCTTTTACCATTTTGAAGATTTTAGAAGCTTGAAGAAAGAGGGGAATCGGAAGTAAAGCTTGCTGGAATCGGAAGTCATTGATCTACATAGAGTTTTTCTTCCTCAACTCTTTAATTTTCTCTTTTTGAAATTTTCATTATGATTCTCAATTTCATTATGGTATGTTGTAATTTTATTATGAACTAATTTCTTTTAACTAGGGCAAAGATGTAACCTAGCTAAGAACATCAATTTCCAGAATTTGTGTTGTTCATGATTTATTGTTTATATTGAGTGTTCATTATTGTGCTTAATGCTTTTGAATATTTGGCCAATATTTGAATGATTTGTGAACTATATTGATCTGAGAAGTGATTTATGTGTTTTGATTATGTAATGAATACAATGAATTACATGCTAGATAGAGATATACTATCATGATTCATGTAGAATTAAGTTAATTATCATTATACTTAATGAACTTTCATGTATTTCAATTCACATAGAGATATAGTGAATTAGTATGTGCAAGTATTTTTGATATATTTTGAGAAAGAATATCAAATAAATTAGGATAATTTTCTGTCAATATTGGAAACAAATTGAAACAACACAATTAAAGAAATTGAGTTCAATTAGCTATGGTGAAGTCTACTGCCCTAGTATTTTAATCAATTGAAATTCACAATTTCATTTATTTAGTTTAATTTAAATTTTCGCAATTTCTTGTTAATCAAAATTTAATAATCGAATTCTTCAATTAAATTTAGGATTATTTATTTTCGGTAATTAACAAATTAACCAATCCTCGTGGGAACGATACTTAACTTATCATTTTATTACTTGTTAACGATAACGTGCACTTGCGTTATTAAAATTACACAACATAGGTTGTTACTTGTTGTATAGGTGGTTGATTTAACAATGCGTTATCTATTTGATGCATGGCCAAAAAAAAAAAAATTGTGTTTATTCGTGTAACCATGCTTTTATTGAGTAACCGAGACTCGTGCCTAAGTAAACATTGAGTTTTCGCGTAAAAAGGTGGAGTAAGGTTAAAAAAAAAAATTATTATTAAGGCTGAATGTGAAAGGAAAAAGAGAAAAGAGAAAAAAGAAAAGAGGATAATGTGCTTTGAAAAGAAGAAGCAAAGAATATGAAGAAGTGGTGGTGCTGAAATGTGTTTGCAAGAAAATATGAGAATTTGATAATAGATGCATATGTTATCGAGCTCTTATAACTTTGTTGTACCCGTTATCTATTCTTTCTTAATAATATCCTGCTTGTTGGCTTCATTACAACCTTGAAAGAAAGTCCTACGTTGATCTTGTGTGTTATATGATTAGATTGTATTCATTGTTATGATAGTCAAGTTATTGGCATTCCTTTCATGAGATCACCATTATCACATCGAAAAATAGCGTGTTCTTTCTATTATATGTGAGCTTTGTCTTCCATTAAAATCAAAGCATAATGCTTGTCTCACATACTTTTGAGTTTTAACCCAAAATTCGAGTGTTTTTCTTTAATAGTGATCATCTTTGTGAGATTTGGAGTTTAAACTTCTATGCATGCTATACTCTAATTTTGTGAAGATGACATGAGAGATGATGATTGATTTTTGGCTATCACACACTACACATGAGCATAACATATGAAGCATTGCTAATACTTGGATGATTGATTGATTAATTTTGTATTTTGTTATATTATTGTTGACCACGAAAAATGAAGTAAGGAAGCTAGTTTTTGTTGTTGAGTCTTTTATTTTTCTATTTGCTCGAGGACTAGCAAATATTAAATTTTGGGGTATTTGATGTGCTTAATTTTTATATAAAATTTGTTATACTTTCACTCTTAATTTTATGTTAATTCATATTTATTTTACTTAATTATTTGTGTAATCTTAATCTTGATAAGTCAAGATATTGTATTATACTAAGAACACAAGAAAGCAAAGCTAAGCTTGCTGAAGATACCTCATTATTATTAATGATATGATAAAATTAGTTTTACATATTTGTAGCCTTTATATAGGCATGTAAACATCACTATCCTAAATAAAAAAAGAGTCCAAAATTAAATAGGAATAGAAATTCTAACTTAAGTTGGAAAATAAAATAATCCTAATCTAAGAAAACTTAAATAAATATCCTAATGTAATAATAAAACTTTTAATAACACTCCTAATTAAATAAGAAAACCTGAAAAAACAATCCTAAACAAACTAGAAAATTAATTCCATATAGAATAAGGAATTTTCAGAAGCCCAAATTATCCATACGGCACGAGAATTTAGTAGCGTATGACTATTTTATTCTTCTTTTTGCACATAAAGATAAGTAATTATCTTTGTTGAAGTTTTGGAAACTTTAAGAAAAACCTTAGAAATTCTAGAATAACATCTTTGTCATGCACTTCCATGATTAGGCCTTGTAAAGTCTCTTCATCCTCTTTGTCATTGCCTTAGTCATTGCACCACCAATTCCTTGCAAAAGATCTTGAAAGGAATTGAGAATATTAGCTTGAACTATTTGGACTACACCTCTGATGTGCCAAAAAAACACAAAACAAACGTTTTGTTGTGGTTTTTTGTAGAATTCTGAATTGATTAAGATATGTAACGAATTTGATCTCAACAAGTGAAGTGTAGAAGGCTAGCAACTGCCTATTTGATAAGAAGAAATCCCCACAAATAAATAAAAGTTAGGTTGATTCGCCACACTCAGATAGAAGAAGGTAAGTGATAATAATCTATTTAATTAAAGTGAAATTGCGTTCTGCAATTTTTTCCAGAAAATAATCAGCCCCTCCAACATATTGGTCTGACCTTTAAATAGCAATCTAACAACATGCGGCTGCCAAAAAAAGAAATTATAACCTAGAAAACATTACAATGGGCTAGGCTGTGTACCTTTATTAAATAAAAATAAAAAAATAACGTAACCTAGTAAATAAATGACATGGGCTAAGCTGATTAAGAACATAACAACAATAGAAGATAAAAAAAAAACTAAAATTAAATAAGAATGCTTAATCTTCCAAGTAAGTGAGCAAGGTTAACACATTGGGCTTTAATACTTTGGCCTCCAAATTTTACGAATGCCCTATGTTCACTTTGAGAAGTAATTCAAGTATTGTCCGAAGTTTTTTAGACATGGAACGAGTGATCGGCCCAACACTAGGAACCATACAACGTTGGGCAGCTTTTACATCTACACAGATCACATCATCTTCCCACGATTAAATAGGATTTGTCCTCAAATCCAACTCCTCGCTATTCCCCAAATACGGTGTTAGATTCCTGACATTGAATGTAGCTGATACATTATATTCCTCCCAGCAAATCGATCTTGTAGGTATTGTTATTCACCTTCTCTAACACTTTGAAAGGCCCATTTGCCCGTGGCATAAGTTTGGACTTTCTTTGGTTTGGAAATCTTTCTTTACGAAGATGAATCCACACAAGATTAGTAGTAGAAAAGTTAATATTTTTGTACATAAGTACAAGTAGTTGCCGGCTTATAATCATGATACTCTTCACCTCATTTTTTTCAGCAAATATATTCATTCCCTTACTTTTCTCTCCTTATTGCACACTTTTCTCTCTAATTTTTTCCTCAGCCTCACTCTTTCTACTTACATTTTTCCTCTCCACCTCACTTACTCTCTTTGCTTTTGCTTATTTACTTTCTTTCTTTTTCTTTTCCTCTTGCTCATATTTTTATTCCTCTCTCATTTTGCACTCTCTCGCTATCCTAATATGATCTTCATAAGCTTGCAAAGGTTTGAGAGAGATTAGTACAACCATTCGGTTATTCATTACAAAATAATAATGGTTTTTATACCCATCATGTGTAACCTTCTGATCAAACTGTCATGGTCGGCCAAGCAATATATGACCAGCATGCATTGGTGCCACATCACGTAGAACCTTATATTCATACTTGCCAATTGAAAAGGAAATTAAAATTTGCTTTGTTACCCTTATTTCTCCACATTCATTTAACCATTACAATTTGTACGGTTTAGGATGCAACTTCCATTATCAATAATCGTAGCACATACCTTATCTTTCACATGACATCTTGTGTAAAAAATATGCTCATGTTGCTCCACATCAATATCATCATTAGGCTGTATACTTAAGACTTTCTTTGTAACTAGCAAATAACCATGCACTAGTTCTTCAACTTCAACATTAGAAGAATCCTCCAATGATGGCATCTCATCCTCACTTGAGCTAGCATTTTCTATTTCTCCATTTTCCAACACAACCATAACTCTTTTATATGGACATTGAGAAGCAATATGCCCAAATCCTTGGTACCTAAAACACTTAACTTCATGTGACTTCAATGAAGTTTTAGCTTCAATTTTACCTTTAGAAACAATAATTGAATCTTTTTGCTTTGTTTCTTCTTTTGTTTTCGAGGCAGCTTTGTTGTCCTTTCAATTAGATATCCATGAAGAACTAGAAGCCGATCCAGATCTGAACCCTTTTGATTTGATTTGCTTCTCCACTTTAATGGATTTGTGAAACAGCTCCTCCACCACTACATAATGTTGTAAATCAACCATATCAACAATCTCCTTATTCAAGCCGCCAATAAATCTAGCAATTGTTGCTTCTCGATCTTCCTCTATGTTTGCTCTAATCATAGCTATCTTCATCTGATGTAAATAAGGATGCACACAAGAACAAAGATTCAATTCAGCTACCTAATGGTCCCATTACAAGAGCAAAAATGAAGAAATTCAAGGATGTATTGAATAGGATGATTCAAGGCTTGTGGGATGCAACAATTGAAGAGTGCACAGAAGAGTCAAATATCAAGCTTAGACTTGAAGACAACAATCAAAGCTTGGTAACTTTAGCATAAGTACAAAAAGGCAAAACTTGAAGATTGAAGCTTCTATGAGATTCGAATTTTCAAATCTGTACAAGGCCATATTCGAATGATGTTAATCATTAACCCCAAATTCAATTTAAGTTAGAATAATTTTAGTTTTGTGGCTAAACACTAATATTATGGTTACTTATTCTTGTATCTTTATATATTTGGCCATGTACTCTAAATAGAGGCAGATTATTTTTTCAATGAAAGCTAAAATTAAGAGTGTTTTCTCTTGTTTTGATTCTTGCTTGAATCAAGATTCTTACAATAAAAGCTAATTACTTTTAGGGTATTTTATTTCAAGGTTCTATTTCGCAAGTTGAAATTGGGTCGCGGACTTGGTTAAATCTGATTTAGCTTTCCAAGGAGTTGCTTCCATGCGTAAAGATATTGGGTCTCAAGTTTAATATGGTAGGGGTTCGTATCAGTTTGATATCAAAGCTTAGGCTCTAAATCAAGTTATATCATTTTCTCTAGTTTTTTATTTCGTTTCTTTAATTTTCATGTCTGTTTGTTTTGATTATATTTTGTCTTCGTTCCATGTCAAAAATATATATATATATATATATATATATATATATATAAAGTATATTTTTTCATTTTGCAGCAAATCGAATTTGGGTTGCATCAAAACTCTAATTTGGTTGATTTGCAAAGTCCTTGTCTATAAGAAGATTAGCAAAAAAGAAAGAAAAAAAAACATATTGCTTCAAGGAGTTTGCCCAAATCAGGCATGCATTCCAAAACAAGCTAGGATTAGCTTCCTAATATTTTCATAATTTTTGCTTGACTTTCTTATTCCTATACTGATTTTTTCTTTCCTTTTTCTCATATTTTCCTTTTTCAGTTCTGAAATTTATTTCCTAGTCGTTATGCCTTTTAATTTGTTGCCTACCTAAATTCGTTTAGGGTAGTTATTTTGCCTTTGAATTTTTGACTTCTAGATTAGAGTTTCTCCTAATTTCATTTTCTATTTAATTTTAATTTACCTTGGTTTTATTTTACTTTTCATTGTAATTTAGTAAGTTTGTATAAATTTTAATTTTTACAACTAATTTTAATAAGAGAATTAGAGTGGAAAAAGGCTTAGTGTGAGCTCATCTAAAGAAAAGCCATAAATAAATCCACAAGGTGAAACATGAACGAACTTAAGTGATAACATTACTTGAGTGAAACACATGAAGGAGTGAAGTGAGGAATTATTCTTTTACTTTACTAACCTTGTCTTGCAGCGTAATATAAGATGAGTAGACAAGCAAGAAATCCACAAGGTGAGATAGATTGATTCCAAGCCTTAAATGAGATGTTGCAAGCCATGGATAAAAAATATGGTGAGATGCTTGATAGAATGAAGAGGCTGGAGGTTTCGGTCACAATGGGACAGCCACCTAATGCTCATAATCCAACCATGCAAGCTAGGCGAGTTCCACAAAGAGTTCAAGTAGATGATGACTTTGATGATGGTGAATCACTTTGTGACAATAGAGAGGAAGAAGAGGTGAGACCAAGGGCAAGAAACAACCACAATAACAGTAATAATGGGATCAAACTAAAAATTTCATCATTTCATGGAAGAATGGATCCCAAGGCATACTTGGATTGGGAAAAGAAGAAGAAATAAGGAGAGGCCCATTGAAAAGTGGAGAGATCTGAAATCTATCATGCGAAGGAGATTTGTACTAAGCTACTACAATAGAAAATTGCACAATCGACTTCAAAATCTCACTCAAGGGTCCAAGAGTGTTGAGAATTATTACAAGGAGATGGAGGTAGCTATGATACGAGCAAATGTAAAGGAAGATAATGAAGCTACAATGGCAAAATTCCTCAATGGTTTGAATAAGGAAATTTCTAATGTGGTTGAATTGCAGCCATATATGGAGCTAGAAGACTTGCTTCACCCCACTTTGAAGGTTGAGAAGCAACTAAAAAAGAGAGGGAGTACAAATTGTTTTTTCGCCTATACTTCTTCATTCCAATCAAATTGGAGGAAAGATGACAAGGCTTTATCATCCAAGCCTAAAACTAAATCTAAAGAGGCTCCAAAAACATCCAACCCAAGCAAAGATAAGGCTAAACTGATTCTACTATTAACACAAGAAATATTAAATGTTTTAAGTGTCAAGATGTAAGACATTACAAGCGAGATTGCCCAAATCAAAGAAACATATTCATGCTTGATGGTGAGCACTATTTAGCTAGTGAAGAAGAGAATGGAGAAGAGATGATGCCACCACTTGAAGATGCAAGTGACAAGGAAGGGGATGAGCAGCTTACTATGGCTGAAAGTGGTAAGGCTCTTGTGGCAAGAGTTTTGAATATGCAAGTCCAACAGAAAGAATGTGACCAAAGAGAGAATCTCTTCCATACTAGGTGTCTCATAAAGGATAGGGTTTGTGATGTGATAATTGATGGTGATAGTGTAACTAATGTTGCTAGTACTACTCTTGTAGAAAAGTTAGGGTTACCTACTTTAAAACATCTACATTCTTATAAGTTGAAGTGGCTTAATGATTGCGGGGAAATTAGGGTGACAAAGCAAGTTCTTGTTGCCTTCAAAATAGGCAAGTATAGAGATGAGTTGTTATTTGATGTGATACCTATGTATGCTGGTCATCTTGAAAGGAATTGAGAATATTAGTTTGAACCATTTAGACTACACCTCAATCTGCATTAGTATTAAACTCAACTCAAATAATTTGTCTTTATATCACAATCTTAAGGACTTATATAACCTCATCTTAGAACAAACCTCCAAGCATAGTTAAGCATATAATTACTGAAAATAAATATAAATCTTTGAAAAAAGAATAACAATACAACTAGACATTGAAAATAGATTACAACTTTTGAAAAACAAAGAGAACAATTAAGACATGATTTTAAATTAAGAAACAAAGATTTAAATTTTCAAAAGTATTTCAGAAATATCATGCTAGACTTTGAAAAAAGAGGCAATATTTAATTAGTGCTTTGAATTTATGCTAAAACTCTCCAAAATTCGTGTAGGTTGGATTGACTTTGACAATGAGTATGCTTTAATCAGTTGGCCATAACTTCTTCTAGAGTAATCCAAATTAAAAACCGTAAATGTGTTGGAAAGTTAACATCTTTATCTTTTCAATGGTACCAACTACGATCAGAAATGATTCCTCAGTGAATACAGATAAATTATTGAATTCACCTGACAATATCTTCATATTTTAGAAAATCAAGTACTAGCATTTGAATCTTAGCTTTGATGTTCGAACACTTCCGTGTCAGTAATCCATGTCAACCTTCGAATATATTGAGGGAAAATCTTTCACTAGACCTCTTTTTTGGGATAAAAGTGATTATGCATATTAAAAAGCTAGGACGAAAATTTTCTTCCAAGCTATGGACAATGATATTTGGAGTATTATTAGTTAAGGTCCTTTTAGCGAAAAAAGGATGAAAATGGCAACATCATCCCCAAACTTAAAAGTGAGTGGAATGATGCGAGTAAAATAAAGGTCTCTTTAAATGCTAAGGTCATAAATGCATTATGTTGTGCTATTTATAAAAAGTAATTTCACAGACTCTCCACCTGTGATAGAGCATATGATATATGACATAATTTAGAAGTTGTTTATAAGTGAACTAGCCAAGTCAATGAGTCTAAAATTAATAAACTCACTAGGCAATACAAATTGTTTAAAATAGAACCTCATGAGAACATTTATAGCTTGTATACTAGATTTATTGATATTGTAAACCTTTTTAATTCTCTTGATAAATCTTTTACTAATAATGAGCATGTAAAGAAAATTCTTACTTTCCCAAAGAAAGGAGAGCAAAAGTGGCAGCAATAGAAAAGGCCAAGAATCTCAACACTTTACCTGTTAATGACTTCATTGAATCATTAATAGACTATGAAGACAAAATGTATGATGATATGGATGAAGTTCAAAGGAAGAAAATAATTGCTTTTAAATTAACAAAGCATGATGATGATGAGGAAGAGGAGGTGAAAGTGATGAAGATGAAGATGAAGATGAAGAAATTGGTCAAATCACAAGTTCTTAAAATTTTTAAAGAACTTAAAAAGAATAAAGCAAGAGATCTCAAAATGCAAAAGACAAGAAAACATGTAATGTGCTATGAGTGCAAAAAGCCAAGACATGTTAAACTTGAGTGCCCATTCCTTGAAAAGAGAAAACATAAGAAATGAACAATAAGGGCACAACATGGGATGATGGATGAATTTGCCAACATCTACTTCATGGCCATCAATGATGATGAAGTGATCTTGACCCTATACCATTTTATGATGAATTTATTAGATACTTTTGAAGAGTTGTATAATGATTTTGAAAAATTAATCTCTAAAAATTGCACTCTCAAAGAGAAAATTGATGGTTTATCCTACATTGACAAAGTACGGGAGAAATACTGGGTATATAAGTCAGCATGCCCCAACCCTCAGTAGACCCGTTTGGATTGAAAAGCTCTAAAAAAAAAATCGTAGCTGGCTGTTTGCCCAAAGTGGACTATTCCTTTAGTATTGGTAGGTTGGGCTATTACAGTTGTGTGTCTAAAGCGAATAATATCCTCTTAGGTAATAGTAGGACAAACCTTAGCGAGGATGTTAAGTCCCTAAGAGGCGGTGTGTGTGACACCCTAGTAAACACGTTTTAGGTTGAAAACTTTGAAAACAAAATCCTAATGGACTGTGTACTCAAAATAAACAATATCTTTGGTAGGCTTTAACAAAGAAGGTTTAGGATAAAAGGACAAAAACCTTAAATCAAGCAAAAATTTTACAAAAGTTCTTTTGTCAAAGTGTCTTCAACAATAAGTCTAAAATTGCATGTAATTATTTTAATGGTGTTGGTCATATGAGTTATGCATGCCCTACTAAGAAAAATACATGTGTATAGGAAACCTGATGCAAATGAAGTTACACAATCACATAAATAAAACGAGAGACTCACATATAAGAGCATAGGCACTCAAGGGCAGTATCCATATGATCCATTAAGCTTACCAAGCGGACTAATCACAAGAGCTAGAGCTAAGGAATTATAAATTTGCATAAACGGATTAATTGAAAGGATGCAGGGTTCAAAGGGAGTTCAAGATACACGACCTGAAGAATTGGGTTTTGTGAACAATATTTAAGCAATCGGAGCATAAGAGGATTGATACAAAATTTTTGAAAATAAAATTTTAGTATGTTTAATTTAAAGAATTTTGAATGATGTAATCGCTTTATGTCATATACGTATGATATCATTACTTATATCAAAATACGTATGATGCCATTGTTTACATCAAACTATATATGATGTCCTTGGTTAGATCATTATGTTTGAATTTTATTTCTTACATTTTTTCAATGGTCTTAAAATTTGTATTAGTTTGTCAATGGTTGTTGACCTAACCTTTGACATTTTTCTCCTTGTATTTGCCTATAAAAAAGCCTTAATTTGTGAAATGAAACAAGCAATATAAGTGTTAAGATATTCCTTACAAATTCCATCTTTGAACGCATCAAGTTTAAATTCTTGTGGCGTTCAAAACAATCAAACTTATCATTTAGATTCTTGAGAGGTTCTTAAGAATTCTTGGTGTAGCATTTCAACAACCGTAGTCTTGGTTCTTATCTAGCTAGACAACGGGTCAAATCTCAATAAATCTTGGGGTTCGTTACTACATTTGATGTTGAGTTTCGTCACAATATTAGCAAGGTTCGTATCATTTGATATCAAAGCCAGGTTCCAAGATAAGTTAGAGTTATCCTTTTATATCTTTATTATTCCTTAGTTCCTCAATTAGAATTCTAATATTATTCCCTGCTTCCTTAATTAGATTTTTGAAAATACAAAAAAAAAAAAAAATTGTTTCCAACTATTTCTTTCACTAGTCCAATTCGAATTTTGTGTTTTTACTTGATTTAATTTGTTTTAAGTTCATACTTTTATTTCTAGTTCCTTAAAAAAAAGAAAAAAAAAGAGAAAAAAAGGAATTGTTGTTGTCTATTACATTCAAATTTCTTATAGTATTGGTCTAATATTCCTTACTCTTGAACCGAGATTTTCATTTAATTGCTTGCATCATTTTTTTTTAGAATTACTCATTGAATCTTGTGGTTTGTTTTGGTTGTTTCTCATATTAAATTGTCCCTTGAATTTTTATTGTTCTTGAGTTTAATTAAGAGTGTAAGGAAGACGCAACGAGTGTAGTGAGAACATTGAATGCTCAAACACGAGAGTAAGTGAACTTTTCTTGAGTGAAAACATGTGAGAGAGTGCTTGTGAGGTTTCTTTCTTTTGCAGATTTAAAAAAAATATCACACAATCAAGAAGAAAACTCAACTTCGGAGGTTAAAAAACCAACCACTACGAACCTACAATTACAAGCGTTGTTGAGGGAGATGAGACGGATGATGAGAGCTGAGTTAGAACCAATTCTTGAGAGGATGGATAGGTTAGAAGAAGAGACATTTAAAGGACAACCTCAAAGCTATTCCATTAGACAACCACCAAGGCAAGTACATCAAAGGGTACAATGGGGCAATGTTGAAAATAATGAGTTAGATGAATCGTCAATGAATCGGGGCAAAATTTGCATGGTTATGGGAGTAAAGAAGCTAGGATGGATGATGATTTAGGGAACATTAAGGTGAAAATTCCACCTTTGCAAGGTAGAAATGATCCTAAAGCTTATCTAGAGTGGGAGAAGAGAATGGAGATGGTTTTCGATTGTCACAACTACTCCGAGATAAAAAAGGTAAAACTTACTGTAATTGAATTTATTGATTATGTTATTGTATGGTGGGATCAATTGATGAATGATAGAAGGAGAAATCAAGAACGTCCCGTCAAAACGTGGGACGAGATGAAGGCAATAATGAGAAGACGTTTCATTGCAAGCTACTACCATTGAGAGTTGTTCAACAAATTGCAATGTCTAACTCAAGGATCCAAAAGTGTAGATGAATACTACAAAGAGATAGAGGTTGTTATGATTCGAGCTAATGTAAAGGAGGATAGAGAAGTAACTATGGCAAGGTTCTTACATGGTTTAAATCGTGAGATAGTAGATGTGGTGGAGATGCAACATTATGTGGAGTTGACGGATATGGTGCACCAAGCTATCAAAGTTGAGCACCAATTGAAGCGAAGGAACATGGTAAATATGTAATCTGATAAAAACCCACTAGACGACCTGCCCTAAGAACTTTTAAATCCGTTATTATGCACACCCTAGAAACTAGAAAACAAATTGTACATGATTATGTTAGAAGTTTAGGAAAACTAAGTTCTTAAAATTCCAATCTTGAAAACGCTACAAAGATTGATCACTTCCTTGATAAGTCAAAATAATGTATTCTACCAAGAACACAATAAACCAAAGCTAAAGTCACTCAATATATCTAGATATTATTAATGATGTGATGAAATTTGTTTTACATATTTGTAGCCTTTATATAAGCATGTAAACATCATAATCCTAAATAAAAGAAGTGTCCAAAATTAAGTAGGAATAGAAATCCTAACTTAAGTTAAAAAATAAAAATATAATCCTAATCCAATATGGGAACCTAAGTAACAATCATAATCTAATAATAAAATTTTAATAACAATCCTAATCCAATAAGGAAACCTAAAAAAATAATAATTATAAACAAATAAGGAAACTTATTCCATATAGAAGCCCAAATTATCCATATGGCTTTAGGATTTAGCAGCACAAGGCTATTTTTTTTTTTTTGCACAAAAAGATAAATGATTATCTTTTGTGAAGCTTTGAAAACTTCAAGAATAGTCTTACAACTTTACAGAATAGCTTTTTTGTCCTACACTTTCATGATTAAGCCTTATAAACTATCTTTCATCCTCTTGGTCCTTACCCTAGTTATTGGACCTCTAATTCCTTGCAAATATCTTGAAAAGAATTGAGAATATTAACTTGAACTATTTGGCCAGTACCTCGATCTCCATTACATATGGTGGGATCAATTAGTGATCATTAGGTGTAGGAATGGAGAGAGGCCAATTCGATCATGTGAATAAATGAAATTGGTAACGTACAAGAGATTTATACCTAGGCATTACTATAGAGATTTACATAAAACGTTGCAAGGGTTGGTTCAAGGTTCTATGAATGTAGAGGACTATTATAAGTAGATGAAGATAGCCATGATTAGAGCATACATAGAAGAAGATTGAGAAGCATCAATGGCTAGATTTATTAGCTGCTTGAACAAGGAGATTGTTGATGTAGTGAATTTAAAATACTATTTGGTTCGGCTTCTAGTTCTTCATAGAAATCTAATTGAAAGCACAACAAAGCTGCCTAAAAAACAAAAGAAGAAGCAAAGCAAAAGGATTTGATTACTATTTCTAAAGGTAAAACTGAAACTAAAACTTCATCAAAGTCACGTAAAATTAAGTGTTTTAGGTGACAAGGATTCGGGTATATTGCTTCTCAATGCCCAAGCAAAAGAGTTATGATTGTATTAGAAAATGGAAAAATAGAAAGTACTAGCTCCAATGAGGATGAGATGCCACCATTGGAGGATTGTTCTGATGTTGAAGTTGAAGAACTTGTGCATGGTGATTTTTTGGTTATAAGGAGATCCCTAAGTATACAGCCTAAGGATGATGTTGACGTGGAGCAACGTGAGCATATTTTTCGCATAAGATGCCATGTGAAAGATAAAGTATGTACTATGATTATTAATAATAGATGTTGTATTAATGTTACTAATACTTTGTTGGTAGATAAGCTAAATTTGCATACCATAAAGTATTCTAAATCGTACAAATTGTAACGGCTGAATGAATGTGGAGCAATAAAGGTAACGAAGCAAGTTCTAATTTCCTTTTTCAATTGGCAAGTATAAGGATAAAGTTCTATGTGATGTGGCTCCAATGCATGCTGGTCATATATTGCTTAGTCGACCATGGCAGTTTGATCATAAGGTTACACATGATGATAAAATCCCACTAGACGACTTGCCCTAGGAACTCTTGAATCAGTTGTTATACGCACCCAAGAAACTAGAAAACAAGTTGTAGATGATCATATTAGAACTTAAGGAAACTAAATCCTTTAAATTTCAATCTTGAAGATGCCACAAAGGTTGATCACTCCCTTGATAAGTCAAAATATTGTATTCTGCCAAAAACACAAGAAAGCAAAGCAAAGTTTGCTAAAATATCTCAATATTATTATTGATATCTTGAAATTCGTTTTACATAATTGTAGCCTTTATATAGGCATATAAACATCATAATCCTAAATAAAAAGAGTTTTCAAAATTAAGTAGGAATAGAAATCCTAACTTAAGTTGAAAAATAATACTATAATCTTAATCCTATAAGGGAACCTAAATAACAATCCTAATTTAATAAGGAAACTTTAGTAACAATCATAATCTAATAAGGAAGCTTTAATAACAATCCTAATATAATAAGGAAACTTAAATAACAATCCTAAACAAGTAAGAAAACTTTAATCCTAATCTAATAAGGAAACTTAAATAACAATCCTAAACAAGTAAGGAAACTTTAATAACAATCCTAGAACTTTCTAGAATAGCCTCTTTGTCATACACTTCCATAATTAAGCCTTATTAAGCCTTTTTCATTCCTCTAGTAATTGGACCGTCGATTCCTCAATTGGGAGTATTAGTTTGAACTATTTGGACTGCACCTCGATCTCTATTATTCCCTTTCTCTTTGAAAAGATTCGTCCTTGAATCACCTACATCAAACAAAGATAAATCAGCAACATTGAAAGTCGCACTAACATTACCATAGTTGTTTGGCAAATCTTGCTTGTATGCGTTATTATTGATTCCCTTCAAGATTTTGAAAGGTCTATCTTCGCTAGGCTGCAATTTTGATTTTTCGTGTGTAAGAAACCTCTTCTTATGCATGTTCACCCAAACCCAATCTCCAGGGTCAAAAACAAGCTTCAAACGATCTTTATTAGTTTGCTTGGCAAATTGTTCGTTCTTCCTTTTAATGCTAGCCCAAAACTTAGCAAGTAAATTTTTCACAAAATCGGACTTTCCCATTATATGCAAACTCCTGCAATATAGACACAACAACATTATACAAAGAGGGGTTAAAGTTATTGTTGCGTGTAAATTTAACGAACGCAAGTGCATGTTATCCTACTCAAAAGTTCCTCGCTCGTGTGTGTGTGAAATATCACAAATGATGGGTTTTGATTCAATTCGGATAAGTTTGTATACAATTTAAACTCATTTTGACTTTTAGGAACTCCATAAGCTTAATTTTCATGTCACTCTCCACTAATGTAGAAGAAAATTACATCAAGGATCTTTAGGACTTCATTAAGCTTGTAATGATAGGATAAAGTTAAGGTGGGGAAAATGGATATTTAAGTAGGTTCAAGCACCCTAATTATCTCAACCATTATAGAGCTCTTTCTTCAATCCTTTTATCATCATCAAATTTCTACACCTTCTTCTTCATTTACCTCTTAAATGATGATTCAAATACAAAGAATAGATGTATACCCCAAGCTTATTTATTTGCAAAGATTGATCTTTTGTTTTTTTCATCATTTTTTATTTCATTTTTTTTTCTTCTTCTTTTCTCTCTTTTTTTTTTTTTAAACCTCGCTCTACCTTTTAACGCGAGTTCTCTATGCTAACCTAGGCATGAGACCCGGTTACTCGGTAAGAGTTTAGCTTATTTTTCATTTCTCTCATAATTGGCCTTACTCTTATCTTTTGACGCGAGTTCTCTATGCTTGCCTAGGCATGAGACCCGGTTACTCAATAAGAATTCGGCTTTTTTTTTTTTCTACACTCCTTCAACCTCTCTTATTTTCAAAGCTCTAACATGGTTGGAAATTTAGAATGCTGCTCAAAAGGAAGGTATTTTTATTTCATGCTAGCTATTATGTAAGTGATAAAATAATAAAAGAAATTTTTGGTTTAAAGGGGGTAAACTAAGGATTGATTAATTCTAGGTTGGCTTGAAAGGCTCAAACGTAATAAAGAATGCCTAATTCATTTCTTTAATGGAGTATCCTCTAGAATTTTGCCTCAAGTGACAATCAATCAAGTTCTAGAGTTCAATAGGACTTAATCCTTACAAAGCTCACACAAACCTTCTCTAAATTTTCACACACCCAAGCATTTGTAACTAAGTGCTTAAAATTCTTGAGGAACTATCAAGTACAATAAATTTGTCAACAAATCAAACCCAAGAGTTATAACAACATTCATTATTTTCCACAATTTAAGCACTTACCATGACAATTATATCATTGGCTTTCTATGTAGCTCAAAAGCATGTTCAACAAATATAAGCCCAATCTCAAAAAGGAGAGGAAAGAACACTAATAAAAGCCATGAAAAGAAAATGCTTGAAAGAAAACAAACAAACATGTCATAAACACTCCTAAAATATAACAATTAAAACTTAAATCGAAAAGAAAGAAAAAAAAATGTGTGCAATTGGTGGCATAATCAATTCATTCTCAATACATCATACAAAACATTTCCACAATAACATTCCCTCCCCCACATTTAATCTAAACATTGCCCCCAATGTTTAAGCATAAAATTATCAAAGGGTAAAGCAAAGAGATCATACCTAGGAGGCAAAATATGAAAATCTTGCCTCATATTGTGCATTGTCACTCTCCTCCCCTTGCGAAGGTAAAAATTGTGGAAATAAAAGAAGTTTGAAAAAGTAATGCCCTTTGTTGGTGTCATTTTTACTTGAAAATATCATTCGGGCAATTTATCGAACACTTAGAATGTACATTCGCACTACCGCTTTTTCTTGCACTCGAATCATTGTATTAGCTTCTATTCACTCTTAAAACACTCTTCCAATGACCCTAAATGATCAAACTCAAGAATTCGACACTAAACCTCACTCAATCAATTCGTCGAACACTTTGTGTACAATTATAAAAACTATCCAACCAAACAACAAAACCCTTCATTTTCACCAAAAATTTTGTCACCAAAACACAATTCATTCACAAGCACTTCTAAAATACCATTCTACCAATCATTTCCACCACATATTCAACCAAAATTGTCACCCAAGAACTTCAATTTGTTCATCACAATCACAATCTTCCCAACTTCAAAATTCAAGTATAAAATGTAAGCTTAAGTTGTTAAAATATAGGTACTTACTTGAAGTTGATTTGAAGTCCCAAAATTGGAGTTGAATTGATGTTTGTATGCTTTGATTTGAAGCCAAAGAGGTAGAAACTGTTGAGAGGTTTTGTTTGTGTTTTTGGAAGGAAAGGTAGCTAATAAATCGTGGGGGCCCGTGCAGGCATGCTGTGGATAGAAGGAAAGGCGCGGTTGCGCTTCCAGTTGGCGTGGTCGCGCACCAGCTTCTGCCTTAGGTGCAGACCTGTGCGAGTATGGCACTGTCGTGCGCCCAGATTGCTCGATAACATACCAAATACTAGCTTATGATATATCAAATTGAAGCTACGGATGTCTAGTTTCTAATGCCATAAACGGAATACAATTCTGAGTTTTATACAAAACGTTATGACAGATTTAGTACACTATATGCAAAATGTCAAATTCTGTAGTTTTCACTCAAAATCAATGAAAAGCTCCTAGACTTGCACTTGTGCTCCAAAATGTCTCCTCCATCTCTCAATGTTAATTATGAGCTTCCTAAAGTTATCCACCTACAAAAATACACATAAAAATAATTTCATTAATGTTAACAAATTAAACAAAACTCACTAGAAAAAAAAAAAAATTCACACAAAACACAATGAAATTTGGGTTGCCTCCCAATAAGCGCTAAGTTTAACGTCTTCAGCTGGACCAAGTTCATTCTCTAAGTGTCAAGTGACTCCTCTAGAGTAAGACTCATCCATCACACTTCTTCCAAACATATCCAAGTGTGGCTTCAAATGATCACAGTCTATGTTAAGACATTCTCCCGGATCAAAAGGGTGATTTTTGCTCAATGAATCATATGAGTATGGAAAGCTTGAAAATTTATCCGATGCATGCACAGCCACAACCAATTGTTTATTCTCACTTATTGGCTGGTTTGAATTCATTTGGTAAAGGTGTTAACGGAGGAACAACAAAGCTCATTGCTGAGAAGTACGGCGACAAATCTAAAGGAACAAATGATGGCAATTACACTTCAAAGTAAAGGAAAATTGATGGAGCCGAACAACAACATGGAAGAGGCACTACAAATGGAAGCAAGTTCTTCAAAATCACAATCGGAAGCATTAAGCTCTCCTCAAAGGTTAGGAAAGTCAAGTAAAGGTCTTCAAACTAAGGAAACCGTTGGAGAAAAATTTGATGTTAAAGAAGGCACACTCAAACTTGATGTTATGGGTAAAATTGAAGAATTCAAAGTTCTTGATGCATTGAAGTTATCATGTGATGAGGAATGCTACATTGTTGGTACTAATGAGGATGTAGTGCAAGATTTGGTAGATCAAAGTAATATGAAAAATTCTTTGAAGATCATTCACAACCAACACTTTGACCCACTTTCACCTCTAGGTTTTGAATGGAAGCTATTTGGTTTTCCAAGGTTGTTTCAGTTTTTGTCATGAAGTTGGAAGTGTTCATGGTCAATTGAGCAAAGGCCTCTTCTAGGCTAACCTTTTTCTCTTGAGGTTCGAATTCAAGTGATGAAGTTTGATTTCCCCTCCAAGAGAAATTGGGATGATATCCTTGATTGTAAGTGTTGGAATAAAGATCGTTTTGATGATTATAGTTCCTAACATATGAAACTTGCTCGAAGGATGACGCAACAAACAAATTATCAACTTGATAGTCCATGCTAGAATGATTGCCACTGCATAGCTCACAAACCATATGCGGAATATGAATAAAGTTTGCTGTCATGACCCCAAGTTGCTTGGTTAAGGTATGAAGCTGATCATTAAGTGCAGAAATACTATCTACTTCATGAACTCCAAACGTTCTCCTAGGTGTTAAACATTCTGAGTGCCACTAAAAAGCGTTTGCAGCCATTTTGGTATCGAAAGGCAATAGAACACTATTTTTGGCTTTTCTCATGCACTTAAAAGACAAACCTGTAAAAACAAACAAACAAAAATAAACTTTAGATTAAACTCAATATCAATCCAAATCGATGTTACAAGAATTTAACATTCCCCGGCAACGGCGCCAAAAACTTGTTGCGTGTAAATTTAACGAACGCAAGTGCACGTGTCGCAATCAAGTAATATAATGATAAGAGGATGTCGATCCCACGAGGAATGTAATCTTATAACTACCGAAGGTGATTAATCTACAAATTTATCTAAAGAAATCGAAATAGTTTTGTTGATAAACTTAAAATTAAGAATAAAGCAAAACACTTGAAAATTCAATCAATGGAAATGTCTAGGGCTAATGATTTATCGTATTTGGTCACATTTATTTCTTCAATTGACGTTGTTCTAATTTAAAACGCGTGTTGCTAGTTAATTATCCTAATTTATTCGATTGCCTCTCTCGAAATCAATCGAGTCTACTTCGCACCTAAAATTTCACTATATCTCTATGTGAAATTAATTAAACGGAAATGCATTATAATTGATGATAATTTCTAATTAAACTACGCAAACCATATTAGTATATCTCTATCTAATATGCAATTTACGGTATTTACCACACGGTCTATATATGATATTCATTTTTCAATTCCTATCAATCCATAATTCATTCAAATATTGGCCAAATATTCAAAAGCATTAATTACTATGATAAATACTCAACACCCAATCTCAAATCAATTAAACAACACAATATTAGAAGTGAATGTTTCAAATAGATTAAATCATTGCCCTAGAAAATTGGGTTTAGCCACTCATTGGGTATAATCCAAATTCACAACTTAATAATTCAACAATTAATAACATGAATTCGAATTTCACAAATTTATTCAATTCACAACAATAAAATTGAAATAAAGGGAAAGAGATAAACTAGAATGGAGAGCTTGTCTTCCAAAATCGAACTTGATGATTCCCCCAAATTCTTCTTCTAATTTCTTCCTCTTCTCCTCTTCTCTCTCTCCCTTTTCCTTCTCCAATTTCTCTCAAGCAGTGACCAACCCTTTGTTCTTCCCTTCTCCCTCTTTTTAAACCGCCAAATTCATTAAATTGCCCAGAAATTCGAAGGCCGGCAAATATTAATTGAATCCCTATACTTATAATTAATCAGATATTAATCTAAAGTTTTTGAATTGCTTGCACTTTAGTCCTGAAATTGTTGCACTTTAGTCCACCTGGGCAGAACGCAGTGCGCGGTCGGGCGGCAAGGCGCGCTATCGCGCACCAGCTTCTGCCAATGAAGCTATACAATCTGGTCAATTTCAATTGGATTCCCTTTCTCTTTTGTATTTTTGATTTATCCCTTTTCGGTGATAGTTCTTCAGTTTAGTCCTGATTATGTTGTATTTTGGTCCACTTTGTTCTATGCTCCGGCTTCTTCCTTTTCAAACCGAATTAATCATTTTCAAGCTCATTTAACTTTCAAAAGTTAAATTTATCATTTTCTGCACAAAACAACCAAAATACATCAAATTCAAAAGAAACTTGAGGATTAAACAAACAATTAAAGTTTAAAAGTAAATAATTTAGTGCTTGTTTTACGCACTTATCAGTTATTAGTGGAAAAGTAAACATTATTGTACATAAGTACAAGTAGTTGCCGCCTTGTAATCATGACACTCTTAATCTCAATTTTTTTCACAAATACACTCATTCCCTTTCTTTTCTCTCCTTTTTGCACACTTTCCTCTCTAATTTTCATTTCGGCCTCATTTGCTCTCTTGGTTTTTGCTTGCTCACTTTCTTTCTTTTTCTTTTCCTCTTGCTCACACTTTTCTTCCTCTCTCATTTTGTAGTCTCTCATTATCCTAATATGATCTTCATAAGCTTGCAAAGGTTTAAGAGGGGTTAGAGCAACAGTTTGGTTATTCATTACAAATGAATAACGGTTTTTATACCCATCATGTATAACCTTTTGATCAAACTACCATGGTAAGCCAAGCAATAAATGATCAACATGTATTGGTGTCACATCACATAGAACCTCATCCTCATACTTGCCAATTGAAAAGGAAATTAGAACTTGCTTCGTTACCCTTATTTCTCCACATTCATTTAACCATTGCAATTTGTATGGTTTAGGATGCTTTATGGTATTCAAATTCAGCTTATCTACCAACAAAGTACTAGCAACATTAGTACAACTTCCACTATCAATAATCATAGTATATACCTTATCTTTCACATGGCATCTTGTGTGAAAAATATGCTCACATTGGTCCACATCAACATCATCCTTAGGCTGTACACTTAGGGTTCTCCTTATAATTAACAAATCACCATGCATGGGTTCTTCAATTTCAATATCAGAATAATCCGCCAACGGTGGCATCTCGTCCTCGCTTGAGCTAGCACTTTCTATTCTTCCATTCTCCAACACAATCATAACTCTTTTGTTTGGACATTGAGAAGCAATATGCCCGAATCCTTGGCACCTAAAACACTTAACTTCATGTGACTTAGAAGAAATTTTAGTTTCAATTTTACTTTTAGAAACAACAATCGAATACTTTTGCTTTGGTTATTCTTTTGGTTTTGAGGTAACTTTGTTGTCCTTCCAATTAGATTTCCATGAAGAACTAGAAGCCGAACCAAATCTGAACTCTTTTGATTTTATTTACTTCTCTACTTTAATGGCTTTGTGCAATAGCTCCTCCATGTCCATATAGTGTTGTAAATGAACCACATCAGCAATCTCTTTGTTTAAGCCGCTAATAAATCTAGCCATTGTTGCTTCTCGATTTTCCTCTATGTTTGCTCTAATCATTGCTATCTCCATCTCCTTGTAATAGTCCTCTACACTCATGGAACCTTGAACCAACCCTTGCAACTTTCTATGTAAATCTCTATAGTAATGGCTAGGCATAAATCTCTTGCGCGTTACCAATTTCATTTCTTCCCATGACCAAATTGGCTTCTCTCCATTCCTACGCCTTTTAATCACTAATTGATCCCACCATATGCTTGCATAATCTATGAACTCCACAACTGTTAATTTTACTTTCTTTTCCTCGAAGTAATTATGGCAGTCAAATACATGTTTAACATTTCTTTCCCACTCCAAGTATAGATCAGGATCATTCTTTCCTTGAAAGATTGGAATCTTCATCTTTATGCTACCCAAATTACTGTCTCTTTTGGAAACAACCTTCTTGCCTTGTATGCATGATTGCACACCTTTGTTCACATCACATTTTTTTTATTATTTTTGTGCAATTCTTGTGTTGTCTTTGCATAGCTTTCTTGACTTCTTTCATTCTACTTCTTTGTGTTTAGTTTTGTTAAAAAAAAAAAAGAGGGATCAAAAAGAATATCTAACAAAAAAAAGAGGAATTAGATTGCATTGTTTGATCGGTGAGCAATCTGTTTTACGTTATTTATTAAAATTACAGATTTGATTTTTATTCAACTTCGTGTTCAATTTCAAGATTAATCGTGTAAGATTATTTGTCTCTTTTAGCTTTGCCTTTCAATTTGTTACATTCTAGTGATCTTTTACATGTCTTTTATTTCCTTTTATAGTTTTCTTATTTTGGATCTTTTAATTATTATTTTTTTTCTTCATTACCGTTTGCCTCAACTCAGTTTTTAACGTTCTAGTTTTGAGATTTACCACCATCTACTCGATTGCTCCTTAACATTTGTTGATCTTGATTCTTTTAAGTACATAAAGGGGGCTAGCTTGAGTGATAAAAGGCAAAAGTATCGAGACTGCCATCGAAAAAAAAAAAAAACCAAATTAGTGTGAAACACAAGTGATAATGTTGTGTAATTTTAATAACGCAAGTGCACGTTATCGTTAACAAGTAATAAAATGATAAGTCAAGTATCGTTCCCACGAGGATTGATTAATTTGTTAATTACCGAAGATAAGTAATCCTAAATTTAATTGAAGAATTCGATTAATAAATTTTGATTAACAAGAAATTGCAGAAATTTAATTTAAACTAACTAAACGAAATTGTGAATTTCAATTGATTAAAACACTAGGGCAGTAGACTTCACCATAGCTAATTGAATTCGATTTCTTTAATTGTGTTGTTTCAATTTGTTACCAATATTGACAGAAAATTATCATAATTTATTTGATATTCTTTCTCAAGATATACCAAAAATTCTTGCACATACTAATTCACTATATCTCTATGTGAATTGAAATACATGAAAGTTCATTAAGTATAATGATAATTAACTTAATTCTGCATGAATCATGATAGTATATCTCTATCTAGCATGTAATTCATTGTGTTAATTACATAATCAAAACACATAAATCACTTCTCAGATCAATATAGTTCACAAATCATTCAAATATTGACCAAATATTCAAAAGCATTAAGCACAATAATGAACACTCAATATAAACAATAAATCATGAACAACACAAATTTTGGAAATTGATGTTCTTAGCTAGGTTACATCTTTGCCCTAGTTTAGAGAAATTAGTTCATAATGAAATTACAACACACCATAATCAAATTGAGAATCATAATGAAAATTTCAGAAAGAGAAAAGTAAAGAGTTGAGGAAGAAAAACTCTATGTAGATTAATGACTTCTGATTCCAGCAAGCTTCACTTCCTCTTCCTTCCCCTCTTTCTTCAAGCTTCTAAAATCTCCAAAAATGGTAAAAGAAAACCTTAACTTTCGTTCTCTCCCCCTTCTGGTCGTTCCCCCCTTTCAATTGCCCATTTAGTCTTAAAAAACGCTCCAAATTCAATCCCCCTTGTTAAGGAAAAGTTGTCTCCCACTTGTCTCCATTCAAACCGAAATTTAGGCCACTAAACTTGACTTTTTGCTTCCTTCCATGACAGGTGGGCTTGTTAATCATTATGTCTAGTTTTCAAATTATTTTGAATTAGTCAAATACGATTCTTGAGTATAATGATACAGTCAAAAATACGGACTATGTTCAGTACAAACGGGCCTTGTTGTTTTCTTTCCATTTCTTGGCTTTTTGGGCTTTTCTCCTACAAAAATAAAGAACCAAACTCAAAGTAATAACATAAACAAATTAAATAAGAAAACACAAATAATTAAGTAAAATAAATATGAATTAGCATGAAATTAAGAGTAAAAGTATGACAAATTTTGTATAAAAATTAAGCACATCAAATACTCCAAACTTAATATTTGCTAGTCCTCGAGCAAAAAAAAAAAAAATGAAAGACTCACCAACAAAAACTAGCTTCCTTACTTCATTTTTCATGGTCAACAAGAATACAACAAGATACAAAATTAATCAATCAATCATTCAAGTATTATCAATGCTTCATATGTTATGCTCATGTGTAGTGTGTGATAGCCATTAATCAATCATCATCTCTCATGTCATCTTCACAAAATTAGAGTATAGCATGTGTAAAAGTTTAAACTCCAAATCTCACAAAGATGGTCACTATTAAAAAAAACACTCGAAATTTGGGTTAAAACTCAAAAGTATGTGAGACAAGCATTATGCTTAGATTTTTAATGGAAAACAAAGCTCACATATAATAGAAAGAACACGCTATTTTTCGATGTGATGATGGTGATCTCATGAAAGGAATGCCAATAACTTGACTATCATAACAATGAATGCAATCTAATCATATAACACACAAGATCAACGTAGGACTTTCTTTCAAGGTTGTAATGAAGCCAACAAAGAGGATATTATTAAGAAAGAATAGATAACGGGTACAACAAAGTTATAAGAGCTCGATAACATATGCATCTATTATCAAATTCTCATATTTTCTTGCAAACACATTTCACCACCACCACTTCTTCATATTCTTTGCTTCTTCTTTTCAAAGCACATTATCCTCTTTTCTTTTTCTCTTTTCTCTTTTTCCTTTCACATTCGGCCTTAATAACAATTTTTTTTTTTTTTAACCTTACTCCACCTTTTGACGCGAAAATTCAATGCTTACTTAGGCACGAGTCCCGGTTACTCAGTAGAAGCATGGTTACACAAATGAACACATTCTTTTTTTTTTTTTTATGGCCGTGCATCAAATAGATAATGCATTGTTAAATCAGCCACCCATACAACAAGTAATAACCTCCAAATTTATGATGAAGCATATGTCAATACCATTCATTTATTGCTCAAAAGATAAGAATAAGGATAAAGACAATGGAAAATTGGTTATTGAGATTGGTTGTTATTGGTTTTAAGAAAAATAGAGATTATTTTAAAGTTCAAAGTGGTTAACTAAGGAAACATGGGAAAGGTCGGCTAGAAAGGCTCAAACGATACAAACAAGGCCTAGAATCACTTCTTGTGCATCATAAAACCAAAATTACATTCAAAGCATGAATAATCAAATCAATTGGCCAAAATAAACTATAATGAGATTCAGTGCATCATATTCTCTAACTATGTGAATTCAACAATTTAAGATTCTGATCAATCATGACATTAAGTGCTTATAAATTGTGAGAACAAATATGAAACCTGGTTAATACAAGGATAATATTATGATCAAATTTAATATCTCATTAATTCAAATTGACCATGCATAAATCATTTCTAAATCTTTAATTGAATAAGGAAGCGACTCAAACAACTCAAAAACAGAAAATAGGAACGAATTTTCGTTTTTTTTTTTTTTAAACAAATGCAAAGCTAAAGAAATTAACTATAATCAAAGCAAAACATAAAATCTCACCCCCAAACTTAAATCTAACATTGCCCTCAATGTTTGCAATTAAAAATCATGCAATGAATAGATCAAATAAAGGTGAAAATGTAAGGAAATACTTAAAACACAAGGAAAGCAAAAATGGAAAAGATGGCACCTGATTTGGCAATCTAATTCAATTGTTGCAGAATTCATTTTCCTTCCGTGCACTTTGGGTTGCCTTCCAAGTAGCGCTAAGTTTGACGTCTTCAGCCAGACCATATTCTTCAGCAAAGAAAACACTCAAACACTAGCTAATGTAATTGTGCTCTTGCATTGCTCAAAATCACCCTCCACATAATGCTTCAACCTCTGTCCATAAACTTTGAATGTTCCTTTTGTATCATGATGGACTTCAACTGCACGATAAGGAAAAACACGAACAACGGTGAAAGGACCAGACCAGCGTGAGTGTAACTTTCCCGGAAAGAGTCGAAGACGAGAATTATAAAGGAGAACTTTCTGACCAACCAGAAAATCTCGCCTCATAATATGCTTGTCATGCCACTTCTTCGTACGCTCCTTATAAATTCGTGCATTCTCATAGGCATCATTACGAAACTCTTCCATCTCACTCAATTGAAGCAACCGTTTTTCTCCTACAGCTTTCATGTCAAAATTCAATCTTTTCACTGCCCAATACGCTTTGTGCTCAAGTTCAACCGGAAGATGACATGCTTTTCCAAACCCTAGCCTGTATGGAGACATTCCGATTGGAGTTTTGAAGGCTGTGCGATAAGCCCACAATGCATCATCTAACCTTTTAGATCAATCTTTTCTTGAATTGCTAACCATTTTTTCAAGTATCCTCTTTAATTCTCTATTTGATATCTCCACTTGACCACTCGTTTGAGGATGATAAGCTATCGCTATCCGATGAGTGACACCATATTTTCCCAATAAAGCTTCGAATTGACGATTACAAAAATGTTTACCGCCATCACTAATAATTGCTCGAGGAGTGCCAAATCGGGTAAAAATATACTTGCGTAGGAAATTCGTAACAGCCTTAGCATCATTGTTGCGTACAGCCACTGCTTCCACCCATTTCGAAACGTAATCTACAGACAGCCACCAATATGTATTGGTTCGAAAAAGATGACGGAAATGGACCCATGAAGTCTATCCCCCAAACATCAAACAATTCAACCTCAAGAATATTATTCAGTGGCATTTCACTATTTCGAGAAATATTTCCAATTCTTTGACATCGATCACAAGCAGCAACAAATGACTATGAATCATTGAACAATGTACGCCAAAAGAAACCAGATTGTAGTACCTTTGCCGCTGTTTTTGTTGCTCCAAAATGCCCCCCATATTCCGAAGAATGGCAATGTTGCAAAACGCTCACCATCTCGTCTTCCGGAATACAACGCCTAATTATTTGATCTGGGCATTGTTTATACAAGAATGGGTCCTCCCAATAATAATGCTTGACATCCGCAAAGAATTTCTTCTTTTGTTGGTATGACAAATCAGCCGGAATAATGTTGCTGGCCAAATAATTTACAAAATCTGCATACCAAGGTGCATCCAATTCTTGAAGAGAAAAAAGTTGTTCGTCCGGGAATACCTCATTAATCGAATGTTCTGCATCATCTTCAATTTCTTTTTGTTCCAATCGAGATAAATGATCAGCAACTAAATTTTCGGATCCCTTCTTATCGCGAATCTCCAAGTCGAATTCTTGCAGCAAAAGCACCCATCTAATGAGCCTTGGTTTTGCATCTTTTTTCGCAAGTAAGTATTTGATGGCTGAATGGTCTGTGTAAACTATCACCTTTGAACCAATTAAATAAGAGCGGAACTTGTCAAACGCAAACACAACAGCCAAAAACTCCTTCTCTGTGGTAGCATAATTTAATTGAGCATCCGTTAAGGTTCTACTTGCGTAATAAATGACATGCAAAGCTTTACTTTTTCGCTGCCCCAAAACAGCTCCCAAAGCATGATCGCTTGCATTGCACAAAAGTTCAAATGGCAAATCCCAATCCGGAGCCACAATAATAGGTGCGGAAATAAGCCTCTTCTTCAAAGTGTTAAATGCCTGCAAACAATCATTAGAAAAATCAAAAGGTATGTCTTTAATCAAGAGATTGCAAAGAGGTTTAGAAATTTTAGAGAAATCCTTTATGAAGCGTCGATAAAACCCGGCGTGTCCCAAAAAGCTTCGAACGGCCTTCACAGAAGTTGGCGATGGCAACTTTTCAATGACTTCAATTTTTGTTCGATCAACTTCAATTCCTTTTATTGAAATCCGATGACCCAAAACGATGCCTTCTTGAACCATAAAATGACATTTTTCCCAATTCAACACTAAGTTGGTTTGCTCACATCGCTGCAAAACTAAAGCCAAGTTATTCAAACAATTATCAAAAGATGTACCAAAAACTGAAAAGTCATCCATGAACACTTCAATGAATCTCTCCACCATGTCAAAGAAAATAGCTGTCATGCAACGTTGGAAAGTTGCAGGAGCGTTACATAAACCGAATGGCATTCTTCGAAATGCAAAAGTACCATACGGGCAAGTGAATGTCGTCTTCTCTTGATCTTCCGGAGCAATAGGAACCTGGTTGTACCCGGAATAGCCATCTAGAAAGCAATAATGCGAATGACCAGCAAGTCTCTCTAGCATTTAATCAATAAAAGGCAATGGAAAATGATCCTTGCGAGTAGCATCATTTAACTTCCGATAATCGATACATACTCGCCATCCCGTGACTGTTCTTGTCAGAATAAGTTCGTTGTTGTCATTCTTGACAACAGTCATTCCTCCTTTCTTTGGAACCACTTGCACCGGACTCACCCATGGACTGTCGGAAATTAGGTAAATCATCCCAACATCTAACAATTTCAGAACTTCAGCCCTTACCACCTCTTTCATGTTAGGATTCAAGCGGCGTTGATGCTCAACTACTGGTCTAAAATTCTCTTCCATTAAGATTTTGTGCATGCAAATTGAAGGGCTTATACCTTTAATATCGGAAATTGACCATCCCAATGCAGCCTTAGGATCTCTTAAAACTCGAAGTAGTTTTTCCTCTTCCAATTCACTCAAAGAAGCTGAAATTATGACTGGAAACGTTGAGTTTTCACCTAAGTATGCATATCGAAGGTGAGATGGCAGTGGCTTGAGCTAGAGATTAGGAGTGGATGACAACGGTTGGGAATGATTTCTATCAAGTTCTTCAAAATTCTGCCTTCGAAGAGAATACGGTGGGGCAGCTCCCAAATAATGTGCATATTCTACGATTTCTGCATTTTCAGCTTTGGTAGATTTGGCATGCACAATACAAGCTTCAAGTGGTTCATTTGGATGCCCATGTTTGAATGTCTCAGCCACCATCTTGTCTAGAGCGTCAATTTGAAAGCAACAATCAGTTTCGGATGGATACTTAATTGCTTTGAACACATTGAAGACAACTTGCTCATCTTGAACTCGTAAGATTAATTTCCCTTGTTGTACATCAATCAAAGTTCTCCCCGTAGCTAAAAATGGCCGTCCCAAGATAAGTGGGATTTCTCGATCAGCTTCCATATCCAAGACAATAAAATCGGCTGGAAAAATAAATTTATCCACCTTGACTAATACATCTTCAATTACACCCCTTGGATGCTTAATTGATCGATCCGCTAACTGTAAGGAGACGGTTGTCGCCTTTGCTTCGCCAAGTCCTAATTTTCTAAAAATAGAAAAAGGCATTAAATTAATACTTGCACCTAAATCACATAAAGCTTTTTCAAAATAATATTCTCCAATTGTGCAAGGTATTGTAAAACTCCCTGGATCTTTTAACTTTGGTGGCAATTTATTTTGCAAGATAGCGCTGCACTCTTCCGTTAACATCACTGTTTCATTTTTCTCCAATTTTCTCTTGTTGGATAAAATTTCCTTCATAAATTTGGCATAGCTTGGCATTTGCTTCAATGCATCTGCAAAAGGAATGTTAATATGCAATTTCTTAAATACATCAATGAATTTAGAAAATTGCGTATCCAATTTATTTTTTCGCAGACGTTGAGGGAATGGAATCGGTGAAACACAATTCTTGTTAAGACTTGCTCTTTCATCTTGCGAAATGGAAGAACTTGCTCCTGTGGATGTTTTGTTGGCATTTTCAGAGACCTTGTCGGTCCTTGTCAATTGTGGATGTTACATTTGATGGACAGAATTCCACTTGTTCTTCCGTTGCTTCTTCTAACTTGTTTTTCAGCTCACCGAGTTGTTTTCCACTGCGAAGTGTAATTGCTTTCACTTGCTCCTTTGGATTCGTCTCCGTATTGCTTGGTAAGGTACCTTGCTGCCTTTCCGCTAATAAATTTGCCATTTGACCCATTTGTATTTCAAGATTTCGTATAGATGCAGCCTGATTTTGCAATGTTGTCTCAGTCTTGGTCATGAATTTAGAGGTGTTCATGGTGAGCTGGGTAAGTGCATCTTCTAAATTCACTTTCTTCTCTTGCGGCTGAAATCCGGGAGGTGGTTTCATCACATTCTGATTGTTGCTCCATGAAAAGTTCGGATGATGTTTCCAAGCTGGATTGTAAGAATTCAAATAAGGATTATGTTGCTGCCTTTGGAAATTCGATACAAAGTTCGCTTGCTCGGAAGATGAAGAAGCGAATGGACTGCCAACTTGACAATCAATGCTTGCATGATTTCCTCCACATAATTCACACACCTGAACATGAGATTGGATAGCATTAACATTCAAAGTACCAAGCTGTCTTGACAAAGTAGCAACTTGGGCTGTCAAGGCGGTGATGGCATCAATTTCGTGCACTCCAGCAACTCTTCTTTGTGTTGAACGATCTGAGGGCCATTGATAATTATTAGACGCCATTTCTTCCAGCAACGCGTATGCTTCGTCATGTGTTTTGCTCATCAATGCACCACCTGCTGCAGCATCAATCATTGTTCTAGTTGTGCAACTTAATCCATTGTAAAAAGTTTGAACTTGCAACCATATTGGCAACCCATGATGTGGACACCTCCTTAGCATATCCTTATACCTTTCCCATGCTTCATATAGAGATTCTATGTCAATTTGAGAAAAGGATGTGATATCATTTCGCATCTTCGCCGTCTTCGCAGGAGGAAAAAATTTCGCTAAGAATTTCTGAGCCAATTCATTCCAAGTCGTAATGGTTCCGGGAGGAAGTGAATTTTGCCATCCTTTCGCCTTATCCCTAAGGGAGAACGGAAAGAGTCTCAGCTTTATAGCATCATCTGAAACACCATTATGCTTGAAAGTGTCACAAATTTCCAGAAAATTTGCGATATGTGCATTCGGATCATCATTCGGCAAACCGCGGAATTGGACAGAGGATTGAATCATTTGACTAATTGCAGGCTTAATCTCGAAGTTGTTAGCTTGTATTGTAGGCCGCCTAATGTTGGATGAAGTGCCATTAATAGTCGGAATAGCGTAATCCCTTAATGCTCTATTATTTTCAGCCCCAACCATATCAGCCACATTTTCTGCCATGATGTCAATTTGCTGCGTTCTTGATGCTTGGTTTCGCTCTTTGTTTTTGATGTGCTTAATTTTTATACAAAATTTGTAATACTTTCACTCTTAATTTCATGCTAATTCATATTTATTTTACTTAATTATTTGTGTTTTCTTATTTAATTTGTTTATGTTATTACTTTGAGTTTGGTTCTTCATTTTTGTAGGAGAAAAGCCCAAAAAGCCCAAGAAATGGAAAGAAAACAACAAGGCCCATTTGTACTGAACATAGTCCGTATTTTTGAGTGTATCTTTATACTCAAGAATCGTATTTGACTAATTCAAAATAATTTGAAAACTAGACATAATGATTAACAAGCCCACCTGTCATGGAAGGAAGCAAAAAGTCAAGTTTAGTGGCCTAAATTTCGGTTTGAATGGAGACAAGTGGGAGACAGCTTTTCCTTAACAAGGGGGATTGAATTTGGAGCGTTTTTGAAGACTAAATGGGCAATTGAAAGAGGGGAACGACCAGAAGAGAGAGAGAACAAAAGTTAAGGTCTTCTTTCACCATTTCGGGAGATTTTAGAAGCTTGAAGAAAGAGGGGAAGGAAGAGGAAGTGAAGCTTGCTGGAATCGGAAGTTATTGATCTACATAGAGTTTTTCTTTCTCAACTCTTTACTTTTCTCTTTCTGAAATTTTCATTATGATTCTTAATTTGATTATGGTATGTTGTAATTTCATTATGAACTAATTTCTTTTAACTAGGGTAAAGATGTAACCTAGCTAAGAACATCAATTTCCAGAATTTGTGTTGTTCATGATTTATTGTTTATATTGAGTGTTCATTATTGTGCTTAATGCTTTTGAATATTTGGCCAATATTTGAATTATTTGTGAACTATATTGATCTGAGAAGTGATTTATGTGTTTTGATTATGTAATGAACACAATGAATTACATGCTAGATAGAGATATACTATCATGATTCATGCAGAATTAAGTTAATTATCATTATACTTAATGAACTTTCATGTATTTCAATTCACATAGAGATATAGTGAATTAGTATGTGCAAGTATTTTTGGTATATCTTGAGAAAGAATATCAAATAAATTAGGATAATTTTCTGTCAATATTGGTAACAAATTGAAACAACACAATTAAAGAAATCGAATTCAATTAGCTATGGTGAAGTCTACTGCCCTAGTGTTTTAATCAATTGAAATTCACAATTTCGTTTAGTTAGTTTAAATTAAATTTCCGCAATTTCTTGTTAATCAAAATTTATTAATCGAATTCTTCAATTAAATTTAGGATTAGTTATCTTCGGTAATTAACAAATTAATCAATCCTCGTGGGAACGATACTTAACTTATCATTTTATTACTTGTTAACGATAACGTGCACTTGCGTTATTAAAATTACACAACAGTTTTGCTTGCGAAACGTCCGTTCTATCTCTCTATCCAAAGGAGCAAGATTAGAACTTTTGGAACGTCTCATGCACTAAATGAAGCACCTGAATTTATAATAAACACAAACTTCAAATTAAAATCAGAATTAATCCAAATCGATATTAACAAAAATTAAAACAATCCCCGGCAACGGTGCCAAAAACTTGTTGTGTAATTTTAATAACGCAAGTGCACGTTATCGTTAACAAGTAATAAAATGATAAGTCAAGTATCGTTCCCACGAGGATTGATTAATTTGTTAATTACCGAAGATAAGTAATCCTAAATTTAATTGAAGAATTCGATTAATAAATTTTGATTAACAAGAAATTGCGGAAATTTAATTTAAACTAACTAAACGAAATTGTGAATTTCAATTGATTAAAACACTAGGGCAGTAGACTTCACCATAGCTAATTGAATTCGATTTCTTTAATTGTGTTGTTTCAATTTGTTACCAATATTGACAGAAAATTATCATAATTTATTTGATATTCTTTCTCAAGATATACCAAAAATTCTTGCACATACTAATTCACTATATGTCTATGTGAATTGAAATACATGAAAGTTCATTAAGTATAATGATAATTAACTTAATTCTGCATGAATCATGATAGTATATCTCTATCTAGCATGTAATTCATTGTGTTAATTACATAATCAAAACACATAAATCACTTCTCAGATCAATATAGTTCACAAATCATTCAAATATTGGCCAAATATTTGAAAGCATTATGCACAATAATGAACACTCAATATAAACAATAAATCATGAATAACACAAATTTTGGAAATTGATATTCTTAGCTAGGTTACATCTTTGTCTTAGTTTAGAGAAATTAGTTCATAATGAAATTACAACACACCATAATCAAATTGAGAATCATAATGAAAATTTCAGAAAGAGAAAAGTAAAAAGTTGAGGAAGAAAAACTCTATGTAGATCAATGACTTCTGATTCCAGCAAGCTTCACTTCCTCTTCCTTCCCCTCTTTTTTCAAGCTTCTAAAATCTCCAAAAATGGTAAAAGAAAACCTTAACTTTCATTCTCTCCCCCTTCTGGTCGTTCCCCCCTTTCAATTGCCCATTTAGTCTTCAAAAACGCTCCAAATTCAATCCCCCTTGTTAAGGAAAAGTTGTCTCCCACTTGTCTCCATTCAAACCGAAATTTAGGCCACTAAACTTGACTTTTTGCTTCCTTTCATAACAGGTGGGCTTGTTAATCATTATGTCTAGTTTTCAAATTATTTTGAATTAGTCAAATACGATTCTTGAGTATAATGTTACACTCAAAAATACGGACTATGTTCAGTACAAACGAGCCTTGTTGTTTTCTTTCCATTTTGTTGGGCTTTTTGGGCTTTTCTCCTACAAAAATAAAGAACCAAACTCAAAGTAATAACATAAACAAATTAAATAAGAAAACACAAATAATTAAGTAAAATAAATATGAATTAGCATGAAATTAAGAGTGAAAGTATAACAAATTTTGTATAAAAATTAAGCACATCAGATAACAAATTAATTTGAGTGCAAACACGTGAGGGAGTGTGAGAGGAATCAAGTTCTAAACAAGGCAAGAAGGTTGTTTCCAAAAGAGATAGTAATTTGGGCAGCATAAAGATGAAGATTCCAATCTTTCAAAGAAAGAATGATCCCGAACTATACTTGGAGTGGGAAAGAAATGTTGAACATGTATTTGACTGCCATAATTACTCCGAGGAAAAGAAAGTAAAATTAGCAGTTGTGGAGTTCATAGATTATGCAAGCATATGGTGGGATCAATTAGTGATTAAAAGGCGTAGGAATGGAGAGAAGCCAATTTGGTCATGGGAAGAAATGAAATTGGTAACGCGCAAGAGATTTATGCCTAGCCATTACTATAGAGATTTACATAGAAAGTTGCAAGGGTTGGTTCAAGGTTCCATGAGTGTAGAGGACTATTACAAGGAGATGGAGATAGCAATGATTAGAGCAAACATAGAGGAAAATCGAGAAGCAACAATGGCTAGATTTGTTAGGGGCTTGAATAAAGAGATTGCTGATGTGGTTCATTTACAACACTATATGGACATAGAGGAGCTATTGCACAAAGCCATTAAAGTGGAGAAGTAAATAAAATCAAAAGAGTTCAGATTTGGTTCGGCTTATAGTTCTTCATGGAAATCTAATTGGAAGGACAACAAAGTTACCTCAAAACCAAAAGAATAACCAAAGCAAAAGTATTCGATTGTTGTTTCTAAAAGTAAAATTGAAACTAAAATTTCTTCTAAGTCACATGAAGTTAAGTGTTTTAGGTGCCAAGGATTCGGACATATTGCTTCTCAATGCCCAAACAAAAGAGTTATGATTGTGTTGGAGAATGGAAGAATAGAAAGTGCTAGCTCAAGCGAGGACGAGTGTCACCGTTGGCGGATTATTCTGATATTAAAATTGAAGAACCCGTGCATGGTGATTTGTTAATTACAAGGAGAACCCTAAGTATACAGCCTAAGGATGATGTTAATGTGAAGCAACGTGAACATATTTTTTATACAAGATGTCGTGTGAAAGATAAGGTATGTGATGTTCCTACTTTTTATACAAAATTTGTCACACTTTCACTCTTAATTTCATGCTAATTCATATTTATTTTACTTAATTATTTGTGTTTTCTTATTTAATTTATTTATGTTATTACTTTGAGTTTGATTCTTTATTTTTGTAGGAGAAAATCCCAAAAGGCCCAAGAAATGGAAAGAAAACAACAAGGACTATTTGTACTGAACATAGTCTGTATTTTTTAGTGTATCTTTGTACTCAAGAATCGTATTTGACTAATTCAAAATAATTTGAAAACTAGACATAATGATTAACACACTCACATGTCATGGCAAGAAGCAAAAAGTCACATTTTGGTAGCCTAAATTTCGGTTCGAATGGAGACAAGTGGGAGACAGCTTTTCCTTAACAAGAGGGAGTGAATTTGGAGTGTTTTTAAAAGACTAAATGGAGAAGAGGGGGAGAACGAAAGTGAAGGTTTTCTTTTACCATTTTGGAGATTTTAGAAGCTTGAAGAAAGAGGGGAAGGAAGAGGAAGTGAAGCTTGCTGGAATCTGAAGTCATTGATCTACATAGAGTTTTTCTCTCTCAACTTTTTACTTTTCTCTTTCTGAAATTTTCATTATGATTCTCAATTTGATTGTGGTGTGTTGTAATTTCATTATAAACTAATTATTTTTAACTAGGGCAAAGATGTAACCTAGCTAAGAACACCAATTTCCAGAATTTGTGTTATTCATAATTTATTGTTTATATTCAGTGTTCATTATTGTGCTTAATTCTTTTGAATATTTGGCTAATATTTGAATGATTTGTGAACTATATTGATGTAAGAAGTGATTTATGTGTTTTGATTATGTAATGAACACAATAAATTACATGCTAGATAAAGATATACTATCATGATTCATGCAGAATTAAGTTAATTATCATTATACTTAATGAACTGTCATGTATTTCAATTCACATAGAGATATGGTGAATTAGTATGTGCAAGTATTTTTGGTATATCTTGAAAAAGAATATCAAATAAATTAGGATAATTTTCTGTTAATATTGGTAACAAATTAAAATGACACAATTAAAGAAATTGAGTTCAATTAGCTATGGTGAAGTCTACTACCCTAATGTTTTCATCAATTGAAATTCACAATTTCGTTTATTTAGTTTAATTTAAATTTTCATAATTTCTTGTTAATCAAAATTTATTAACCGAATTCTTCAATTAAATTTAGGATTACTTTTTTTCGGTAATTAACAAATTAACCAATCCTCATGGGAACAATACTTGACTTATCATTTTATTACTTGTTAACGATAACGTGCACTTGCGTTATTAAGATTACACAATAAGTTTTTGGCGCCGTTGTCGGGAATTGTTTGAATTTTTGTTAATATCGATTTGGATTAATTCTGATTTTAATTTGAAGTTTGTTTTTATTATAAATTCAGGTGCTTCATTTAGTGCATGAGACGTTCCTAAAGTTATAATCTTGCTCCTTTGGATAGAGAGATAGAACGGACGTTTTGCAGGCAAAACAAAGAGCGAAAACAAGCATCAAGAACGCAGCAAATTGACATCATGGCAGAAAACGTGGCTGATATGGTTGGGGCTGAAAATAATAGAGCATTAAGGGATTACGCTATTCCGACTATTAATGGCACTTCATCCAGCATTAGGTGGCTGATGTGCTTAATTTTTATACAAAATTTGTCATACTTTCACTCTTAATTTCATGCTAATTCATATTTATTTTACTTAATTATTTGTGTTTTCTTATTTAATTTATTTATGTTATTACTTTGAGTTTAGTTCTTTATTTTTGTAGGAGAAAAGCCCAAAAAGCCCAAGAAATGGAAAGAAAACAACAAGGCCCAATTTTCTGTCAATATTGGTAACAAATTGAAACAACACAATTAAAGAAATCGAATTCAATTAGCTATGGTGAAGTCTACTGCCCTAGTGTTTTAATCAATTGAAATTCACAATTTCGTTTAGTTAGTTTAAATTAAATTTCCGCAATTTCTTGTTAATCAAAATTTATTAATCGAATTCTTCAATTAAATTTAGGATTACTTATCTTCGGTAATTAACAAATTAATCAATCCTCGTGGGAACGATACTTAACTTATCATTTTATTACTTGTTAACGATAACGTGCACTTGCGTTATTAAAATTACACAACAAGTTTTTGGCGCCGTTGCCGGGGATTGTTTTAAATTTTGTTAATATCGATTTGGATTAATTCTGATTTTAATTTGGAGTTTGTTTTTATTGTAAATTCAGGTGCTTCAGTTAGTGCATGAGACGTTCCGAAAGTTCTAATCTTGCTCCTTTGGATAGAGAGATAGAACGGACGTTTCGCAAGCAAAACAAAGAGCGAAAACAAGCATCAAGAACGCAGCAAATTGACATTATGGCAGAAAACGTGGCTGATATGGTTGGGGCTGAAAATAATAGAGCATTAAGGGATTACGCTATTCCGACTATTAATGGCACTTCATCCAGCATTAGGCGGCCTACAATACAAGCTAACAACTTCGAGATTAAGCCTGCAATTATTCAAATGATTCAATCCTCCGTCCAATTCAGCGGTTTGCCGAATGATGATCCGAATGCACATATCGCAAATTTTCTGGAAATTTGTGACACTTTCAAGCATAATGGTGTTTCGGATGATGCTATAAGGCTGAGACTCTTTCCGTTCTCCCTTAGGGATAAAGCGAAAGGATGGCTAAATTCACTTCCTCCCGGAACCATTACAACTTGGAATGAATTAGCTCAGAAATTCTTAGCGAAATTTTTCCCTCCTGCAAAGACGGCGAAGATGCAGAATGATATCACATCCTTTTCTCAAATTGACATGGAATCTCTATATGAAGCATGGGAAAGGTATAAGGATATGCTAAGGAGGTGTCCACATCATGGGTTGCCAACATGGTTGCAAGTTCAAACTTTTTACAATGGATTAAGTTGCACAACTAGAACCATGATTGATGCTGCAGCAGGTGGTGCATTGATGAGCAAAACACATGACGAAGCATACGCGTTGCTAGAAGAAATGGCGTCTAATAATTATCAATGGCCTTCAGATCGTTCAACACAAAGAAGAGTTGCCGGAGTGCACGAAATTGATGCCATCACAGCCTTGACAGCCCAAGTTGCTACTTTGTCAAGACAACTTGGTACTTTGAATGTTAATGCTATCCAATCTCATGTTCAGGTGTGCGAATTATGTGGAGGAAATCATGCAAGCATTGATTGTCAAGTTGGCAGTCCATTCGCTTCTTCATCTTCCGAGCAAGCGAACTTTGTATCGAATTTCCAAAGACAACAACATAATCCTTATTCGAACACTTACAATCCAGCTTGGAAACATCATCCGAACTTTTCATGGAGCAACAATCAGAATGTGATGAAAACACCTCCCGGATTTCAGCCGCAAGAGAAGAAAGTGAATTTAGAATACGCACTTACCCAGCTCACCATGAACACCTCTAAATTCATGACCAAGACTGAGACAACATTGCAAAATCAGGCTGCATCCATACAAAATCTTGAAATACAAATGGGTCAAATGGCAAATTTATTAGCGGAAAGGCAGCAAGGTACCTTACCAAGCAATACGGAGACGAATCCAAAGGAGCAAGTGAAAGCAATTACACTTCGTAGTGGAAAACAACTCGGTGAGCTGAAAAACAAGTTAGAAGAAGCAACGGAAGAACAAGTGGAATTCTGTCCATCAAATGTAACATCCACAATTGACAAGGACAACGACAAGATCTCTGAAAATGCCAACAAAACATCCACGGGAGCAAGTTCTTCCATTCCGCAAGCTGAAAGAGCAAGTCTTAGCAAGAATTATGTGCCACCGATTCCATTCCCTCAACGTCTGCGAAAAAATAAATTGGATAAGCAATTTTCTAAATTCATTGATGTATTTAAGAAATTGCATATTAACATTCCTTTTGCAGATGCATTGGAGCAAATGCCAAGCTATGCCAAATTTATGAAGGAGATTTTATCCAACAAGAGAAAATTGGAGGAAAATGAAACAGTGATGTTAACGGAAGAGTGCAGCGCTATCTTACAAAATAAATTGCCACCAAAGTTAAAGGATCCAGGGAGTTTTACAATACCTTGCACAATTGGAGAATGTTATTTTGAAAAAGCTTTATGTGATTTAGGTGCAAGCATTAATTTAATGCCTTTTTCTATTTTCAGAAAATTAGGGCTTGGCGAAGCAAAGGCGACAACCGTCTCCTTACAGTTAGCGGATCGATCAATTAAGCATCCAAGGGGTGTAATTGAAGATGTATTAGTCAAGGTGGATAAATTTATTTTTCCAGCCGATTTTATTGTCTTGGATATGGAAGCTGATCGAGAAATCCCACTTATCTTGGGACGGCCATTTTTAGCTACGGGGAGAACTTTGATTGATGTACAACAAGGTAAATTAATCTTACGAGTTCAAGATGAGCAAGTTGTCTTCAATGTGTTCAAAGCAATTAAGTATCCATCCGAAACTGATTGTTGCTTTCAAATTGACGCTCTAGACAAGATGGTGGCTGAGACATTCAAACATGGGCATCCAAATGAACCACTTGAAGCTTGTATTGTGCATGCCGAATCTACCAAAGCGGAAAATGCAGAAATCGTAGAATATGCACATTATTTGGGAGCTGCCCCACCGTATTCTCTTCGAAGGCAGAATTTTGAAGAACTTGATAGAAATCATTCCCAACCGTTGTCCTCCACTCCTAATCTCGAGCTCAAGCCACTGCCATCTCACCTTCGATATGCATACTTAGGTGAAAACTCAACGTTTCCAGTCATAATTTCAGCTTCTTTGAGTGAATTGGAAGAGGAAAAACTACTTCGAGTTTTAAGAGATCATAAGGCTGCATTGGGATGGTCCATTTCCGATATTAAAGGTATAAGCCCTTCAATTTGCATGCACAAAATCTTAATGGAAGAAAATTTTAGACCAGTAGTTGAGCATCAACGCCGCTTGAATCCTAACATGAAAGAGGTGGTAAGGGCTGAAGTTCTGAAATTGTTAGATGCTGGGATGATTTACCCAATTTCCGACAGTCCATGGGTGAGTCCGGTGCAAGTGGTTCCAAAGAAAGGGGGAATGACCGTTGTCAAGAATGACAACAACGAACTTATTCCGACAAGAACAGTCACGGGATGGCGAGTATGTGTCGATTATCGGAAGTTAAATGATGCTACTCGCAAGGATCATTTTCCATTGCCTTTTATTGATCAAATGCTAGAGAGACTTGCTGGTCATTCGCATTATTGCTTTCTAGATGGCTATTCCGGGTACAACCAGGTTCCTATTGCTCCGGAAGATCAAGAGAAGACGACATTCACTTGCCCGTATGGTACTTTTGCATTTCGAAGAATGCCATTCGGTTTATGTAACGCTCCTGCAACTTTCCAACGTTGCATGACAGCTATTTTCTTTGACATGGTGGAGAGATTCATTGAAGTGTTCATGGATGACTTTTCAGTTTTTGGTTCATCTTTTGATAATTGTTTGAATAACTTGGCTTTAGTTTTGCAGCGATGTGAGCAAACCAATTTAGTGTTGAATTGGGAAAAATGTCATTTTATGGTTCAAGAAGGCATCGTTTTGGGTCATCGCATTTCAGTAAAAGGAATTGAAGTTGATCGAGCAAAAATTGAAGTCATTGAAAAGTTGCCACCGCCTACTTCTGTGAAGGCTGTTCGAAGCTTTTTGGGACACGCCGGATTTTATCGACGCTTCATAAAGGATTTCTCTAAAATTTCTAAACCTCTTTGCAATCTCTTGATTAAAGATATACCTTTTAATTTTTCTAATGATTGTTTGCAGGCATTTAACACTTTGAAGAAGAGGCTTATTTCCGCACCTATTATTGTGGCTCCAGATTGGGATTTGCCATTTGAACTTATGTGCGATGCAAGCGATCATGCTTTGGGAGCTGTTTTGGGGCAGCGAAAAAGTAAAGCTTTGCATGTCATTTATTACGCAAGTAGAACCTTAACGGATGCCCAATTGAATTATGCTACCACAGAGAAGGAGTTTTTGGCTGTTGTGTTTGCGTTTGACAAGTTCCGCTCTTATTTAATTGGTTCGAAGGTGATAGTTTACACAGACCATTCAGCCATCAAACACTTACTTGCGAAAAAAGATGCAAAACCAAGGCTCATTAGATGGGTGCTTTTGCTGCAAGAATTCGACTTGGAGATTCGCGATAAGAAGCGATCCGAAAATTTAGTTGCTGATCATTTATCTCGATTGGAACAAAAAGAAATTGAAGATGATGTAGAAAGTTCGATTAATGAGGTATTCCCGGATGAACAACTTTTTTCTCTTCAAGAATCGAATGCACCTTGGTATGCAGATTTTGTAAATTATTTGGCCAGCAACATTATTCCGACTGATTTGTCATACCAACAAAAGAAGAAATTCTTTGCGGATGTCAAGCATTATTATTGGGAGGACCCATTCTTGTATAAACAATGCCCAGATCAAATAATTAGACGTTGTATTCCGGAAGACGAGATGGTGAGCGTTTTTCAACATTGCCATTCTTCGGAATATGGGGGGCATTTTGGAGCAACCAAAACAGCGGCAAAGGTACTACAATCTGGTTTCTTTTGGCGTACATTGTTCAAGGATTCATACTCATTTGTTGCTGCTTGTGATCGATGTCAAAGAATTGGAAATATTTCTCGAAAAAGTGAAATGCCACTGAATAATATTCTTGAGGTTGAATTGTTTGATGTTTGGGGGATAGACTTCATGGGTCCATTTCCGTCATCTTTTTCGAACCAATACATATTGGTGGCTGTAGATTACGTTTCGAAATGGGTGGAAGCAGTGGCTGTACGCAACAATGATGCTAAGGCTGTTACAAATTTCCTACGCAAGTATATTTTTACCCGATTTGGCACTCCTCGAGCAATTATTAGTGATGGCGGTAAACATTTTTGTAATCGTCAATTCGAAGCTTTATTGGGAAAATATGGTGTCACTCATCGGATAACGACAACTTATCATCCTCAAACGAGTGGTCAAGTGGAGATATCAAATAGAGAATTAAAGAGGATACTTGAAAAAACGATTAGCAATTCAAGAAAAGATTGGTCGAAAAGGTTAGATGATGCATTGTGGGCTTATCGCACAGCTTTCAAAACTCCAATCGGAATGTCTCCATACAGGCTAGTGTTTGGAAAAGCATGTCATCTTCCGGTTGAACTTGAGCACAAAGCGTATTGGGCAGTGAAAAGATTGAATTTTGACATGAAAGCGGTAGGAGAAAAACGGTTGCTTCAATTGAGTGAGATGGAAGAGTTTCGTAATGATGCCTATGAGAATGCACGAATTTATAAGGAGCGTACGAAGAAGTGGCATGACAAGCATATTATGAGGCGAGATTTTCTGGTTGGTCAGAAAGTTCTCCTTTATAATTCTCGTCTTCGACTTTTTCAGGGAAAGTTACGCTCACGCTGGTCTGGTCCTTTCACTGTTGTTCGGGTTTTTCCTTATAGTGCAGTTGAAGTCCATCATGATACAAAAGGAACATTCAAAGTTAATGGACAGAGGTTGAAGCATTATGTGGAGGGTGATTTTGAGCAATGCAAGAGCACAATCACATTAGCTAGTGTTTGAGTGTTTTCTTTGCTGAAGAATACGGTCTGGCTGAAGAGGTTAAACTTAGTGCTACTTGGGAGGCAACCCAAAGTGCACGGAAGGGAAATGAATTCTGCAACAATTGAATTTGATTGCCAAATCAGGTGCCATCTTTTTCATTTTTGCTTTCCTTGTGTTTTAAGTATTTCCTTACATTTTCACCTTTATTTGATCTATTCATTGCATGATTTTTAATTGCAAACATTGAGGGCAATGTTAGATTTAAGTTTGGGGGTGAGATTTTATGTTTTGCTTTGATTATAGTTAATTTCTTTAGCTTTGCATTTGTTTAAAAAAAAAAAAAAACGAAAATTCGTTCCTATTTTCTGTTTTTAAGTTGTTTGAGTCGCTTCCTTATTCAGTTACAAGATTTAGAAATGATTTATGCATGGTCAATTTGAATTAATGAGATATTAAGTTTGATCATAATATTATCCTTGTATTAACTAGGTTTCATTATTTGTTCTCACAATTCAAAAGCATTTAATGTCATGATTGATCAGAATCTTAAATTGATGAATTCACATAGTTAGAAATATTATGTAAGAAAGTGTAGACTCATGTAACCTTAATTGTGAGCTTTTGAAACCCTTATCCTTCAATTCTGAGTGTTACGTGATTATTCTACATCTTTTCTTGTCATATTTTCGTTCTAATGATCTCATTATAGTTTATTTTGGCCAATTGATTTGATTATTCATGCTTTGAATGTAATTTTGGTTTTATGATGCACAAGAAGTGATTCTAGGCCTTGTTTGTATCGTTTGAGCCTTTCTAGCTGACCTTTCCCATGTTTCCTTAGTTAACCACTTTGAACTTTAAAATAATCTCTATTTTTCTTAAAACCAATAACAACCAATCTCAATAACCAATTTTCCATTGTCTTTATCCTTATTCTTATCTTTTGAGCAATAAATGAATGGTATTGACATATGCTTCATCATAAATTTGGAGGTTATTACTTGTTGTATGGGTGGCTGATTTAACAATGCATTATCTATTTGATGCACGGCCATAAAAAAAAAAAAAAAGAATGTGTTCATTTGTGTAACCATGCTTCTACTGAGTAACCGGGACTCGTGCCTAAGTAAGCATTGAATTTTCGCGTCAAAAGGTGGGGTAAGGTTAAAAAAAAAAAAAATTGTTATTAAGGCCGAATGTGAAAGGAAAAAGAGAAAAGAGAAAAAGAAAAGAGGATAATGTGCTTTGAAAAGAAGAAGCAAAGAATATGAAGAAGTGGTGGTGGTGAAATGTGTTTGCAAGAAAATATGAGAATTTGATAATAGATGCATATGTTATCGAGCTCTTATAACTTTGTTGTACCCGTTATCTATTCTTTCTTAATAATATCCTCTTTGTTGGCTTCATTACAACCTTGAAAGAAAGTCCTACGTTGATCTTGTGTGTTATATGATTAGATTGCATTCATTGTTATGATAGTCAAGTTATTGGCATTCCTTTCATGAGATCACCATCATCACATCGAAAAATAGCGTGTTCTTTCTATTATATGTGAGCTTTGTTTTCCATTAAAAATCTAAGCATAATGCTTGTCTCACATACTTTTGAGTTTTAACCCAAATTTCGAGTGTTTTTTTTTTTAATAGTGATCATCTTTGTGAGATTTGGAGTTTAAACTTCTACACATGCTATACTTTAATTTTGTGAAGATGACATGAGAGATGATGATTGATTAATGGCTATCACACACTACACATGAGCATAACATATGAAGCATTGTTAATACTTTGATGATTGATTGATTAATTTTGTATCTTGTTGTATTTTTGTTGACCATGAAAAATGAAGTAAGGAAGCTAGTTTTTGTTGGTGAGTCTTTCATTTTTTTTGTTTGCTCGAGGACTAGCAAATATTAAGTTTGGGGGTATTTGATGTGCTTAATTTTTATACAAAATTTGTCATACTTTCACTCTTAATTTCATGCTAATTCATATTTATTTTACTTAATTATTTGTGTTTTCTTATTTAATTTATTTATGTTATTACTTTGAGTTTAGTTCTTTATTTTTGTAGGAGAAAAGCCCAAAAAGCCCAAGAAATGGAAAGAAAACAACAAGGGCCATTTGTACTGAACATAGTCCGTATTTTTGAGTGTATCTTTATACTCAAGAATCGTATTTGACTAATTCAAAATAATTTGAAAACTAGACATAATGATTAACAAGCCCACCTGTCATGGAAGGAAGCAAAAAGTCAAGTTTAGTGGCCTAAATTTCGGTTTGAATGGAGACAAGTGGGAGACAGCTTTTCCTTAACAAGGGGGATTGAATTTGTAGCGTTTTTGAAGACTAAATGGGCAATTGAAAGAGGGAAACGACGAGAAGAGAGAGAACAAAAGTTAAGGTCTTCTTTTACCATTTCTGGAGATTTTAGAAGCTTGAAGAAAGAGGGGAAGGAAGAGGAAGTGAAGCTTGCTGGAATCGGAAGTCATTGATCTACATAGAGTTTTTCTTTCTCAACTCTTTACTTTTCTCTTTCTGAAATTTTCATTATGATTCTTAATTTGATTATGGTGTGTTGTAATTTCATTATGAACTAATTTCTCTTAACTAGGGCAAAGATGTAACCTAGCTAAGAACATCAATTTCCAGAATTTGTGTTGTTCATGATTTATTGTTTATATTGAGTGTTCATTATTGTGCTTAATGCTTTTGAATATTTAGCCAATATTTGAATTATTTGTGAACTATATTGATCTGAGAAGTGATTTATGTGTTTTGATTATGTAATGAACACAATGAATTACATGCTAGATAGAGATATACTATCATGATTCATGCAGAATTAAGTTAATTATCATTATACTTAATGAACTTTCATGTATTTCAATTCACATAGAGATATAGTGAATTAGTATGTGCAAGTATTTTTGGTATATCTTGAGAAAGAATATCAAATAAATTAGGATAATTTTCTGTCAATATTGGTAACAAATTGAAACAACACAATTAAAGAAATCGAATTCAATTAGCTATGGTGAAGTCTACTGCCCTAGTATTTTAATCAATTGAAATTCACAATTTCGTTTAGTTAGTTTAAATTAAATTTCCGCAATTTCTTGTTAATCAAAATTTATTAATCGAATTCTTCAATTAAATTTAGGATTACTTATCTTCGGTAATTAACAAATTAATCAATCCTCGTGGGAACGATACTTAACTTATCATTTTATTACTTGTTAACGATAACGTGCACTTGCGTTATTAAAATTACACAACAGTGGCCTACAATTCAAGCTAACAACTTCAAAATTAAGCCTGCAATAATTCAAATGATTCAATATTCCGTCAAAATCAGCGATTTGCCAAATGATGATCCGAATGTACATATCGTAAATTTTCTGAAAATTTGTGACACTTTCAAGCATAATGGTGTTTCGGATGATGCTATAAGGCTGAGACTCTTTCCGTTCTCCCTTAGGGATAAGGCAAAAGGATGGCTAAATTCACTTCCTCCTGGAACCATTACAAATTTGAATGAATTGGCTCATAAATTCTTAGCAAAATTTTTCCCTCCTGCGAAGACGACGAAGATGCGGAATGATATCACATCCTTTTCACAAATTGATATGGAATCTCTATATGAAGCATGGGAAAGGTATAAGGATATGCTAAGGAGGTGTCCACATCATGGGTTGCCAACATGGTTGCAAGTTCAAACTTTTAACAATGGATTAAGTTGCACAACTAGAACAATGATTGATGCTGCAGCAGGTGTTGCATTGATGAGGAAAACAAATGACGAAGCATACGCGTTGCTAGAAGAAATGGCTTCTAATAATTATCAATGGCCCTCAGATCGTTCAACACAAAGAAGAGTTGCCGGAGTGCACGAAATTGATGCCATCGCTGCCCTGACAGCCCAAGTTGCTACTTTGTCAAGACAGCTTGGTACTTTGAATGTTAATACTATCCAATCTCATGTTCAGGTATGCGAATTATGTGGAGGAAATCATGCAAGCATTGATTGTCAAGTTGGCAGTCCATTTGCTTGTTCATCTTTCGAGCAAGCGAACTTTGTGTCGAATTTCCAAAGGCAGCAACATAATCCTTATTCGAACACTTATAATCCAGCTTGGAAACATCATCCGAACTTTTCATGGGGCAACAATCAGAATGTGATGAAACCACCTCCCGGATTTCAGCCGCAAGAGAAGAAAGTGAATTTAGAAGATGCACTTACCTAGCTCACCATGAACACCTCTAAATTCATGACCAAGACTGAGACAACAGTGCAAAATCAGGCTGCATCCATACAAAATCTTGAAATACAAATGGGTCAAATAGCAAATTTATTAGTGGAAAGGCAGCAAGGTACCTTACCAAGCAATACGGAGACGAATCCAAAGAAGCAAGTGAAAGCAATTACACTTCGCAGTGGAAAACAACCCGTTGAGCTGAAAAACAAGTTAGAAGAAGCGACGGAAGAACAAGTGGAATTCTGTCCATCAAATGTAACATCCACAATTGACAAGGACAACGAGAAGGTCTCTGAAAATGCCAACAAAACACCTACGAGAGCAAGTTCTTCCATTCCGCAAGCTGAAAGAGGAAGTCTTAACAAGAATTATGTGCCACCAATTCCATTCCCTTAACGTCTACAAAAAAATAAATTAGATAAGGAATTTTCTAAATTCCTTAATGTATTTAAGAAATTGCATATTAACATTCCTTTTGCAGATGCATTGGAACAAATGCCAAGCTATGCCAAATTTATGAAGGAGATCTTATCCAACAAAAGAAAATTGGAGGAAAATGAAACAGTGATGTTAACCGAAGAGTGCAGCGCTATCTTGCAAAATAAATTGCCACCAAAGTTAAAAGATCCAGGAAGTTTTACAATACCTTACACAATTGGAGAATGTTATTTTGAAAAAGTTATATGTGATTTAGGTGTAAGTATTAATTTAATGCTTTTTTTCATTTTCAAAAAATTAGGGCTTGGAGAAGCAAAAGCAACAACCGTCTTCTTATAGTTAGTGGATCAATCAATTAAGCATCCAAGGGGTGTAATTGAAGATGTATTGGTTAAGGTGTATAAATTTATTTTTCCAGCCGATTTCATTGTCTTGTATATGGAAGCTGATCGAGAAATTCCACTTATCTTGGGACAGCCATTTTTAGTTACGGGGGGAATTTTGATTGATGTACAACAAGGGAAATTAAATCTTACGAGTTCAAAATGAGCAAGTTGTCTTCAATGTGTTCAAAGCAATTAAGTATCTATCCGAAATTGATTGTTGTTTTCAAATTGACGCTCTAGACAAGATGGTGGCTGAGACATTAAAAAATGGGCATCCAAATGAACCACTTGAAGCTTGTATTGTGCATGCAGAATCTACCAAAGCTGAAAATGCAGAAATCGTAGAATATGCACATTATTTGGGAGCTGCCCCACCATATTCTCTTCGAAGGCAGAATTTTGAAGAACTTGATAGAAATCATTCCCAACCATTGTCATCCACTCGTAAACTTGAGCTCAAGCCACTGCCATCTCACCTTCTATATGCATACTTAGTGAAAACTCAACATTTCCAGTCATAATTTAAGCTTCTTTGAGTGAATTGGAAGAGGAAAAACTACTTCGAGTTTTAAGAGATCCTAAGGCTGCATTGGGATGGTCCATTTTCGATATTAAAGGTATAAGCCCTTTAATTTGCATACACAAAATCTTAATGGAAAAAAATTTTAGACCAGTAGTTAAGCATCAGCACCGCTTGAATCCTAACATGAAAGAGGTGGTAAGGGCTAAAGTTCTGAAATTGTTAAATGCTGGGATGATTTACCAAATTTCTGACAGTCCATGGGTGAGTCCGATGCAAGTGGTTCCAAAGAAAGGGGGAATGACCGTTGTGAAGAATGACAACAATGAACTTATTCTGACAAGAACAGTCACGAGATGGCGAGTATGTGTCGATTATCAGAAGTTAAATGATGCTACTCGCAAAGATCATTTTCCATTGCCTTTTATTGATCAAATGCTAGAGAGACTTGCTGGTCATTCGTATTATTGCTTTCTAGATGGTTATTCCGGGTACAACCAGGTTCCTATTGCTCCGGAAGTTCAAGAGAAGACGACATTCACTTGCCCGTATGGTATTTTTGCATTTCAAAGAATGCCATTCGGTTTATGTAACGCTCCTGCAACTTTCCAACGTTGCATGATAGCTATTTTCTTTAACATGGTGGAGAGATTCATTGAAGTGTTCATGGATGATTTTTCAGTTTTTGGTTCATTTTTTTATAATTGTTTGAATAACTTGGCTTTAGTTTTGCAGCGATGTGAGCAAACCAACTTAGTGTTGAATTGAGAAAAATGTCATTTATGGTTCAAGAAGGCATCATTTTGGGTCATCGCATTTCAGTGAAGGAATTAAAGTTGATCAAGCAAAAATTGAAGTCATTGAGACGTTACCACCGCCTACTTCTGTAAAGGCTGTTCGAAGGTTTTTGGGACACTCCGGATTTTATCGATGCTTCATAAAGGATTTTTCTAAAATTTCTAAACCTCTTTGCAATCTCTTGATTAAAGACATGCCTTTTGATTTTCGAAATGCAAAAGTACCATACGGGCAAGTGAATGTCGTCTTCTCTTGATCTTCCGGAGCAATAGGAACCTGGTTGTACCCGGAATAACCATCTAGAAAGCAATAATGCGAATGACCAGCAAGTCTCTCTAGCATTTGATCAATAAAAGGCAATGGAAAATGATCCTTGCGAGTAGCATCATTTAACTTCCGATAATCGACACATACTCGCCATCCCGTGACTGTTCTTGTCGGAATAAGTTCGTTGTTGTCATTCTTGACAACAGTCATTCCTCCTTTCTTTGGAACCACTTGCACCGGACTCATCTATGGACTGTCGGAAATTGGGTAAATCATTCCAGCATCTAACAATTTCAGAACTTCAGCCCTTACCACCTCCTTCCTGTTAGGATTCAAGCGGCGTTGATGCTCAACTACTAGTCTAAAATTTTCTTCCATTAAGATTTTGTGCATGCAAATTGAAGGGCTTATACCTTTAATATCGGAAATGGACCATCCCAATGCAGCCTTATGATCTCTTAAAACTCGAAGTAGTTTTTCCTCTTCCAATTCACTCAAAGAAGCTGAAGTTATGACTAGAAACGTTGAGTTTTCACCTAAATATGCATATCCCAGGTGAGATGGCAGTGGCTTGAGCTCGAGATTAGGAGTGGATGACAACGGTTGGGAATGATTTCTATCAAGTTCTTCAAAATTCTGCCTTCGAAGAGAATACGGTGGGGCAGCTCCCAAATAATGTGCATATTCTACGATTTCTGCATTTTCAGCTTTGGTAGATTCGGCATGCACAATACAAGCTTCAAGCGGTTCATTTGGATGCCCATGTTTGAATGTCTCAGCCACCATCTTGTCTAGAGCGTCAATTTGAAAGCAACAATCAGTTTCTGATGGATACTTAATTGCTTTGAATACATTGAAGACAACTTGCTCATCTTGAACTCGTAAGATTAATTTCCCTTGTTGTACATCAATCAAAGTTCTCCCCGTAGCTAAAAATGGCCGTCCCAAGATAAGTGGGATTTCTCGATCAACTTCCATATCCAAGACAATAAAATCGGCTGGAAAAATAAATTTATCCACCTTGACTAATACATCTTCAATTACACCCCTTGGATGCTTAATTGATCGATCCGCTAACTGTAAGGAGACGGTTGTCGCCTTTGCTTCGCCAAGCCCTAATTTTCTGAAAATAGAAAAAGGCATTAAATTAATGCTTGCACCTAAATCACATAAAGCTTTTTCAAAATAACATTCTCCAATTGTGCAAGGTATTGTAAAACTCCCTGGATCCTTTAACTTTGGTGGCAATTTATTTTGTAAGATAGCGCTGCACTCTTCCGTTAACATCACTGTTTCATTTTCCTCCAATTTTCTCTTGTTGGATAAAATCTCCTTCATAAATTTGGCATAGCTTGGCATTTGCTCCAATGCATCTGCAAAAGGAATGTTAATATGCAATTTCTTAAATACATCAATGAATTTAGAAAATTGCTTATCCAATTTATTTTTTCGCAGACGTTGAGGGAATGGAATCGGTGGCACATAATTCTTGCTAAGACTTGCTCTTTCAGCTTGCGGAATGGAAGAACTTGCTCCCGTGGATGTTTTGTTGGCATTTTCAGAGATCTTGTCGTTGTCCTTGTCAATTGTGGATGTTACATTTGATGGACAGAATTCCACTTGTTCTTCCGTTGCTTCTTCTAACTTGTTTTTCAGCTCACCGAGTTGTTTTCCACTGCGAAGTGTAATTGCTTTCACTTGCTCCTTTGGATTCGTCTCCGTATTGCTTGGTAAGGTACCTTGCTGCCTTTCCGCTAATAAATTTGCCATTTGACCCATTTGTATTTCAAGATTTCGTATGGATGCAGCCTAATTTTGCAATGTTATCTCAGTCTTGGTCATGAATTTAGAGGTGTTCATGGTGAGCTGGGTAAGTGCATCTTCTAAATTCACTTTCTTCTCTTGCGGCTGAAATCCGGGAGGTGGTTTCATCACATTCTGATTGTTGCTCTATGAAAAGTTCGGATGATGTTTCCAAGCTGGATTGTAAGTGTTCGAATAAGGATTATGTTGCTGCCTTTGAAAATTCGATACAAAGTTCGCTTGCTCGGAAGATAAAGAAGCGAATGGACTGCCAACTTGACAATCAATGCTTGCATGATTTCCTCCACATAATTCGCACACCTGAACATGAGATTAGATGGCATTAACATTCAAAGAACCAAGCTTTCTTGACAAAGTAGCAACTTGGGCTGTCAAGGCAGTGATGGCATCAATTTCGTGCACTCCAGCAACTCTTCTTTGTGTTGAACGATCTGAGGGCCATTGATAATTATTAGAAGCCATTTCTTCCAGCAACGCGTATGCTTCGTCATGTGTTTTGCTCATCAATGCACCACCTGCTGCAGCATCAATCATTGTTCTAGTTGTGCAACTTAATCCATTGTAAAAAGTTTGAACTTGCAACCATGTTGGCAACCCATGATGTGGACACCTCCTTAGCATATCCTTATACCTTTCCCATGCTTCATATAGAGATTCCATGTCAATTTGAGAAAAGGATGTGATATCATTCCGCATCTTCGCCGTCTTCGCAGGAGGAAAAAATTTCGCTAAGAATTTTTGAGCCAATTCATTCCAAGTCGTAATGGTTCCGGGAGGAAGTGAATTTAGCCATCCTTTCGCCTTATCCCTAAGGGAGAACGAAAAGAGTCTCAGCCTTATAGCATCATCCGAAACACCATTATGCTTGAAAGTGTCACAAATTTCCAGAAAATTTGTGATATGTGCATTCGGATCATCATTCCGCAAACCGCTGAATTGGACGGAGGATTGAATCATTTGAATAATTGCAGGCTTAATCTCGAAGTTGTTAGCTTGAATTGTAGGCCGCCTAATGCTGGATGAAGTGCCATTAATAGTCGGAATAGCGTAATCCCTTAATGCTCTATTATTTTCAGCCCCAACCATATCAGCCACGTTTTCTGCCATGATGTCAATTTGCTGCGTTCTTGATGCTTGTTTTCGCTCTTTGTTTTGCTTGCGAAACGTCCGTTCTATCTCTCTATCAAAAGGAGCAAGATTAGAACTTTCGGAACGTCTCATGCACTAAATGAGGCACCTGAATTTACAATAAACACAGACTTCAAATTAAAATCAGAATTAATCCAAATCGATATTAACAAAAATTAAAACAATCCCCGGCAACGGCGCCAAAAACTTGTTGTGTAATTTTAATAACGCAAGTGCACGTTATCGTTAACAAGTAATAAAATGATAAGTCAAGTATCGTTCCCACGAGGATTGATTAATTTGTTAATTACTGAAGATAAGTAATCCTAAATTTAATTGAAGAATTCGATTAATAAATTTTGATTAACAAGAAATTGCGGAAATTTAATTTAAACTAACTAAACGAAATTGTGAATTTCAATTGATTAAAACACTAGGGCAGTAGACTTCACCATAGCTAATTGAATTCGATTTCTTTAATTGTGTTGTTTCAATTTGTTACCAATATTGACAGAAAATTATCCTAATTTATTTGATATTCTTTCTCAAGATATACCAAAAATACTTGCACATACTAATTCACTATATCTCTATGTGAATTGAAATACATGAAAGTTCATTAAGTATAATGATAATTAACTTAATTCTGCATGAATCATGATAGTATATCTCTATCTAGCATGTAATTCATTGTGTTAATTACATAATCAAAACACATAAATCACTTCTCAGATCAATATAGTTCACAAATCATTCAAATATTGGCCAAATATTTGAAAGCATTATGTCTAGTTTTCAAATTATTTTGAATTAGTCAAATACGATTTTTGAGTATGAAGATACACTTAAAAATACGGACTATGTTCAGTACAAATGAGCCTTGTTGTTTTCTTTCCATTTCTTGGGCTTTTTGGGCTTTTCTCCTACAAAAATAAAGAACTAAACTCAAAGTAATAACATAAATAAATTAAATAAGAAGACACAAATAATTAAGTAAAATAAATATGAATTAGCATGAAATTAAGAGTGAAAGTATTACAAATTTTGTATAAAAATTAAGCACATCAAGAATTAAAAAGAATACTTGAAAAAACGGTTAGCAATTCAAGAAAAGATTGGTCGAAAAGGTTAGATGATGCATTGTATGCTTATCGCGCAGCTTTCAAAACTCCAATTGGAATGTCTCCGTACAAGCTGGTGTTTGGAAAAGCATGTCATCTTCCAGTTGAACTTAAGCACAACGCGTATTGGGCAGTGAAAAGATTGAATTTTGATATGAAAGCTGTACAAGAAAAACGGTTGCTTCAACTGAGTGAGATGAAAGAGTTTCCTAATGATGCCTATGAGAATGCACGAATTTATAAGGAGCATACGAAGAAGTGGCATGACAAGCATATTTTGAGGCGAGATTTTCTGGTTGGTCAGAAAGTTTTCCTTTATAATTCTCGTCTTCGACTCTTTCCGGGAAAATTATGCTCACACTGGTTTGGTCATTTCACCATTGTTTGTGCATTTCCTTATAGTGCAGTTGAAGTCCATCATGATACAAAAGGAATATTCAAAGTTAATGGACAGAGGTTGAAGCATTATGTGGAGGGTGATTTTGAGCATGCAAGAGCACAATCACATTAGCTAGTGTTTGAGTGTTTTCTTTGTGAAGAATATGGTCCGGCTAAAAACGTTAAACTTAGCGCTACTTGGGAGGCAATCCAAAGTGCACGAAAGGGAGAATATGAAATCTGCAACAATTGAAGTATTGCCAAATCAGGTGCCATCTTTTCCATTTTTTACTTTATTTGTGTTTGAAGTATTTTGTTACATTTCACCTTTATTTGATGTATTCATTGCATGATTTTTAATTGCAAACATTGAGGACAATGTTAGATTTAAGTTTGGGGGTGAGATTTTATGTTTTGCTTTGGTTATAGTTAATTTCTTTAGCTTTGCATTTGTTTAAAAAAAAAACACTAAAATTCGTACTTATTTTCTGTTTTTGAGTTGTTTGAGTCGCTTCCTTATTCAGTTACAAGATTTAGAAATGATTTATGCATGGTCAATTTGAATTAATGAGATATTAAGTTTGATCATAATATTATCTTTGTATTAACTAGGTTTCATTATTTGTTCTCACAATTCATAAGCACTTAATGTCATGATTAACCTTAATCGTGCGTTTTTGAGCCCCTTATCCTTCAATTCTTAGTGTTATGTGATTATTCTACATCTTTTCTTGTCATATTTTCATTATAATGATCTCATTATATTTTATTTTGGCCAATTGATTTGATTATTCATGCTTTAGATGTAATTTTGGTTTTATGATGCACAAGAATTGGTTCTAGGCATTGTTTGTATCGTTTGAGCCTTTCTAGCCGACCTTACGCATGTTTCCTTAGTTAACCACTTTGAGCTTTAAAATAATCTCTATCTTTCTTAAAACCAATAATCCAATTATTTCACAGTTTTTTCCAGGCTGTTAAGCACTTGATAGTGACTAAAGGAGATAATGATAAAAGACATTGCTTTCTTTAAGAAAGCTTTTGTCGGCCAATGTTGACTAAAGGCGCCTAAAGTTTTTCTTTAAAGCCCTCCATTAAGGACTTTGTAAATAACCTGTCAAATAAAGGTCTCCATTATTGTCATTATCACTATCTGAGTCTTTTCTTAATTCTTTTCCAGTGGCAGACCATCTTGGACTTTTTGCTTTTGAGTTAGAAGTTGATGTCTGGCTAGCATTATCTTTTAAAGATTTTAACTGAGCCGTAATTTCCTCAAGACCTATTCCTTGAACGTGGAGTTGTGACACCAATTGACCAACTATGCTAGTTGAAGTGGATCCCACGTCTTTGTCTTCTGAAATCTTTAAGACTTTGTCAAATAATTTAATGTTTTTGAAAGTTTTCCCGATTAGATGAATATATTCAAATTTATCCCACCATTTTGCCATAGTGGTCTTGAATAATTAGGGCATTAAATCAGGAATAGTGTTGGGCTCAAATTAAGCTTATAATCCCATTTCAAAATCCATGGAATGGAGTATTGGGCTAAAAAGAAGAGTAGAGTTTTATCTTCTCCCTTGAATTCATTAAGTTCATAAAATTTTTCAAATGAGGCCCTAAGCTGAGTGGGGAGCCAATTAGGATAAGGACCCCAAAGCCTAAACCAGTGATGAACCAGTTTGGGAAAGGTTTCAAGAATTCTTTAAGCTTAAAGGTTACGAACCAAGAATGAGAGAACTTTAAGTTCTGATAAGAGAAAATCTATTCCCATGCAGTTATATAATCAAAATAGGCGTAATGAGTGGGAAAGATTTTGTGGTTAAGAATTCTTCTAGGTTTTGGCAAATCTCCCCAATCCTCTGGGTTAAGGACTTTAAGAATTTTAAGTGTTGAGAACGCTATTGCTCTATTATTTCTCATCCTATGACTGACTTCGATTGATCCAGTTTCAATGAGGATCTATTCATAGAAATCTCTATTTTTTGGATATAAGTCTGGACTGATATGATTGTTTTAGTACAGACAAGCTACCTGGAACTGAATCAAAAAAGCAAAGTTCTACTTCTAATTTACTTTCAATTTCTGTGAAGAACCTGTAGAAACATAAATAAATTGTCTTAAAAGACAATTAAAAAATAAACAAAATTCTTTGAATTCCTTAAAAAACGGTATAGAGATGTGTTCTTCTCTAAAATATTCACAAGAGAAGATTGTTTTAGTGATTTCTGGAAAGAAAAGTTTATTTCTGGATTTCCAGCAGTATTTGCAGAAAGAGTTAGAAATAAACTTAAACAGAAAAATGGAGGAACTATACCCTATAGTCAATATACTTATGGGGATTTAGCATCCGAAGTCGTAGCAGAAGGATTAACCTTATGTAATGAAATTAAGCTTAAAAGACAACTTAAAAATCAGCAAAAACAATCACTAGGAGATTTTTGTCAACAATTCGGCTACGAAGACTTAAAACCTCAAAAAAGTCAAAATCCTCCTCCAAAAAACCTAAAAGGTCAAAGTTTTATAGATATAGAAAATTTCCTAAAAAGGAACAGAATCAAAATACAAAAACAAAACCTAAAACTAAGGTTAAAAGAAAAAACCCAACTTGTTACAAGTGCGGTAAAAAAGGTCATTACAGTACAAACTGTAAAACAAAAGAAAAAAAATTAGAAGTCTTAACCTAGATGAGGGACTTAAACGTCAACTTATGCAAGTTGTGGACTAGTAGGCTTATTCGACTCCAGCTGGATAGTTTCTTTGCCTTATGAACTCGACTTTAAAAAAAGTCAAATTCCAACTAAAGCTAGGCCGATCCAAATGAATGAAAGATATATAGATCTCTGCAAAACTGAAATAAATGACAGGCGCAGATTTAAGTTGTATTAGTAAAGGTATAGTACCTACTAAGTACTATGAAAAAACCTCTACTAATCTTTATACTGCTAATTTTGAAAAACTTAAAGTACAGTTTAAAACATTGCTTTCTTTAAGAAAGCTTTTGTCGGCCAATGTTGACTAAAGGCGCCGAAAGTCTTTCTTTAAAGCCCTCCATTAAGGACTTTACGAATATCCTTTCTTTAAAGCCCTCCATTAAGGACTTTGCGAATAACCTGCCAAATAAAGGTCTCCATCATCATCATTATCACTATCTAAGTCTTTTCTTAATTCTTTTCAGTGGCAGGCCATCTTGGACCTTTTGCTTTTGAGTTGGAAGTTGATGTCTGGCTAGCATTATCTTTTAGAGATTTTAACTAAGCCGTAATTTCCTCAAGACCTATTTCTTGAGCGTGGAGTTGTGACACCAATTGATCAACTATGCTAGTTGAAGTGAATCCCACGTCTTTGTCTTCTTCAGTCTTCAAGACTTTGTCAAATAATTTAATATTTTTGAAAGTTTTCTCGATTAGATGAATATATTCAAATTTGTCCCACCATTTTGCTATAGTGGTCTTGAATAATTTGGGGATCTTTAATTAAATTTCTAACCTTTAAAGCTGGGGCAATAGTGTTCATCACCTTAAAAAATATTCTATAAACCAGGGCTATATTACTGGTTTCAGGTTCCATATTAAACCCTTCTGTCTTTATATTAACTATAGCAGAATTCCTGACATTTAAGTCATGAATATGAACAGTCATATCAGGGATGCAATTAAAATATACAGGTCCTTCACAAAGGCTAGTTTCTACACAACCTAACAAAGAATCTGTAAACTTATAATGGCGTTTATCCCTTACACAGATTAAGACAGAATTATTCACAAATCAATTTTGAGTTTACTTAAAAGAATTTCTTGGGATAAGGTTAATTTACCCAACGATTGGAAAATTGAACGTACTAAATCAAGTATAGTTCCAAAACATACTGAACCTGAAGAAATCCAAGATAATTCTGATGGATCAGTATATATTAAATTTGCAAGACTAAATAGGAGTCTAAGTCTTAACACAAGACATAGTACAGGAAGCTTTATTCAGTCCCCTGAACGAGCTTCAACTTCTAGAATTTCTGAATTAAGAGGAATTAATGAATCCTCGGGAGGAATAACTAGGCCTGTTTATATAGGAAACAGCGAAAGAATAACAAGTCCAACTCCTTCTGATATGGGTTATTCTTCTATTAATATGCTTAAATTAGCACCACAAGGAGAAGAGGCAGTAGGATCAGAAAGCTTTAAATCTCTTTAAAATAAACCATATAGAAAATGGTTTCAAGAGAAATTTCTAAAAAATCTACAAAGAAAATACCTTTTAAAATTTTTGGAACAAAAGAACATTCTGATTTCTTTGAATACTTAAAAGAGTATTTTAGAATAAAAGGATTAAAGTTTCCTTTAAAGGAAGAACTTCAAACAAAGGTTCAGGTCATAGAGGTTAAAACCTATGAGGCAGTCGATGGTAGAACTATATCTACTATACATGCTCCAGACACCAGTTTATTCTTAAAGGATAATAAAACAATGGCAACTCCATTTAAAGTAATCTCTAAAGCAGAAGAGATTCAAGTCACTAAAAGAGACTTAAACCATGTAATTGAACAAAACAATTACACTAATCTCTATCTACAAAGTGTAGGTCAACAACTTACTCGAGTAGAAAAAATGGCAAAGAGATTAGAATTCAGAAACAGCCACTTAAAGGTGGAACTGAATCGAAAAAGCAAAGTTCTACTTCTAATATAATTAGTGGACCTAGAACTCCTTTATTCAAACCAGTCCATGCTAAAGATTTTAAGCTTGGACCAAAAAATGATGATTTTGTAGATTCTCTAGTTGAAAAATTAAAGAATCTTAATATGGATAAAAAATCTGAAAGAGTTAATGTCTTAACTGAAGACGATAACTTAAAAGATCTTGAAAATTCCTTAGAGGAATTAGAAGAAATAAAAGATAGTCCAGAGGTTAACAAGGTTACCTTTGATAAGAAACCTACCCCATCATACACTACTAAAGCATACTACAAAAGACCTACCCCTGTAGATATGCAATTTGAAGACAATAACCATATGTTCTCAGCCTCACAATATGATGGAAAATTAGTAGTCGAGTGGAACATAGATGGGTTAGCAGATTATCAAATAGTAATGGTCCTTAAAAATATGACTATGTTTGCCAGTGCTTGTAGATGGAATGGCAACTCTGATGATCAGATAGCCATTATAATTGCCACTGGTTTTGTCAGGCAACTGCAAGGATGGTGGGATCACTATCTTTCAAAAGATATAAAAAATCAGATAATATATGCTAGAAGGCCTAAAACTGAAGGTGCTTCATCAAATGCGATTGAAGCTGATGGAGTTAATACTCTAATCTATACTATCATGACCCACTTCTTAGGAACTACTGCTATGCAATATGATAGAAGTCAAGAGCAATTAATGAACTTAAAATGTTTGACTTTATCAGATTTTAGATGGTATAGAGATGTGTTCTTCTCTAAAATATTCACAAGAGAAGATTGTTTTAGTGATTTCTGGAAAGAAAAGTTTATTTCTGGATTTCCAGCATTATTTGCAGAAAGGGTTAGAAATAAACTTAGATAGCTTCTCTTTTAGCTATTAGATCAGAGATTTTATCTATAAGATCTAAGACCATATTTTCTTCCTCTGTTAAGACATTTATTTTACAAAATCATCATTTTTTGGTCCAAGCTTAAAATCTTTAGCATGGACTGGTTTGCAATTGTTCTCTTTGTTATATGTATAATTTCTATTTTTATTAAAATAATCTTATTAGATTGTTAATTTATAGATCTTGGTCATCTTTGGTATCAGAGCCATTGTTATAATTGTGATCGTCTTATTTTCTGAATACCAAAAGTATCAGTATGCTCTAATGGTCTTTGTATAGAACATACTTTTGTGATAGTCAAAGGGCTTAATTGTACAGCCATCATAGGATCAGTGTACCATTGCTGTTCAAAAATTTAAGCTTAAAGCTGAAACCCTTCCTTGTTTAGCATTAGCCAATCCTGACGCCTTTAAAATCGTAGAAACTGATGCTTCTAAATTAGGATATGGTGGTATTTTGAAACAAATTTCCACAAGGGGGAGAGAAAGACTAGTTAGATTCACTTCTGGAAATTAGAACAATGCTCAGAGAAATCTAAAAGTTTAAAGATAAAATTTTTCTTGCACACCTTACAGAATAAAATTCACTCTTATTTATAATGGGAAAATAGGCTACGTGTCCTGGATGAGCTGGAATCGAATAAGCCTACTAGTCCCACAATCCAATTATCTCACAGTTTTTTCAAGGCTGTCAAGCACTTGATAGTGACTAAAGGAGATAAGGATAAAAGACTGAAGAAGACAAAGACGTGGGATCCACTTCAACTAGCATAGTTGGTCAATTGGTGTCACAACTCCACGCTCAAGAAATAGGTCTTGAGGAAATTACGGCTTAGTTAGAATCTCTAAAAGATAATGCTAGCCAGACATCAACTTCCAACTCAAAAGCAAAAGGTCCAAGATGGGCTGCCACTGGAAAAGAATTAAGAAAAGACTCAAATAGTGATAATGATGATGATGGAGACTTTTATTTGGCAGGTTATTCGCAAAGTCCTTAATGGAGGGCTTTAAAGAAAGACTTTCGGCGCCTTTAGTCAACATTGGCCGACAAAAGCTTTCTTAAAGAAAGCAATGTTTTTTATCCTTATCTCCTTTAGTCACTATCAAGTGCTTGATAGCCTTGAGAAAACTGTGAGATAATTGAATTGTGATACTAGTAGGCTTATTCGACTCCAGCTCATCCAGGACACGTAGCCTATTTTCCCATTATAAATAAGAGTGAATTTTATTTTGTAAGCCGTGCAAGAAAAATTTTATTCTGTAAGGTGTGCAAGTGTGAGAGTTTGTAAAAGTGTGAGAGCATCCGCTCAACGATTGTGCGTGGAGTTGTGACATCAATTGACCAACTATGCTAGTTGAAGTGGATCCCACGTCTTTGTCTTCTTCAGTCTTTAAGACTTTGTCAAATAATTTAATATTTTTGAAAGTTTTCCCGATTAGATGAATATATATTCAAATTTGTCCCACCATTTTGCCATAATGGTCTTAAATAATTTGGGCATTGAATCAAAAATAGTGTTGGGCTTAAAATTAAGCTTATAACCCCATTTCAAAATCCATGGAATAGAGTATTGGGCTAAAAAGAAGAGCAGAGTTTTATCTTCTCCCTTGAACTCATTAAGTTCATAAAATTTTTCAAATGAGGCCCTAAGCTGAGTGGGGAGCCAATTAGAATAAGGACCCCAAAGCCTAAACCAGTGAATGAACCAATTTGGGAAAGGTTTCAAGAATTCTTTAAACTTAAAGGTTACAAACCAAGAATGAGAGAACTTTAAGTTCTGATAAGAGAAAATCTGTTCCCATGCAGTTATATAATCAAAATAGGTGTAATGAGTGGGAAAGATTCTGTGGTTAAGAATTCTTCTAGGTTTTGGCATATCTCCCCAATCCTCTGGATAAAGGACTTTAAGAATTTTAAGTGTTGAGAACGCTATTTCTCTATCATTTCTCATCCTATGACTGACTTCGATTGATCCAATTTCAATGAGGATCTGTTCATAGAAATCTCTATTTTTTGGATATAAGTCTGGACTGATATGATTGTTTAAGTACAGATAAACTACCTGTTCTGCATTAAGGTGAAGAAAACAATCTTCTAAGGTTGCTAATTTAAAGCAACAGATTTTTTCGTATAGGGATTCATCTTTAATCCCTTGCTTCTTTTGCTTGACTGGAGAATGATGAGCTTTAAGTTCATCCATTGATTTTGAAGTAGAATCCTTACAACGTTTTGGAGCCCTACAAGAACTCCCTGGTTAGAAAATCAGACAAAGAATTTTCTTCTGATGTGAACAAAGGTGCGCAATCATGCATACAAGAGAGGAAACTCTCACGAAAGTTCGGAGGAATTCAAGGGCAACATTTACATAATCCATTAAGCTTTTCAAGTGAGTTGAATTATAAGAGATGAACTGATTATATGACAAAAATTCAAGTGAACTATAAGAAGAAGAAAAAAATCGCCCTGTGTAAGAATTTGAGCTTTTGAAGATTCTTTATTCTATATGAAATAAGTTCCTTTGTTTGTTTAGGATTGTTATTTTTTTGGGTTTCCTTATTAGAATAGGATTGTTATTAAAGTTTTCTTATTAGATTAAGATTGTTATTTATATTTCCTTATATAATTAGGATTATAGTCTTATTTTTCAACTTAAGTTAGGATTTCTATTCCTACTTAATTTTGAACACCCTTTTTATTTAGGATTATGATGTTTACATGCCTATATAAAGGCTACAAGTATGTAAAACGAATTTCATCATATCATTAATAATATTGAGATATTTTAGTAAGCTTTGCTTTGCTTTCTTATGTTCTTGGCAGAATACAATATTTTGACTTATCAAAGGAGTGATCAACCTTTGTGGCGTCTTCAAGATTAGAATTTTAAGGACTTAGTTTCTTTAGGTTCTAATTTGATCATCTACAACTTATTTTCTAGTTTTTTGGGTGTGCATAACAACTGATTTAAGGGTTCCTAGGGCAGGTCGTCTAGTGGGTTCTTATCATCTTCTCCTTTGATAAATTCTATTTCAAAATCAAATATCAACAATATTGCTTACCATCTAGCAAATATTTGTTTGGATGCTATATTTTTTACATCTTTTTCTAAAATCGCTTTAGCAGACTTACAATCTACTCTTAAGAGAAACTTCTTATTAAGAAGATCGTGATACGAACCCCTAGCATATTAAACTTGAGACCCAATATCTTTACGCATGGAAGCAACTCCTTAGAAAGCTAAATCAGATTTAACCAAGTCCGCGACTCAATTTCAACTTGTGAAATAGAACCTTGGAATAAAATACCCTCAAAGTAATTAGCTTTGATTGTAAGAATCTTGATTCAAGTAAGAATCAAAACAAGAGAAAACACTCTTAATTTTAGCTTTCATTCAAAACGTAATCTCTCCCTATTTTAAGTACATGGCCAAATATATAAGGACACAAGAATAAGTAACCCTAATAAGAGTGTTTGGCCACAAAACTAAACTTTTTCTAACTTAAATTAAAATAAATTGAATTTGGGCTTAATGATTAACATAAACAGCTCAAATACACAACAAATTAAATAACATATATTTATAAATAAGACTAAGATAGATGTTGCGTGTAAATTTAACGAACGCAAGTGCACGTGTCGCAATCAAGTAATAAAGTGATGAGTGGATGTCGATCCCACGAGGAATGTAATCTTATAACTACCGAAGGTGATTAATCTACGAATTTATCTAAAGAAATCGAAATAATTTTGTTGATAAGATTAAAATTAAGAATAAAGCAAAACACTTAAAAATTCAATCAATGGAAATGTCTAGGGCTAATGATTTATCGTATTTGGTCGCATCCACTTCTTCAATTGACGTTGTTCTAATTTAAAACGCGTGTTGCTAGTTAATTATCCTAATTTATTCGATTGTCTCTCTCGAGATCAATCGAGTCTACTTCGCACCTAAAATTTCACTATATCTCTATGTGAAATTAATTAAGCGGAAGTGCATTACAATTGGTGATAATTTCTAATTAAACTACGCAAACCATATTAGTATATCTCTATCTAATATGCAATTTACGGTATTTACCACACGGTCTAGATATGATATTCATTTCTCAATTCCTATCAATCCACAATTCATTCAAATATTGGCCAAATATTCAAAAGCATTAATTACCATGATAAATACTCAACACCCAATCTCAAATCAATTAAACAACACAATATTAGAAGTGGATGCTTCAAATAGATTAAATCATTGCCCTAGAAAATTGGGTTTAGCCACTCATTGGGTATAATCCAAATTCACAACTTAATAATTCAATAATTAATAACATGAATTCGAATTTCACAAATTTATTCAATTCACAACAATAAAATTGAAATAAAGGGAAAGAGATAAACTAGAATGGAGAGCTTGTTTTTTAAAATCGAACTTGATGATTCCCCCAAATTCTTCTTCCAATTTCTTCCTCTTCTCCTCTTCTTTCTCTCCCTTTTCCTTCTCCAATTTCTCCCAAAAAGTGACCAACCCCTTTTCCTTTCCTTCTCCCTCCAATTTAAACCCAAAAATCGTCCAACTGTGGGGGACCAAGCGCCGCGCGGTCGCGCACCCAATTCTGCCCAATTCTGCCCAGGAATGCAATTTAAGTGGCAAATATCAATTGAATCCTTGTACTCGTAATTAATCAGACATTAAGCTGTAATTTTTGACTTTGTTGCAGTTTAGTCCTGCTATTGTTGCACTTTAGTCCACCTGGGCAGAATGCAGTGCACGGTCGCGCGGCAAGGCGCGCGATCGCGCACCAGCTTCTGCCAATTAAGCTATAAAATCGGCAAATTTCAATTGGATCCCCTTTTACTTTTGTATTTGCGATTTATCCCTTTTCTGTGATAGTTCTTTCGTTTAGTCCTGATTATGTTGCATTTTGGTCCACTCTGTTCTTATGCTCCGGTTTCTTCCTTTTCGAACCGAATTAATCATTTTCGAGCCCAATTAACTTCCAAAAGTTAAATTTATCATTTTCTGCACAAAACAACCAAAATACATCAAATCCAAAAGAAACTTGAGGATTAAACAAACAATTGAAGTTTAAAAGTAAATGATTTAGTGCGTGTATTACGCACTTATCAATAGATAATGGGCTTAAGTAGCAAAGTTAGCCCAAATGGCAAATGGAATCCGAATTTTGCATCTTGATGAAGATCCCATTCGAATTGCAAGCTTCTTTAGCCTTGAAACATCATCCGATTATAGCCTTGTACAGATTTGAGAATTCGAATCTCATAGAAGCTTCAATCTTCAAGTTTTGCCTTCTTGTACTTGTGTCAAAGTTACTAAGTTTTGATTGTTGTCTTCAAGTCTAAGCTTGATATTTGACTCTTTCGTGCACTCTTGAATTGTCTCAAGATCATCCCATAAGCCTTGAATCATCCCATTCAATGCATCCTTGAATTTCTTCATTCTTGCTCTTGTAATGAGACCACTAGGTAGCTGAATTGGATCTTTGCTCTTGTGTGCATCCTTATTTGCATCACATTGTCATCTTTCCTCCAATTTGATTTGAATGAAGAAGTATAGGAGAAAGAACGATTTGTACTACCTCTCTTTTTCAGTTGCTTTTTAACCTTCTATCATCTTTTTCTAAAATATTTGTTTGAATTTTGATATGAAAGCTGTAGAAGAAAAACGGTTGCTTCAATTGAGTGAGATGGAAGAGTTTCGTAATGATGCCTATGAGAATGCACGAATTTATAAGAAGCGTACGAAGAAGTGGCATGACAAGCATATTTTGAGGCGAGATTTTCTGGTTGGTCCAAAAGTTTTCCTTTATAATTCTTGTCTTTGACTCTTTCCGAAAAAATTACGCTCACGCTGGTCTGGTCATTTCACCATTGTTCGTGCATTTCCTTATGGTGCAGTTGAAGTCCATCATGATACAAAAGGAACATTCAAAGTTAATGGACAGAGGTTGAAGCATTATGTGGAGGGTGATTTTGAGCAATGCAAGAGCACAATCACATTAGCTAGTGTTTGAGTATTTTCTTTGCTGAAGAATATGGTCCGGCTAAAGACGTTAAACTTAGCGCTACTTGGGAGGCAACCCAAAGTGCACGAAAGGGAGAATATGAAATCTACAACAATTGAAGTATTGCCAAATCAGGTGCCATCTTTTCCATTTTTTGCTTTATTTGCGTTTGAAGTATTTTTTTACATTTCACCTTTATTTGATCTATTCATTGCATGATTTTTAATTGCAAACATTTTGGACAATGTTAGATTTAAGTTTGGGGGTGAGATTTTATGTTTTGCTTTGGTTATAGTTAATTTCTTTAGCTTTGCATTTGTTTAAAATAAAACACTAAAATTCGTACTTATTTTCTGTTTTTGAGTTGTTTGAGTTGCTTCCTTATTCAGTTACAAGATTTAGAAATGATTTATGCATGGTCAATTTGAATTAATGAGATATTAAGTTTGATCATAATATTATCCTTGTATTAACTAGATTTCATTATTTGTTCTCACAATTCATAAGCACTTAATGTCATGATTAATCTTAATCGTGAGTTTTTGAGCCCCTTATCCTTCAATTCTTAGTGTTATGTGATTATTCTACATCTTTTCTTGTCATATTTTCGTTCTAATGATCTCATTATATTTTATTTCGGCCAATTGATTTGATTATTCATGCTTTAGATGTAATTTTGGTTTTATGATGCACAAGAAGTGATTCTAGGCATTGTTTGTATCGTTTGAGCCTTTCTAGCCGACCTTACGCATGTTTTCTTAGTAACCACTTTAAGCTTTAAAATAATCTCTATCTTTTTTAAAACCAATAACAACCAATCTCAATAGTCAATTTTCCATTGTCTTTATCCTTATTCTTTTCATTTGAGCTACAAATGTATGGTATTGACATATGCTTCATCATAAATTTAGAGGCTGTTACTTGTTGTATGGGTGGTTAATTTAACAATGCATTGTTTTTTTTATGCACGGCCATGAAAAAAAAAAAATTGTGTTCATTTGTGTAACCATGCTTTTACTGAGTAACCAGGACTTGTGCCTAAATAAGCATTGAGTTTTCGCGTCAAAAGGTGGAGTAAGGTTTAAAAAAAAATTATTATTAAGGCCGAATGTAAAACGAAAAAGAGAAAAGAGAAAAAGAAAAGAGGATAATGTACTTTGAAAAGAAGAAGCAAAGAATATTAAGAAATGGTGGTGGTGAAATGTGTTTGCAAGAAAATATGAGAATTTGATAATAGATGCATATGTTATCGAGCTCTTATAACTTTGTTGTACCCGTTATCTATTCTTTCTTAATAATATCCTACTTGTTAACTTCATTACAACCTTGAAAGAAAGTCTTACATTGATCTTGTGTGTTATATGATTAGATTGCATTCATTGTTATAATAGTCAAGTTATTGGCATTCCTTTCATGAGATCACCATCATCACATCGAAAAATAGCGTGTTCTTTCTATTATATATGAGCTTTGTTTTTCATTAAAAATCTAAGCATAATGCTTGTCTCACATACTTTTGAGTTTTAACCCAAATTTCGATTGTTTTAATAGTGATCATCTTTGTGAGATTTGAAGTTTAAACTTCTACGCATGCTATACTCTAATTTTGTGAAAATGACATGAGAGATGATGATTGATTAATGGCTATCACACACTACACATGAGCATAACATATGAAGCATTGTTAATACTCGAATGATTGATTGATTAATTTTGCATCTTGTTGACCATGAAAAATGAAGTAAGGAAGCTAGTTTTTGTTGGTGAGTCTTTTATTTTTTTGTTTGCTCGAGGACTAGCAAATATTAAGTTTGGGGGTATTTGATGTGCTTAATTTTTATACAAAATTTGTTATACTTTTACTCTTAATTTTATGCTAATTTATATTTATTTTACTTAATTATTTGTGTTTTCTTATTTAATTTATTTATGTTATTACTTTGAGTTTGGTTCTTTATTTTTGTAGGAGAAAAGCTTAAGAAATGGAAAGAAAACAATAAGGCTCGTTTATACTGAACATAGTCTGTATTTTTTAGTGTATCTTTGTGCTCAAGAATCATATTTGACTAATTCAAAATAATTTGAAAACTGGACATAATGATTAACAAACCCATTTATTATGGAAAGAAGCAAAAAGTCAAGTTTAGTGGCCTAAATTTCGGTTTGAACGGAGACAAGTGGGAGACAGCTTTTCCTTAACAAGGGGGAGTGAATTTGGAGTGTTTTTGAAGACTAAATGGGCAACTGAAAGGGGGGAACGACCAGAAGAGGGGGGGAACGAAAGTAAAGGTTTTCTTTTACCATTTTGGAGATTTTAGAAGTTTGAAGAAAGAGGGGAAGGAAGAGGAAGTAAAGCTTGCTGGAATCTGAAGTCATTGATCTACATATAGTTTTTCTTCTTCAACTCTTTACTTTTATCTTTCTGAAATTTTCATTATGATTCTCAATTTGATTATGGTGTGTTGTAATTTTATTATGAACTAATTTCTCTTAACTAAGACAAAGATGTAACCTAGCTAAGAACATCAATTTCCAAAATTTGTGTTATTCATGATTTATTGTTTATATTGAGTGTTCATTATTGTGCTTAATGCTTTCAAATATTTGGCCAATATTTGAATGATTTGTGAACTATATTGATCTAAGAAGTGATTTATGTATTTTGATTACTATCATGATTCATGCAGAATTAAGTTAATTATCATTATACTTAATGAACTTTCATGTATTTCAATTTACATAGAGATATAGTGAATTAGTATATGTAAGTATTTTTTGTATATCTTGAGAAAGAATATCAAATAAATTAGGATAATTTTCTGTCAATATTGGTAACAAATTGAAATAATACAATTAAAGAAATTGAGTTCAATTAGCCATGGTGAAGTCTACTGCCCTAGTGTTTTAATCAATTGAAATTCACAATTTCGTTTAGTTAGTTTAATTTAAATTTCTGTAATTTCTTGTTAATCAAAATTTATTAATCGAATTCTTCAATTAAATTTAGGATTACTTATTTTCGATAATTAATAAATTAACCAATCCTCATGGGAACGATACTTGACTTATCATTTTATTACTTGTTAACGATAACGTGCACTTGCGTTATTAAGATTACAAAACATTATGTACTACGATTATTGATAATGGCAGTTGTACAAATGTTACTAGTACTTTATTGGTAGATATGCTAAATTTGAATACCATAAAGCATCCTAAATCATATAAATTGCAATGGTTAAATGAATGTAGAGAAATAAGGGTAACGAAGCAAGTTCTAATTTTTTTTTTTCAATTGGCAAGTATGAGGATGAGGTTCTATGTGATGTAGCACTAATGCATGCTGGTCATATATTGCTTGGCCGACCATGCCAGTTTGATTGAAAGGTTACACATGATGGATATAAAAACTATTATTCGTTTGTATTGAATAACCGAATTATTGTTCTAACCCCTCTTAAACCTTTGCAAGCTTATGAAGATCAGAATAGGATAGTGAGAGAGTGCAAAATGAGGGAGGAACAAAAGTGTGAGCAAGAGGAAAAGAAAAAGAAAGAAAGTGAGCAAGCAAAAACCAAGAGAGCAAGTGAGGCCGAGATGAAAATTAGAGAGGAAAGTGTGCAAAAAGGAGAGAAAAGAAAGGGAATGAGTGTATTTGTGAAAAAAATGAGATTAAGAGTGTTATGCTTACAAGGCGGCAATTACTTGTACTTATGACAAGAATGTTTACTTTTCCACTAATAACTTTAACCCCTCTTTGTATAATGTTGTTGTATCTAAATTGCAAGAGTTTGCATATAATGGGAAAAAGTCCGATTTTGTGAAGGATTTACTTGCTAAGTTTTGGGCTAGCATTGAAAGAAAGAACAAACAATTTGCCAAGCAAGGTAATAAAGATCGTTTGAAGCTTATTTTTGACCCTGGAGATTGGGTTTGGGTGAACATACATAAGAAGAGGTTTCTTACACACGAAAAATCAAAATTGCAACCTAGCAAAGATAGACCTTTCAAAATCTTGAAGAGAATCAATAATAATGCCTAAAAGCAAGATTTGCCAAACAACTATGGTAATGTTAGTGCGACTTTCAATGTTATTGATTTATCTTTGTTTGATGTAGGTGATTCGAGGACGAATTCTTTCGAAGAGAAAGGGAATAATAGAGATTGAGGTACAGTCAAAATGGTTCAAACTAATATTCCCAATTCGTTGCAACATCCTTTGCGAGGAATCGACTGTCCAATGATTAGAGGAAGGATAAAGAGGATGAAAGAGGCTTAACAAGGCTTAATTAAATCCTCGTGCTACATGAATAATTTGAGCTTTTGAAGATTTCCTATTCTATATGGAATAAGTTTCCTTATTTGTTTATCATAAATAGATTGTACATCATGCTTCATATCTAAATTCTTTTGCACACCAAAGTGCCCCATCAAATCGCCTCCATGAGTTTCTCTAACAAGTAACTCATGAATAGAACAAATAGGAACACAATTTATCTTTCTTAAACAAAAATCCTTCATGCCTATAAAAATCGCTAAATGCTCACTTATCACATGTTTTCCATACTTGGCCGAAATTCAAAACCAAGTAATTTAGTTTGCAAAGATGTAAGTAATGCGTACCTCTAAGACAATGCATTAGCAACAATATTTTCCTTTCCATGTTTGTAGTTGATCACATAAGAAAACGTTTCTATGAACTCTAGCTACTTAGCATGCTTTTTATTAAGCTTACCTTGGGATTTTAGGAACTTTAAGCTCTCATGATTAGAATGAATGATGAATTTCCTTGGCCACAAGTAATGCTGCCATGTTTGAAGAGTTCTCACTAATGCATAAAATTCCTTGTCATAAGTAGGATAATTCAAGGTTGGCCCACTTAATTTTTCACTAAAATAAACAATTGATTTGGAATTTTACATCAAAACAACCCTTATTCCAATTCTAGATGCATATCACATTCTACCTCAAAAGTTTTATCAAAGTTAGGCAAACACAACAAAAGTACATTAATTAGCTTATCTTTCAAAGTTTTGAAAGCTTGATCTTGCACATCATTCCACTTAAAAATAACATTCTTTTTAACAAGTTTATTCAAAGGTGCAGCAATAGAACTAAAATCCTTAACTTCTTATCTCATTCACATTCTTAAGTGTAGGCCAATCCCTTATTGCCTTTACCTTCTTTTCATCAACACTAATACCTTGCAAACTAACAACATATCCAAGAAATACAATAGGTTCCATGTAAAATGTGCACTTTTTAAGATTAGTATACAATTGGTGCTCTCTTAACAAGTTAAAACAGCAAGCATGTTTAACATGTTCATCCAAATTTTTACTATAAATTAAAATATCATCAAAGTAAACTACCACAAATTTTTCTATGAAAGCATGCAAGACATGATTCATTAATCTCATGAATGTACTAGGTGCATTAGTTAAACCAAAAGGCTAACTACTCATATAATCCATATTTAGTTTTAAATGCTGTCTTCCATTCATCTTCCTCTTTCCTGAGAATTTAATAATAGTCATTCTTTTAAATAAATTTTAGAAAACAAGTAAGAGCTATGCAATTCATCAAGCACATCATCTAATCTAGGGATATGATGTCTATACTTAACCGTTATTTTGTTAATAGCTCGACAATTCACACATGTACGTCATGTTCCATCTTTCTTTGGGACTAAGATGACAATCGAACATGGACTAAGACTCCTCCTTACGAAACCCTTTTGCACCAACTCATCCACTTGCCTTTGTATCTCCTTTGTTTCCTTAGAATTAGTTTTATAAGCAGGTCGATTTGAAATGGCGAAACCGGGTATGAAGTATATTTGACGCTCAATACTTCTTAAGGGAGGTAATCCATGGGAAATCTCCTCGGAAAATAGGTCTGCAAAATATTTCAATAAAGACACAACATCACTAGGCAAAGACTGGTTAAGATCATTAGTAAAAAAATAAACATCCTTATATATAAGTACAAGTAGTTGCTACCTTGCAATCGTAACACTCTTAATCTCATTTTTTTTTTCAGTAAATACACTAATTCCCTTTCTTTTCTCACCTTTTTGCACACTTTCCTCAATAATTTTTCTTCCGGCCTCACTTGCTCTCTTTGATTTTGCTTGCTCACTTTCTTTCTTTTTCTTTTCCTCTTGCTCACACTTTTGTTCCTCTCTCATTTTGCACTCTCTAACTATCCTATTCTAATTTTCATAAGTTTTCAAAGGTTTAAGAGGGGTTAGTATAACAGTTCGGTTATTCATTACAAAAAAATAACGGTTCTTATACCCATAATGTCTAACTTTCTGATCAAAGTGCCATGGTCAACCAGGCAATATTTGACAGGCATGTATTGGTGCCACATCACATAGAACCTTATCCTCAAACTTGCCAATTGAAACAAAAATTAGAACTTGCTTCGTTACCCTTATTTCTCCACATTCATATTTGCCAATTTGTACGGTTTAGGATGCTTTATGGTATGCAAATTCAGCTTATCTATTAACAAAGTACTAGTAATATTAGTACAACTTCCACTATCAATAATCATAGTACATACCTTATCTTTTACATAGCATCTTGTGCGAAAAATATGCTCACGTTACTCCACATCAATATCATCCTTGGGCTGTATACTTAGGGTTCTCCTTTCAACATCAGAACAATCCTCCAATGATGGCATCTCATCCTTACTTGAGCTAGTACTTTCTATTTCTCCATTTTTCAATACAATCATTACTCTTTTGTTTGGGTATTGGGAAACAATATGCTTGAATCCTTGGCACCTAAAACACTTAACTTATCGTGACTTCGATAAAGTTTTAGTTTCAATTTTACCTTTAGAAATAGTAATCGAATCCTTTTTCTCTGCTTCTTTTTTTAATTTTTAGGCAGCTTTGTTGTGCTTCCAATTAGATTTTTATGAAGAATTAGAAACCGAACTAGATCTGAACCCTTTTGATTTACTTCTCTACTTTAATGGCTTTGTACAACAGCTTATCCATCTCCACATAGTGTTGCAAATCAACCACATCAGCAATCTCCTTGTTCAAGCTGCTAATAAATCTAGCCATTATTGCTTCTCAATCTTCCTCTATGCTTGCTGTTATATACTTTTAATAACGCAAGTGCACATTATCGTTAACAAGTAATAAAATGATAAGTCAAGTATCGTTCCCACGAGGATTGGTTAATTTGTTAATTACCGAAGGTAAGTAATCCTAAATTTAATTGAAGAATCGATTAATAAATTTTGATTAACAAGAAATTTCGAAAATTTAATAAGGAAACTTTAGTAACAATCATAATCTAATAAGGAAGCTTTAATAACAATCCTAATATAATAAGGAAACTTAAATAACAATCCTAAACAAGTAAGAAAACTTTAATCCTAATCTAATAAGGAAACTTAAATAACAATCCTAAACAAGTAAGGAAACTTTAATAACAATCCTAGAACTTTCTAGAATAGCCTCTTTGTCATACACTTCCATAATTAAGCCTTATTAAGCCTCTTTCATTCCTCTAGTAATTGGACCTTCGATTCCTCAATTGGGAGTATTAGTTTGAACTATTTGGACTGCACCTCGATCTCTATTATTCCCTTTCTCTTTGAAAAGATTCGTCCTTGAATCACCTACATCAAACAAAGATAAATCAGTAACATTGAAAGTCGCACTAACATTACCATAGTTGTTTGGCAAATCTTGCTTGTATGCGTTATTATTGATTCTCTTCAAGATTTTGAAAGGTCTATCTTCGCTAGGCTGCAATTTTGATTTTTCGTGTGTAAGAAACCTCTTCTTATGCATGTTCACCCAAACCCAATCTCCAGGGTCAAAAACAAGCTTCAAACGATCTTTATTAGTTTGCTTGGCAAATTGTTCGTTCTTCCTTTTAATGCTAGCCCAAAACTTAGCAAGTAAATTTTTCACAAAATCGGACTTTCCCATTATATGCAAACTCCTGCAATATAGACACAACAACATTATACAAAGAGGGGTTAAAGTTATTGTTGCGTGTAAATTTAACGAACGCAAGTGCATGTTATCCTACTCAAAAGTTCCTCGCTCGTGTGTGTGTGAAATATCACAAATGATGGGTTTTGATTCAATTCGGATAAGTTTGTACACAATTTAAACTCATTTTGACTTTTAGGAACTCCATAAGCTTAATTTTCATGTCACTCTCCACTAATGTAGAAGAAAATTACATCAAGGATCTTTAGGACTTCATTAAGCTTGTAATGATAGGATAAAGTTAAGGTGGGGAAAATGGATATTTAAGTAGGTTCAAGCACCCTAATTATCTCAACCATTATAGAGCTCTTTCTTCAATCCTTTTATCATCATCAAATTTCTACACCTTCTTCTTCATTTACCTCTTAAATGATGATTCAAATACAAAGAATAGATGTATACCCCAAGCTTATTTATTTGCAAAGATTGATCTTTTGTTTTTTTCATCATTTTTTATTTCATTTTTTTTTCTTCTTCTTTTCTCTTTTTTTTTTTTAAACCTCGCTCTACCTTTTAACGCGAGTTCTCTATGCTAACCTAGGCATGAGACCCGGTTACTCGGTAAGAGTTTAGCTTATTTTTCATTTCTCTCATAATTGGCCTTACTCTTATCTTTTGACGCAAGTTCTCTATGCTTGCCTAGGCATGAGACCCGGTTACTCAATAAGAATTCGGCTTTTTTTTTTTCTACACTCCTTCAACCTCTCTTATTTTCAAAGCTCTAACATGGTTGGAAATTTAGAATGCTGCTCAAAAGGAAGGTATTTTTATTTCATGCTAGCTATTATGTAAGTGATAAAATAATAAAAGAAATTTTTGGCTCAAAGGGGGTAAACTAAGGATTGATTAATTCTAGGTTGGCTTGAAAGGCTCAAACGTAATAAAGAATGCCTAATTCATTTCTTTAATGGAGTATCCTCTAGAATTTTGCCTCAAGTGACAATCAATCAGGTTCTAGAGTTCAATAGGACTTAATCCTTACAAAGCTCACACAAACCTTCTCTAAATTTTCACACACCCAAGCATTTGTAACTAAGTGCTTAAAATTCTTGAGGAACTATCAAGTACAATAAATTTGTCAACAAATCAAACCCAAGAGTTATAACAACATTCATTATTTTCCACAATTTAAGCACTTACCATGACAATTATATCATTGGCTTTCTATGTAGCTCAAAAGCATGTTCAACAAATATAAGCCCAATCTCAAAAAGGAGAGGAAAGAACACTAATAAAAGCCATGAAAAGAAAATGCTTGAAAGAAAACAAACAAACATGTCATAAACACTCCTAAAATATAACAATTAAAACTTAAATCGAAAAGAAAGAAAAAAAAATGTGTGCAATTGGTGGCATAATCAATTCATTCTCAATACATCATACAAAACATTTCCACAATAACATTCCCTCCCCCACATTTAATCTAAACATTGCCCCCAATGTTTAAGTATAAAATTATCAAAGGGTAAAGCAAAGAGATCATACCTAGGAGGCAAAATATGAAAATCTTGCCTCATATTGTGCATTGTCACTCTCCTCCCCTTGCGAAGGTAAAAATTTCAGAAAGAAAAAAGTAAAGAGTTGAGGAAGAAAAACTCTATGTAGATCAATGACTTCCGATTCCAGCAAGCTTCACTTCCTCTTCCTTCCCCTCTTTCTTCAAGCTTCTCAAATCTCCAAAAATAGTAAAAGAAAACCTTAACTTTCGTTCTCTCTCCCTTCTGGTCGTTCCCCCCTTTCAATTGCCCATTTAATCTTCAAAAACGCTCCAAATTCAATCCCCCTTGTTAAGGAAAAGCTGTCTCCCACTTGTCTCCATTCAAACCAAAATTTAGGCCACTAAACTTGACTTTTTGCTTCCTTCCATGACAGGTGGGTTTGTTAATCATTATGTCTAATTTTCAAATTATTTTGAATTAGTCAAATACAATTTTTGAGTATAAAGATACACTAAAAAATACGGACTATGTTCAGTACAAATGAGCCTTGTTGTTTTCTTTCCATTTCTTGGGCTTTTTGGGCTTTTTGGGCTTTTCTCCTACAAAAATAAAGAACTAAACTCAAAGTAATAACATAAACAAATTAAATAAGAAAACACAAATAATTCAGTAAAATAAATATGAATTAGCATGAAATTAAGAGTGAAAGTATGACAAATTTTGTATAAAAATTAAGCACATCAAATACCCCCAAACTTAATATTTGCTAGTCCTCGAGCAAACAAAAGAAATAAAAGACTCACCAACAAAACTAGCTTCCTTACTTCATTTTTCATGGTCAACAAGAATACAACAAGATATAAAATTAATCAATCAATCATCCAAGTATTAACAATGCTTCATATGTTATGCTCATGTGTAGTGTGTGATAGCCATAAATCAATCATCATCTCTCATGTCATCTTCACAAAATTAGAGTATAGCATGCGTAGAAGTTTAAACTCCAAATCTCACAAAGATGATCACTATTAAAGAAAAACACTCTAAATTTGAGTTAAAACTCAAAAGTATGTGAGACAAGCATTATGCTTAGATTTTTAATGGAAAACAAAGCTCACATATAATAGAAAGAACACGCTATTTTTCGATGTGATGATGGTGATCTCATGTAAGGAATGCCAATAACTTGACTATCATAACAATGAATGCAATCTAATCATATAACACACAAGATCAACGTAGGACTTTCTTTCAAGGTTGTAATGAAGCCAACAAGTAGGATATTATTAAGAAAGAATAGATAACGGGTACAACAAAGTTATAAGAGCTCGATAACATATTCATCAATTATCAAATTCTCATATTTTCTTGCAAACACATTTCACCACCACCACTTCTTCATATTCTTTGCTTCTTCTTTTCAAAGCACATTATCCTCTTTTTTTTTTTTCTCTTTTCTCTTTTTCCTTTCACATTCGGCCTTAATAATAATTTTTCTTTTTTTAACCTTACTCCACCTTTTGACGCGAAAACTCAATGCTTACTTAGGCACGAGTTCCAGTTACTCAGTAAAAGCATGATTACACAAATGAACACAATATATTTTTTTTTTCATGGCCGTGCATCAAATAGATAATGCATTGTTAAATCAACCACCCATACAACAAGTAACAACCTCCAAATTTATGATGAAGCATATGTCAATACCATTCATTTGTAGCTCAAAAGATAAGAATAAGGATAAAGACAATGGAAAATTGGCTATTGAGATTGGTTGTTATTGGTTTTAAGAAAGATAGAGATTATTTTAAAGCTCAAAGTGGTTAACTAAGGAAACATGTGAAAGGTCGGCTAGAAAGGCTCAAACGATACAAACAAGGCCTAGGATCACTTCTTGTGCATCATAAAACCAAAATTACATCCAAAGCATGAATAATCAAATCAATTGGCCAAAATAAACTATAATGAGATCATTAGAACGAAAATATGACAAGAAAAGATGTAAAATAATCACATAACACTCAGAATTGAAGGATAAGAGGTTCAAAAGCTCACATTTAAGGTTACATGAGTCTACACTTTCTTACATAATATTCTCTTATTATGTGAATTTATCAATTTAAGATTCTGATCAATCATGACATTAAGTGCTTATGAATTGTGAGAACAAATAATGAAATCTAGTTAATACAAGGATAATATTATGATCAAACTTAATATCTCATTAATTCAAATTGACCATGCATAAATCATTTCTAAATCTTGTAACTGAATAAGGAAGCGACTCAAACAACTCAAAAACAGAAAATAAGTACGAATTTTTGGTTTTTTTTTTTTGTTTTAGACAAATGCAAAGCTAAAGAAATTAACTATAATAAAAGCAAAACATAAAATCTCATCCCCAAACTTAAATCTAACATTGTCCTCAATGTTTACAATTAAAAATCATGCAATGAATAGATCAATGAAAGCAAAAAATGGAAAAGATGGCACCTGATTTGGCAATACTTCAATTGTTGCAGATATCATATTCTCCCTTTCGTGCACTTTGGGTTGCCTCCCAAGTAGCGCTAAGTTTAACGTCTTCAGCCGGACCATATTCTTCAGCAAAGAAAACTCTCAAACACTAGCTAATGTGATTGTGCTCTTGCATTGCTCAAAATCACCCTCCACATAATACTTCAACCTCTGTCCATTAACTTTGAATGTTCCTTTTGTATCATGATGGACTTCAACTACACCATAAGGAAATACGCGAATAATGGTGAAAGGACCAGACCAGCGCGAGCGTAATTTTTCCAGAAAGAGTCGAAGACGAGAATTATAAAGGAGAACTTTCTGACCAACCAGAAAATCTCGCCTCAAAATATGCTTGTCATGCCACTTCTTCGTACGCTCCTTATAAATTCGTGCATTCTCATAGGCATCATTACGAAACTCTTCCATCTCATTCAATTGAAGCAACCGTTTTTCTCCTACAGCTTTCATATCAAAATTAAATCTTTTCACTGCCCAATACGCTTTGTGCTCAAGTTCAACCGAAAGATGATATGCTTTTCCAAACACTAGCTTGTACGGAGACATTCCAATTGGATTTTTGAAAGTTGTGCGATAAGCCCACAATGCATCTAACCTCTTCGACCAATCTTTTCTTGAATTGCTAGCCGTTTTTTCAAGTATCCTCTTTAATTCTCTATTTGATATCTCCACTTGACCACTCGTTTGAGGATGATAAGCTATCGCTATCCAATGAGTGACACCATATTTTCCCAATAGAGCTTCGAATTGACGATTACAAAAATGTTTACCGCTATCACTAATAATTGCTCGAGGAGTGCCAAATCGGGTAAAAATATACTTGCGTAGGAAATTCGTAACAGCCTTAGCATCATTGTTGCAGACAGCCACTGCTTCCACCAATTTCGAAACGTAATCTACAGCCACCAATATGTATTGATTCGAAAAAGATGACGAAAATGGACCCATGAAGTCTATCCCCCAAACATCAAACAATTCAACCTCAAGAATATTATTCAGTGGCATTTCACTTTTTCGAGAAATATTTCCAATTCTTTGACATCGATCACAAGCAGTAACAAATGAGTATGAATCCTTGAACAATGTACGCCAAAAGAAACCAGAGTGTAGTACCTTTGCCGCTGTTTTCGTTGCTCCAAAATGCCCCCCATATTCCGAAGAATGGCAATGTTGCAAAACGCTCACCATCTCGTATTACGGAATACAGCGCCTAATTATTTGATCTGGGCATTGTTTATACAAGAATAGGTCCTCCCAATAATAATGCTTGACATCCGCAAAGAATTTCTTCTTTTGTTGGTATGACAAATCAGCCGGAATAATGTTGCTGGCCAAATAATTTACAAAATCTGCATACCAAGATGCATTCGATTCTTGAAGAGAAAAAAGTTGTTCATCCGGGAATACCTCATTAATCGAACTTTCTGCATCATCTTCAATTTCTTTTTGTTCCAATCGAGATAAATGATCAGCAACTAAATTTTCGGATCCCTTCTTATCACGAATTTCCAATTCAAATTCTTGCAGTAAAAGCACCCATCTAATGAGCCTTGGTTTTGCATCTTTTTTCGAAAGTAAGTATTTGATGGCTGAATGGTCTGTGTAAACTATCACCTTCGAACCAATTAAATAAGAGCGAAACTTGTCAAACGCAAACACAATAGCCAAAAACTCCTTCTCCGTGGTAGCGTAATTCAATTGGGCATCCGTTAAGGTCCTACTTGCGTAATAAATGACATGCAAAGCTTTACTTTTTCGCTGCCCCAAAACAGCTCGCAAAGCATGATCGCTTGCATCGCACATAAGTTCAAATGGCAAATCCCAATCCGGAGCCACAATAATATGTGCGGAAATAAACCTCTCCTTCAAAGTGTTAAATGCCTGCAAACAATCATTAGAAAAATCAAAAGGCATGTCTTTAATCAAGAGATTGCAAAGAGGTTTAGAAATTTTAGAGAAATCCTTTATGAACGTCGATAAAATCCGGCGTGTCCCAAAAAGCTTCGAACAGCCTTCACAGAAGTAGGCAGTGGCAACTTCTCAATGACTTCAATTTTTACTCGATCAACTTCAATTCCTTTTACTGAAATGCGATGACCAAAATGATGCCTTCTTGAACCACAAAATGACATTTTTCCCAATTCAACACTAAGTTGGTTTGCTCACATCGCTGCAAAACTAAAGCCAACTTATTCAAACAATTATCAAAAGATGAACCAAAAACTGAAAGGTCATCCATGAACACTTCAATGAATCTTTCCACCATGTCAAAGAAGATAGCTGTCATGCAACGTTGAAAAGTTGCAGGAGCATTACATAAACCGAATGGCATTCTTCGAAATGCAAAAGTACCATACGAGCAAGTGAATGTCGTCTTCTCTTGATCTTCCGGAGCAATAGGATCCTGGTTGTACCCGGAATAACCATCTAGAAAGCAATAATGCGAATAACCAGCAAGTCTCTCTAGCATTTGATCAATAAAAGGCAATGGAAAATGATCCTTGCGAGTAGCATCATTTAACTTCCAATAATCGACACATATTCGCCATCCCGTGACTGTTCTTGTCGAAATAAGCTCGTTGTTGTCATTCTTGACAACGATCATTCCCCCTTTCTTTGGAACCACTTGCATCGGACTCACCCATGGACTGTCGGAAATTGGGTAAATCATCCCAGCATCTAACAATTTCAGAACTTCAGCCCTTACCACGTCTTTCATGTTAGGATTCAAGCGGCGTTGATGCTCAACTATTGGTCTAAAATTTTCTTCTATTAAGATTTTGTGCATGCAAATTGAAGGGCTTATACCTTTAATATCGGAAATGGACCATCCCAATGCAGCCTTATGATCTCTTAAAACTCGAAGTAGTTTTTCCTCTTCCAATTCACTCAAAGAAGCTGAAATTATGATTGGAAACGTTGAATTTTCACCTAAGTATGCATATCGAAGGTGAGATGGCAGTGGCTTGAGCTCGAGTTTAGGAGTGGATGACAACAGTTGGGAATGATTTCTATCAAGTTCTTCAAAATTCTGCCTTCGAAGAGAATACGGTGGGGCAGCTTCCAAATAATGTGCATATTCTACGATTTCTGCATTTTCGGCTTTGGTAGATTCGGTATGCACAATACAAGCTTCAAGTGGTTCATTTGGATGCCCATGTTTGAATGTCTCAGCCATCATCTTGTCTAGAGCGTCAATTTGAAAGCAACTATCAGTTTCGAATGGATACTTAATTGCTTTGAACACATTGAAGACAACTTGCTCATTTTGAACTCGTAATTTTCCTTGTTGTACATCAATCAAAGTTCTCCCCGTAGCTAAAAATGGCCGTCCCAAGATAAGTGGGATTTCTCGATCAGCTTGCATATCCAAGACAATAAAATCGGCTGGAAAAATAAATTTATCCACCTTGACTAATACATCTTCAATTACACCCCTTGGATGCTTAATTGATCAATCCGCTAACTGTAAGGAGACGGTTGTCGCCTTTGTTTCGCCAAGTCCTAATTTTCTGAAAATAGAAAAAGGCATTAAATTAATACTTGCACCTAAATCACATAAAGCTTTTTCAAAATAACATTCTTCAATTGTGCAAGGTATTGGAAAACTCCCTGGATCTTTTAATTTTGGTGGCAATTTATTTTGCAAGATAGCACTGCACTCTTTCGTTAACATCACTGTTTCATTTTCCTCCAATTTTCTCTTGTTGGATAAAATCTCCTTCATAAATTTGGCATAGCTTGGCATTTGCTCCAATGCATCTGCAAAAGAAATGTTAATATGCAATTTCTTAAATACATCAATGAACTTAGAAAATTGCTTATCCAATTTATTTTTTTGCAGACGTTGAGGGAATGGAATCGGTGGCACATAATTCTTGTTAAGACTTGCTCTTTCAGCTTGCGGAATGGAAGAACTTGCTCTCGTGGATGTTTTGTTGGCATTTTCAGAGACCTTGTTGTTGTCCTTGTCAATTGTGGATGTTACATTTGATGGACAGAATTCCACTTGTTCTTCCGTTACTTCTTCTAACTTGTTTTTCAGCTCACCGAGTTGTTTTCCACTGCGAAGTGTAATTGCTTTCACTTGCTCCTTTGGATTCGTTTCCATATTGCTTGGTAAGGTACCTTGCTGCCTTTCCACTAATAAATTTGCCATTTGACCCATTTGTATTTCAAGATTTCGTATGGATGCAGCCTGATTTTGCAATGTTGTCTCAGTCTTGGTCATGAATTTAGAGATGTTCATGGTGAGCTGGGTAAGTGCATCTTCTAAATTCACTTTCTTCTCTTGCGGCTGAAATCCGGGAGGTGGTTTCATCACATTCTGATTGTTGCTCCATGAAAAGTTCGGATGATGTTTCCAAGCTGGATTGTAAGTGTTCTAGTAAGGATTATGTTGCTGCCTTTGGAAATTCAACACAAAGTTCGCTTGCTCGGAAGATGAAGAAGCGAATGGACTGCCAACTTGACAATCAATGGTTGCATGATTTCCTCCACATAATTCGCACACCTGAACATGAGATTGGATAGCATTAACATTCAAAGTACCAAGTTGTCTTGACAAAGTAGCAACTTGGGCTATCAAGGCGGTGATGGCATCAATTTCGTGCACTCCGGCAACTCTTCTTTGTGTTGAACGATCTGAGGGCCAGTGATAATTATTAGACGCCATTTCTTCCAGCAACGCGTATGCTTCGTCATGTGTTTTGCTCATCAATGCACCACCTGCTGCAGCATCAATCATTGTTCTAGTTGTGCAACTTAATCCATTGTAAAAAGTTTGAACTTGCAACCATATTGGCAACCCATGATGTGGACACCTCCTTAGCATATCCTTATACCTTTTCCATGCTTTATATAGAGATTCCATGTCAATTTGAGAAAAGGATGTGATATCATTCCGCATCTTCGCCGTCTTCGCAGGAGGAAAAAATTTCGCTAAGAATTTCTGAGCCAATTCATTCCAAGTCGTAATGGAAAGAGTCTCAGCCTTATAGCATCATCCGAAACACCATTATGCTTGAAAGTGTCACAAATTTCCAGAAAATTTGCGATATGTGCATTTGGATCATCATTCGGCAAACCGCTAATTGGACGAAGGATTGAATCATTTGAATAATTGCAGGCTTAATCTCGAAGTTGTTAACTTGTATTGTAGGCCGCCTAATGCTGGATGAAGTGCCATTAATAGTCGGAATAGCGTAATTCCTTAATGCTCTATTATTTTCAGCCCCAACCATATCAGCCACGTTTTCTGCCATGATGTCAATTTGCTGCGTTCTTGATGCTTGTTTTCGCTCTTTGTTTTGCTTGCGAAACGTCCGTTCTATCTCTCTATCCAAATGAGCAAGATTAGAACTTTCAGAACGTCTCATGCACTAAATGAAGCACCTGAATTTACAATAAACACAAACTTCAAATTAATATCAGAATTAATCCAAATCGATATTAACAAAAATTACAACAATTCCCGGCAACGGTGCCAAAAACTTGTTGTGTAATTTTAATAACGCAAGTGCACGTTATCGTTAACAAGTAATAAAATGATAAGTCAAGTATCGTTCCCACAAGGATTGGTTAATTTGTTAATTACCGAAGATAAGTAATCCTAAATTTAATTGAAGAATTCGATTAATAAAGTTTGATTAACAAGAAATTGCGGAAATTTAATTTAAACTAACTAAACGAAATTGTGAATTTCAATTGACTAAAACACTAGGGCAGTAGACTTCACCATAGCTAATTGAACTCAATTTCTTTAATTGTGTTATTTCAATTTGTTACCAATATTGACAGAAAATTATCCTAATTTATTTGATATTCTTTCTCAAGATATACCAAAAATACTTGCACATACTAATTCACTATATCTCTATGTGAATTGAAATACATGAAAGTTCATTAAGTATAATGATAATTAACTTAAGATGCATGAATTATGATAGTATATCTCTATCTAGAATGTAATTCATTGTGTTCATTACATAATCAAAATACATAAATCACTTCTCAGATTAATATAGTTCACAAATCATTCAAATATTGGCCAAATATTCAAATGCATTAAGTACAATAATGAACCCTCAATATAAACAATAAATCATGAACAACACAAATTCTAGAAATTTATGTTTTTAGCTAGGTTACATATTTGCCCTAGTTAAGAGAAATTAGTTTATAATGAAATTACAACACACCATAATCAAATTGAGAATCATAATGAAAATTTCAGAAAGAGAAAAGTAAAGAGTTGAGGAAGAAAAACTCTATGTAGATCAATGACTTCCGATTCCAGCAAGCTTCACTTCCTCTTCCTTCCCCTCTTTCTTCAAGCTTCTAAAATCTCCAAAAATGGTAAAAGAAAACCTTAACTTTCGTTCTCTCTCCCTTCTGGTCGTTTTTCCCTTTCAATTGCCCATTTTGTCTTCAAAAACGCTCCAAATTCACTCCCCCTTGTTAAGGAAAAGCTGTCTCCCACTTGTCTCCATTCAAACCGAAATTTAGGCCATTAAACATGACTTTTTGCTTCCTTCCATGACAGGTGGGTTTGTTAATCATTATGTCTAGTTTTCAAATTATTTTGAATTAGTCAAATACGATTCTTGAGCATAAAGATACACTAAAAAATACGGACTATGTTCAGTACAAACGTGCCTTATTGTTTTCTTTCCATTTCTTGGGCTTTTTGGGCTTTTCTCCTACAAAAATAAAGAATCAAACTCAAAGTAATAACATAAACAAATTAAATAAGAAAATACAAATATTTCAGTAAAATAAATATGAATTAGCATTAAATTAAGAGTGAAAGTATGACAAATTTTGTATAAAAATTAAGCACATCACTTGCTCTAAACATTGTTATCTCCATCTCCTTATAATAATCCTCTACACTCATAGAACCTTGAACCAACCCTTGGAACTTTCTATGTAAATCTCTATAGTAATGGCTAGGTATAAATCTCTTACGCATTACCAATTTCATTTTTTCCTAAAATTGAATTGGCCTCTCTTTATTCATACGCCTACTGATCACCAATTGACCCCCACCATATATGCTTGCATAATCTGTGAACTCCACAACTACTAGTTTTAGTTTCTTCTCTTCGGCGTAATTATTGCAATCAAATATGTGTTCAACCTTTCTTTCCCACTCTAAGTATAGTTCGAGATTACTCTTTCCTTAAAAGATTGGAATCTTCATCTTTATACTGCCCAAATTGCTATCTCCTTTGAAAACAACCTTCTTGCCTCATTTAGAGTTTGATTCCTCCAAATCCTTTACTTATCCTTGTTTTATGTTTTTTCTTTGATTTTTGTACGATTCTAGCATTTTTTTCGCATAATGATGTACCTAATTTTTATACAAGTTTTTTCATACTTTCACTCTTATATTTATGTTAATTTGTATTTATTTTATTTATTCATTTGAGTTTTTCTTATTTACTATTGTAAAAATCAGCGAGTGCACAGAATTGTAACAAGTAATAAAATTGGATGTCGAACTCAAAAGGACTATTTGCCTATTAACTATCAAAATTATTCTAGTTCTAAGTCATTTGATAATTAAATGAATTGTGGAATTTGATTTTGGGAACTGAAAGTAAATTAAATTAAATTAGACTAAAAATAACAGTTACTAGAATAAATAAAATAATAACTTACAAGGAACAAGTTTTCACCAATTAGAAAAATATTAAGGAATCCGTTTCACCTAACCAATCTAATCCCGAATCCTAATCATACAATCAATCAATTATCATTATATATGATGCAAATAAGAATGCACACAAGAGCAAAGATCCAATTCAGCTACCTAGTGGTCCAATTACAAGAGTAAGAATGAAGAAATTCAAGGATGCATTGAATGGGATGATCTTGCAACAATTCAAGAGTGCACGGAAGAGTCAAATATCAAGCTTGGACTTGAAGACAACAATCAAAACTTGGTAACTTTGACACAAGTACAAGAAGGCAAAACTTGAAGATTGAAGCTTCTATGCAATTCGAATTCTCAAATCTGTACAAGGCCATATTCGGATGATGTTTCAAGGCTAAAGAAGCATGCAATTCGAATGGGATCTTCATCAAGATGCAAAATTCGGATTCCATTTGCCATTTGGGCTAACTTTGCTACTTAAGCCCATTATCTATCTTAGTTTAATTTATAAACATATGTTATGTAATTTGTTGTGTATTTGGGCTGTTTATATTAATCATTAAGCTCAAATTCAATTTATCTTAATTTAAGTTAGAATAAGTTTAGTTTTGTGGCCAAACACTCTTATTAGGGTTACTTATTTTTGTATCCTTATATATTTGGCCATGTACTCAAAATAGGGACAGATTACGTTTTGAATGAAAGCTAAAATTAAGAGTGTTTTCTCTTGTTTTGATTCTTGCTTGAATCAAGATTCTTACAATCAAAGCTAATTACTTTGAGGGTATTTTATTCCAAGGTTCTATTTCGCAAGTTGAAATTGAGTCGCGGACTTGGTTAAATCTGATTTAGCTTTCCAAGGAGTTGCTTCCATACGTAAAGATATTGGGTCTCAAGTTTAACATGTTAGGGATTCGTATCAATATATGATAGTGAAACATTCTTATTTATCTACAACCCTCTCTCGGGTAGAAATAGAATTACCTAACATATAATAATTTGCAATATGTCTATGCAAATTTAATTATATTTGAACACATTAAGATCAAAATATTTCACATAAAACCACACAAATCACGTTGGCACATTTCTATCTTTCATTTAATTTGTGGCATACATCATGCGAAGTTAAATTACATGCATCATTTCTCAAATTAACATGCACAACAAATCATTCAAGTATTAGCTAAATAAATAAAAGCATTAAACTCAGTGATGTATACTTAAAGAAATGATAAAATTATGATCATATAAGAATAAAATTCGGAATTGGCATGGAGAGGCTACATTGTAGCCTTAATAATACAATTTAGTTCATAATAAATTTAAAACAAACCATCATGAATCTAAAATTTATTTCAAAGAGAATAAATTGAAGAGTTAAGAAAGAAAACTCTATGCAGATCAAGAATCCAGGTTGTCAACAAGCTCTGGTTTGCCCTTTGTCTTCTCTTCTATCTTCAAGCTTCAAAACTCTAATCTAATGGTGAAAAGCTCCTCCTTTTCTGGTTGTGGTTCATTCCCCTCTTGAGCCTAGCTTTCTTTTTGTTTTTGGTAAGAAAAAAAGTCAACAACTACTTCCACTTGTCAAGGAAAATATGTCTTGTCAATTTTCTCAATTTCAGCTGGCGTGTTGACTTTAAAACTTCAAAATTAGCTTTTTTTCGTAAGAGGTAGCATTGTAAATCTTTATATCCTCTTTTCAGAATATTTTGAATTAGTCAAATATGACTTTTGAATATAAAGAGCTTTACAATTACTTTCTAGTGCAACTCATGGGCAATTTATTCATCCACTCTTTTATTTCTTTTTTTTTTTTTTGAATAAAGGCATAGTCTTGCTATTTCTTGCTTCAGTCAGCCTTCTAACAAGAGAAGGTTGCAAGAAGATTGAAAGTTGAAGACAAGAATTTGGTTCTATCTTCTCTATCTTATGTTTTTTTCTTGTTAATTAGTGTTTATTTTTAATCATGTAATTAAGTAGTTAAAACTCTTAGTTAGGGTGATAGATGATGCCTTAATTGTTATTTTTCTATGGGTATGTGTTAATTTGGATTTTTATAACTTAATAAAGGTGATGTTCACTTATATTATGCTTATTGATTAGTATTGCCTAATTGATTTATATTATGTTATTTAAATGATTTATCTTGATTTTGAATGTATAATATATTAATGCAAACCTAAGGACCACACTAATCCAAGGGTTTGAATTGCAATCTTTATGATTCAAATAAGTAATATATTGATGGAAGGTTTGAGGACCACACCAATCCCTTACCTTGATGCTTCACATATAAATGAATTGTGTTAACATAATAATCACACCAATTTGATTGTTTATGCAAAGTTTTCTTGTTTTCACAACATTTAATGCATTCTTGACATTTCACAATAGCTCACACCAAGCATTGTTGCATGTTCTAAGATAGATGAGTTAAATCCCACACCATGATTATGGTGCAAATAAGGATGCACACAAGAACAAAGATCCAATTCAGCTACCTAGTGGTCCCATTACAAGAGCAAGAATGATGAAATTCAAGGATGCATTGAATGGGATGATTCAAGGCTTGTGGGATGATCTTCCAACAATTCAAGAGTGCACGGAAGAGTCAAATATCAAGCTTGGACTTGAAGACAACAATCAAAACTTGGTAATTTTGACACAAGTACAAGAAGACAAAACTTGAAGATTAAAGCTTCTATGAGATTCGAATTCTCAAATCTGTACAAGGCCATATTCGAATGATGTTTCAAGGCTAAAGAAGCATGCAATTTGAATCGGATCTTCATCAAGATGCAAAATTCGAATTCCATTTGCCATTTGGGCTAACTTTGCTACTTAAGCCCATTATCTATCTTAGTTTTATTTATAAACATATGTTATTTAATTTGTTGTGTATTTGGGCTATTTATGTTAATCATTAAGCTTAAATTCAATTTATCTTAATTTAAGTTAGAATAAGCTTAGTTTTGTGGTCAAATGATGTGCTTAATTTTTATACAAAATTTGTAATACTTTCACTCTTAATTTCATGCTAATTCATATTTATTTTACTTAATTATTTGTGTTTTCTTATTTAATTTGTTTATGTTATTACTTTGAGTTTGGTTCTTCATTTTTGTAGGAGAAAAGCCCAAAAAGCCCAAGAAATGGAAAGAAAACAACAAGGCCCATTTGTACTGAACATAGTCCGTATTTTTGAGTGTATCTTTATACTCAAGAATCGTATTTGACTAATTCAAAATAATTTGAAAACTAGACATAATGATTAACAAGCGCACCTGTCATGGAAGGAAGCAAAAAGTCAAGTTTAGTGGCCTAAATTTCGGTTTGAATGGAGACAAGTGGGAGACAGCTTTTCCTTAACAAGGGGGATTGAATTTGGAGCGTTTTTGAAGACTAAATGGGCAATTGAAAGAGGGGAACGACCAGAAGAGAGAGGGAACGAAAAGGAAGGTTTTCTTTTACCATTTTGAAGATTTTAGAAGCTTGAAGAAAGAGGGGAAGGAAGAGGAAGTGAAGCTTGCTGGAATCGGAAGTCATTGATCTACATAGAGTTTTTCTTTCTCAACTCTTTACTTTTCTCTTTCTGAAATTTTCATTATGATTCTTAATTTGATTATGGTGTATTGTAATTTCATTATGAACTAATTTCTCTTAACTAGGGCAAAGATGTAACCTAGCTAAGAACATCAATTTCCAGAATTTGTGTTGTTCATGATTTATTGTTTATATTGAGTGTTCATTATTGTGCTTAATGCTTTTGAATATTTGGCCAATATTTGAATTATTTGTGAACTATATTGATCTGAGAAGTGATTTATGTGTTTTGATTATGTAATGAACACAATGAATTACATGCTAGATAGAGATATACTATCATGATTCATGCAGAATTAAGTTAATTATCATTATACTTAATGAACTTTCATGTATTTCAATTCACATAGAGATATAGTGAATTAGTATGTGCAAGTATTTTTGGTATATCTTGAGAAAGAATATCAAATAAATTAGGATAATTTTCTGTCAATATTAGTAACAAATTGAAACAACACAATTAAAGAAATCGAATTCAATTAGCTATGGTGAAGTCTACTGCCCTAGTGTTTTAATCAATTGAAATTCACAATTTCGTTTAGTTAGTTTAAATTAAATTTCCGCAATTTCTTGTTAATCATAATTTATTAATCGAATTCTTCAATTAAATTTAGGATTACTTATCTTCGGTAATTAACAAATTAACCAATCCTCGTGGGAACGATACTTAACTTATCATTTTATTACTTGTTAACGATAACGTGCACTTGCGTTATTAAAATTACACAACAAGTTTTTGGCGCCGTTGCCGGGGATTGTTTTAAATTTTGTTAATATCGATTTGGATTAATTCTGATTTTAATTTGGAGTTTGTTTTTATTGTAAATTCAGGTGCTTCAGTTAGTGCATGAGACGTTCCGAAAGTTCTAATCTTGCTCCTTTGGATAGAGAGATAGAACGGACGTTTCGCAAGCAAAACAAAGAGCGAAAACAAGCATCAAGAACGCAGCAAATTGACATTATGGCAGAGAACGTGGCTGATATGGTTGGGGCTGAAAATAATAGAGCATTAAGGGATTACGCTATTCCGACTATTAATGGCACTTCATCCAGCATTAGGCGGCCTACAATACAAGCTAACAACTTCGAGATTAAGCCTGCAATTATTCAAATGATTCAATCCTCCGTCCAATTCAGCGGTTTGCCGAATGATGATCCGAATGCACATATCGCAAATTTTCTGGAAATTTGTGACACTTTCAAGCATAATGGTGTTTCGGATGATGCTATAAGGCTGAGACTCTTTCCGTTCTCCCTTAGGGATAAAGCGAAAGGATGGCTAAATTCACTTCCTCCCGGAACCATTACAACTTGGAATGAATTAGCTCAGAAATTCTTAGCGAAATTTTTCCCTCCTGCAAAGACGGCGAAGATGCGGAATGATATCACATCCTTTTCTCAAATTGACATGGAATCTCTATATGAAGCATGGGAAAGGTATAAGGATATGCTAAGGAGGTGTCCACATCATGGGTTGCCAACATGGTTGCAAGTTCAAACTTTTTACAATGGATTAAGTTGCACAACTAGAACCATGATTGATGCTGCAGCAGGTGGTGCATTGATGAGCAAAACACATGACGAAGCATACGCGTTGCTGGAAGAAATGGCGTCTAATAATTATCAATGGCCTTCAGATCGTTCAACACAAAGAAGATTTTCCGGAGTGCACGAAATTGATGCCATCACCGCCTTGACAGCCCAAGTTGCTACTTTGTCAAGACAACTTGGTACTTTGAATGTTAATGCTATCCAATCTCATGTTCAGGTGTGCGAATTATGTGGAGGAAATCATGCAAGCATTGATTGTCAAGTTGGCAGTCCATTCGCTTCTTCATCTTCCGAGCAAGCGAACTTTGTATCGAATTTCCAAAGACAGCAACATAATCCTTATTCGAACACTTACAATCCAGCTTGGAAACATCATCCGAACTTTTCATGGAGCAACAATCAGAATGTGATGAAACCACCTCCCGGATTTCAGCCGCAAGAGAAGAAAGTGAATTTAGAAGACGCACTTACCCAGCTCAACATGAACACCTCTAAATTCATGACCAAGACTGAGACAACATTGCAAAATCAGGCTGCATCCATACGAAATCTTGAAATACAAATGGGTCAAATGGCAAATCTATTAGCGGAAAGGCAGCAAGGTACCTTACCAAGCAATACGGAGACGAATCCAAAGGAGCAAGTGAAAGCAATTACACTTCGCAGTGGAAAACAACTCGGTGAGCTGAAAAACAAGTTAGAAGAAGCAACGGAAGAACAAGTAGAATTCTGTCCATCAAATGTAACATCCACAATTGACAAGGACAACAACAAGGTCTCTGAAAATGCCAACAAAACATCCACAGGAGCAAGTTCTTCCGTTTCGCAAGCTGAAAGAGCAAGTCTTAACAAGAATTATGTGCCACCGATTCCATTCCCTCAACGTCTGCGAAAAAATAAATTGGATAAGCAATTTTCTAAATTCATTGATGTATTTAAGAAATTGCATATTAACATTCCTTTTGCAGATGCATTGGAGCAAATGCCAAGCTATGCCAAATTTATGAAGGAGATTTTATCCAACAAGAGAAAATTGGAAGAAAATGAAACAGTGATGTTAACGGAAGAGTGCAGCGCTATCTTGCAAAATAAATTGCCACCAAAGTTAAAGGATCCAGGGAGTTTTACAATACCTTGCACAATTGGAGAATGTTATTTGGAAAAAGCTTTATGTGATTTAGGTGCAAGCATTAATTTAATGCCTTTTTCTATTTTCAGAAAATTAGGGCTTGGCGAAGCAAAGGCGACAACCGTCTCCTTACAGTTAGCGGATCGATCAATTAAGCATCCAAGGGGTGTAATTGAAGATGTATTAGTCAAGGTGGATAAATTTATTTTTCCAGCCGATTTTATTGTCTTGGATATGGAAGCTGATCGAGAAATCCCACTTATCTTAGGACGGCCATTTTTAGCTACGGGGAGAACTTTGATTGATGTACAACAAGGGAAATTAATCTTACGAGTTCAAGATGAGCAAGTTGTCTTCAATGTGTTCAAAGCAATTAAGTATCCATCCGAAACTGATTGTTGCTTTCAAATTGACGCTCTAGACAAGATGGTGGCTGAGACATTCAAACATGGGCATCCAAATGAACCACTTGAAGCTTGTATTGTGCATGCCGAATCTACCAAAGCGGAAAATGCAGAAATCGTAGAATATGCACATTATTTGGGAGCTGCCCCACCGTATTCTCTTCGAAGGCAGAATTTTGAAGAACTTGATAGAAATCATTCCCAACCGTTGTCCTCCACTCCTAATCTCGAGCTCAAGCCACTGCCATCTCACCTTCGATATGCATACTTAGGTGAAAACTCAACGTTTCCAGTCATAATTTCAGCTTCTTTGAGTGAATTGGAAGAGGAAAAACTACTTCGAGTTTTAAGAGATCATAAGGCTGCATTGGGATGGTCCATTTCCGATATTAAAGGTATAAGCCCTTCAATTTGCATGCACAAAATCTTAATGGAAGAAAATTTTAGACCAGTAGTTGAGCATCAACGCCGCTTGAATCCTAACATAAAAGAGGTGGTAAGGGCTGAAATTCTGAAATTGTTAGATGCTGGGATGATTTACCCAATTTCCGACAGTCCATGGGTGAGTCCGGTGCAAGTGGTTCCAAAGAAAGGGGGAATGACCGTTGTCAAGAATGACAACAACGAACTTATTCCGACAAGAACAGTCACGGGATGGCGAGTATGTGTCGATTATCGGAAGTTAAATGATGCTACTCGCAAGGATCATTTTCCATTGCCTTTTATTGATCAAATGCTAGAGAGACTTGCTGGTCATTCGCATTATTGCTTTCTAGATGGCTATTCCGGGTACAACCAGGTTCCTATTGCTCCGGAAGATCAAGAGAAGACGACATTCACTTGCCCGTATGGTACTTTTGCATTTCGAAGAATGCCATTCGGTTTATGTAACGCTCCTGCAACTTTCCAACGTTGCATGACAGCTATTTTCTTTGACATGGTGGAGAGATTCATTGAAGTGTTCATGGATGACTTTTCAGTTTTTGGTTCATCTTTTGATAATTGTTTGAATAACTTGGCTTTAGTTTTGCAGCGATGTGAGCAAACCAACTTAGTGTTGAATTGGGAAAAATGTCATTTTATGGTTCAAGAAGGCATCGTTTTGGGTCATCGCATTTCAGTAAAAGGAATTGAAGTTGATCGAGCAAAAATTGAAGTCATTGAAAAGTTGCCACAGCCTACTTCTGTGAAGGCTGTTCGAAGCTTTTTGGGACACGCCGGATTTTATCGACGCTTCATAAAGGATTTCTCTAAAATTTCTAAACCTCTTTGCAATCTCTTGATTAAAGACATGCCTTTTGATTTTTCTAATGATTGTTTGCAGGCATTTAACACTTTGAAGAAGAGGCTTATTTCCGCACCTATTATTGTGGCTCCGGATTGGGATTTGCCATTTGAACTTTTGTGCGATGCAAGCGATCATGCTTTGGGAGCTGTTTTGGGGCAGCGAAAAAGTAAAGCTTTGCATGTCATTTATTACGCAAGTAGAACCTTAACGGATGCCCAATTGAATTATGCTACCACAGAGAAGGAGTTTTTGGCTGTTGTGTTTGCGTTTGACAAGTTCCGCTCTTATTTAATTGATTCGAAGGTGATAGTTTACACAGACCATTCAGCCATCAAATACTTACTTGCGAAAAAAGATGCAAAACCAAGGCTCATTAGATGGGTGCTTTTGCTGCAAGAATTCGACTTGGAGATTCGCGATAAGAAGGGATCCGAAAATTTAGTTGCTGATCATTTATCTCGATTGGAACAAAAAGAAATTGAAGATGATGTAGAAAGTTCGATTAATGAGGTATTCCCGGATGAACAACTTTTTTCTCTTCAAGAATCGGATGCACCTTGGTATGCAGATTTTGTAAATTATTTGGCCAGCAACATTATTCCGACTGATTTGTCATACCAACAAAAGAAGAAATTCTTTGCGGATGTCAAGCATTATTATTGGGAGGACCCATTCTTGTATAAACAATGCCCAGATCAAATAATTAGACGTTGTATTCCGGAAGACGAGATGGTGAGCGTTTTGCAACATTGCCATTCTTCGGAATATGGGGGGCATTTTGGAGCAACCAAAACAGCGGCAAAGGTACTACAATCTGGTTTCTTTTGGCGTACATTGTTCAAGGATTCATACTCATTTGTTGCTGCTTGTGATCGATGTCAAAGAATTGGAAATATTTCTCGAAAAAGTGAAATGCCACTGAATAATATTCTTGAGGTTGAATTGTTTGATGTTTGGGGGATAGACTTCATGGGTCCATTTCCGTCATCTTTTTCGAACCAATACATATTGGTGGCTGTAGATTACGTTTCGAAATGGGTGGAAGCAGTGGCTGTACGCAACAATGATGCTAAGGCTGTTACAAATTTCCTACGCAAGTATATTTTTACCCGATTTGGCACTCCTCGAGCAATTATTAGTGATGGCGGTAAACATTTTTGTAATCGTCAATTCGAAGCTTTATTGGGAAAATATGGTGTCACTCATCGGATAACGACAGCTTATCATCCTCAAACGAGTGGTCAAGTGGAGATATCAAATAGAGAATTAAAGAGGATACTTGAAAAAACGGTTAGCAATTCAAGAAAAGATTGGTCGAAAAGGTTAGATGATGCATTGTGGGCTTATCGCACAGCTTTCAAAACTCCAATCGGAATGTCTCCATACAGGCTAGTGTTTGGAAAAGCATGTCATCTTCCGGTTGAACTTGAGCACAAAGCGTATTGGGCAGTGAAAAGATTGAATTTTGACATGAAAGCTGTAGGAGAAAAACGGTTGCTTCAATTGAGTGAGATGGAAGAGTTTCGTAATGATGCCTATGAGAATGCACGAATTTATAAGGAGCGTACGAAGAAGTGGCATGACAAGCATATTATGAGGCGAGATTTTCTGGTTGGTCAGAAAGTTCTCCTTTATAATTCTCGTCTTCGACTCTTTCCGGGAAAGTTACGCTCACGCTGGTCTGGTCCTTTCACCGTTGTTCGGGTTTTTCCTTATGGTGCAGTTGAAGTCCATCATGATACAAAAGGAACATTCAAAGTTAATGGACAGAGGTTGAAGCATTATGTGGAGGGTGATTTTGAGCAATGCAAGAGCACAATCACATTAGCTAGTGTTTGAGTGTTTTCTTTGCTGAAGAATACGGTCTGGCTGAAGACGTTAAACTTAGCGCTACTTGGGAGGCAACCCAAAGTGCACGGAAGGGAAATGAGTTCTGCATCAATTGAATTCAATTGCCAAATCAGGTGCCATCTTTTCCATTTATGCTTTCCTTGTGTTTTAAGTATTTCCTTACATTTTCACCTTTATTTGATCTATTCATTGCATGATTTTTAATTGCAAACATTGAGGGCAATGTTAGATTTAAGTTTGGGGGTGAGATTTTATGTTTTGCTTTGATTATAGTTAATTTCTTTAGCTTTGCATTTGTTTGAAAAAAAAAAAAAAAAAAAAAACGAAAATGTTCCTATTTTCTGTTTTTGAGTTGTTTGAGTTGCTTCCTTATTCAGTTAAAGATTTAGAAATGATTTATGCATGGTCAATTCGAATTAATGAGATATTAAATTTGATCATAATATTATCCTTGTATTAACTAGGTTTCATTATTTGTTCTCACAATTCAAAAGCACTTAATGTCATGATTGATCAGAATCTTAAATTGATGAATTCACATAGTTAGAAATATTATGTAAGAAAGTGTAGACTCATGTAACCTTAATTGTGAGCTTTTGAAACCCTTATCCTTCAATTCTGAGTGTTACGTGATTATTCTACATCTTTTCTTGTCATATTTTCGTTCTAATGATCTCATTATAGTTTATTTTGGCCAATTGATTTGATTATTCATGCTTTGAATGTAATTTTGGTTTTATGATGCACAAGAAGTGATTCTAGGCCTTGTTTGTATCGTTTGAGCCTTTCTAGCTGACCTTTCCCATGTTTCCTTAGTTAACCACTTTGAACTTTAAAATAATCTCTATCTTTCTTAAAACCAATAACAACCAATCTCAATAACCAATTTTCCATTGTCTTTATCCTTATTCTTATCTTTTGAGCAACAAATGCATGGTATTGACATATGCTTCATCATAAATTTGGAGGTTGTTACTTGTTGTATGGGTGGTTGATTTAACAATGCATTATCTATTTGATGCACGGCCATAAAAAAAAAATGTTATTAAGGCCGAATGTGAAAGGAAAAAGAGAAAAGAGAAAAAGAAAAGAGGATAATGTGCTTTGAAAAGAAGAAGCAAAGAATATGAAGAATTGGTGGTGGTGAAATGTGTTTGCAAGAAAATATGAGAATTTGATAATAGATGCATATGTGATCGAGCTCTTATAACTTTGTTGTACCCGTTATCTATTCTTTCTTAATAATATCCTGCTTGTTGGCTTCATTACAACCTTGAAAGAAAGTCCTACGTTGATCTTGTGTGTTATATGATTAGATTGCATTCATTGTTATGATAGTCAAGTTATTGGCATTCCTTTCATGAGATCACCATCATCACATCGAAAAATAGCGTGTTCTTTCTATTATATGTGAGCTTTGTTTTCCATTAAAAATCTAAGCATAATGCTTGTCTCACATACTTTTGAGTTTTAACCCAAATTTCGAGTGTTTTTTTTTAATAGTGATCATCTTTGTGAGATTTGGAGTTTAAACTTCTACACATGCTATACTCTAATTTTGTGAAGATGACATGAGAGATGATGATTGATTAATGGCTATCACACACTACACATGAGCATAACATATGAAGCATTGTTAATACTTGGATGATTGATTGATTAATTTTGTATCTTGTTGTATTCTTGTTGACCATGAAAAATGAAGTAAGGAAGCTAGTTTTTGTTGGTGAGTCTTTTATTTCTTTTGTTTGCTCGAGGACTAGCAAATATTAAGTTTGGGGGTATTTGATGTGCTTAATTTTTATACAAAATTTGTAATACTTTCACTCTTAATTTCATGCTAATTCATATTTATTTTACTTAATTATTTGTGTTTTCTTATTTAATTTGTTTATGTTATTACTTTGAGTTTGGTTCTTCATTTTTGTAGGAGAAAAGCCCAAAAAGCCCAAGAAATGGAAAGAAAACAACAAGGCCCATTTGTACTGAACATAGTCCGTATTTTTGAGTGTATCTTTATACTCAAGAATCGTATTTGACTAATTCAAAATAATTTGAAAACTAGACATAATGATTAACAAGCGCACCTGTCATGGAAGGAAGCAAAAAGTCAAGTTTAGTGGCCTAAATTTCGGTTTGAATGGAGACAAGTGGGAGACAGCTTTTCCTTAACAAGGGGGATTGAATTTGGAGCGTTTTTGAAGACTAAATGGGCAATTGAAAGAGGGGAACGACCAGAAGAGAGAGGGAACGAAAAGGAAGGTTTTCTTTTACCATTTTGAAGATTTTAGAAGCTTGAAGAAAGAGGGGAAGGAAGAGGAAGTGAAGCTTGCTGGAATCGGAAGTCATTGATCTACATAGAGTTTTTCTTTCTCAACTCTTTACTTTTCTCTTTCTGAAATTTTCATTATGATTCTTAATTTGATTATGGTGTATTGTAATTTCATTATGAACTAATTTCTCTTAACTAGGGCAAAGATGTAACCTAGCTAAGAACATCAATTTCCAGAATTTGTGTTGTTCATGATTTATTGTTTATATTGAGTGTTCATTATTGTGCTTAATGCTTTTGAATATTTGGCCAATATTTGAATTATTTGTGAACTATATTGATCTGAGAAGTGATTTATGTGTTTTGATTATGTAATGAACACAATGAATTACATGCTAGATAGAGATATACTATCATGATTCATGCAGAATTAAGTTAATTATCATTATACTTAATGAACTTTCATGTATTTCAATTCACATAGAGATATAGTGAATTAGTATGTGCAAGTATTTTTGGTATATCTTAAGAAAGAATATCAAATAAATTAGGATAATTTTCTGTCAATATTAGTAACAAATTGAAACAACACAATTAAAGAAATCGAATTCAATTAGCTATGGTGAAGTCTACTGCCCTAGTGTTTTAATCAATTGAAATTCACAATTTCGTTTAGTTAGTTTAAATTAAATTTCCGCAATTTCTTGTTAATCATAATTTATTAATCGAATTCTTCAATTAAATTTAGGATTACTTATCTTCGGTAATTAACAAATTAACCAATCCTCGTGGGAACGATACTTAACTTATCATTTTATTACTTGTTAACGATAACGTGCACTTGCGTTATTAAAATTACACAACATCAAACACTCTTATTAGGATTACTTATTCTTGTATCTTTATATATTTGGCCATGTACTCAAAATAGGGACAAATTCTTACAGTCAAAGCTAATTACTTTGAGGGTATTTTATTCCAAGGTTCTATTTCGCAAGTTGAAATTGAGTCGCGGATTTGGTTAAATCTGATTTAGCTTTCCAAGGAGTTGCTTCCATGCGTAAAGATATTGGGTCTCAAGTTTAATATGCTAGGGGTTCGTATCAGATTAACTTGTAATCAATGAAAAATTGATGCGTGAAGTCCTTTCATTGCACAAAAGAAGACCATTACCGTCTTAAGTTATTATTATTTTAGATTACACTTAAACCCTGAAAAATAATAATTAATGGTGGATTCTTGAACCCTAACACTTCAACTTCCTCAATTTATCCCTTTAATCAATTTTGCCTTTTCAATTCGTTATTTATTAGTTTATTTTAATTTTTTTTTTGTTATTTAAATCACTCATAAATCGTTCAACCTAAGATTTACTAGTTGAGAAATATTGATTAACTTATTCCTTGTGGGATCGATCTCGTAGAATATTTATCTTATTAAATACGATTTGTATATTTGCGAGTTTTAATTTGAATTCTAGAACATTTATTAGGCAATTAGAATTGCACAACATGGACTAGCATAGTATCCCTCATCATACTGTGGGAACAATTGAACATATGCAGAGGGGTTATCCCTAGAACGTTGATGCGACCGAGACCTTACATGCTTACGACCTCCTTGGTCATCTTCTTCTAGTGGTGATCGGTCTACAATACACACGCTTGCACCCCCATCATTGTCTTCAAGTGCCTAAGACCCATGACACATGCTTAGAATGTTAAAACACAAACATAATGGAAAGAATAATAATTTGTCAATGACATCTATTGGTTCTAAATACCTGTGTGGTAGAATGATCAGTCAGAAATAGTATCGTATGAACACCCTCTAGGATACTCAATAAAATACCTCGGTGTGAATATGAAGTCTTAATGACTCTAGCTGTAAACGCATCGAAATCTGCACGAAACGAATGAAAGTCCATACCAGCGTTTGGGTCATTTCTGTGGGCAACATCATCTGGAAATAGCTTCTCACCAGACTCTGTGGCTCGCTTTGCCCGAAGAGGTCGTGGGCTCTGAAATAAAGTAATTTGTACAAAAAATGCGATAACGTAATATATATATCAACAAATGAACACTGGTAAAATAATATTGAAATCACATAACATAAATTAATTTTGGATTATTGACCCGTACCTTTCTCGGTACAGGTGGCATAAGGGTCCCAACATCTTGCTGCGCTGCTGAAGAAGTGATGTGATCTGTGCAGATGTAGAGGCTGCCCAAGGATGTGTGGTTCCTAGTATTGGGCCAATCACTCGTTCCATGGCTAAGAAACTTCGGACGACACTTGAATTACTTCTTAGAGTGAACACAGCCCATTCGGAAAATCTGGAGGCCAACGCATTAAAGCCCAAAGTGTTAACCTTGCTCACTTGCTTGAAAGATTAGGCATTCTTATTTAATTTCGTTTTTTTTAATCTTCTATTATTGTTATGTTCTTAATTAGCCCAGCCCATGTCATTTATTTACTAGGTTAAGTTATGTTTGGATTTTTATTTAATAAGAGTGCACAGCCCAGCCCATTGTAATATTTTCTAGGTTAGAATTTATTATTTTGGCAGCCGTATATTTTTAGATTGCTATTTAAAGGTTAGAACAATATGTTGGAGGGGCGATTAATTTCTGAAAAGAATTGCAGAACGCAATTTCATTTTAATTAAATAGATTCTTCTCACTCACCTTCTTCTATCTAAGTGTGGTGAATCAACCTAGCTTGTACTTATTTGTGGCGATATCTTCTTAGCAAATAAGTAATTGCTAGCCTTCTACACTTCACTTGTTGAGATCAAATTCGTAGCATACCTTAATCAATTCAGAATTCTACAAAAATCACAGCAAACATTGGTTTTGTGTTTTTTTGGCACATCAAGAAGGCATACGTACGACGTTCTCATTGATGAACTCCAATAATGACTAAATATACGGTTATGCACGCTCCTTAACTGTGGGCTCTAATGTACGCAAAAATATTGGTGCCTATATTAGTCAACAAAATAGAACTTGGTTAAAAAATTGTTCAGTCAAAAAACTATGTTATAAGTTACTATTAATGTGTGAATTAATAATATAATAACTTACCACACGCGCTCTAAATATATGTGTATCTAAGTCTTTTGATCAGATGTTCTTCACTTTACATTGCCATCTCAACATCCCAGGTAACCGGTCATTCACAGAATGTGCGAATTCGGGCCTCGCACTGGATACAACCTCATAATCCCAGACCTATAGAATTAAATATACACATTTATTTCAATAATATTTGATTAAACGCGTAAAGATATAAATATAGCCTTAATTCCACAACCTATATATTAACGTGAGAATATCGTTTAAATGAGTATGTAATACCTGAAACGCAATTGAGAATCCCTCAACATTGTATCTAGTCACATATATCTTTTCCTCTGCTAATGCCTTAGCCGATTTCTGTCAATGATGCTCAACCTTCCCATCCATCACCCTGCTCAAGCAATGATACATATATGACCAAGCAAGGGAACCCCATGGATACTGGTTAAACTCATCCAAATCATCTATAATGCGTAGGATCCAAGTATTTGAGGTGTACCTACTACCCCTCCCCAGTAAAATGTGCTTAATCAAACAAAACAATGTCAGTTTCACTGCATCTGTATCATCTATCCGACTCAAGTCGATCATCTCATAAACTTGTTGTATAGTCTCTAATGAAATCGACTTTCGGCTCTCACTAAAATAATATCCCGCAATCGATCACTCTGCGAGATTATATCTGGAAATACCCCTAACTCTCAAACCGGTGACCAATGTGAACTCAACTGGAGAAAACTTGATGGTTCTACCATCAATACAATACCATAGCTGATGCTCAGCATCAATCGTCTCAACCTTGTGTAAAATTATACGGTGCACCAGGTTGCCTGAGAAAATCAACTCTAGATTTAGGTCAAGAAAATGACCAAAGCATGTCTGGCGAAACAGCACACGCTGTCTCATTGTCATATCACGTAGGTGTTACAATGATGTCACCACTGCCTCGAAATGAATCTTCTTCTTCATCCTCAATGTTGTAGTCACGGTCACCATTTCCCTACACATGAAAGAAAACTGAAAATATTAGACCCACATGACATTAAAAAAAAAAAAAAGAAAGACCATTTCGAGGGAACAAACGAGACAAAACAGTATACTCAATAAAATCGACAAAACAGTCGAGCAAGAGGGAAAATCCCCCCTCTGTCGAGCAAGGGGGAAAATCCCCCCTCTGTCGAGCACAGGGGGAAATCCCCCTTTTGCTCAACAAAGGGGTCGAGCAAAAGGCGAACTCCCTTGCTCGGCTATTCCGTCGAGCAAAAGAGGAACTCCCCCCTTTGCTCGACGGTCTACCCACTATCCTCCTAAGCCAAATCCAAAAATAAACACACCCTATTATCCTATATATGTACTTGAATAAAAAATGGGAGAAAAACCTACTTGCTTGTGATAAAAATGGGATGAACTCTTTGAAGAAAACGGCAACCGCAACGACCTCCGACCAACAATGATGATGGGTATTTGGGTATTGCAAATAAGAAAAATTGGGGGAAATGAAGATGATGGGTATTTGGGTATAAGGGTATACATGTCCAAAAAAATTGGTTTTAGGTATATTTGAATGAAAATTAATGGGGGGGGGGGGGGGGGGGGGGGGGGGGGGGTAGTTTCGAATTTTCGATTGTTAATCGAGGCATTTTTGGTTATTTCCCAAACTTTTCTACTTTGTAATTCTGGGTTTTATTTACTTTTACTTTTTCAAAAAAAATACCAAAATAATAAATCCTGCTCTTGCTCTTCTAATTCTTTAACAAACTTCCTCTCTTCTCCAACTACAAACAAATGGCAAATTTTCTTGAAATGGGGTAGGATGTGTGTTTATGGGTTAACATGTGTGGTTAATATGGGTTAATGACAGAAAATGGCCAACATGTTTAAGACTCAGAGGGGTGACCAGAGATACATGATTTGGATAAGCTAGAAAATCTTAAACGTTCCAAAGATGGCCTAAATCATTTCTTTAATGGTGGGTTGCCTAAGATTTTGCCTCAAGAGATCATCAAATAGGTTCTAAAGCTCGGTGAGATCTTAGAAGTTGTCTTGTGCACATAAATATACTCTAAGTTAATAAAGCAACTTATTGATGATGGTATTGTGCAGAAATTTTCAAAGAAAATCATAGGAATTCAAGTAAATTAAGCCAGCACAAAAATTAAGCACAGAACAAGACAAGTTTAGCATAATCGACAAATCAAACTCAATCTCAACCAAATAATATCATAGGCTTGTGATCATCAATCAAAACAAAAGCAACGAAAATTGATTTTTTAAAATTTTGTTTTTAAACAATGCTAAAAAAAAATTAATACCCTACCCCCAAACTTAAAGGAGACATTGTCCCCAATGTGAAGAATGAAAACACACAAAAAGAAAGAAAAAACAAAATGTTAGTAGAAAATAAATAAATAAGTAAACTTCCCTAAATCATTTAGTTTGAATTTATCTTCCTTGAATCACCGATCAAGTAAATCAATGGAAACCTTTTGTTTGTTGAAATCTCCTTCGAAGTAAGGCTTTAAGCGCTGACCATTTACTTTAAATGTGGCATTCGAGCCATTAGAAACCTCAATGGCACCATATGGAAAAACTTTAGTTAATGTAAATGGTCCGGACCATCGGGATCTTAAGTTTCCGGGGAAAAGGCGTAGCTTGGAATTGTAAAGTAGAACTTTTTGGCCAATTTCAAAATCTCTCTTTAGAATGTGTCTGTCATGCCATCTCTTAGTTCCCACCTTGTATATGCAAGCATTCTCATAAGCTTCATGTCGAAATTCATCCATCTCATTGAGTTGTAACAATCTCTTCTCACTTGCTGCCTCCATGTCAAAATTAAGAGCCTTAATTGCCCAATAAGCTTTGTGTTCCAGTTCCACCAGTAAGTGACAACCTTTCCCAAAGACTAGACGATAAAGAGACATACCAATTGGAGTTTTGAATGCTATTTGGTAAGTCCATAATGTATCATCTAATTTTTTAGATCAATCTTTTCTTGAAATGCTTACGGTTTTTTCCAATATTCGCTTTAGCTCTCGGTTGGAGAGTTCCACTTGTCCGCTAGTTTGAGGATGATAGGGAGTTGCAACCTTGTGTGTAACACTATATTTGCTCAAGAGTGCTTTAAATTGTCGGTTACGAAAATGTTTTCCCCTGTCACTGATGATTGCTCTTGGAGTTCCAAACCTTGTAAATATCTGTTTTTTCAAAAAATTCATCACAACTTTAAAATCATTTGTAGGGAGTGTCACAGCCTCTACCTATTTGGAAACATAATCCACAGCCACTAAAATGTATTGATTAGAAAATGAAGAAGGGAATGACCCCATGAAACCTATGCCCCAAATATAAAATAGCTCAACAACAAGTAAATTATTTAATGGCATTTCATTTTTCTTAGAAATATTACCACTCCTTTGACATTTATCACAAGAAGAAACAAAAGCATGAGTGTCTTTAAAAATGTTAGGCCAATAAAAACCTGATTGTAGCACTTTAGCTACTGTTTTGCTCACTCCATGGTGCCCACCAACCTCTAATGAATGACAATGTCTTAGGATTTATTCTATCTCTTGCTCGGGTACACATCTCCTAATAACTTGATCACTACAATGCTTGTAGAGAAAAGGTTCCTCCCAATAATAATGCTTGACCTCTAAAAACAATTTCTTCCTTTGTTGATATGTAAAATCTGGATTGATCACATTGCTTACCAAGTAATTTACATAATCTGCATACAAAGGAACTTGTGTTAGAGATAATACAAAGAGTTGTTCATCCGGAAATACCTCATTTATAGGAGGAAGCAGAGCTGCTCCTTCGGTTGTCTGCTCAAGTCTCGAGAGATGATTGGCTACTTGATTTTCGGTTCCCTTTTTGTCTTTGATCTCCAAATCAAATTCTTGTAGGAGTAAAATCTATATAAGTAATCTTGGTTTTGCTTCCTTTTTGGCCAACAAGTATTTAAGAGTAGAATGGTTAGTGTAAACAATTATTTTTGACTCAATCAAATATGATATCAATTTATCGAAGGCAAAGACCACCGCTAACAATTCTTTTTTCGTAGTGACATAATTTAATTGGGCATTCGTCAATGTTTGACTTGCATAATAGATAACATGGAGAACTTTGTTCTTTCTTTGTCTAAGCACAGCCCCTATTGCGTAATCACTTGCATCACACATTAGTTCAAATGAAAGTGTCCAATCCGGTGCACAAATTATTGTGGTAGAACTTAGTTTCTTCTTTAAATGTTCAAATGCCTGCAAATAATCATTAGAAAAGTTAAATGGAGCATCTTTAACCTAAAGAGAATGTTGTGTAATTTTAATAACGCAAGTGCACGTTATCGTTAACAAGTAATAAAATGATAAGTCAAGTATCGTTCCAACGAGGATTGATTAATTTGTTAATTACCGAAGATAAGTAATCCTAAATTTAATTGAAGAATTCGATTAATAAATTTTGATTAACAAGAAATTAAGGAAATTTAATTTAAACTAACTAAACGAAATTGTGAATTTCAATTGATTAAAACACTAGGGCAGTAGACTTCACCATAGCTAATTGAATTCGATTTCTTTAATTGTGTTGTTTCAATTTGTTACCAATATTGACAGAAAATTATCCTAATTTATTTGATATTCTTTCTCAAGATATACCAAAAATACTTGCACATACTAATTCACTATATCTCTATGTGAATTGAAATACATGAAAGTTCATTAAGTATAATGATAATTAACTTAATTCTGCATGAATCATGATAGTATATCTCTATCTAGCATGTAATTCATTGTGTTCATTACATAATCAAAACACATAAATCACTTCTCAGATCAATATAGTTTACAAATCATTCAAATATTGGCCAAATATTCAAAAGCATTAAGCACAATAATGAACACTCAATATAAACAATAAATCATGAACAACACAAATTCTGGAAATTGATGTTCTTAGCTAGGTTACATCTTTGCCCTAGTTAAGAGAAATTAGTTCATAATGAAATTACAACACACCATAATCAAATTGAGAATCATAATAAAAATTTCAAAAAGAAAAAAGTAAAGAGTTGAGGAAGAAAAACTCTATGTAGATCAATGACTTCCGATTCCAGCAAGCTTCACTTCCTCTTCCTTCCCCTCTTTCTTCAAGCTTCTAAAATCTCCAAAAATGGTAAAAGAAAACCTTAACTTTCGTTCTCTCTCCCTTCTGGTCGTTCCCCCCTTTCAATTGCCCATTTAATCTTCAAAAACGCTCCAAATTCAATCCCCCTTGTTAAGGAAAAGCTGTCTCCCACTTGTCTCCATTCAAACCGAAATTTAGGCCACTAAACTTGACTTTTTGCTTCCTTCCATGACAGGTGGGCTTGTTAATCATTATGTCTAGTTTTCAAATTATTTTGAATTAGTCAAATACGATTCTTGAGTATAATGATACACTCAAAAATACGGACTATATTCAGTACAAACGGGCCTTGTTGTTTTCTTTCCATTTCTTGGGCTTTTTGGGCTTTTCTCCTACAAAAATAAAGAACCAAACTCAAAGTAATAACATAAACAAATTAAATAAGAAAACACAAATAATTAAGTAAAATAAATATGAATTAGCATGAAATTAAGAGTGAAAGTATGACAAATTTTGTATAAAAATTAAGCACATCAGAGAACATAGGGATTTAGTAATTTTTGAGAAATTTTGAATAAAACAATGATAAAACCCTGCATGTCCCAAGACGCTACTCATGCCATTGACCGTTGTAGGTGGAGGTAATTTTTTGATGACCTCTACTTTGGCGCGATCTACCTCAATGCCCCTGGAAGAAACTTTATGTCCAAGTACAATTCCTTCCTACGCCATAAAATGACATTTTTCCCAATTAAGCACAAGGTTATTTGTAGAACTAAAGATAAATTATTTAAGCAATTATCAAATGAAGAACCAAAGACAGAAAAATCATCCATAAAAATTTCAATAAACCTTTCCACCATATCCGAAAAAATGGCCATCATGCATCGCTGAAATGTGGCTAAGGCATTGCACAAACCAAAGGGCATCCTTCGGTAAGCAAATGTTCTATATAGGCAAGTGAAAGTGGTCTTTTCTTAATCTTTCGGTGAAATTTGGATTTGATTGTATCCTGAGTAGCCATCTAAAAAATAATAATAAGCATGACAAGCAAGCCTTTCTAACATTTGATCAATGAAAGGAAGTGAAAAGTGATCCTTTCGTGTTGCATCATTCAACTTGCGAAAATCTATCCACACTCTCCAACCTATGATAGTTGTTGTTGGGAAAAGTTCATTATTTTCATTTTCTACCACTGTCACTCCTCCTTTCTTGGGCACTACTTGCATTGGACTTACCCACGAACTATCAGAAATTAGATAAATAATTCCAGCATCCAATAATTTGATAACTTCTTTTTTCACAACTTCTTGCAAGTTAGGATTAAGTCTCCTTTGTGGCTGTACCGTAGGCTTATAATTATTATAAGTGAAGGGCTTATTCCTTTGATATCAGCTATAGTCCATCCTAAAGCTTGCTTATGGGCTCTCAAAACTCGAAGTAACTTCTCATCTTCAAGACCTGTCAAAGATGAAGAAATTATTATGGGTAGAGAAGAGTCATGTAAAAAAACATATTTAAGATGAGAAGGAAGTGGTTTTAGTTCTAGAGAAGGAGCTTCAATAACATATGGTTTTTGTGGAGAAGCATTTTTGCCGAATGTTATGTTCTCTGTCTTTCCTTTAGGTAAGTAAGGAGGAGATGCTTCCAAGTAACGTCCACAATTGTTTATTCTGGAATTTGTGGAATCAATGGTGCCAGATTGAACAAGACTTGCCTCAAGTGGCTCCTTAGGATTATTTTCTTCAAAAATTTCTACCACAAATTCATCAATCACATCTATATTAAAGCATGTATCAGATGATGATGGATATTTCATTGCTTCAAACACGTTAAATATAACTTGTTCATCATGCACCCGTAGTATTAGTTTCCCTTGTTGCACATCTATGAGAGTTCTTCCCGGTAGCTAAGAATGGTCGAACAAGGAGAAGTGGTATTTCTCAATCTTCTTCCATATCTAAAACAATAAAATCTACAGGGAAAATAAACTTGTCAACTTTAACAAGAACATCCTCTATAATACCCCTTGGCTGTTTAATTGATCGGTCTGCCAATTGAAGTGAAATGGTAGTGGCCTTGACCTCTCCTAACCCCAATTGCTTGAAAATAGAAAAAGGCATCAAATTTATGCTAGCACCTAAATCACACAAAGCTTTTTCAAAATAAGAATTTCCAATGGTGCAAGGAATGGTAAAACTTCCTAGATCTTTAAGCTTTGGTGGCAGCTTGTTTTGCAATATAGCGATGCATTCTTCAGTTATCTCATACTCTCTTAGTTTCCTCTTGTTCGACAAAATTTCATTCATAAACTTCACATAGCTAGGCATTTGTTCCAAGGCATCTGCAAAAGAAATGTTAATATGTAACTTTTTAAAAACATCAAGGAACTTAGAAAATTGTTTATCTAGTTTATTTTTCTGAATTCTTTGAGGAAAAGGTAAAAGAGGAACATAAGGAGTATGAGATGAAGAAATGGGAGGCTTTCCCAATTTTTTTTCACTTTGGCTTGAAATAATGGTGCTTGTTGCTTCTTCGGATATGGGTGCTGCAATCTGGTCCTCTTTTCTAGATTTTTGTTTTTCCTCTTGTGAACTAAGCTTCCTCCCACTCTTTAAAGTAATGGCCTTCACTTGCTCTTTCGGGTTATTTTCTGTGGTGCTTGGAAGTGATCCTTGAGGCCTTTCAGATAATATTTGTGCCAATTGACCAACCATCCTTTCAATTCCCCGCAAAATCCAATCTTGACTTTCAAATTTAGCATCCACTGATAAGAACCCACTAGATGACCTGCCCTAGGAACTCTTAAATTAGTTGTTATACGCACCAAAGAAACTAGAAAACAAGTTGTAGATAATCAGATTAAAACCTAAGGAAACTAAGTCCCTAAAATTCCAATCTTGAAGACGCCACAAAGGTTGATCACTCTCTTGATAAGTCAAGATATTTCTATCAAAAACACAAGAAAGCAAAGCTAAGTTTGCTGAAAATACCTCAATATTATAAATGATATGATGATAAAAATTTATTTTACATACTTGTAGCCTTTATATAGACATGTAAACATTATAATTCTAAATAAAAATGGTGTCCAAAATTAAGTAGGAATATAAATCCTAACTGAAGTTGGAAAATAAGACTATAATCCTAATCTTATAAAGAAACCTAAATAACAATCCTAATCTAATAAGGAAACTTTAATAACAATCATAATATAATAAGGAAACTTAAATAACAACCATAAACAAGCAAGAAAACTTTAATAACAATCCTAATCTAATAAGGAAACCCAAAAAAATAACAATCCTAAACAAATAAGGAAACTTATTTCATATAGAATAAGGAATCTTCAAAATCTCAAATTATCCATATGGTACGAGGATTTAATTAAGCCTTGTTAAGCCTTTTTCATCCTCTTTATGCTTCCCCTAGTCATTGGACAATAGATTCTTCGTAAAAGATCTTGCAACGAATTGGGAGTATTAGTTTGAACCATTTGGACTGCATCTCGATCTCTATTATTCCCTTTCTCTTTGAAAGGATTCGTCCTCGAATCACCTACATCGAATAAAAATAAATCAGCAACATTGAAAGTCGTACTAACATTAGCATAGTTATTTGGCAAATCTTACTTGTAGGCGTTATTATTGATTCTCTTCAAGATTTTGAAAGGTCTATCTTCTCTAGGCTGCAATTTTGATTTTTCGTGTGTAAGAAACCTCTTCTTATGCATGTTCACCCAAACGCAATCTCCAGGGTAAAAAACAAGCTTCAAACGATCTTTAATAGCTTGCTTGGCAAATTGTTCATTCTTCCTTTCAATGCTAGCCCAAAACTTAGCAAGTAAATCCTTCACAAAATCGGACTTTTTTCCATTATATGCAAACTCCTGTAATATAGACACAACAACATTATACAAAGAGGGGTTAAAGTTATTAGTGGAAAAGTAAATATTCTTGTACATAAGTACAAGTAGTTGCTGCCTAGTAATCATGACACTCTTAATCTCATTTTTTTCCACAAATACACTCATTCCCTTTCTTTTCTCTCCTTTTTGCACACTTTCCTCTCTAATTTTCATCTCGGCCTCACTTGCTCTCTTGGTTTTTGCTTGCTCATTTTTTTTCTTTTTCTTTTCCTCTTGCTCACACTTTTGTTCCTCTCTCATTTTGCACTCTCTCATTATCCTAATATGATCTTCATAAGCTTGCAAAGGTTTAAGAGGGGTTAGAACAACAGTTCGGTTATTCATTACAAATGAATAACGGTTTTTATACCCATCATGTGTAACCTTTCGATCAAACTGTCATGGTCGGCCAAGCAATATATGACCAGCATGCATTAGTGCCACATCATATAGAACCTCATCCTCACTTGAGCTAACACTTTCTATTTCTCCATTCTCTAACACCATCATAACTTTTTTGTTTGGGCATTGAGAAGCAATATGCCCGAATCCTTAGCACCTAAAACACTTAACTTCACGTGACTTAGAAGAAATTTCAGTTTCAATTTTACTTTTAGAAACAGCAATCGAATCCTTCTGCTTTGCTTCTTCATTTGTTTTTTAGGTAACTTTGTTGTCCTTCCATTTAGATTTCCATGAAGAACTAGAAGCCGAACCAAATCTAAATTCTTTTGATTTGAGTTGTTTCTCTACTTTAATGGATTTGTGCAATAGCTTCTCCATCTTCACATAGTGTTGTAAATCAACCACATCAGCAATCTCTTTATTCAAACCGCTAATAAATCTAGCCATTGTTGCTTCTCGATCTTCCTTTATGTTTGCTCTAATCATGGCTATCTCCATCTCCTTGTAATAGTCCTCTACACTCATAGAACCTTGAACCAACCCTTGCAACTTTTTATGTAAATCTCTATAGTAATGGCTAGATATAAATCTCTTGCGCATTACCAATTTCATTTCTTCCCATGGCCAAATTGGCGTCTCTCCATTCCTACGCCTATTGATCACCAATTGATCCCACCATATGCTTGCATAATCTCTGAACTCCATAACTGCTAATTTTACTTTCGTTTCCTCAAAGTAATTATGGCAGTCAAATACATGTTCAACATTTCTTTCCCACTCCAAGTATAGTTCGGGATCATTCTTTCTTTGAAAGGTTAGAATCTTCATCTTTATGCTGCCCAAATTACTATCTCTTTTGGAAACAACCTTCTTGCCTTGTTTAGAACTTGATTCTTCTTCCTCCTCAACCACACGTCTTCTAGTGGTTTTAGAAGTAGGCAGGGATTGCATATTATCTAATCTAGTATTCAACTTCCTAAATTGTTCATTAATAGCCTTTATGAACATTTTCATGTTAACTTCCTGTGGTTCTTCTTCACTACTCATGTTTATAACTTGCAAAACTTTGTTAGAAAAAAAAGAAAATTTATTTCTCTCACACTCCCTCACGTGATTGCACTCAAATTAATTTGTTATCACTTGTGTTTCACACTAATTTGGTTTTTTTTTTTTTTTTTTTGTGGTCTCAACACTTTTACCTTTTACCACTCAAGTTAGCCCCCTTTACGTTCTTAAAAGAATCAAGATCAACAAATGTTAAGGGGCAATCGGGTAGATGGTGGCAAATCTCAAAATTATAACATTAAAAACTTAGTTGAGGCAAACGGTAATGAAGAAAAAAAATAATAATTAAAAGAACCAAAATAAGAAAATTTTAAATGAAAGTAAAAGACATGTAAAAGATCACTAGAATGTAACAAATTGAAACGCAAAGCTAAAAGAGACAAATAGTCTTACACGATTGATCTTGAAATTGAACACGTAATTGAATAAAAATCAAATCTGTAATTTTAATAAATAACGTAAAACAGATTGCTCACCGATCAAACAATGCAATCTAACTCCTCTTTTTTTTTTGTTAGATATTCTTTTCGATCCCTCTTTTTTTTTTTTTTTTTTTTAACAAAACTAAATACAAAGAAGTAGAATGAAAGAAGTCAAGAAAGTTATGCGAAGACAACACAAGAATTGCACAAAAATAATAAAAAAAATATAAAATAAGGATAAGTAAAGGATAAGTAATGATGTGCTTAATTTTTATACAAAATTTGTCATACTTTCACTCTTAATTTCATGCTAATTCATATTTATTTTACTTAATTCTTTGTGTTTTCTTATTTAATTTGTTTATGTTATTACTTTGAGTTTGGTTCTTTATTTTTGTAGGAGAAAAGCCCAAAAAGCCCAAGAAATGGAAAGAAAACAATAAGACCCGTTTGTACTGAACATAGTTCGTATTTTTGAGTGTATCTTTATACTCAAGAATTATATTTGACTAATTCAAAATAATTTGAAAACTAGACATAATGATTAACAAACCAACCTGTCATGGAAGGAAGCAAAAAGTTAAGTTTAGTGGCCTAAATTTCGGTTTGAATGGAGACAAGTGGGAGACAGCTTTTCCTTAACAAGGGGGATTGAATTTGGAGCGTTTTTTAAGACTAAATGGGCAATTGAAAGGGGGGAACGACCAGAAGAGAGGGAGAACGAAAAGGAAGGTTTTCTTTTACCATTTTGAAGATTTTAGAAGCTTGAAGAAAGAGGGGAAGGAAGAGGAAGTAAAGCTTGCTGGAATCGGAAGTCATTGATCTACATAGAGTTTTTCTTCTTCAACTCTTTAATTTTCTCTTTTTGAAATTTTCATTATGATTCTCAATTTGATTATGGTGTGTTGTAATTTTATTATGAACTAATTTCTTTTAATTAGGGCAAAGATATAACCTAGCTAAGAACATCAATTTCCAGAATTTGTGTTGTTCATGATTTATTGTTTATATTGAGTGTTCATTATTGTGCTTAATGCTTTTGAATATTTGGCCAATATTTGAATGATTTGTGAACTATATTGATCTGAGAAGTGATTTATGTGTTTTGATTATGTAATGAATACAATGAATTACATGCTAGATAGAGATATACTATCATGATTCATGTAGAATTAAGTTAATTATCATTATACTTAATAAACTTTCATGTATTTCAATTCACATAGAGATATAGTGAATTAGTATGTGCAAGTATTTTTGATATATTTTAAGAAAGAATATCAAATAAATTAGGATAATTTTCTGTCAATATTGGAAACAAATTAAAACAACACAATTAAAGAAATTGAGTTCAATTAGCTATGGTGAAGTCTACTACCCTAGTGTTTTAATCAATTGAAATTCACAATTTCATTTATTTAGTTTAATTTAAATTTCCGCAATTTCTTATTAATCAAAATTTATTAATCGAATTCTTCAATTAAATTTAGGATTACTTATTTTCGGTAATTAACAAATTAACCAATCCTCGTGGGAACGATACTTAACTTATCATTTTATTACTTATTAACGATAACGTGCACTTGCGTTATTAAAATTACACAACAAGTTTTTGGCGCCATTGCCGGGGATTGTTTTAATTTTTGTTAATATCGATTTGGATTAATTCTGATTTTAATTTGAAGTTTGTGTTTATTGTAAATTCAGGTGCTTCATTTAGTGCATGAGACGTTCCAAAAGTTCTAATCTTGCTCCTTTGGATAGAGAGATAGAACGGACATTTCGCAAGCAAAACAAAGAGCGAAAACAAGCATCAAGAACACAGCAAATTGACATCATGGCAGAAAACGTGGCTGATATGGTTGGGGCTGAAAATAATAGAGCATCAAGGGATTACGCTATTCCGACTATTAATGGCACTTCATCCAGCATTAGGCGGCCTACAATACAAGCTAACAACTTCGAGATTAAGCCTGCAATTATTCAAATGATTCAATCCTCCGTCCAATTCAGCGGTTTGCCGAATGATGATCCGAATGCACATATCGCAAATTTTCTGGAAATTTGTGACAGTTTCAAGCATAATAGTGTTTCGGATGATGCTATAAGGCTGAGACTCTTTCCGTTCTCCCTTAGGGATAAAACGAAAGGATGGCTAAATTCACTTTTTCCCGGAACCATTACAACTTGGAATGAATTGGCTCATAAATTCTTAGCGAAATTTTTCCCTCCTGCGAGGACGGCGAAGATGCGGAATGATATCACATCCTTTTCTCAAATTGACATGGAATCCCTATATGAAGCATGGGAAAGGTATAAGGATATGCTAAGGAGGTGTCCATGTTGTGTAATTTTAATAACGCAAGTGCACGTTATTGTTAACAAGTAATAAAATGATAAATTAAGTATCGTTCCCACGAGGATTGATTAATTTGTTAATTACCGAAGATAAGTAATCCTAAATTTAATTGAAGAATTCGATTAATAAATTTTGATTTACAAGAAATTGCGAAAATTTAATTTAAACTAACTAAACAAAATTGTGAATTTCAATTGATTAAAACACTAGGGCAGTAGACTTCACCATAGCTAATTGAACTCAATTTCTTTAATTGTGTTGTTTCAATTTGTTTCTAATATTAACAGAAAATTATCCTAATTTATTTGATATTCTTTCTAAAGATATACCAAAAATACTTGCACGTACTAATTCACTATATCTCTATGTGAATTGAAATACATGAAAGTTCATTAAGTATAATGATAATTAACTTAATTCTGCATGAATCATGATAGTATATCTCTATCTAGTATGTAATTCATTGTGTTCATTACATAATCAAAACACATAAATCACTTCTCAGATCAATATAGTTCACAAATCATTCAAATATTGGCCAAATATTCAAAAGCATTAAGCACAATAATGAACACTCAATATAAACAATAAATCATGAACAACACAAATTCTGAGAATTGATGTTCTTAGCTAGGTTACATCTTTGCCCTAGTTAAAAGAAATTAGTTCATAATAAAATTACAACACACCATAATCAAATTGAGAATCATAATAAAAATTTCAAAAAGAGAAAATTAAAGAGTTGAGGAAGAAAAACTCTATGTAGATCAATGACTTCCGATTCCAGCAAGCTTTACTTCCTCTTCCTTCCCCTCTTTCTTCAAGCTTCTAAAATCTTCAAAATGGTAAAAGAAAACCTTCCTTTTCGTTCTCCCTCTCTTCTGGTCGTTCCCCCCTTTCAATTGCCCATTTAGTCTTAAAAAACGCTCCAAATTCACTCCCCCTTGTTAAGGAAAAGCTGTCTCCCACTTGTCTCCATTCAAACCGAAATTTAGGCTACTAAACTTGACTTTTTGCTTCCTTCCATGACAGGTGGGCTTGTTAATCATTATGTATAGTTTTCAAATTATTTTGAATTAGTCAAATACGATTCTTGAGTATAAAGATACACTAAAAAATACGGACTATGTTTAGTACAAAAGGGCCTTGTTGTTTTCTTTCCATTTCTTGGGCTTTTTGGGCTTTTCTCCTACAAAAATAAAGAATCAAACTCAAAGTAATAACATAAACAAATTAAATAAGAAAACACAAATAATTAAGTAAAATAAATATGAATTAGCATGAAATTAAGAGTGAAAGTATGACAAATTTTATATAAAAATTAAGCACATCAGTCCACATCATGGGTTGCCAACATGGTTGCAAGTTCAAACTTTTTACAATGGATTAAGTTGCACAACTAGAACCATGATTGATGCTGCAGCAGGTGGTGCATTGATGAGCAAAACACATGACGAAGCATACGCGTTGCTGGAAGAAATGGCGTCTAATAATTATCAATGGCCCTCAGATCGTTCAACACAAAGAAGAGTTGTCGGAGTGCACGAAATTGATGCCATCACTGCCTTAACAGCCCAAGTTGCTACTTTGTCAAGACAACTTGGTACTTTGAATGTTAATGCTATCCAATCTCATGTTCAGGTGTGCAAATTATGTGGAGGAAATCATGCAAGCATTGATTGTCAAGTTGGCAGTCCATTCGCTTCTTCATCTTCCGAGCAAGCGAACTTTGTATCGAATTTCCAAAGGCAGCAACATAATCCTTATTCGAACACTTACAATCCAGCTTGGAAACATCATCCGAACTTTTCATGGAGCAACAATCAGAATGTGATGAAACCACCTCCCGGATTTCAGCCGCAAGAGAAGAAAGTGAATTTAGAAGATGCACTTACCCAGCTCACCATGAACACCTCTAAATTCATGACCAAGACTGAGACAATATTGCAAAATCAGGCTGCATCCATACGAAATCTTGAAATACAAATGGGTCAAATGGCAAATTTATTAGCGGAAAGGCAGCAAGGTACCTTACCAAGCAATACGAAGACGAATCCAAAGAAGCAAGTGAAAGCAATTACACTTCGCAGTGGAAAACAACTCGGTGAGCTGAAAAACAAGTTAGAAGAAACAACAGAAAAACAAGTGGAATTCTGTCCATCAAATGTAACATCCATAATTGACAAGGACAATGAAAAGGTCTCTCAAAATACCAACAAAACATCCACGGGAGTAAGTTTTTCCGTTCCGCAAGATGAAAGAGCAAGTCTTAACAAGAATTATGTGCCACCGATTCCATTCCCTCAACGTCTGCGAAAAAATAAATTGGATAAGCAATCTTCTAAATTCATTAATGTATTTAAGAAATTGCATATTAACATTCCTTTTGCAGATGCATTGGAGCAAATGCCAAGCTATGCCAAATTTATGAAGGAGATTTTATCCAACAAGAGAAAATTGGAGGAAAATGAAACAGTGATGTTAACGGAAGAGTGCAGCGCTATCTTGCAAAATAAATTGTCACCAAAATTAAAAGATCCAAGGAGTTTTACAATACCTTGCACAATTGGAGAATGTTATTTTGAAAAAGCTTTATGTGATTTAGGTGCAAGTATTAATTTAATGCATTTTTCTATTTTCAGAAAATTAGGACTTGGCGAAGCAAAGGCGATAACCGTCTCCTTACAGTTAGCGGATCGATCAATTAAGCATCCAAGGGGTGTAATTGAAGATGTATTAGTCAATGTGGATAAATTTATTTTTCCAGCCGATTTTATTGTCTTGGATATGGAAGCTAATCGAGAAATCCCACTTATCTTGGGACGGCCATTTTTAGCTATGGGGAGAACTTTGATTGATGTACAACAAGGGAAATTAATCTTACGAGTTCAAGATGAGTAAGTTGTCTTCAATGTGTTCAAAGCAATTAAGTATCCATCCGAAACTGATTGTTGCTTTCAAATTGACGCTCTAGACAAGATGGTGGCTGAGACGTTCAAAAATGGGCATCCAAATGAACCGCTTGAAGCTTGTATTGTGCATGCCGAATCTACCAAAGCCGAAAATGCAGAAATCGTAGAATATGCACATTATTTGGGAGCTGCCCCATCGTATTCTCTTCGAAGGCAGAATTTTGAAGAACTTGATAGAAATCATTCCCAACCGTTGTCATCCACTCCTAAACTCGAGCTCAAGCCACTGCCATCTCACCTTCGATATGCATACTTAGGTGAAAACTCAACGTTTCCAGTCATAATTGCAGCTTCTTTGAGTGAATTGGAAGAGAAAAAACTACTTCGAGTTTTAAGAGATCATAAGGCTGCATTGGGATGGTCCATTTCCAATATTAAAGGTATAAGCCCTTCAATTTGCATGCACAAAATCTTAATGGAAGAAAATTTTAGACCAGTAGTTGAGCATCAACGCCGCTTGAATCCTAACATAAAAGAGGTGGTAAGGGCTGAAGTTCTGAAATTGTTAGATGCTGGGATGATTTACCCAATTTTCGACAGTCCATGGGTGAGTCTGGTGCAAGTGGTTCCAAAGAAAGGAGGAATGACTGTTGTCAAGAATGACAACAACGAACTTATTCCGACTAGAACAGTCACGGGATGGCGAGTATGTGTTGATTATCGGAAGTTAAATGATGCTACTCGCAAGGATCATTTTCCATTGCCTTTTATTGATCAAATGCTAGAGAGATTTGCTGGTCCTTCGCATTATTGCTTTCTAGATAGCTATTCTGGGTACAACCAGGTTCCTATTGCTCCGGAAGATCAAGAGAAGACGACATTCACTTGCCCGTATGGTACTTTTGCATTTCGAAGAATGCCATTCAGTTTATGTAACGCTCCTGCAACTTTTCAACGTTGCATGACAGCTATTTTCTTTGACATGGTGGAGAGATTCATTGAAGTGTTCATGGATGACTTTTCAGTTTTTGGTTCATCTTTTGATAATTGTTTGAATAACTTGGCTTTAGTTTTGCAGCGATGTGAGCAAACCAATTTAGTGTTGAATTGGGAAAAATGTCATTTTATGATTCAAGAAGGCATCGTTTTGGGTCATCGCATTTCAGTAAAAGGAATTGAAGTTGATCGAGCAAAAATTGAAGTCATTGAGAAGTTGCCACCGCCTACTTTTGTGAAGGCCGTTCGAAGCTTTTTGGGACACGCCGGATTTTATCGACACTTCATAAAAGATTTCTCTAAAATTTCTAAACCTCTTTGCAATCTCTTGATTAAAGACATGCCTTTTGATTTTTCTAATGATTGTTTGCAGGCATTTAATACTTTGAAGAAGAGGCTTATTTCCGCACCTATTATTGTGGCTCCGGATTGGGATTCGCCATTTGAACTTATGTGCGATGCAAGCGATCATGCTTTGGGAGCTGTGTTGGGGCAGCGAAAAAGTAAAGCTTTGCATGTCATTTATTACGCAAGTAGAACCTTAACGGATGCTCAATTAAATTATGCTACCACGGATAAGGAGTTTTTGGCTGTTGTGTTTGCGTTTGACAAGTTCCGCTCTTATTTAATTGGTTCAAAGGTGATAGTTTACACAGACCATTCAACCATCAAATACTTACTTGCGAAAAAAGATGCAAAACCAAGGCTCATTAGATGGGTGCTTTTGCTGCAAGAATTCGACTTGGAGATTCGCGATAAGAAGGGATCCGAAAATTTAGTTGCTGATCATTTATCTTGATTGGAACAAAAAGAGATTAAAGATGATGCAGAAAGTTCGATTAATGAGGTATTCTCGGATGAACAACTTTTTTCTCTTCAAGAATTGGATGCACCTTGGTATGCAGATTTTGTAAATTATTTGGCCAGCAACATTATTCCGGCTGATTTGTCATACCAACAAAAGAAGAAATTCTTTGCGGATGTCAAGCATTATTATTGGGAGGACCCATTCTTGTATAAACAATGCCCAGATAAAATAATTAGGCGTTGTATTCCGGAAGACGAGATGGTGAGCGTTTTGCAACATTGCCATTCTTTGGAATATGGGGGGCATTTTGGAGCAACAAAAACAGAGGCAAAGGTACTACAATCTGGTTTCTTTTGGCGTACATTGTTCAAGGATTCATACTCATTTGTTGCTGCTTGTGATCGATGTCAAAGAATTGGAAATATTTCTCGAAAAAGTGAAATGCCACTGAATAATATTCTTGAGGTTGAATTGTTTGATGTTTGGGGGATAGACTTCATGGGTCCATTTCCGTCATCTTTTTCGAACCAATAAATATTGGTGGTTGTAGATTACGTTTCGAAATGGGTGGAAGCAGTGGCTGTACGCAACAATGATGCTAAGGCTGTTACGAATTTCCTACGCAAGTATATTTTTACTCGATTTGGCACTCCTCGAGCAATTATTAGTGATGGCGGTAAACATTTTTGTAATCGTCAATTCAAAGCTTTATTGGGAAAATATGGTGTCACTCATCGGATAGCGACAGCTTATCATCCTCAAACGAGTGGTCAAGTGGAGATATCAAATAGAGAATTAAAGAGGATACTTGAAAAAACGGTTAACAATTCAAGAAAAGATTGGTCGAAAAGGTTAGATAATGCATTGTGGGCTTATCGCACAGCTTTCAAAACTCCAATTGGAATGTCTCCGTACAAGCTAGTGTTTGGAAAAGCATGTCATCTTCCGGTTGAACTTGAGCACAAAGCGTATTGGGCAGTGAAAAGATTGAATTTTGATATGAAAGCTGTAGGAGAAAAACAGTTGCTTCAATTGAATGAGATGGAAGAGTTTCGTAATGATGCCTATGAGAATGCACGAATTTATAAGGAGCGTACGAAGAAGTGGCATGACAAGCATATTTTGAGGCGAGATTTTCTGGTTGGTCAGAAAGTTCTCCTTTATAATTCTCGTCTTCGACTCTTTCCGGAAAAATTACGCTCACGCTGGTCTGGTCCTTTCACCATTGTTCGCGTATTTCCTTATGGTACAGTTGAAGTCCATCATGATACAAAAGGAACATTCAAAGTTAATGGACAGAGGTTGAAGCATTATGTGGAGGGTGATTTTGAGCAATGTAAGAGCACAATCACATTAGCTAGTGTTTGAGTGTTTTCTTTGCTGAAGAATATGGTTCGGCTGAAGACGTTAAACTTAGCACTACTTGGGAGGCAACCCAAAGTGCACGGAAGGGAAAAGAATTCTGCAACAATTGAATTTGATTGCCAAATCAGGTGCCATCTTTTCCATTTTTGCTTTCCTTGTGTTTTAAGTATTTCCTTACATTTTCACCTTTATTTGATCTATTCATTGCATGATTTTTAATTGCAAACATTGAGGGCAATGTTAGATTTAAGTTTGGGGGTGAGATTTTATGTTTTGCTTTGATTATAGTTAATTTCTTTAGCTTTGCATTTGTTTAAAAAAAAAACAAAAAAACAAAAATTCGTTCCTATTTTCTGTTTTTGAGTTGTTTGAGTCGCTTCCTTATTCAGTTACAAGATTTAGAAATGATTTATGCATGGTCAATTTGAATTAATGAGATATTAAGTTTGATCATAATATTATCTTTGTATTAACTAGGTTTCATTATTTGTTCTCACAATTCAAAAGCACTTAATGTCATGATTGATCAGAATCTTAAATTGATGAATTCACATAGTTAGAGAATATTATGTAAGAAAATGTAGACTCATGTAACCTTAATTGTGAGCTTTTGAACCCTTTATCCTTCAATTCTGAGTGTTACGTGATTATTCTATATATTTTCTTGTCATATTTTCCTTCTAATGATCTCATTATAGTTTATTTTGGCCAATTGATTTGATTATTCATGCTTTGGATGTAATTTTGGTTTTATGATGCACAAGTGATTCTAGGCCTTGTTTGTATTGTTTAAGCCTTTCTAGCCAACTTTTCGCATGTTTCCTTAGTTAACCACTTTGAGCTTTAAAATAATCTTTATCTTTCTTAAAACCAGTAACAACCAATCTCAATAGCCAATTTTCCATTGTCTTTATCCTTATTCTTATCTTTTGAGTTACAAATGAATGGTATTAACAACATATGTTTCATCATAAATTTGGAGGTTGTTACTTGTTGTATGGGTGGTTGATTTAACAATGCATTATCTATTTAATGCACGGCCATAAAAAAAAAAAAATTGTGTTCATTTGTGTAACCATGTTTTTACTGAGTAACCGGAACTCGTGCCTAAGTAAGCATTGAGTTTTCGCGTCAAAAGGTGGAGTAAGGTTAAAAAAAAAAATTATTATTATTAAGGCCGAATGTGAAAGGAAAAAGAGAAAAAAGAAAAAAGAAAAGAGGACAATGTGCTTTGAAAAGAAGAAGCAAAGAATATGAAGAAGTGGTGGTGGTGAAATGTATTTGCAAGAAAATATGAGAATTTGATAATAGATGCATATGTTATTGAGCTCTTATAACTTTGTTGTACCCGTTATCTATTCTTTTTTAATAATATCCTACTTGTTGGCTTCATTACAACCTTGAAAGAAAGTCCTACGTTGATCTTGTGTGTTATATGATTAGATTGCATTCATTGTTATGATAGTCAAGTTATTGGCATTCCTTTCATGAGATCACCATTATCACATCAAAAAATAGCGTGTTCTTTCTATTATATGTGAGCTTTGTTTTCCATTAAAAATCTAAGCATAATGCTTGTCTCACATACTTTTGAGTTTTAACCCAAATTTCGAGTGTTTTTCTTTAATAGTGATCATCTTTGTGAGATTTGGAGTTTAAACTTCTACGCATGCTATACTCTAATTTTGTGAAGATGACATGAGAGATGATGATTGATTAATGGCTATCACACACTACACATGAGCATAACATATGAAGCATTGTTAATACTTGGATGATTGATTGATTAATTTTGTATCTTGTTGTATTCTTGTTGACCATGAAAATTGAAGTAAGGAAGCTAGTTTTTGTTGGTGAGTCTTTTATTTCTTTTGTTTGCTCGAGGACTAGCAAATATTAAGTTTGGGGGTATTTGATGTGCTTAATTTTTATACAAAATTTGTCATACTTTCACTCTTAATTTCATGCTAATTCATATTTATTTTACTTAATTATTTGTGTTTTCTTATTTAATTTGTTTATGTTATTACTTTGAGTTTGGCTCTTTATTGTTGTAGGAGAAAAGCCCAAAAAGCCCAGAAAATGGAAAGAAAGCAATAAGGCTCGTTTGTACTGAATATAGTTCGTATTTTTGAGTGTATCTTTATACTCAAGAATCGTATTTGACTAATTCAAAATAATTTGAAAACTAGACATAATGATTAACAAACTACCTGTCATGGAAGGAAGCAAAAAGTCAAGTTTAGTGGCCTAAATTTCGGTTCGAATGGAGACAAGTGGGAGACAGCTTTTCCTTAACAAGGGGGATTGAATTTGGAGCGTTTTTTAAGACTAAATGGGCAATTGAAAGGGGGGAACGACCAGAAGAGAGGGAGAACGAAAAGGAAGGTTTTCTTTTACCATTTTGAAGATTTTAGAAGCTTGAAGAAAGAGGGGAAGGAAGAGGAAGTAAAGCTTGCTGGAATCGGAAGTCATTGATCTACATAGAGTTTTTCTTCCTCAACTCTTTAATTTTCTCTTTTTGAAATTTTTATTATGATTCTCAATTTGATTATGGTGTGTTGTAATTTTATTATTAATTAATTTCTTTTAACTAGGGCAAAGATGTAACCTAGCTAAGAACATCAATTTTCAGAATTTGTGTTGTTCATGATTTATTGTTTATATTGAGTGTTCATTATTGTGCTTAATGCTTTTAAATATTTGGCCAATATTTGAATGATTTGTGAACTATATTGATCTGAGAAGTGATTTATGTGTTTTGATTATGTAATGAATACAATGAATTACATGCTAGATAGAGATATACTATCATGATTCATGTAGAATTAAGTTAATTATCATTATACTTAATAAACTTTCATGTATTTCAATTCACATAGAGATATAGTGAATTAGTATGTGCAAGTATTTTTGATATATCTTGAGAAAGAATATCAAATAAATTAGGATAATTTTCTGTCAATATTAGAAACAAATTGAAACAACACAATTAAAGAAATTGAGTTCAATTAGCTATGGTGAAGTCTACTGCCCTAGTGTTTTAATCAATTGAAATTCACAATTTCATTTATTAGTTTAATTTAAATTTCTGCAATTTCTTGTTAATCAAAATTTATTAATCGAATTCTTCAATTAAATTTAGGATTACTTATTTTCGGTAATTAACAAATTAACCAATCCACGTGGGAACGATACTTAACTTATCATTTTATTACTTGTTAACGATAACGTGCACTTGTGTTATTAAAATTACACAGCAAGTAACCTGTTTCTAGAGCCAAAAGCTCTGTCTCAAATAATAAGAACCCACTAGATGACCTGCCCTAGGAACTCTTGAATCAGTTGTTATACGCACCCAAGAAACTAGAAAACAAGTTGTAGATGATCAGATTAGAACTTAAGGAAACTAAGTCCCTAAAATTCCAATCTTGAAGACGCCACAAAGGTTGATCACTCCCTTGATAAGTCAAGATATTATATTCTACCAAGAACACAAGAAAGCAAAGCAAAGCTTGTTAAAATATCTCAATATTATTAATGATATGATGAAATTCGTTTTACATACTTCTAGCCTTTATATAAGCATGTAAACATTATAATCCTAAATAAAAAGGGTGGCCAAAATTAAGTAGGAATAAAAATCCTAACTTAAGTTGGAAAATAAGACTATAATCCTAATCCTATAAGGAAACCTAAATAATAATCCTAATCTAATAAGGAAACTTTAATAACAATCCTAATCTAATAAGGAAACTTAAATAACAACCATAAACAAGCAAGAAAACTTTAATAGCAATCCTAATCTAATAAGGAAACCCAAAAAAATAAAAATCCTAAACAAATAAGGAAACTTATTCCATATAGAATAGGGAATCTTCAAAAGCTCAAATTATCCATGTGGCACGAGGATTTAATTAAGCCTTGTTAAGCCTCTTTTATCCTCTTTATCCTTCCCCTAGTCATTGGACAGTCGATTCCTTGCAAAAGATCTTGCAACGAATTGGGAGTATTAGTTTGAATCATTTGGACTGCACCTCGATCTCTATTATCCACCTTGGCCATAAATCATGCCAATACATACTCCATATTCTACTTCTTCTCGTGGTTGATTTTGCAAAACGGTGAAGGCTTGAAAACATTTTGGGAGTTGCTCCATGAGAAATTTGGATGGTTTCGCAAACTTGGATTGTAAGTGTTGGAATAAGGATTGTTTTGTCCTTGGTAATTTGATACAAAATTTGCTTTCTTCGAACTATTGCTGGCGAATGGATTTCCCACTTGACAATCTCTCCCCATATGATTTCCTGCACAAAATTCAAAAATTACATTAGTAGATTGAATGGCATTCACATTCACATTCATATCATCTAATTTTTTAGATAAACTTGCAACTTGAGCGGTTAGAGCAGAAAGAGAATCAATTTAGTGGAAGAAATGGCAACCAAAAACTATCAACAGCCAACAGATCGAGTGACACAAAAAAGAACACAAGGAGTTTAAATTTACATTTAATAATATTGTCTATTAGGGTATTAGGGATTTATTTTTGTTGATAATTATAAAAATCATTCTTTAATCATTTTTTTTACTCAATTAAAAATCACTCAAGAGATCATCTTAATCGAAAGATAAATACATTAAATAATAGTAATACCTTTTTGTAAAAAAAGTAGTAAAATAGAAGAATAATCATTCAATTTATTTGTGAAAACTATAACATACTTTGTTCTTGATTTGTAGAAAATGTGCAAGCATTCAGTGTACCTTTTGTTAATAATGAATCAAGCTCCCGAACAAATTAAAACACTTTTGAAAAATATAATTCACTCAATTGAAAAGATTTTGCATTGAAATACAAGTTAGAATGATTAAATAAAAATACTATAACATCACAAAACTTCACCCTCAACCATAATTACAAATTTATAAGCACATTAAATAAAACCAAAATTACACAAAGGGAGAATAAAAAAATAAGAAAAAGGATATCCTAAATAACTTCTACCACTTTCTTTATATGGGCAAAACAAGATATATTTCACGTGTGAACACAAGTTACAAACTTTCAACTTAATCATGATCTTGGTGATTGTAGCACATTTTGGACCGTGGAATGCATTGAATTTATTGATTCTGTCTTCTTCAAAGTTGTAGGCACCTTCATTAGCTTTCCAATAGTCCACATTTTGACCAAATTGATTTTGTAAAACAAGAATTATGTTGAAAATAAGAAAAGGTGTTTAGTTTAGATTTCTCCACCGATCTTGTAGAATGAAAGCTATTTTTGACAGGAAACGACTTTGAATCTGGACATCTATAAAACATAAATATTGTACATATATCTGTATGCTTTCCAAAAACTCCAACCGTATGACTTTTGGATACACATGTAAGAAGATACGCCCCAAATACAAAACCATGATGAGCTGGCCCTAAGCTGTGGTTGAGTTCTGTTGAAGCCCGTGTTTGACCCAATAGATGCATGAACTGGTTTGATCTTTGCTCTACATTTTTGTGAAGGAATGAGTCTACATATTTAAGGTCCAAGAATTGTATCAAATGATGTTTTGTAGGAAACGATATACTCATTATACGAAACCTGCGCAAAACCAATAATTAAGTCCAGTTCTTATTCTAGAATTCTGTATAAAGGAAAAGGCTTAATTTTGGGGAAATTAATAATATTCTTAAGTGTAAATATAATATTTCTCTTGATAATCCTACACTTTTAAATATTTATCACACCCCCCAACCAGCTTATTACTAGTCCCTAGTAATTAAAGGTAAATCATTTAGATTTGATTTATAGAATTTACATCCAAGGTAATCATCACTCTTCTTCTTTCGATCTTCTCAAAATAAATAAACTATCACTTAAAAGTTTATTATATATGTGCCAAATACTCATTAGTCAAGTTATTATAAACCTTTTTCTTTTTGTACATTTTGTAATTAATACACATTTATGGAACTTGATTAGGATCAAACAACACTGATTCTAAATTTTGTCAAGGTAAACTTCTTTGGGCAAAGATTGCTTCTATCTCTTTTTTTTTTCGCATAACCTTAACCCATGTAGCGAGCTTTGGGCCAATAGCTCCCAGACCAGTTGGCCTTAGGGTATTAGGTGTTAAAACATCCTTTCGGGCTTAATTACTCGAGCTAAGACTATGAAATTATTCATACCAAAGTTCTACTGTTTTACGTGAACATTCACTGCTGATTAGGCAAGAAGCCTAATTTCTAAGTAAAAGCTTTGGTTAGAATTTATATTTATTTACTTTATTTTTTTATTTTTTTGAAAATTTTCTTACTCTTAGTTGCTACCTTTAACAAAACAAAAGAACTCAAATATTGTACGATTCCAATATGTCATCCACAATCATGTATCAAAGTGTGTGTGTGAAAGATGGTTTATGAATACTTACCAAATGAGTATCTAAACAAAATTTATTATGTGATAATGATGTGAGAGTTTATAAATTTGATCAATTCAAAAGAAAGTGAATGATAAAAATTTTGTTATGAAATTCATAAATCAAAACAAATAATAATGCACATATCTACTAGGATGTGTCTGAGGAGTAAAATTACTCTTTACTCTACCATCTTTAAAGATTGTGAATTTGAATTTTTTTTTTTAGATGGTAAAAAAAAATAAAATTGACTATTATGTTAATTATACTCTCCCCCAACCAGATTACAACATTGTCCCCAATGTTTAAATGTAGATAGGTATAATATACCTGACACGATAGTTTATTGAAAAACAAATAAAACCTGCAATAAACTTAAACAAAAATAAGTGAAGAAATAACAAAGACAAGAAAAAGTTATAGATGGAGTGATAAATCCAATTTCCACTTTTTATTGCTTTCAGTTAACCATTCTAACTGTGCCATTGTTAGATTTGGTTCATGGACAAAGTTCTGCAATTGATTGATCAACTATTTGCAGTTGAAGGAGAAATAAGAAGTTTGTGAGCCGTTTGTGAAATGAAGTTTTGTTCTACAACATGATCAAGAAAAGACAACAACTTATTAAAAAAACCATTAACGTTTAAAAATCCTATGGGTTTTTGGTGAATGGTAAGTTGTGCCCAAGATGCAATTTGAAAATTTTTCTCTAAGGTCCCAAAACCACCTGGTAAGGCAATAAAAGCATCTACAAAATCAAGCATTTTAGCAATTCATTCATGCTTTGTTAAAATTGTTAGTTCCTCTCCAACCAGTGATGTTACCTGCAGATAAAGCTTTGGTATGATACCAACGACTTCACTTCCTCCAACATGTGCGGCAGTTGACACACACCCTATTAACCCGAGGCTACCTCTCCCATTTACTAGGTTAAGTTTTTGCTCAGCTAAAACTCGGCCAATGTTATCTGTTGCTTTTACAAACTCTTCACTTTTCCCAGGGCTTGCCCCACAGAAAACACAAGCAGTTCTAAATGGAAGAACAGAAGCTCCCTCCATTTTTGCAATCTTTTACCCTTGGCAATGATTCAAATTTGGCCTGAAAATAGAGAAGCTGAAGTGCTACATTTATATAACTTCAAACGAGAATTCGTTAATTAAACTAATATGGGTAGGCTAGTTGTTGTCACAAAAGTTTGAATTTAAAAATGTAAAATCATCAAAGATAACAGCTAATATTGGAATATAAAACATAAAAATTTCAATAATAACACCTAAAAATTAATATTTACAGATAGTTGTGATTGTGGCTCACATCTTCCTCTAGTTTTACGTTTAGTAACTGCTTAAACGCCTTCTATAGAATGAGGATTGGCTTCCCATCCAATTTTCTTATAAATTGACAAACAGGGTCTTTTAAAGTCAGATTCCCAAGACTATAACGATCACGTTCTTTTTGGAATTGTGTGTACAAACTGAGAATTTCACGTTGCACGTATGATATGTTCATTAACTCACATATATTTATATCATATATTCATTACTCTTATGAGTTAGTTATTGTATTTTATGATGTTTTAGTTGCATTTCTTGTTTTGTAGGTATTTTGAAGCAAAGCATAAGAATTAAGCTTAATCGAGGAAAAATGTAGCATTTAAGTGAAAAGGCAAGAAAATACAGTACAAGCACATACTTCATTAATACCGAGTACAAAAGAAAACCACCCTCCCGAGACAGTAGCTATGACACGCTTGCGCCATCAAGGAATGGAAGGAATTATGGAAATTAAGGAAAAATCTTTCTTTCTCGGTTTATTGAAACAATCTTCAGTATTTCAAGCATAACTTTTGATGGAGAACTCTAAAAGGCACGATCTTGGTGTCTACAAAAAGCTAAGAGAAATTCCTATAACATTTATGTTGACAACTTTTCCAAAAATGACCATATTAATGTAGATATTTGGACATCAATTCAGAGGTCAGAAATTGCCTATTTTAAGGAAAATACATGATGTCATTGCTTATATCATGTATGTATATTATGTCATGGCTTACATCATGTATGTACATGATGTCATTGCTTACATCATGTATGTATATTATGTCATTGCTTACATCATGTATGTACATTATGTCATGGCTTACATCATGTATGTACATTATGTCATGGCTTACATCATATAAGTATTTTATGCCATTCCTTACATCATTTGACTTAGTTAGGGGAGGCTATAAATACCCCTTAGTTTGAGCTTTAAAGGGAGAATTAAATTTTAGAGAAAGAGAACTTGGACTACATCAAGAGAAGATTGAAGGATTGAAGACAAGAATTTGGTTCTATCTTCTCTATCTTATGTTTCTTTCTTGTTAATTAGTGTTTTTTTTTTTTTTATCATGCAATTAAGTAGTTAAAACTCTTAGTTAGGGTGATAGATGATGCCTTAATTGTTATTTTTCTATGGGTATGTGTTAATTTGGATTTTTATAACTTAATAAAGGTGATGTTCATTTATATTATGCTTATTGATTAGTATTGCCTAATTGAATAATTTGGTATTGCCTAATTGATTTATATTATGTTATTTAAATGATTTATCTTGATTTTAAATGTATAATATATTAATGCAAACCTAAGGACCACACTAATCCAAGGGTTTGAATTGCAATCTTTATGATTCAAATAGGTAATACATTGATGGAAGGTTTGAGGACCACACCAATCCCTTACCTTGATGCTTCACATATAAATGAATTGTGTTAACATGATAATCACACCAATTTGATTGTTTATGCAAAGTTTTCTTGTTTTCACAACATTTAATGCATTCTTGACATGTTCACAATAGCCCACACCAAGCATTGTTGCATGTTCTAGGATAGATGAGTTAAATCCCACACCAAGATTAACTTGTAATCAATGAAAAATTGATGCGTGAAGTCCTTTCATTGCACGAAAGAAGACCATTACTGTCTCAAGTTATTATTATTTTTAGATTACACTTAGACCCTGAAAAATAATAATTAATGGTGGATTCTTGAACCCTAACACTTCAACTTCCTCAATTTATCCCTTTAATCAATTTTGCCTTTTCAATTCGTTATTTATTAGTTTATTTTAATTTTTTTTGTTATTCAAATCACTCATAAATCATTCAATCTAAGATTTACTAGTTGAGAAATATTGATTAACCTATTCCTTGTGGGATCGATCTCGCGGAATATTTATCGTACTAAATACGATTCGTATACTTGCGAGTTTTAATTTGAATTCTAAGACATTTATTAGGTAATTACAATTGTACAACAAGTTTTTGGCGCCGTTGCCGGGGAATAGGCGTTAAATTGAGTTTCTATTTAGTGAATTTTAAGTTGTTTTATTTTATTTTATTTTATTTTACGTACGATTTGATTAAACTTTATTTTTCTTTGTTAGGAATTTATGCTTGAAAATTCTTCGAGGGGTTCGCAAGAGGAATCATCATCTTCGGAAGATACCCATCTATCAACTCTTCGAAGAATACGAGAATTTTGTGAAGCGACCAAGTCTGGGCATTTTGATCTTAATAAAGACCAAGTAAGTAAAGAGGAAGAGAAAACTAGGGCAAGCATGGATCCGCAAGTACACAATCAACAAATTGTTGCACCACCGCTTACCCTTGAAGCTCGTTTCATGCCACAAATGAATGATGCACCTTCATGCATTGTTTATGCCACAACAAATGCCAATAGTTATGAAATCAAATCAGGTATGATTCAATTACTTCCACAATTCCATGGTTTATCTAATGAAGATCCTTATTTGCATGTGAAGGAATTTTTTGAAATTTGTGCAACCACGAAAATTCACGGATTGAATGAAGAACAAATCCGGTTAAGGCTTTTTCCTTTCTCTCTAAAGGATAAGGCCAAGATTTGGCTTCACTCTTTACCAGCTCGTTCGATCATGCAGTGGATACAATTGGTCAACAAATTTTTACAAAAGTTCTTTCCCGCTCAAAGAACCAATCAATTAAGGAGAGATATCATGGGATTTCGACAAGGTAATGGCGAGACATTTGGAGAAGCGTGGGAAAGATATAAAGAATTATTGTTGAAATGTCCTCATCATGGCATTCCTCTACATCAACAAGTTCAATACTTCTATGAAGGATTGCGTTCAGATGATAGAAGGATAGTCGATGGGGCATCAAATGGAGCTTTCCTAAAGAAAACTGAACAAGAGGCATGGGACTTGTTTGAAGCAATTTGTGAGAACTCACAACAATGGATTATCCATGATCGTGAACCGTCTAGGAGAGCTTATGAGGTTTCTTCCTCTGCACCTTCCAATCTAGATGCCCAGGTATCATCCCTTATGTCTAAGCAAGTTAATTCGATTTTGGCTAATGTGCTTGGTCCACAAAACCAGCACCAAATTTGTTCTATTTGTGCTGAATTAGGCCATTCTATGGAACTTTGCCCATCCAATTCAATGGGAAGAAATAATGAGCAAGCTAATTTCGCGGGAAACTTCAATAGACCAAGGAATGATCCGTTTTCAAACAATTACAATCCGGGTTGGAGAGATCACCCAAATTTTCGGTGGAGTTCCCAAAATCAACAAACCAATCAACTGAGAAATTTTGGCCAAAACAATCCTCAAGATTTTCAATTTCAACAATCAAAGAATCATCAAGGACCAACATCATCTCAACATAACCAATTTGTTGCTGACAATTCTCGGATGAATTCTCTTGCAGAAACAATGGACAATCTTTCGAAGATCACACTTCAATTGGCTCAAAGTCAACAAGCCTTCCAGCAACAATCTCAATTGCAAACAAACAATCTTGAGGCTTCCATACGCCATTTGGAGAAGCAAGTGAGTCAACTGGCAAACGTAGTGGCAGAAAGAGAACAAGGCAAATTTCCGAGCCAATCACAAATTAACCCAAGACCATCTGAGCAAGCACAAGCTATTATAACTCTTAGGAGTGGTAAAGCAATCGACAATAAGGTTGGGATTGATGAATCAAAGGTAGAAATTGATCACAACAGAAATTTGCAATTAGAAATGGATTCACAACATCAACAAGAAATTTCTGAGGAAGAGAAAAATAAAGATGAGAAAGAGTTGCAGAAAGATTTGAACAAGAGCGAAGAAGAATTGAGTTCGAAAGTCGAAGAAAAGAGGTCTTTCTTGTCTTATGGACCACCACCATATGTGCCACCACCACCATTTCCTCAAAGGTTGGTGAAACAAAAAAAAGATCTTCACTCAGATGCGATTTTGGAGCAATTCAAGAAAGTGGCCATCAACATTCCATTCCTTGAAGCAATTCAACAAATTCCATCATATGCTAAGTTTTTGAAAAACTTAGTAACCAACAAAAGGCGATTCAAGGAACATGAAAAGGTGATGGTGAGTGAAGAAGTGAGTGCTATCCTGCAGCAAAAACTTCCACCAAAGCTCAAAGATCCAGGGAGTTTCACTATCCCTTGTGTTGTAGGAAATAAAGCTTTTAATAGATGTTTACTTGATTTAGGTGCTTCAATTAATTTAATGCCATATTCTGTGTTTGCAGCTCTTAATCTTGATGAATTAAAGCCTACAACAATGTCTATTCAACTTGCGGATAGATCGGTTAAGTATCCTATTGGAATACTTGAAGATATACCTATTAAAGTCAATGATCTTGTTTTGCCTGCAGATTTTGTGGTGATGGAGGTTGAAGAGGGACTTCGAGGTGATCTGCCCATTCTTTTAGGTAGACCATTCATGGCAACTGCAGGAGCAAAAATTGATGTCAAGGCGGGCACACTTACCCTTAATGTCCTTGGTGAAACAAGAGAGTTTAAAGTCTTTGATGCACTGAAGCTACCAAGTGATGAGAATGAGTGTTATTTCATTGATATTTCTGATGATATTGTGCAAGATACATTCAACCAATGTTGCAGCAAAGATCTTCTAGAAACCATTCTTACTTATGGGTTAGACACAGAAAATATGCATCCGATTCATTCGCTGAGTAAGAATGAGGAATTTGCTGTTGTCATACACTCATTAGATGCTGCAAAAAGCATTAAAAATTCAGGTAAGTACACTAACTCTTTTGAGCCATTACATGCATCGTCATTGTCTTTGTCCAAATCCATGGAGGAAACGCCGAAACTGGAGTTAAAGCCTTTACCCTCACACTTAAAGTATGCATTTTTAGGTGAGGCTGAAACTTTACCCATAATAATAGCTAGTGATTTGAGTGTTTTAGAAGAAGAAAAATTGTTGACGGTGTTGAAAGCGCACAAAGAAGCAATTGGTTGGACCATTCACGACATAAAGGGAATTAGCCCAACAATTTGCATGCATAGAATCTTGTTAGAAGATGAATCTAAACAATCTAGAGAGCCTCAAAGAAGACTAAATCCGGCAATGAAAGAAGTTGTAAGAAAGGAGATTTTGAAATTATTAGATGCAGGCATAATCTACCCAATTTCAGATTCTAAATGGGTTAGCCCGGTGCAAGTAGTTCCTAAGAAATCTGGCATCACGGTTGTTAAAAATGAAAACAATGAATTAGTACCTACTAGGATTCAAACTAGTTGGCGTGTTTGCATAGATTATAGGAAGCTAAACACTAACACAAGAAAAGATCATTTTCCTTTGCCATTCATGGATCAAATGTTAGAGAGATTGGCTGGACATAGTTATTATTGTTTCTTAGATGGTTATTCAGGCTATAATCAGATTGCAATCGATCCTAGAGACCAAGAAAAAACCACATTTACATGTCCTTTTGGTACCTTTGCATATAGGAGAATGCCATTTGGTTTATGTAATGCACCTACCACATTTCAACGATGTATGATGAGTATATTTTCGGATATGGTAGAAAGGTTTATTGAGGTTTTTATGGATGATTTTTCTGTTTTTGGATCATCTTTTGATAATTGTTTAGCTAACCTTTCTCTTGTTTTGAAAAGATGTGTTGAGACTAACCTTGTGCTTAGTTGGGAAAAATGCAATTTCATGGTGAAAAGAGGTATAGTACTTGGCCATATAATTTCTTGTGATGGAATTGAGGTTGACAAAGCTAAGGTGGATTTAATTCAAAATATGATGCCCCCAACGAATGTGAAAGAAATTCGATCTTTCCTTGGCCATGCTGGATTTTATAGAAGATTCATAAAGGATTTTTCAAAAATTGCAAGACCACTCACAAATTTACTTGCAAAGGATGTGAAGTTTGTTTTTGATAATAACTGTTTAAATGCTTTTAATACTTTGAAATCTTTACTAAGTTCTGCTCCCATTATCATGCCTCCAGATTGGTCCTTACCATTTGAACTTATGTGTGATGCAAGTGATTACGCCGTAGGTGCTTGTCTCGGCCAAAGAAAGAACAAGATGCCATATGCAATCTACTACGCGAGTCGCACCTTAAATGAAGCTCAGCTTAATTATTCCACGACGGAAAAGGAGCTTTTGGCTGTGGTATTTGCTTTAGAGAAATTTCGATCTTATTTAATTGGGACTAAAGTTGTTGTTTTCACTGACCATGCAGCATTGAAGTACCTTTTAACAAAGAAGGATGCAAAGCCAAGGCTGATAAGATGGATCCTCCTACTCCAAGAGTTTGATTTGGTCATCAAAGACAAGAAAGGAGTAGAGAATGTGGTGGCTGACCATCTATCAAGGCTTGTTCGTAAATTAGATGAGTCACCATTGGATGACAATTTTCCGGATGAAAAATTATTCGCACTGCTTGGTGAGATTCCATGGTACGCAGATATCGTAAACTTTATAGTGAGCAGACAACTACCACAAGGAATGAGCAAATTTCAAAGAGACAAATTGAGAGCAATTACGAAGCACTACTTTTGGGATGAACCATACTTGTTCAAACACTGCCCGGATTCCATTATAAGAAGGTGTGTACCAAATTCCGAATTTCATTCTATTCTAACTTTTTGCCATTCTTATGCATGTGGTGGACATTTTGGAGCCAAGAAGACAGCCCACAAGATCTTGCAAGCGGGTTTTTATTGGCCTACAATTTTTAAGGATGCATACGCGTATTGCTCCACATGTGATAGATGTCAAAGGGTTGGTAATATTTCTTCTCGAAATCAAATGCCACTTACTAGTATGTTAATTGTGGAATTGTTTGATGTATGGGGTATTGATTTTATGGGACCATTTCCCCCTTCTTTTGGCTTTACTTACATTCTTGTGTGTGTGGATTATGTGTCTAAATGGGTTGAAGCACAAGCATGTAAGACTAATGATCATAGGATTGTTTTGCAATTTTTTAGAGGAACCATTTTTCCAAGATTTGGCATCCCTAGGGCTATCATTAGTGATGGAGGATCACATTTTTGCAATAAATCTTTTGCAGCATTGATGAAAAAGTATGGTGTGACTCATAAGGTGACGACACCTTATCATCCTCAAACTAGTGGACAAGTTGAGATAAGTAATAGAGAGATAAAGAACATTCTTGAAAAGACAGTAAACACCAATAGAAAGGATTGGTATCTAAAATTAAATGATGCATTATGGGCTTATAGAACTGCATATAAGACACCTATTGGCATGAGTCCTTTTCGATTAGTGTTTGGTAAAGCATGTCATCTTCCTGTGGAACTTGAACATAAAGCATATTGGGCCATTAAGAAACTCAACTTTGATTTTAATGATGCTAATGTTCATAGAAAGTTGCAGCTTAATGAACTAGATGAAATTCGACATGAAGCATACGAGAATGCTACAATATACAAAGAAAAAACCAAGTTGCAACATGACAAGCGACTATTGAGAAAAACTTTTCATGAGGGCCAGAAAGTGTTGCTTTACAACTCTCGATTGAAGTTATTTCCCGGTAAGTTGATGTCTAGATGGAATGGTCCGTATGTTGTTCACAAGGTTTTTCCTTATGGTGCAGTTGAGCTAATCAAAGAGCAAGGAGGAGAACCTTTCAAAGTGAACGGGCATCGGTTGAAGCCATATCTTGATGCCATTGAAGATTTGACAAGGACGGATCTCAATCTTGAGGATCCACATTATGCTTAAAATGAAAAAGTTGGTCTGGCTGAAGACGTTAAACTTAGCACTACTTGGGAGGTAACCTAAGATGTTCAAGAAAGAAAAAGAAAGAAGAAAAATCTGCAACTCGTTTTCTGGAGTAGCAGTCATTCAATTGGTCATAACTTCCAGTAGACAACCCAGAATTCAATTCTGTAAAATGCAACGAAAAATAGACAGCCTGAGGTTTCCATAGACATATTACATGTTGTCTAACTCATTTGGAACGGAAATGTATGCACACTTCAATTATTCTGTACAGTCCAGGTGCTATCTTTTCCTTATACTCTTATCTTTGCTTATGTTGTGTGATTTTTTTTTTCCCCTCTTACCTTTCTTTAATCTAATTATTGCATGGTTTTAATTATAAACATTGAGGACAATGTTAGGTTTAAGTTTAGGGGTGAGGGTGTGTGTTTATGTTTTAAGTTATGTAAAAAAAAAAAAATTTTGAAAAAAATATATATATAAAAAAAAAATCATTTTTATTTTTGAGTCTTTTTGTGCTGCTTCCTTAAATGAGATTGAAATGAGAAGTTTATATGGCTTATTAGAATTAATGAGATATTAAGTGAAAATCATGATGTTACCATGTTTTAACTACGTTTCATTAATTATTCTCATACTTCACATGCACTTCATGCCATGATTGAATTGAATCTTGATTTAATGAATTCACATTAATAGAGAATGATATGCAAGATAGGATAAACTAATATAACCGCATTTGTGAGCTTTTGAGCCCTTAACTTTCATTTCTGAGTGTTATAAGATTATTCTATACTTTTTTTCATTATCTTTTCATTCTAGTGATCTCATTATATTTTGTCTTGGCTAATTAATTTGATTATTCATGCTTTGGATATCATGTGATTATATGATGCACAAGAAATGATTCTAGGTCGCAAATAAATCGTTTCAGCCTTTCTAGCCTACCATATGCTTATTCTTGCCTAATTAACCGCTTCGAGCCTTAAATTAATCTTTTTCTTTCATAAACTCATCAATAACTAAACCCGATAGCTGAATCTATTGTCTTTATGCTTGTAAGCTATCTCAAATTTGCAATGACATGTGCTTCAAAATAAGTTTGGGGGTTGTTGCATATTGTTTGTGTGCTTAATTTCAAAATGTTCTGTCAATTAATGCACACCAAAAAGAAAAGAAAAGCAAAAGTGAAGTGTAGTGCATAGGCCTTGCTTTTACCGAGTAACCGGGTCTCGTGCCTAAGTAAGCATTGAGTTCTCGCGTCAAAAAGTAAAGCAACGCCAAAGCGAAAAAAAAAACTATGTTATTAAAGCTGAAGGTGAAAATTCATAAAGAAAAAGTTATTGTGCTTTGAAAAGAAAAGAGGTGAAAATGAAAGTGATTGTGAAATATGTTTGCAAGCAAAGAGGGGAATTTGATGAGAGGTGCACATGTTGTTGAATTTTTAATTTTGTTTTACCATTTTTCCACTACTAAAAAAAAAACCTCAATCGTTAGCCACATTACAACCTTAAAGGAAAGTCCTAAACTGATCTTGTGTAATTGTATGACTCATTTTTATTCATTGACATGAAATCAAGTTATTAGCATTCCTTTCATGAGATCACCATTATTACATAAAAAATAGCGTATTCTTTGTTTCGTATGTGAGCTTTGTTTTTATCCAAAAAAAAAAATCTAAGCTTAAGGCTTATCTCACATACACTTGAGTGTTAACCAAATTTCAAGTGCATTTCTTTTGAGAGACCATCTTTGTGAAATTTGGAGTTGAACTTCTATGCATGCTATAATTTGATAATGTGAAGGATGATAAGAGAGATGATGATTGATCATTGGCTACCACACACTACACATGAGGATGACTTATGAAAAATTGTTAGCACTTGGATAATTCATTGATTGATCTTATATCTTGTTGCATTGTTTTCAAGCCATGAATTATGAAGAATTATCTCTAGAAAGGAAGCTTGTACTTGTATGTTCAAAACTTTTATTTTTGGTTTTGCTCGAGGACTAGCAAAAGTTAAGTTTGGGGGTATTTGATATGTTCATTAACTCACATATATTTATATCATATATTCATTAATCTTATGAGTTAGTTATTGTATTTTATGATGTTTTAGTTGCATTTCTTGTTTTGTAGGTATTTTGAAGCAAAGCATAAGAATTAAGCTTAATCGAGGAAAAATGTAGCATTTAAGTGAAAAGGCAAGAAAATACAGTACAAGCACATACTTCATTAATACCGAGTACAAAAGAAAACCACCCTCCCGAGACAGTAGCTATGACACGCTTGCGCCATCAAGGAATGGAAGGAATTATGGAAATTAAGGAAAAATCTTTCTTTCTCGGTTTATTGAAACAATCTTCAGTATTTCAAGCATAACTTTTGATGGAGAACTCTAAAAGGCACGATCTTGGTGTCTACAAAAAGCTAAGAGAAATTCCTATAACATTTATGTTGACAACTTTTCCAAAAATGACCATATTAATGTAGATATTTGGACATCAATTCAGAGGTCAGAAATTGCCTATTTTAAGGAAAATACATGATGTCATTGCTTATATCATGTATGTATATTATGTCATGGCTTACATCATGTATGTACATGATGTCATTGCTTACATCATGTATGTATATTATGTCATTGCTTACATCATGTATGTACATTATGTCATGGCTTACATCATGTATGTACATTATGTCATGGCTTACATCATATAAGTATTTTATGCCATTCCTTACATCATTTGACTTAGTTAGGGGAGGCTATAAATACCCCTTAGTTTGAGCTTTAAAGGGAGAATTAAATTTTAGAGAAAGAGAACTTGGACTACATCAAGAGAAGATTGCAAGAAGATTGAAGGATTGAAGACAAGAATTTGATTCTATCTTCTCTATCTTATGTTTCTTTCTTGTTAATTAGTGTTTTTTTTTTTTTATCATGCAATTAAGTAGTTAAAACTCTTAGTTAGGGTGATAGATGATGCCTTAATTGTTATTTTTCTATGGGTATGTGTTAATTTGGATTTTTATAACTTAATAAAGGTGATGTTCATTTATATTATGCTTATTGATTAGTATTGCCTAATTGAATAATTTGGTATTGCCTAATTGATTTATATTATGTTATTTAAATGATTTATCTTGATTTTAAATGTATAATATATTAATGCAAACCTAAGGACCACACTAATCCAAGGGTTTGAATTGCAATCTTTATGATTCAAATAGGTAATACATTGATGGAAGGTTTGAGGACCACACCAATCCCTTACCTTGATGCTTCACATATAAATGAATTGTGTTAACATGATAATCACACCAATTTGATTGTTTATGCAAAGTTTTCTTGTTTTCACAACATTTAATGCATTCTTGACATGTTCACAATAGCCCACACCAAGCATTGTTGCATGTTCTAGGATAGATGAGTTAAATCCCACACCAAGATTAACTTGTAATCAATGAAAAATTGATGCGTGAAGTCCTTTCATTGCACGAAAGAAGACCATTACTGTCTCAAGTTATTATTATTTTTAGATTACACTTAGACCCTGAAAAATAATAATTAATGGTGGATTCTTGAACCCTAACACTTCAACTTCCTCAATTTATCCCTTTAATCAATTTTGCCTTTTCAATTCGTTATTTATTAGTTTATTTTAATTTTTTTTGTTATTCAAATCACTCATAAATCATTCAATCTAAGATTTACTAGTTGAGAAATATTGATTAACCTATTCCTTGTGGGATCGATCTCGCGGAATATTTATCGTACTAAATACGATTCGTATACTTGCGAGTTTTAATTTGAATTCTAAGACATTTATTAGGTAATTACAATTGTACAACAAGTTTTTGTACAAGTTTTTGTATCCACTAGAATGCATCTCAAGAGTCAAAAGGATATTATCCAAAGATTCTCTACTTAGGCCATCCTTAATGAATTGAATTTTATCTTTTCTATTTGTAGACATTATCCCTAGAGAATGGCATTGCTTGTTACAGGTTGAACACGCACATTTATGACACACTTGTAACCTTTTGACTCTTCGTTTCTTTGCAAAAGAGCTCTTACCTAAGCCAGACATGCGTGAAACAAATGAATTAGGAAACTCACCTGCCAGTTGTACCTTTGTTTCAATTATCCAACGCACATCTTTAGGAATGCCTTTGTGCATAAGCATTCTTAATCTTTCACACCTAGCTTGGTACATTTTTAACAGAACATCTCTAGGAAATGAATGAAAATATGTTTGTAATGTAGAAAGAATGACATCCATTATCAAAATAAGAGAGAAGAAAAGAAAAAAAATGAGAGAAATTTTTTTTAATTAATTTTTTATCAGTTATTATGGGCAATTGAAAGAACCGACTTGAAGAGTCACGAAGTACCGTTATTCGCCACTTGACTTGGAAAAGAACTGAAAACAAACAACAAAAACAGTGAAAATAATGACCCAAGAAAACAAACAACAATTAGTAAGGAAAAAGCATCAAATGTTGTAAACATGTTTATTCAGAGTGATAGACTCTAGCTTATTAGAAAAATTCTCAAAGAATAGCTTCAAATGATGTCCATTAACTTTAAAAGCATTATCATTTTTTGGATTTTCAATCTCAACATCGCCATGTGGGCAAATCATCTTGACAATGAAAGGACATGTCCATTTTGAACGAAGTTTTCCAGGAAATAAATATAATCTTGAATCATACAAAAGAACTTTTTGTGAAGGTTTAAAAGATTTTTTAATGATACGTTTATCATGAAATACCTTCATTCTGTTTTTGTAAATTCTAGAATTCTCATAAGATTCATTCCTGATTTCTTCAAGTTCATCTAATTGAAGTTTTCTCAATGAACCTGCTTTGTCTAAATCAAAATTGAGCAATTTAATGGCCCAAAAAGCTTTATGTTCTAATTCCACAGACAAATAACAAGCTTTTCCAAAAACAAGTCTATAGGAAGACATTTTAAGAGGTGATTTAAAAGCAGTTCGATAAGACCAATCTTTACGATAAGTTCACAGATTTTTCCAAAATGCGTTTTATCTCTCTATTGGCAAGTTCAACTTATTTATGGATAATAAGGAGTAGACACTTTATTAATAATTATATATTTTTTCATTAAATTCTCAAAATGTTTATTACAAAAATGTAAACCCCCATCACTTATTATGGCTCGAGGTACACCAGATCGTGATAAAATATTTTCCTTCAAAATTTTCAAAACAATTTTATGATAATTGGTTTTGCATGAAATTGCCTCTACCCATTTTGAAACATAGTCAACTCTAACCAAAATGTATTGATATCCAAAAAAAGTTGGAAAAAGACCCATGAAATCAATACCCCAACAATCAAATATTTCAATGACCAAAATAGGATTTAATGGCATCATGTTTCTACGAGTTATTTCACCTAATTTTTTACAACTGTCACATGTTTTACAAAATGTATATATGTCCTTAAATAAGGTGGGCCAATAAAATACACATTGCAAGATTTTTGCAGTAGTTTTCTTTGAAGAAAAATGACCACCACATGCTCCAGAATGACAAAAAGAAATGATACTTTGAATTTCATTTTCAGGTACACATTTTCTTATGATTTGATCCGAACAATATTTGAAAAGATATGGATCATCCCAAAAGAAAATGCGTACCTCTTTTAAAAATTTCTTCTTGTCTTGAGCATTCCAATGATTTGGGATTTGATCTGTAACAGGAAAATTGACAATATCAACAAACCAAAGTACAGTTGAAAGAGTTAAAAGTTGCTCATCGGGAAAATTTTTATTAATTGGTGTTGTCTCAATCTGTTCTTCAAACACAAGTCTGAATAAGTGATCAGCAACCACATTTTGTACTCCTTTCTTATCTTGAATTGTGAGGTCAAATTCTTGGAGTAGTAAGATCCACCTAATCAGCCTAGGTTTAGCATCCTTTTTCGAGAAAAAATATTTTAAAGCTGCATGATCACTAAAGATAACAATAGGTGAGCTAACAAGATAAGATCTAAATTTATCCAATGCAAATACTATTGCAAGTAATTTCTTTTCAGTAGTAGAATAATTCATTTGAGCACTATTTAAGGTTTTACTAGCATAGTAAATCACATAAGGTTTCTTGTCCTTTCGTTGCCCTAAAACAGCTCCAATAACATAATCATTAGCATCACACAGGATTTCAAAAGGCAAAGTCTAATCAGGAGGCTGCATGATAGGAGTAGATGTTAGCATGCTTTTAAGTTTATCAAAAGCTTCTTGACATGGCTCAGTCCACTTAAAGAGAGCATATTTTGATAAGAGATTACACAATGGTCTAGATATAATACTAAAATCTATGATAAATCTCCTATAAAAACCAGCATGTCCTAGAAATGATCTGACATCTTTAACAGACTTTGGAATGAGCAAGTTGGCAATTAATTCAATTTTAGATTTATTTAGTTCAATTCCTTTGGATGAGACAATGTGATCAAGTATAATATCATTTGTGACCATAAAATGACATTTTTCCCAATTAAGCACGAGATTCTTTTCTTCACACCTAATCAAAACATTTTTCAAATTTGATAAATAATCATCAAATGAGTCATCAAAAACAGAAATCATCCATGAAAATTTGAAGAAATCGTTCAACTATGTCGCTTAAAATACTAAGCATCATCTTTGAAATGTAACTGGTGCATTACACAATTTAAAAAGCATCCTTCTATATGCAAAAAATCCAAATGGGCAAGTGAAAGTGGTCTTCTCTTTTTTTTTAGGTACAATTTTAATTTGATTATACCCAGGATACCCATCTAGAAAGCAATAAAATGTATGTCCAGCTACCCTTTCTAACATTTAATCCATGAATGGTAAAGAAAAATGGTCTTTCCTAGTCATTGAGTTGAGTTTCCTATAATCAATGCACATTCTCCAACCAGTAATTATTCTAGTTGGAATTAATTTATTATTTTCATTTTTTATTACAGTAACTCCTGATTTCTTAGGCACAACTTGAGTAGGACTGATCCATGTGCTATCAGAAATAGGATAAATGATCTCCACATCTTAAAGCTTGAGAACTTCATTTCTCATAACCTCTTTCATATTAGAATTTAGCGTACGTTGCATTTGTCTAGATGATTTGGCATTATCTTTCAAATATATCTTGTGCGTGCAAATCAAGAGACTAATTCCTTTTATGTCAGCTATGGTCCATCCTAAGGCATGTTTATGGAATTTAAAAGTTTCGAGAAACTTACATTCTTGAAGAGCATTGAGTTTAAAAGATATTATCACTGGAAAAGTTTCATTAACACCCAAGAAAACATATTTGAGATCAGATGGTAGTAGTTTCAATTCGAGTTTTGGCAGTTGAACATTCGATGGCATTGGTTTATTAGCACGTTGAGGTAAATCTTCAAATTTGGGTCTCCATCCATTAATTTTCAAAACCTGAGAAGATGTTAAAAGGGAGTAAATGTGAGATATTTCAAAATTTTCATCCAAATTGAAATCATTGCAACCATTTAAACAGACATCCAAGGGATCAGAGAAAGATAAAACATTAAAGCTGTCATGAACAAGTTCCTCAATATAACTAACTTTATGCATGTCATTATTTTCACTAGGTTGCTTGCAAATATTAAACACATTCATTTTCAATATCATATTTCCAAAGGATAGCTTTAAAACTCCATTTCTACAATTGATTATTGCATTAGATGTAGCAAGAAATGGACATCCTAATATGATAGGAATTTGGATGCTTGACTTAGGAACAAGTTGTGTGTCTAAGATAATAAGATCAATAGGAAAGTAAAATTTATCTATTTGAATTAGCACATCCTCAAGTATTCCTTGTGGCATTTTCACAGAACGATCAGCAAGTTGAAGTGTTGTAGAGGTAGGTTTAAGCTCTCCTACACCTAATTACTCATACACTAAATATGGTAAAAAGATTAACACTTGCACTAAAATCAAGCAAAGCATGGTTTATCCTAAAGTTTCCAATTACACAAGAAATGGTTGGACAACCAGGATCTTTATATTTTGGTGGAGTGTTATGCTGAATGATTGAACTAACATTCTGAGTTAAAAATGCTTTCTTTTGAACGTTAAGCTTCCTTTTAACAGTGCATAAATATTTTAAAAATTTAGCATAAGAAGGAATTTGCTTAATTGCATCTAACAAAAGAATGTTAATTTTAACTTGCTTCAAAAGTTTAAAGATTTCAGAATTTTGGTTTAACTTTTGCTTTAGTTGCAATCTTTGAGGAAAAAGAGCAGAGATCAAGCATTTGTTAGCAATAAATGGTTTAATTTCATCGTGCTTACCATTATTAATAGAGATCGAGGTGCACTCCAAATGGTTCAAATTAATACTCCCAATTTGTTGCGAGGAATCGACTATCTAATGATTAAGGGAAGGATAAAGAGGATGAAAAAGGCTTAACAAGGCTTAATTAAATCCTCGTGCCATATGGATAATTTGAGCTTTTGAAGATTCCCTATTCTATATGGAATAAGTTTCCTTATTTGTTTAGGATTGTTATTTTTTTGGGTTTCCTTATTAGATTAGGATTGTTATTAAAGTTTCCTTACTTGTTTAGGATTGTTATTTAAGTTTTCTTATTAGATTAAGATTGTTATTAAAGTTTCCTTATTATATTAGGATTATAGTCTTATTTTCCAACTTAAGTTAGGATTTCTATTCCTACTAAATTTTGGACACCCTTTTATTTAGGATTATGATGTTTAATGCCTATATAAAGGCTACAAGTATGTAAAACGAATTTCATCATATCATTAATAATATTGAGATATTTCAGCAAGCTTTACTTTGCTTTCTTGTGTTCTTGGTAGAATACAATATTTTGACTTATCAAGGGAGTGATCAACCTTTGTGGCGTCTTCAAGATTGGAATTTTAGGGACTTAGTTTCCTTAGATTCTAATCTGATAATCTACAACTTATTTTCTAGTTTCTTGGGTACACATAACAACTAATTCAAGGGTTCCTAGAGCAGGTCGTCTAGTGGGTTCTTATCAATTACCTTTTGTCTTTAATGGATCATCAAGCATTTTGTCCTTAAGAGGAATGGTTTTGTCAATAACCTTACCACTTCGTAAAGTTGTAATGGAATTGGCATTTTCAAGATCAGCTTTACTTGTACTAGAAACATGACATTGACTAGAAGGATTAAGTTGAGTTTGAGCAGAAAATTTACCTTTCTCCTGAGTACGCAAAGATGCAGTCATAGTAGACAATGTATTTTTTATTTCATTGAAGGCTTGAGAAGTTTGATTGTTAATGTTTGTTTGCCCTTGCATGAATGCTTGTAATGTCTCTTCAAGATTCTTCGGACGTGGTGATGTATAAGAATTGAAATTTGACGTACCTTGAGAAGGCATTGAGCATGCATTGTTGTCATTCCTCCAACTAAAATTGGGATAATTCCTTCATCCAAGGTTATAAGTTTATGAAAAAGAAGATGGAAAAGGCTTTCTAAAATTATTCATTGCATTTGCTTGTTCATGAAAAGCTTCTTTGAAAATAGGAATATTCGGACACTCATTTGTTGAGTGTCCTATAATTTCACAAATTGACACAAATTTCTTTATTTTGCACAGATTTAGCTTCCTTAACTTTCCATATTTCCATGGCTTCAACCTTTTTGGCCAAACTAGCAATCCTAGCATTTAGATCATCTTCTTGATTAAGGTGATATTTTCCTTTAACATTTACAAGATTAGATCTAATTAAATTTTCAGAAGAATTAGCGTTATGCCACAATTGTGAGTTTTCAGCCAAGTAGTCTAAGTACTCTAAGGCTTCTTCAGGTTCTTTGTCAAGAAATTCACCATTACACATTGTTTCCATAAATTATTTTGTTTCAGGTGTTAATCCCTCATAAAAAAAATTATAGTGCGCCATATTTCAAAACCATGATTTTGGATTTTCAAAGCCATAAATTTAATAAATCCTTAAATTTTTCCCAACATTGAAAATATGCTTCGTTTGGATTTTGAGAAAAATTTTGGATTTGTCTTTTCAAAGTATTGGTCCTATGTGTTGGAAAGAATTTTTTTAAGAATTCACCTTGCATTTCATGCCATGTACCAATTGATCTAGGTCTTAAAGAGTTAAGCCAAATTTTTGCTTTATCTTTTAATGAAAAAGGAAATAATTTTAGCCTAACAATTTCATCGGTACAGGCTTGATCATTAAATGTACCACAAACTTCTTCAAATTCTTTAATATAAAATAAAACATGAAGTTTCAGAATCTAAACCATGGAAACTAGGAAGTAATGAAATCATTTCAGGTTTAAATATAAAATTATTAGCATTAAGAGAAAAAATAAAACATGAAGGAGCAGAACTCCAAGGTGGTTGCAGAACGCATGGTTCTCAAAGGTTGATTTTCATGTTCATTATGCACACTTTCCTCTTAAGCCATTGTGCTAGATATGTGTGATTGTGAAGGGGAATCAAACAAATTTCTAAGGAAAGTTTCAGAATTACTTTTTACCAACTGATGAGAATTAGGATCACGAAACTACCCAACCATAAAATAAAAATAAACAAGATAAAATAAAATACATTGAAAAAAAATGTTAGCACAATAATAATAAAAATAAAGAGAAAAGAGGTGGTACAACCTTCTTTTTAATAAAAATATCAGCACAATTATTAACAAAAGAAAAAAAAATTAAGAAAGGTGGCAAAGCCTACCATGAACAAAATAAACAAAAATTAGGTAGTATGTGTAGAACCAACCATAATTGACAAAAATGGGCTGCTGAGCCTCCCAAATAAAAGAAGATAAATAATAGTAAGTAAATAAATAAATAAAAATGTTAAGAGTTAGAGTTAGGACTTAAAGTTAGTAAAAAAAAATTAAATAAAAACTAGTAAATTTTATATAAACTGTATTCCCTGGCAACGGCGCCAAAAACTTACTACAACTTAAAGGTTGTAATTTCCAAGTATAGGTTATCTCAAATAATATAGCTCGAAAATCTAAGTGTCAATCCACAGGGAATACGTTATACAAGATTCACAAGTTCAATATTTAAATGTTATAAGTCTAAATATGATGGAAGTAGAATAAATTTATTAGTTATTAAATTATATTTAATAATATTATCTATTACGGCATTAGGGATTCATTTTGTTGATAATTATATAAATCATTCTTTAATCATTTTTTTTTTTTACTCAACTAAGAATCACTCGAGAGATCATCTTAATCGGAGGATAAATACATTAAATACATGACAATACTCTTTTGTAGAAAAGGTAGTAAAATAGAAGAATAATCATTCATTTTATTTGTGAAAACTATAACATACCTTATTATTAATTTGTAGAAATGCGTAAGCATTCAGTGTACCTTTTGTTAACAATGAATTAACCTTTCGAACAAATCAAAACACTTTTGAGAAATAAAATTCACTTAATTGAAAAGATTTTGCATTGAAACACAACTTAGAATGATTAAAGAAGAATACTATAACATCAACAAAACTTCACTTTCAACCTTAATTACGAATTTAAAAGCACACTAAATGAAACCAAAATTACACAAAGGGAGAATAAAAAAAATAAGAAGAAGGATGTCCTAAATGACTTCTACCACTTTTCTTTTTTTTGTTAACTGTTGTGTATTTTTACGAACGCAAGTGCACGTGTCGCAAGCAAGTAATAAAGTGATAAGTCAAGTATCGTTCCCATGAGGATTGATTAATTTGTTAATTACCGAAGATAAGTAATCCTAAATTTAATTGAAAAATTCGAATAATAAATTTTGATTAACATGAAATTGAGAAAATTTAAATTGAACTAACTAAACGAAATTGTGATTTTCAATTGATTAAAATACTAGGGCAGTAGATTTCACCATAACTAATTGAACTCAATTTCTTTAATTGTTTTATTTCAATTTGTTACCAATATTAACTGAAACGTATCCTAATTTATTGGATATTCTTTCTCAAGATATACCAAAAATACTTACACATACTAATTCACTATATCTTTATGTGAATTGAAATACATTAAAGTTCATTAAGTATGATGATAATTATCTTAATTCTGCATGAATCATGATAGTATAACTCTATATAATATGTAATTCATTGTGTTCATTACATAATCAAAACACATAAATCACTTCTCAGATCAATATAGCTCACAAATCATTCAAATATTAGTCAAATATTCAAAAGCATTAAGCACAATAATGAGCACTCAATATGAACAATAAATCATGAACAACACAAATTCTGGAAATTGATGTTCTTAACTAGGTTACATCTTTGCCCTAGTTAAAAGAAATTAGTTCATAGTAGAATTACAACACACCCTAATCAAATTGAAAATCATAATAAAAATTTCAAAAAGAGAAGTAAGAGTTGAGGAAGAAAAACTCTATACAGATTAAGGACTTCAGCCTTCAACAAGCTTCAAATTGTCTTCCTCTTTCTTCCCTTCTTTCTTTAAGCTTCTAAAATCTCCAAAATGATAAGAAAAACCTTCATTTTCGTTCACCCCTTTTATTTGCCCATTTGGTCTTTAAAAACCTTCCAAATTTACTCCCCATTGTTAAAGAAAAGCTGTATCCCACTTGTCTCCATTCTAATCAAAATTTAGGCTACTAAAACTTGATCTTTTGCTTTCTTTCATGACAGGTAGGTTTGTTAATCATTATGTCTAGTTTCAAATTATTTTGAATCACTTAAATACGATTTTTGAGTACAAAGATACACTCAAAAATACTGACTATGTTTAGTGTAAACGGGCCTTGTTGATTTCTTTCCATTTCTTGGGCTTTTAGAGCTTTTCTCCTACAAAAATAATAAACCAAGCTCAAAGTAATGACATAAATAAATTAAATAAGAAAAACACAAATAATTACGTAAAATAAATATGAATTAGTATAAAATTAAGAGTGAAAATATGACAAATTTTATATAAAATTAAGCACATCGTTAACAAAACTAAACATAAAATAGAATTGAAGCTATTCAGAAACACAAAGAAGTAAAATAGAAGAAGTCAAGGAAGTTTTGCAAAGAAAATAGTAGAATCGCACAAAAATCAAAGAAAAAAAATAAAATAAGGATAAGCAAAGGATAAGTAACTTGTTTCTAAAGTCAAAGCTCTAATATCAAATGATAAGAACTCATTAAACGACCTGCCCTAAAAACTCTTGAATCTATTGTTATGCGCACTCTAAAATATTGAAGACTATGTTAAAGAATCTAAAATGTTGATGATGAGATGTAACTGACAAGAACCTTAAGAGCTGTTGAAGAATCTAAAACAAATATATTGCAGATAAGGTAGAGTTATTGCTTTTCATATTTTTGGAGGATGTGATCAAGTTAGCTTTTAAGGTGGAGAGGCAGTTTAAGCGTGGTACAAATATTAAAAGTGTATCACGGCAAATTGGAAACAAGTCAAGTCACTCAACGCTCCTATATTTAGCTTCAAATTGGAGTATCAAACGGATAGAAAAAGGTGACTCTAGTAGACAGCCAGCAGACTTGGCTAAAGGAAAGGATAAAGTGGGTGATCCAAAACCTCCAAGAAGGTCTCGAGATATCAAATGCTTTAAATGTCTTGACCATGGGAACATTGCTTATGAATGCCCAAACAAGAGAGTAATGACCATATGTATTATAAGTTTTCATTTAACAAGTACACACAAAATAAATGCCTAAATGATCATTTATGTAAAGAACACATGGAATTTTTTAAAGTCATATATCCAAAGCAATCAAAAATCATATATGGTTACAAAAATGAGCATAACAGTAGTTTTAATGATTGGTTAAGTAAGAAGGTAAGTTAACTTCCGTGATATAAAAAATAATACCTAATTGTTTTATGTTTTTACATTTGATTTTTGTTTGTTACATGCTAATTTCATTTTGCATATATGAATTTTAGGTTAATCATGATGTTGAAAATTGAATACATGTTGATGAAATGGTAAGGTGGTTGGCAAATAAACCTCAATATTCGGTGACTAAATATGCATTATACATTATAAATAATTTCACTTTTACAACAAGAAAGCGAGCCAACAATCATGTAACTCAAAATAGTGGAGTTATGGTTGTTGCGACAACCATGCAAATTTCAAGTTCAAAGGATAAAAATTCATACTCCGATGATATGACATTTTATGGGATCATTGATGAGATATGATAATTAGACTATCTTTTGTTTAATATAGTTGTTTTCAAGTGTCATTGGGTTGACAATAGGCATGTTAAAGTTGATGATTTAGGTTTTACATTTATTGACTTAAATCGAATTGGTCATAAATCTGATTGTTTTGTTTTAGCATTGTATACAAAATAAGTTTTTTATGCCAAAGATCAACTCAATAGCAGCAAGTCAGTGGTGTGTTTAGTGGCTAAAAGAGTGGATAAATCTAGGTGTAATGATGAGTGTGATGACATGATTTTGCATACACCTTTATCTAATAAATTGCTTGAGTGTGAATTAAGTATGGATGATGACGATGGAATTTATACAAGGTCAGATTGTGATGGTGTTTAGGAACCTTTAGGTTCATAACAAATGATGATTCTAGTAACTGTTTATAATTATTTACATTATTTTGCTTATATGTGCATGTGAATTTGAATTTTTTGTTGTTGACATTGTACTATTGTAAGTGTTTCAATTTTTGTTGTGCTAAAATTTGATTTTCTTAAATGCACTATATTGTGTAATTTTAATAACGCAAGTGTACGTTATTGTTAACTAGTAATAAAATGATAAGTCAAGTATCGTTCCCACGAGGATTGGTTAATTTGTTAATTACCGAATATAAGTAATCCTAAATTTAATTGAAGAATTCGATTAATAAATTTTAATTAACAAGAAATTGCGAAAATTTAATTTAAACTAATTAAATAAAATTGTGAATTTCAATTGATTAAAACACTAGGGCAGTAGACTTTACCATAGCTAATTGAACTCAATTTCTTTAATTGTGTTATTTCAATTTGTTACCAATATTGACAGAAAATGATCCTAATTTATTTGATATTTTTTCTTAAGATATACCAAAAATACTTACACATACTAATTCACTATATCTCTATGTGAATTGAAATATATTAAAGTTCATTAAGTATAATGATAATTAACTTAATTCTGCATGAATCGTGATAGTATATCTCTATCTAGCATGTAATTCATTGTGTTCATTACATAATCAAAGCACATAAATCACTTTTCAGATTAATATAGTTCACAAATCATTCAAATATTGGCCAAATATTCAAAAGCATTAAACACAATAATAAACAATTAATATAAACAATAAATCATGAGCAACACAAATTCTGGAAATTGATGTTCTTAGCTAGGTTACATCTTTGCCCTAGTTAAGAGAAATTAGTTCATAATGAAATTACATAAGTACAAGTAGTTCATATCACTAGAATGTAACAAATTAAAACGCAAAGCTAAAAGAAACAAATAGTCTTACACGATTGATCTCAAAATTGAACAGGAAATTGAATAAAAATTAAATTTGTAATTTTAATAAATAACGCAAAACAGATTGCTCACCGATCAAACAATGCAATCTAACTCTTTTTTTTTATTAGATATTCTTTTCAATCCTTTTTTTTTTTAACAAAAATAAACACAAAGAAGTAGAATGAAAGAAGTCAAGAAAGTTATGCGAAGACAACACAAGAATTGCACAAAAATAATAAAAAAATGTAAAATAAGGATAAGTAACCTGTTTCTAAAGCCAAAGCTCTGATACCAAATGCTAAAAACCGACTAGACGACCTACCCTAGGAACCCTTGAATCAGTTGTTATGCGCACCCAAGAAACTAAAAAACAAGTTGTAGATGATTAGATTAAAACTTAAGGAAACTAAGTGCCTAAAATTCCAATCTTGAAGATACCACAAAGGTTGATCACTCCTTTGATAAGTCAAGATATTGTATTCTACTAAGAACACAAGAAAGCAAAGTAAAGCTTGCTGAAATATCTCAATATTATTAATGATATGATGAAATTCATTTTACATACTTGTAGCCTTTATATAGGCATGTAAACATCATAATCCTAAATAAAAGGGTGTCCAAAATTTAGTAGGAATAGAAATCCTAACTTAAGTTGGAAAATAAGACTAAAATCCTAATCCTATAAGGAAACCTAAATAACAATCCTAATCTAATAAGGAAACTTTAATAACAATCTTAATCTAATAAAGAAACTTAAATAACAATCCTAAACAAGTAAGGAAACTTTAATAACAATAATAATCTAATAAGGAAACCCAAAAAAATAACAATCCTAACCAAATAAGGAAACTTATTCCATATAGAATAAGGAATCTTCAAAAGCTCAAATTATCCATGTGGCACGAGGATTTAATTAAGCCTTGTTAAGCCTCTTTCATCCTCTTTATCCTTCCCTTAGTCATTAGATAGTTGATTCCTCATAAAGGATCTTGCAACAAATTGGGAGTATTAGTTTGAACCATTTGGACTGCACCTCGATCTCTATTAAAACACAAACTTATCCGTGCAAAATGTACATTTAATAAGATTAGCAAATGACCTTTCTTTCCTTAAAACATCTAGAACAAGTTGTAAGCATCCAACAGATCGTCCAACATGATCGTCTAAGTTTTTGCTATAAATCAAGATATCATCAAAGTAGATAATTATGAATTTGCCAATAAAAGTATGTAAAATATGGTTCATAAGTCTCATAAAGGTACATGGTGTATGACTGTTTGTGTCTTTTAGCTTTGTGTTTCAATTTATTGCATTATAGTGATTTTTTTTCCATGTATTTTGCTTTATTTTGAAGTTTTCTTATTTTCTTAGCTCTTTTAATTATTTTTTTTTCTTTGTTACCGTTTGCCTCAACTAAGTTTTTAACGTTCTAATTTTGAGATTTGTCACTATCTAACCGATTGCTCATTGATATTTATTGATCTTGATTCTTTTAAGAACATAAAGGGGGTTGGCTTGAGTGGTAAAAACAAAAAGTGTTGAGACCACTATCGGGAAAAGCCAAATTAGTGTGAAATACAAGTGATAACAAATTAATTTGAGTGCAAATACATGAGGGAGTGTGAGAGGAATAAATTTTCTTTTTGTGTTCTAACTAGTTTTGTAGGTTATAAACATATAAGTAGTGAAGAAAAACCGCAAGATGTTGACATGAAAATATTCATAAAGGCTGTTAATGAATAATTTAGGAAGTTAAATACTAGGTTGGATGACATGTAATCCCCACCAATGTATAAGAAAAACCACTAGAAGACATATACTTGAGGAGGAAGAGGAAGGGAATTCATATTTGGAGGAATCAAGTTCTAAACGAGGAAAGAAGGTTATTTCCAAAAGATATAGCAATTTGGACATTATAAAGATAAAGATTCCAATTTTTTAAGAAAAGAATGATCCCGAACTATACTTGGAGTGAGAAAGAAAGGTTGAACACGTATTTAATTGCCATAATTACTCCAAGGAGAAGAACGTAAAACTAGTAGCTGTGAAGTTCATAGATTATGCAAGCATATGATGGGATTAATTGGTGATCAATAGTGATAGGAATGGAGAGAGGCTAATTCGGTCATGGGAAGAAATGAAATTGGTAATGCGCAAGAGATTTATACCTAGCCATTATTATAGAGATTTACATAGAAAGTTGTAAGGGTTGGTTCTAGGTTCCTTAAATGTAAAGGATTATTACAAGGAGATAGAGATAGCTATGATTAGAGCAAACATAGAGGAAGATCGAGAAGTAACAATGGCTATATTTATTAGCGGCTTGAACAAGGAGATTGTTGATGTGGTTGATTTACAATACTATGTGGAGATAGATGAGCTATTGCACAAAGCTATTAAAGTGGAGAAGCAAATTAAATCAAAAAAGTTCATATATGGTTCGGTTTCTAGTTATTCATGGAAATCTAATTGGAAGCACAACAAAGTTGCTTCAAAAATAAAAGAAGAAGCAAAACAAAAGGATTCGATTACTATTTCTAAAGGTAAAACTGAAACTAAAACTTCATCAAAGTCACGTAAAGTTAATTGTTCTAAATACCAAGAATTCGGGCATATTGCTTCTCAATGCCCAAACAAAAGAGTTATGATCGTTTTGAAAAATGGAGATAGAGAAAGTGCTAGCTCAAGTGAGGATAAGATGCCACCAATAGAGGATTATTCTGATGTTAAAGTTGAAAAACCCATGTATGCTGATTTGCTAGTTACAAGGAGAGCCCCAAGTATACAGCCTAAGGATGATGTTGATGTGGAACAACGTGAGCATATTTTTCACACAAGATGCCACGTGAAAGATAAGGTATGTACTATGATTATTGATAGTGGAAGTTGCACTAATTTTGCTAGTACTTTGTTGGTAGATAAACTGAATTTGCATACCATAAAGCATCATAAATCGTACAAATTGTAATGATTCAATGAATGTGGAGAAATAAATATAACGAAGCAACTTCTAATTTCTTTTTCAATTGGCAAGTATAAGGATAAAGTTTTATGTGATGTGGCACCAATGCATGCTGGTCATATATGTCTTGGCTGACCATGGTAGTTTCATTAGAAGGTTACACATCATGGGTATACAAAATCGTTATTCTTTTGTAATGAATAACTGAACTGTTGTACTAACCCTCTTAAACAAAGCAAGCTTATGAAGATCAGATTAGGATGTGAGAGAGTGCAAAATGAGATAGGAACAAAAGTGTGAGAAAAATGAAAAGAAAGAAAGTGAGCAAGTAAAAACAAAGAGAGTAAGTGAGGTTGAGAGAAAAATTAGAGAAAAATGAGGTAAGCAGTTTTCATGGTTTAGCAAGTTTTTATTGAAGGTTTATTAAGGATGTAGCTCTATTGCTACACCTTTGAATGAACTTGTTAAAAAAAATGTTGTTTGTAAGTGGGATGATGTGTATGATCAGGTTTTCAAAACTTTGAAAGATTAGTTAACTAATACACCTCTATTGTGTTTGCCTAACTTTGATAAAGTTTTTGAAGTAGAATGTGATTGATATGAACCTCACCAATGACGTAACAAAACCTAATACCAAACGTGATTTTAACCTTGCCAACAATGTGACAAAACCCCATAACCAACGTGATTTTAAACCTTGCCAACCATGTGACAGAAACCCGATACCAAATGTGATACGGAACTCTAAGATTTTCAAAACGCAAGATTTTGAGCCTTAACCCGTTACCTATTTCTAGTGCCAAAGCTCTAATACAAAATGATAAAAACCTACTAGACGACCTGTCGTAGAAACTCTTAAATTAGTTTGTTATACACACCCAAGAAACTAGAAAACAAGTTGTAGATGATCAGATTAGAACCTAAGGAAACTAAGTCCTTAAAATTCTAATCTTGAAAAAGTCAAAAAGGTTTATCACTCTCTTGATAAGTCAAGACATTGTATTCTACAAAGAACACAAGAAAGCAAAGTTAAGCTTGCTGAAAATATCTCAATATTATTAATGATATGATGAAAATTCATTTTACATATTTGTAGCCTTTATATAGGCATGTAAACATAATAATCCTAAATAAAAGAAGTGTTCAAAATTAAGTAGGGATAGAATTCCTAACTTAAGTCGGAAAATAAGACTATAATCCTAATCTTATAAAGGAACCTAAATAACAATCCTAATCTAATAAGAAAACTTTAATAACAATCCTAATCTAATAAGAAAACTTTAATAACAATTCTAATCTAATAAGGAAACTTTAATAACATTCCTAATCTAATAAGGAAACCTAAAAAAATAACAATTCTAAACAAACAAGGAACTTATTCCATATAGAATAAGGAATCTTCAAAAGCTCAAATTACTTGTTTCTAGTACCAAAGCTCTGATACCAAATGATAAGAACTCAATAGACGACCTGCTCTAGGAACTCTTGAATCAGTTGTTATGCGTAGTTAAGAAACTAGAAAATAAATTGTAGATAATCGATTAGAACCTAACAAAACTAAGTCCTTAAACTTCCAATCTTGAAGACTCCACAAAGGTTTATCACTCCCTTGATAAGTCAAGATATTGTATTCTACCAATAACACAAGAAAACAAAGCTAAGCTTGCTGAAAATATCTCAATATTATTAATAATATGTTGAAAATTCGTTTTACATACTTGTAGCCTTTATATAGGCATGTAAACATCACTATCCTAAATATAAAAAAAAAAGTCCAAAATTAAGTAAGAATAAAAATCCTAACTTAAGTTGGAAAATAAAACTATAATCTTAATCTAATAAGGAAACCTAAATAACAATCCTAATATGATAATAAAACTTTTAATAACAATCATAATCTAATAAGGAAACTTAAAAAAAGAAACAATCCTAAACAAATAAGGAAACATATTCCATATAGAACACGAAAATCTTCATAGCCTAAATTATCCATGTGACATAAGGGTTTAAAAACGCAGGGCTATTTTATTCTTCTTCTTGCAGCCCACTCAAAATTTTGTCATGTATTCAGTTCATCTCTTGTTATTTTTTTTCCATATGAAAAAATTATTGGATTATGTGAATACTGCCCTTTAGTCATTCCAAGCGCATGTGGGAGTTCCCTCTCTTGTATGCATGATTATGCAACTGTGTTCACATCAGTGATGCATCTGGAATTGGAATAGGGGTTGTTGTGATGCAAGATTCCAAAATCAATTGCTTATTTTAATGAAAATTTAAGTGGGGCAATTTTTAATTATCCTACTTATGACAATGAACTTTATGCATTAGTGAGAACTCTTCAAACATGGCAATATTACTTGTGGCCAAGGGAATTCATCATTCATTATGATCATGAGAGCTTAAAGTTCTTAAAATCCCAAGGTAAGCTTAATAAAATGCATGTTAAGTGGCTAGAGTTCATAAAAACATTTCCTTATGTGATCAAGTACAAACATGGAAAGAAAAATATTATTGCTGATGCATTATCTAGGAGATACGCATTACTTACATCTTTGCAAACTAAATTACTTAGTTTTGAATTGATTAAGGGCTTGTATGCTAATGACGCAGACTTTGGCCAAGTATGGAAAATATGTGAAAAGTGTGCACTTAGCGATTTCTATAGGCATGAAGGATTTCTGTTTAAGAAAGATAAATTGTGTGTTCCTATTTGTTTTATTCGTGAGTTACTTGTTAGAGAAACTCATGGAGGTGGCTTGATGGGGCACTTTGGTGTGTTAAAGACTTTAGATATATTGCGTAAGCATTTTTAATGTAAACAAAACTACGCCATCATGCATACAAGAGAGAGAACTCCCATGAGAGCTTGGAAGGACTCAAGAGCAACATTCAAATGATCCAACAATCTTTTCAAATGGGCAAAAATTACAAGAGATGGGTTGAATACATGACAAAAATTCAAGTGGGCTGCAAGAAGAAGAATAAAATTGCTCTGCGCTTCTAAATCCTTATGCCGCATAGATAATTTGGGCTTCTGAAGTTTTTCTTATTCTATATGGAAAAAGTTTCCTTATTTGTTTATGATTGTTATTTTTTTTTGTTTCCTTATTAGATTAGGATTGTTATTAAAGTTTTCTTAATAAATTAGGATTGTTATTTAGGTTCCCTTATAGGATTGGTATTATAGTTTTATTTTCCAACTTAAGTTAGGAATTCTATCCCTACTTAATTTTGGATATTTCTTTTATTTAGTATTATGATGTTTACATGCCTATATAAAAGCTACAAGTATGTTAAACGAATTTTCATCATATCATTAATAATATTGAGATATTTTCAGCAAGCTTAGCTTTGCTTTCTTGTTTTCTTTGTAGAATATAATATCTTGACTTATTAAGGGAGTGATCAACCTTTTTAGCGTCTTCAAGATTGAAATTTTAAGGACTTAGTTTCTTTAGGTTCTAATATGATCATCTACAACTTATTTTTTAGTTTCTTGGGTGCACATAACAAATTGATTTAAAAGTTCCTAGGGCAGGTCGTCTAGTGGGTTCTTATCATTTGGTATCAGAGCTTTGGCACTAGAAACAGGTAACAGGTCAAAGCTCAAGATCTTACGTCTTGAAAATCTTGGGGTTTCGTACCACATTTGGTATCGGGTTTCTGTTATATGGTTGGTAAGGTTTAATATCACGTTGGTAACTTGGTTTTGAACATTGTTGGCAATGTTCAATATCACGTTTGGTATTGGGTTTTGTTACGTCGTTGGCGTGGTTCATATAAGTTTATATCAGAGCTTTAGTTCCAAGGTAAGTTTGATTTATCTTTTAATTGCTTTATTATTCCTTATTTCTTGATTAAAAATTATGAAAAAAAAGTAAAACAAAAAAACAAATTATGGCCGAATTTTTCTACGTTCCTTCTTGTTCAATTTTTGCTGAACTAGATGTGAGGCAAATCTTCGTCAAGAAAGGGAAAATGATGTGAACAAAGCTATGCCATCATGTATATAAGAGAAGAAACTCCCACGAGAGCTTGGAGGGGCTCAAGAGCAGCATTCAAATAATCTAACAATCTTTTCAAATGGGCAACGATTACAAGAGATAGATTGAATACATGACAAAATTTTAAGTGGGCTGCAAGAAGAAAAAAAAATAACCCTGTGTTTCTAAATCCTTATGCCCAATGGATATTTTGGGCTTTTCAAGATTTCTTTATTCTATATGAAAAAAGTTTCTTTATTTCTTTAGGATTGTTATTTTTTTTTCTTTATTAGATTATGATTGTTATTAAAATTTTCTTTTAAATTATGATTGTTATTTAGGTTGCCCTATAGGATTAGGATTATAATTTTATTTTCTAACTTAAGTTAGGAATTCTATCCCTACTTAATTTTGGACACTTCTTTTATTTATGATTATGATGTTTACATGGCTATATAAAGGCTACAAGTATATAAAACGAATTTTCATCATATTATTAATAATATTGAGATATTTTCAGCAAGCTTAGCTTTGCTTTTTGTGTTCTTTGTAGAATATAATGTCTTAACTTATCAAGGGAGTAATCAACCTTTGTGGCGTTTTCAAAATTGAAATTTTAAGGACTTAGTTTCCTTAGGTTCTAATCTGATCATCTATAACTTATTTTCTAATTTCTTGGGCGCACATAACAAACTGATTTAAGAGTTCTTGGGACAGGTCGTCTAGTAGATTCTTATTATTTGGTATCAGAGCTTTGGCACTAGAAACAGATAACGGGTTAAGGCTCAAAATCTTGCGTTTTGAAAATCTTAGAGTTCCGTATCACATTTGGTATCGGATTTCTGTCACATAGTTGGCAAGGTTTAATATCACATTGATAACTGGGTTTTGTCACATTATTGACCAAGTTGAATATTACGTTTGATATTGGGTTTTGTTATATTGTTGGCGAGGTTCATATCAATTTTTATTGGCCTAATATGAAGCATGATGTACAATATGTTTTTGATAAGTGCATTACACGTAGTCAAACAAAATCTAAGGTTAAACTGCTTGGCTTGGATACCCCTTTACCAGTGCCTAACCAACCTTAAAATGATATTTTAAGGTTTTTAAGGTCTCGAGGTGGTATGGACAGCGTATTTGTTGTTATTGATAGGTTTAGGAAAATAGCTCATTTGATTACTTGTTCTAAAACCAATGATGCAACACATATTGCTGACTTATTTCTTTAAAGAAATTGTTCGTTTACATGGTTTGCCTTAGACAATTGTTAGTGATAGAGATGCTAAGTTCTTAAGTTATTTTTGGCGTACTTTATAAAATAAATTAGGAACGAAACTCTTGTTTTTTTATCGTTGTACATCTTCAAACGAATGGTCAAACTGAAGTAATTAATAGAACATTCACTACTTTGTTATGTGTTATCATTCAAAAGAACTTAAAGTAATGAGAGAAGTGTTTGTCACATATTAAGTTTGTATATAATAGATCTGTTCATTCTATTACTTCTTTTTCACTTTTTGAAATTGTTTATGACTTCAATCTTTTAAATCATGTGGATATTTTATCTTTGACTACTAATGAACATGTTAATCTTGATGGTAAGAAAAAACGGATTTCATGAAGAATTTACATGCCAAGGTTCAAGCTAACATTAAAAGGAAGAATGAGCAATATGCTAAGCAATCTAATAAGGGACATTTGAAGATTCATTTTGAACCTAAAGATTGGGTTTTGGTGCATATGCGTAAGGAGAGGTTTCCTACACAATGGAAATTAAAATTGCAACCTAGAGGAGATGGGCCTTTCCAAGTCTTGGAGATGATCAATGATAACACTTACAAGCTAGATTTGCCAAACAACTATGGTAATGTTAGTGTGACTTTCAATGTTGCTGATTTATCTTTGGTTGATGTAAGTGATCGAGGACGAATCCTTTCGAAAGAGGAGGAGGGAATAATGGAGATCGAGGTGCTGGCCAAATAATTCAAGCTAATATTCCTAATTCGTTTCAAGATTCTTTGCAAGGAATTAATCATAGAAGTGCATGACAAAAAGGCTATTCTAGAAAGTTCTAAGACTGTTCTTGAAGTTTCCTTTCACCAAATATAATCACTTATCTTTATTTGCAAGATGAAGATAAAGATAAGTGATCACCAAATAGCCTTGTACTGCTAAATCCTAAAGCCACATGGATTTTTGGGCTTTTAAAGATTTATTTGTTCTATATGGAATAAGTTTCCTTATTTGTTTAGGATTGTTATTTTTTAGGTTTTCTTATTAGATTATAATTGTTATTAAAGTTTTCTTATTAAATTAGGATTATTATTTAGGTTCCCTTTTAGGATTAGAATTTCTATTCCTACTTAATTTTGGACATTTTTTTTAATTTAGAATTATGATGTTTACATGCCTATATAAAGGCTACAAGTATGTAAAATGAATTTTGATCATATCATTAATAATATTGGGGTATTTTTCAGCAAGCTTAGTTTTGCTTTCTTGCATTCTTGATAGAATAAAATATCTTGACTTATCAAGGGAGTGATCAACCTTTGTGGCATCTTAAAGATTGAAATTTTAAGAACTTAGTTCCCTTAGGATCTAATGTGGTCATCTACAACTTATTTTTAGTTTCTTGGGTGCGCATAACAAACTGATTCAAGAGTTCCTAGGGTAGGTCGTCTAGTGGGTTCTTATCACTAACTATTCATACAAACCAGATTTTGTTTTAAATGCAATTTTCCACTTATCTCCTTTTGGTCAATTTGGAATTGTTGCACTGGGTATGAAATCAATTTGATGTTCAATACCTCGAATTGGAGGTAAACCAAGGCACCTACTTGTACATGAGTACTCGAATTGGAGGTAAACCAAGGCACCTACTTGTACATGAGTACTCAAATTGGAGAAATACATAATCGAATTCTTGTAAAATAAATACATTACTGCTCGACAAAGATCCGGCAAGATTATTAGTACACGAAAGGCCTCCTTATACATGAGTACTATAAGGGACTGTTGTGAAAGTACAGCTGTCTTAATCTCATTTCTTTTTGCGAAGAAATTGTATTTTTCCTCTCTCTTACGTACTAAAGTCGCAACTTTCTCCTTTACTCTCTTACTCTCTATCACATTTTTGCCTTTCTCTTTTTCTTTTCTCTTTTCACTCGTATTTTATATTTTTAATTGGTTTTTGAAAACTTGTTTTGGAGTCAATGGTACAAGTGATATAGGTTGATTTGTTTTATCGTAAAAGAGTATCTATTGATAAAACCATCATGTGTAACTCGTCGATTGTACTACCGAGGTCTACCTAATAAGATGTGACATGCGTGCATAGATATCATGTCGCAAAGCACCTCATACTTGCCAATGGAAAATGCCACCAATAGTTGTTTTGTTACTTTGATTTCTCTGCAATTGTTTAGCCATTGAAGTCGGTCCAGTCATGGATGTTTTATGGTAGGTAACACCAATTTCTTCACTAATTCAGTACTAGCCATGTTGGTGCAACTTCCACCATCAATTATAATGTTGCAAACTTTGTTGTTCACAAAACACCAAATATGAAACAAGTTCTCTCGCTGATTATTTTCTTTTTCCTTAATTTGTGCGCTAAGAGCTCGTCTTGCCACTAATGATTCTTCTTCCACAATATATTGCCCTTTATAGGCATCTTCAAAAGATGACATGTCATCTATTTCATCTTCTTGTTCATCTTCCGATTCAATCTCCCCTTAAGCATTAATCACCATTAACCTTTTATTCGGGCATTCCTTGACATTTAAAACACTTAATGTCACAGTTTTTAAAAATGTTGGGTTCGGTGTTACCTTAATTTGGCGTCACAACTTGTTTGACATCTTTAGAGGGTTTGAACTTAGACAAAGTTGATGAAAATTTGTCTCGTTCTGGGGCTGGTCTCCATGAGTTTGTAGAAGCCGTGTTTGCTCCCCTCCTAGCCATGTTCTTTTGCTTCAATTGTTGCTCAACTCCACATACTGGTGCATCTCCATCACATCTGTTATCTCACAATTTAAACTGTGCAAGAACCTTGCCATAATTGCTTCTCTATCCTTGTTTACATTCGCTGGAATCATAGCAATCTCCATCTCTTTGTAGTATTCATCTACGCTTTTGGATCCTCTCAATGGTAGTAGCTTGGAATGAAACGTCTTCTCATTATTGCCTTCATCTCGTCCCACGTTTCAACGAGACATTTTTTATTTCTCCTTCTATCCTTCAGCAATTGATCCCACCATAAAATAGCATAATCAGTAAATTTAATTGCAGCAAGTTTTACCTTTTTGATCTTAGAGTAGTTGTGACAATAAAAAACCATCTCCATTCTCTTCTCCCACTCTAGCTAAGCTTCAGGATCATTTCTACCTTGGAATGGTGGAATTTGTACCTTAATGTTTTCCAAATCATCATCTAGCTTAGGCCTACCCATCCTAGCTTCTCTATTCCCATAACCACGCAAAATCCTACCCCGATTCATTAACCATTTTTCCAACTCCTTATCATCTTCAACATTGCCCCATTGTACCCTTGGATGTACTTGCTTTGGTGGTTGTCTAATGGAAGAGCTTTGAGGTTGCCCTTTAAATGTCTCTTCTTCCAACCTATCCATCCTCTCATGAATTGGTTCTAATTCAGCCCTCATCATCCGTCTCATCTCCCCTAATAATGCTAGTAATTGTAGGTTCCAAGTGGTTAGTTGTTTAACCTCCAAAGTTGAGTTTTTCTTTTTGATTGTGTGCCTTTTTTTTTTAAATCTACAAAAGAAAGAAACCTCACAAGCACTCCTTCACATGTTTTCACTCAAGAAAAGTTCACTTACTCTCGTGTTTGAGCATTCAATGTTCTCACTACACTCGTTGCGTCTTCCTTACACTCTTAATTAAACTCAAGAACAATAAAAATTCAAGTGGCAAATCAAGATGAGAAACAACCAAAGCAAACCACAAGATTCAATGAGTAATTCTAAAAAAAATGACGCAAGCAATTAAATGAAAATCTTGGTTCAAGAGTAAGGAATATTATACTAATACTATATAGAAATTTGAATGTAATGGACAAACAATTCTTTTTTTTTTCTCTCTGTTTTTTTTTTAAGGAACTAGAAATAAAAGTATGAACTTAAACCAAATTGAATCAAGTAAAACACAAAATTCGAATTGGACCAATGAAGGAAGTAGTTGGATACAATTCTTTTTTTTTTTGTATTTTCAGAAATCTAATTGAGGAAGCAGGGAATAATATTAGAATTATAGTTGAAGAATTAAGGAATAATAAAGATATAAAAGGATAACTTCAACTTGCCTTGGAACCAAAGCTTTGTTAATGATACAAACCTCGCTAATATTGTGATGAAACTCCGAGATTCTTTTTAAGACACAAATTTATTGAGACTTGACCCGTTATCTAGCTAGATAAGAATCAAAACTACTGTTGTTGAAACGTCACACCAAGAATTCTTAAGAACCTCTCAAGAATCTAGATAATAAGTCTGATTGTTTTGAACGCTACAAGAAATTAAACTTGATGAGTTCAAAGATAGAAATTGTAAGGAATATATTAACACTCAAATTGATTGCTTCATTTCACAAATTAAGACATTTTTATAGGCAAATACAACAAGAAAAATATCGAAGGTTAGGGCAGCAACCATTTTCCTAACAATTGATAAACTAAAACAAACTTTAAGATCTTTGAAAAAATGTAAGAAACAAATTTCAAACACAATAATTTAAGCAATGCCATCATATGCAGTTTGATGTATGTAATGACATCATACGTATTGATAAGAACCCACTAGACGACCTACCCTAAGAACTCTTGAACTAGTTGTTATGCACATCCAAGAAACTAGAAAATAAGTTGTAGATGATTAGATTAGGACCTAAGGAAACTAAGTCCTTAAAATTTAAATGTTAAAGACGCCACAAAAGTTGATCACTCCCTTGATAAGTCAAGATATTGTATTCTACCAAAAACACAATAAAGCAAAGTAAAGCTTGCTGAAATATCTCAATATTGTTAATAATATGATGAAATTTTTTTTTGACATACTTGTAATCTTTATATAGGTATGTAAATATTATAATTCTAAATAAAAAGGGTGTCCAAAATTATCTCATAGTTTTTTCAAAGCTGTTAAGCACTTAATAGTGACTAAAGGAGATAAGGATAAAAGAAATTGCTTTCTTTAAGAAAGCATTTGTCGGCCAATGTTGACTAAAGGCGCCGAGAGCCTTTCTTTAAATCCCTCAATTAAAGACTTTGTGAATATCCTACCAAGTAAAGTTCTCCATCATCATCATCACTATTTGTGTCGTTTCTTAATTCTTTTCCAGTGACAGACCATCTTGGACCTTTTCCTTTTGAGTTGAAAGTTGATGCTTAGCTAGCATTATCTTTTAAAGATTCCAATTGAGTTGTAATATCCTCAAGACCTATTCCTTGAGCGTGGAGTTGTGACACCAATTGTCCAACTATGCTAGTTGAAGTGGATCCCATGTCTTTGTCTTCTTCAGTCTTTAAGGTTTTGTCAAATAATTTAATATTTTTGAAAGTTTTCCCGATTAGATGAATATATTCAAATTTGTCCCACCATTTTGCTATAGTGGTTTTGAATAATTTGGGCATTGAATCAGGAATAGTGTTGGGCTCAAAATTAAGCTTATAACCTTATTTCAAAATCCATGGAATGGAGTATTGGGCTAAAAAGAAGAGTAGAGTTTTATCTTCTCCCTTAAACTCATTAAGTTCATAAAATTTTTCAAATGAGACCCTAAGCTAAGTGGGGAGCCAATTAGGATAAGGACCCCAAAGTCTAAACCAGTGAATGAACCAGTTTGGGAAAGGTTTCAAGAATTCTTTAAGCTTAAAGCTTACGAACCAAGAACGAGAGAACTTTAAGTTTTGATAAGAGAAAATATGTTCCCATGCAGTTATATAATCAAAATAGGTGTAATGAGTGGGAAAGATTCTATGGTTAAGAATTCTTCAAGGTTTTGGCATATCTCCCCAGTCCTCTAAGTTAAGGACTTTAAGAATTTTAAGCGTTGAGAACGCTATTTCTCTGTCATTTCTCATCTTATGACTGACTTCAATTTATCCAGTTTCAATGAGGATCTGTTCATAGAAATCTCTATTTTTTGGGTATAAGTCTGGACTGATATGATTGTTTAAGTACAAACAAGCTACCTGTTCTACATTAAGGTGAAGAAAACAATCTTCTAAGGTTGCTAATTTAAAGCAACAGATTTCTTCATATGGGGATAATCCCTTGCTTCTTTTGCTTGACTGGAGAATGATGAGCTTTAAGTTCATCCATTGATTTTGAAGAAGAATCCTTACTACGTTTTGGAGCCCTGCAAGAACTCTCTGGTTAGAAAATCAGGCAAAGAATTTTCTTCTCCTTTGATAAATTTTATTTCAAAATCAAAGATCGACAATATTGCTTGCCATCTAGCAAATATTTGTTTGGATGCTATATTTTTAACATCCTTCTCTAAAATTTCTTTAGCAGACTTACAATCTACTCTTAAGAGAAATTTCTTATTAAGAAGATTGTCTTGGAACTTTGAAACACACAGAACAATTGACAAAACTTCTTTTTTAAAGGTTGAGTAATTTTTCTTAGCATTGTTCCAATTTCCATAAGTGAATCTGACTAACCTCTCTCTCCCCCCCGTTGAAATTTGTTTCAAAATGCCACCATATCCTAATTCAGAAGCATCAGTTTCTATGATTTTAAAAGCGTCAGGATTGGCTAATGCTAAACAAGGAAGGGTTTTAGCTTTAAGCTTAATCTTTTGAACAGCAATGGTACACTGATCAGACCATTGGACAGGAACCTTTTTAAGCCTTTCAAATAAAGGCTAAATTCTGATAATATTCACCTATAATTTTAGGCTGCCTAAAAATCGTTGGAGCTGTTTTTTGTCCAGAATTTGATCTGGAAATTTTGAAGCAAATTCAATAGCTTTGTCTATTGGTTTAATAGACCCATTAGAAATTATGTGTCTTAAGAATCTAATAGATGTTTGAAATATCTGCATTTTTCTAGCTGACACAACTAACCCTGGTTGATTTACTGCATTAAGAAAAGCTTTAAGGTGTTTAATGTGTTCATCTATTGTTTTTTAATAGACTAACACATCATCTATATATACTATGATGAAATGATAATGGGGATTAAAAATTTCATTCATAATATTTTGAAATTCGGAAGGAGCATTTTTAAGCCCAAATGGCATTATGTTCCATTTGTAATGGCCAAAAGAAACTGTAAAAGCAGTTTTATACTTTTTCTTTTCTTCAATTTGTATCTGCCAATATCCGCTCTTTAAGTCAAACTTTGAGAAAAGAATAGCAGAATGCAATCTATTAAGAAGATTCTTCTTATTAGGTAATAGATACCTAATCCATCTTAACACCTTATTTAAGGGTTTATAATTAATAACTAATCTGAATACTCCTCTTTCTTTTTCTGCTGCATTTTCTACATAAAAAGCTGCACATGACCAAGGATAATAAGATTTTCGAATTAATCCATTTTTTAAGAGATCATTTATTTCAGTTTTGCAGAGGTCTAAATATCTTTCATTCATTTGGATAGACCTAGCTTTTGTTGGAATTTGACTTTCTTTAAAGTCGGGTTCATAAGGTAAAGAAACTATGTGTTTCTTTCTATTCCAAAAGCACTAGGTATTTCTACACAAACTTCTACTTCAAATCCTTTTTTAAGATTTTTGATTTTATTCTGTATTTTAGGATGCTCTAGTTGTTTTTGAATTTTTATAAAACTTATTTCCTTTTTTAAGGAATTCAAAAAATTTTGTTTATTTTTTAATTGTTTTTTAAGACAATTTATTTCTGTTTCTACAGGTTCTTCACAGAAATTAAAAGTAAACGTTTTAGATCCTTTATCTGCATAACTAAATAAGGAAGCGACTCAAACAACTCAAAAACAAAAAATAAGTACGAATTTTCGTTTTTTTTTAAACAAATGCAAAGCTAAAAAAATTAACTATAATCAAAGCAAAACATAAAATCTCAGCCCCAAACTTAAATCTAACATTGTCCTCAATGTTTGCAATTAAAAATCATGCAATAAATAGATCAAATAAAGGTGAAAATGTAAGGAAATACTTCAAACACAAAGAAAGCAAAAAATGAAAAAGATGGCACCTGATTTGGCAATACTTCAATTGTTGCAGATTTCATATTCTCCTTTTCGTGCACTTTGGGTTACCTCACAAGTAGCGCTAAGTTTAACGTCTTCAACCGGACTATATTCTTCAACAAAGAAAACACTCAAACACTAGCTAATGTGATTGCACTCTTGCATTGCTCAAAATCACCCACCATATAATGCTTCAACCTCTGTCCATTAACTTTGAATGTTCCTTTTGTATCATGATGGACTTCAACTGCACCATACAGAAATACACGAACAATTTTGAAAGGAGTAGACCAGCGTGAGCGTAATTTTCCCGGAAAGAGTCGAAGATGAGAATTATAAAGGAGAACTTTCTGACCAACCAGAAAATCTCGCCTCATAATATGCTTGTCATGCCACTACTTCGTACGCTCCTTATAAATTCGTGCATTCTCATAGGCATCATTACGAAACTCTTCCATCTCACTCATTTGAAGCAACTGCTTTTCTCCTATAGCTTTCATGTCAAAATTCAACGTTTTTACTGTCCAATATGCTTTGTGCTCAAGTTCAACTGGAAGATGACATGCTTTTCCAAACATTAGCCTGTATGGAGACATTTCAATTGGAGTTTTGAATGCTGTGCGATAAGCCCACAATGTATCATCTAACCTTTTCGACCAATCTTTTCTTGAATTGCTAACCGTTTTATCAAGTATCCTGTTTAATTCTCTATTTGATATCTCCACTTGACTATTCGTTTGAGGATGATAAGCTATAGCTATCCGATGACTGACACCATATTTTCCCAATAAAGCTTCAAATTGACGATTACAAAAATGTTTACCGCCATCACTAATAATTGCTCGAGGAGTGCCAAATCGAGTAAAAATATATTTGCGTAGGCAATTCGTACCAGCCTTAGCATCATTGTTGTGTACAACCACTGCTTCTACCCATTTCGAAACGTAATCTACAGCCGCCAATATGTATTTATTTGAAAAAGATGACGGAAATGGACCTATGAAGTCTATCCCCCAAACATCAAACAATTCAACCTCAAGAATATTATTCAGTGGCATTTCACTTTTTCGAGAAATATTTCCAATTCTTTGACATCGATCACAAGCAGTAACAAATGAGTATAAGTCCTTGAACAATGGACGCCAAAAGAAACCAAATTGTAGTACCTTTGCTACTGTTTTCGTTGCTCCAAAATGCCCCCAATATTCCGAAGAATGGCAATGCTGCAAAATGCTCACCATCTCGTCTTCTGGAATACAACGCCTAATTATTTGATCTAGGCATTGTTTATATAGGAATGGGTCCTCCCAATAATAATGCTTGACATCTGCAAAGAATTTCTTCTTTTGTTGGTATGACAAATCAGCTGGAATAATGTTGCTAGCCAAATAATTTACCAAATTTGCATACCAAGGTGCATCTGATTCTTGAAGAGAAAAAAGTTATTCATCCGGGAATACCTCATCAATCAAACCTGCTACATCGTCTTCAATTTCTTTGTGTTCCAATCGAGATAAATGATCAGCAACTAAATTTTCGGATCCCTTATTATTACAAATCTCCAAGTTGAAATCTTGCAGCAAAAGCACCCATCTAATGAGCCTTGGTTTTTCATCCTTTTTTGCAAGTAAGTATTTGATGGCTAAATGGTCTATGTAAACTATCACCTTTGAACCAATTAAATAAGGGCGGAACTTGTCAAACGCAAACACAACAGCCAAAAACTCATTTTTCATGGTAGCGTAATTCAATTGGACATCCGTCAAGGTTCTACTTCCGTAATAAATAACATGCAAAGCTTTACTTTTTTGCTGCCCCAAAACAGCTCCCAAAGCATGATCACTTGCATCACACATAAGTTCAAATGGAAAATCCCAATCTAGAGCCACAATAATAGGTGCGAAAATAAGCCTCTTCTTCAAAGTGTTAAATGCCTGCAAACAATCATTAGAAAAATCAAAAGGCATGTCTTTAATCAAGAGATTGCAAAGAGGTTTAAAAATTTTAGAAAAATCATTTATGAAGGATCAATAAAATCCGACGTGTCCCAAAAAGCTTCGAACAGCCTTCACAAAAGTAGGCGATGGCAACTTTCAATGACTTCAATTTTTGCTCTATCGACTTCAATTCTTTCACTGAAATGCGATGACCCAAAACGATGCCTTCTTGAACCATAAAATGGCATTTTTCCCAATTCAATACTAAGTTGGTTTCCTCACATCACTGCAAAACTAAAGCCAAGTTATTCACACAATTATCAAAAGATGAACCAAAAACTGAAAAGTCATCCATGAACACTTCAATGAATCTGTCTACCATGTTAAAGAAAATAGCTGTCATGCAACGTTGGAAAGTTGCAGGAGCGTTACATAAACCGAATGGCATTCTTCGAAATGCAAAAGTACCATACGGGCAAGTGAATGTCGTTTTCTCTTAATCTTCTGGAGTAATAGGAACTTGGTTGTACCCGGAATAACCATCTAGAAAGCAATAATGCGAATGACCAGCAAATCTCTCTAGCATTTGATCAATAAAAGGCAATGGAAAATGATCCTTGCGAGTAACATCATTTAACTTTCGATAATCGACACATACTCGCCATCCCGTGACTGTTCTTGTCGAAATAAGTTCGTTGTTGTCATTCTTGAAGACAACTTGCTCATTTCGAACTCGTAAGATTAATTTTCCTTGTTGTACATCAATCAAAGTTCTCCCCGTAGCTAAAAATGGCTGTCCCAAGATAAGTGGAACTTCTCGATCAGCTTCCATACACCCCTTGGATGCTTAATTGATCGATCCACTAACTGTAAGAAGACGGTTGTCGCTTTTGCTTCTCCAAGCCTTAATTTTCTGAAAATGAAAAAATGCATTAAATTAATACTTACACCTAAATCACATAAAGTTTTTCAAAATAACATTCTCCAATTGTGCAAGGTATTGTAAAACTCCCTGGATCTTTTAACTTTGGTGGCAATTTATTTTGCAAGATAGCACTGCACTCTTCCGTTAACATCACTGTTTCATTTTCCTCCAATTTTCTCTTGTTGGATAAAATCTCCTTCATAAATTTGACATAGCTTGGCATTTGCTCTAATGCATCTGCAAAAGCAATGTTAATATGCAATTTCTTAAATACATCAAGGAATTTAGAAAGTTGCTTATCTAATTTATTTTTTCGCAGACATTGAGGGAATAGAATTAGTGGCACATAATTGTTGTTAAGACTTGCGTAATGGAAGAACTTGCTGTAGTAGATGTTTTGTTGGCATTTTCAGAGACCTTGTCATTGTCCTTATCAATTGTAGATGTTACCTTTGATGGACAGAATTCCACTTGTTCTTCCGTTGCTTCTTCTAATCTATTTTTCAACTCACTGAGTTGTTTTCCACTGCGAAGTGTAATTGCCTTCACTTGCTCTTTTGGATTTGTCTTCGTATTGTTTGGTAAGGTACCTTACTGCCTTTCCGCTAATATATTTGCCATTTGACCCATTTGTATTTTAAGATTTCGTATGGATGCAGCCTGATTTTGCAATGTTGCCTCAGTCTTGGTCATGAATTTAGAGGTGTTCATGGTGAGCTGGGTAAGTGCATCTTCTAAATTCACTTTCTTCTCTTGCGGCTGAAATCCAGGAGGTGATTTCATCACATTCTGATTGTTGCTCCATGTACAGTTCAGATAATGTTTCCAAGTTGGATTGTGAGTGTTCGAATAAGGATTATGTTGCTGCCTTTAGAAATTCGACACAAAGTTTGCTTGCTCGGAAGATGAAAAAGCGAATGGACTGGCAACTTGACAATCAATACTTGCATGATCTTCTCCATACAATTCCCACACCTGAACATGAGATTGGATAGCATTAACATTCAGAGTACCAAGTTGTCTTGACAAAGTAGCAACTTGGGCTATCAAGGCGGTGATGGCATCAATTTCGTGAACTCCGACAACTCTTCTTTGTGTTGAACAAGCTGAGGGCCATTGACAATTATTAGAAGCCATTTCTTCCAGCAACGCGTATGCTTCGTCATGTGTTTTGCTCATCAATGCACCACCTGCTGTAGTATCAATCATTGTTCTAGTTGTGCAACTTAATCCATTGTAAAAAGTTTGAACTTGCAACCATGTTGGCAACCCATCATGTGGACACCTCCTTAGCATATCCTTATACCTTTCCCATGTTTCATATAGAGATTCCATGTCAATTTGAGAAAAGGATGTGATATCATTCCGCATATTTGCCGTCTTCGCAGGAGAGAAAAATTTCGCTAAGAATTTATGAGCTAATTTATTCCAAGTTGTAATGGTTCTGGGAGGAAGTGAATTTAGCCATCCTTTCGCCTTATCCTTAAGGTAGAATGGAAAGAGTCTCAGCCTTATAGCATCACCGAAACACCATTATGCTTGAAAGTGTCACTAATTTTCAGAAAATTTGCGATATGTGCATTCGGATTATCATTCAGCAAACTGCTGAATTGGTCAGAAGATTGAATCATTTGAATTATTTCATGCCTAATTTCAAAGTTGTTAGCTTGAATTGTAGGCCACCTAATGCTGGATGAAGTGCCATTAATAGTCGGAATAGCGTAATCCCTTAATGCTCTATTATTTTCAGCCCCAACCATATCAGCCACGTTTTCTGCCATGATGTCAATTTGCTGTGCTCTTGATGCTTGTTTTCGCTCTTTGTTTTGCTTGCGAAACGTCCGTTCTATCTCTTTATCCAAAGGAGCAAGATTAGAACTTTCGGAACATCTCATGCACTAAATGAAGCACCTGAATTTACAATAAAAACAAACTTCAAATTAAAATCAGAATTAATCCAAATCGATATTAACAAAAAATTAAAACAATCCCCGGCAACGACGCCGAAAACTTGTGTAATCTTATGAATGCAAGTGCACGTTATCGTTAAATAAGTAATAAAATGATAAGTCAAATATCGTTCCCACGAGGATTGGTTAATTTGTTAACTACCGAAGATAAGTAATCCTAAATTTAATTGAAGAATTCGATTAATAAATTTTGATTAACAACAAATTATGAAAATTTAAACTAAACTAACTAAACGAAATTGTGAATTTCAATTGATTAAAACACTAGGACAGTAGACTTCACCAAAGCTAATTGAACTCAATTTCTTTAATTGTGTTATTTCAATTTGTTACCAATATTGACAGAAAATTATCCTAATTTATTTAGTAAAATAAATATGAATTAACATAAAATTAAGAGTGAAAGTATGACAGATTTTATATAAAAATTAAGCACATCACCAGGTTAGATATCAAACCCGTAATTGTTTGGTTCCTCTAATTTGTGAAGCCACTATGACTTAATGATTTGCTGCTTCATAAAGCATTAGATCTTAGGAAGAATAATCGACTAAACTAAATGCAACCACTTGTGCTTGTGTTGTTTAGCTTAATCGATGCCTCTTGTTGTGTAATCTTAATAACGCAAGTACACGTTATCATTAACAAGTATTAAAATAATAAGTCAAGTATCGTTCCCACGAGAATTAGTTAATTTGTTAATTACCGAAGATAAGTAATCCTAAATTTAATTGAAGAATTCGATTAATAAATTTTGATTAAGAAGAAATTGCGAAAATTTAAATTAAACTAACTAAACGAAATTATGAATTTCAATTGATTAAAACACTAGGGTAGTAGATTTCACCATAGCTAATTGAACTCAATTTCTTTAATTGTGTTGTTTCAATTGCTACCAATATTGACAGAAAATTATCCTAATTTATTTGATATTCTTTCTCAAGATATACCAAAAATACTTGCACATACTAATTCACTATCTCTCTATATGAATTGAAATAAATGAAAGTTCATTAAGTATAATGATAATTAATTTAATTCTGCATAAATCATGATAGTATATCTCCATCTAACATGTAATTCATTGTGTTCATTACTTAATCAAAACACATAAATCACTTCTCAGATCAATATAGTTCACAAATCATTCAAATATTGGCCAAATATTCAAAAGCATTAAGCACAATAATGAACACTCAATATGAATAATAAATCATGAACAACACAAATTCTGGAAATTGATGTTCTTAACTAGGTTATATTTTTGCCCTAATTAAGAGAAATTAGTTCATAGTGAAATTACAACACACCATAATCAAATTAAAAATCATAATGAAAATTTCAGAAAGAGAAAAGTAAAGAGTTGAAGAAAAAAAGCTCTATGTAGATCAAGGACTTCATGCTCCAACAGGCTTCAAATTGTCTTCCTCCTCCTTCCCCTCTCCAAAATGGTAAGAAAAACCTTCACTTTTGTTCTGGTCGTTCACCCCTTTCAGTTGCCTATTTTGTCTTTAAAAACCTTCCAAATTTACTCCTCTTTGTTAAGGAAAAGCTGTCTCCCACTTGTCTCCATTCAAACCGAAATTTAGGCCATTAAAACTTGACTTTTTTTCTTTCATTCATAAAAGGTAGGTTTGCTAATCATTATATCTAGTTTTTAAATTATTTTGAATTAGTCAAATACGATTTTTGAGTACAAAGATGCACTCAGAAATACTGACTATGTTCAGTACAAACGGGCCTTATTGCTTTCTTTCCATTTCTTGGGCTTTTTGAGTTTTTCTCCTACAAAAATAAAAAACCAAATTCAAAGTAATGACATAAACAAATTAAATAAGAAAAACACAAATAATTATGTAAAATAATTATGAATTAGCATAAAATTAAGAATAAAAGTATGGCAACTTTTGTATAAAAATTAAGCTCATTAAATACCCCCAGACTTAATATTTGCTAGTCCTCGAGCAAACAGAAAAATAAAAGACTCGACAACAAAAACTAGCTTCTTTACTTCATTTTTCATGGTCAACAAGATACAAAATTAATCAATCAATCATCCAAGTATTAACAATGCTTCATATGTTATGCTCATGTATAGTGTGTGATAGCCATTAATCAATCATCATCTCTCATGTTATCTTCACAAAATTAGAGTATAGCATGTGTAGAAATTTAGAACTCCAAATCTCACAAAGATTATCACTATTAAAGTATGTGAGACAAGCATTATGCTTAGATTTTTAATGGAGAACAAAGCTCACATACAATAGAAATAACACGTTATTTTTCGATGTGATGATAGTGATCTCATGAAATGAATGCCAATAACTTGACTATCATAACAATGAATGCAATCTAATCATATAACAAACAAGATCAACGTAAGACTTTCTTTCAAGGCTGTAATGAAGGCAAACAAGTAGGATATTCTTAAGAAAGAATAGATAACAGGTACAATCAAGTGATAAGAACTCAATAACATATGCATCTATTATCAAATTCTCATATTTTTCTCTTTTTTTTTCAAAGCACATTATCATCTTTTGTTTTTCACTCTTTTTTTTTTTTTTACATTCGGTCTTAATAATTTTTTTTTTCAAACCTTGCTCTAACTTTTGACGTGAAAACTCAATGCTTACTTAGGTACGAGTTCCGATTACCCAGTAAAAGCATGGCTTACACAAATGAACACAATCTTTTTTTTTTTTATGGCCGTGCATCAAATAGATAATGCATTGTTAATCAACCACCCATACAACAAGTAACAACCTCCAAATTTATGATGAAGCATATGTCGATACCATACATTTGTAGCTCAAAAGATAAGCAAGTCTCTCTAGCATTTGATCAACAAAAGGCAAATGGAAAATGATCCTTGCGAGTACGCCGAGTAGCATTCTTTAACTTCCGATAATCGACACACACTCGCCATCCCGTGACTGTTCTTGTCAGAATAAGTTCATTGTTGTCATTCTTCATAACGGTCATTCCCCCTTTCTTTGGAACCACTTGCACCGAACTCACCCATGAACTGTCAGAAATTGGGTAAATTATCCTAACATCTAACAATTTCAGAACTTTAGCACTTACCACCTCTTTCATGTTAGGATTCAAGCAGCGTTGATGCTCAACTACTGGTCTAGAATTTTCTTCCATTAAGATTTTGTGCATGCAATTTGAAGGGTTTATACCTTAATATCATAAATGAACCATCCCAATGCAGCCTTATGATCTCTTAAAACTCGAAGTAGTTTTTCCTCTTCCAATTCATTGAAAGAAGTTAAAATTATGACTGGAAATGTTGAGTTTTCACCTAAGTATGCATACTAAAGGTAAGATGGCAGTGGCTTTAGCTCAAATTTAGGAGTGGATGACAACGGTTGAGAATGGTTTCTATCAAGTTCTTCAAAATTCTGTCTTCGAAGAGAATACGGTGGAGCAGCTCCCAAATAATGTGCATATTCTACAATTTCAGCATTTTCGGCTTTGGCATATTCTGCATGCATAATACAAGCTTCAAGTGGTTCATTTGGATACTCATTTTTGAATGTCTCAGCCACCATCTTGTCTAGAGCATCAATTTGAAAACAACAATCAGTTTCGGATAGATACTTAATTTGAACACATTGAAGACAACTTGCTCATCTTGAACTCGTACGATTAATTTCCCTTATTGTACATCAATCAAAGTTCTCCCCGTGACTAAAAATGGCCGTCCCAAGATAAGTGGAATTTCTCGATCAGCTTTCATATCCAAGACAATGAAATCGGCTAGAAAAATAAATTTATCCACCTTGACCAATACATCTTCAATTACACCCCTTAGATGCTTAATTGATCGATCCATTAACTGTAAGAAGACGGTTGTCGCTTTTGTTTCGCCAAGCCCTAACTTTCTGAAAATGAAAAAATGCATTAAATTAATACTTACACCTAAATCACATAAAGTTTTTCAAAATAACATTCTCCAATTGTGCAAGGTATTGTAAAACTCCCTGGATCTTTTAACTTTGGTGGCAATTTATTTTGCAAGATAGCACTGCACTCTTCCGTTAACATCACTGTTTCATTTTCCTCCAATTTTCTCTTATTGGATAAAATCTCCTTCATAAATTTGGCATAACTTGACATTTGCTCCAATGCATCTGCAAAATGAATGCTAATATGCAATTTCTTAAATACATCAAGGAATTTAGAAAATTGCTTATCAAATTTATTTTTTCCCAGACGTTGAGAGAATGGAATCGGTGTCACATAATTCTTGTTAAGACTTACTGTTTCAGTTTGTGGAATGGAAGAACTTGCTGCCGTAGATGTTTTGTTGGCATTTTCAGAGAGGTTCTCATTATCCTTGTCAATTGTGGATACTACATTTGATGGACAGAAATCCACTTGTTCTTCTGTTGCTTCTTTTAACTTGCTTTTCAGCTAACCAAGTTGTTTTCCACTGCGAAGTGTAATTGCCTTCACTTGCTCCTTTGGATTCATCTCTATATTGCTTGGTAAGGAACCTTGCTGCCTTTTAGCTAATAAATTTGCCATTTAACCCATTTGTATTTCAAGATTTTGTATGGATGCAGCCTGATTTTGCAATGTTGTCTCAGTTTTTATCATGAATTTAGAGGTGTTCATGGTGAGCTGGGTAAGTGCAACTTCCAAATTCACTTTCTTCTCTTGCGGCTGAAATTCGAGAGGTGGTTTCATCACATTCTGATTGTTGCTCCATGAAAAGTTCGGATAATGTTTCCAAGCTGGATTGTAAGTGTTTGAATAAGGATTATGTTGCTGCCTTTGAAAATTCGACACAAAGTTTGCTTGCTAGGAAGATAAAGAAGCGAATGGACTGCCAACTTGATAATCAATGCTTGCATGATTTCCTCCACATAACTCAAACACTCGAACTTGAGATTGGATAGCATAACATTAGCATTAACACTTGAACTTTGAAAGAGCTTGCTGCCCTTGAATTGAATCAGCAACACTTATGCATAACGTTCCCTAATTTAGATGCTACAACTGCTTGAGTTAAAATCTGGACTAATACATCTCTTGCCACTTTTCATCGCCTTGTAGGTGAAGATCCTCACAAGCATCTAAAGGAGCTTTATGTGATATGCACGAGTATGAAACCCACGAGGGTGATTGAAGAGCAAATTAAATTAAGAGCTTTTCCATTTTCTTTGAAGGATTCGGCTAAGGATTGGTTCTATTATCTACCCTTCGGGAGTATTACCACATGGAATGAGATGAAAAGGGTGTTTTTGGAGAAATGTCTCTTAGCTTCGAGGTTGGCCAACATTCGAAAAGAAATTTAAGGTGTAAGGCAATACAACAGAGAGTAATAGAGATCGAGGTGCAGTTTAAATGATTCAAACTAATACTTCCAATTCGTTTTAAGATCCTTTGCGAGGAATCGACGGTCCAATGATTAGGAGAAGGATAAAGAGGATGAAAGAGGTTTTACAAAGCTTAATTATGGAAGTGTATGACAAAGAGGCTATTCTAGAAAGTTCTAAGGTTGTTCTTAAAGTTTTCAAAGCTTCACCAAAGATAATCATTTCTCTTTATATGCAAGAAGAAGAATAAAATAGCCCTACATTATTAAATCATCGTGCCACATGGATAATTTGGGCTTTTGAAGATTTCTTATTCTATATGGAATAAGTTCCTTAATTGTTTAGGATTGTTATTTTTTTAAGTTTTTTTATTAGATTAGATTGTTATTAAAGTTTCTTTATTAGATTAGGATTGTTATTTAGATTCACTTATAGGATTAGGATTATAGTCTTATTTTCCAATTTAAGTTAAGATTTTTATTTCTGTTTAATTTTATAAACCCTTTTTATTTAGGATTATAATGTTTACATAGTTATATAAAGGCTACAAGTATCTAAAACAAATTTCATCATATCATTAATAATATTAAGATATTTTCAGTAAGCTTTGCTTTGCTTTCTTGTGTTATTGGTAGAATACAAAATTTTAACTTATTAGAGGATTGATCAACCTTTGTGGCGTCTTCAAGATTAAGAATTTTAAGGACTTAGTTTCCTTAGGTTCTAATCTGATCATCTAGAACTTATTTTCTAGTTTCTTGGATCCGCATAACAACTGATTCAAGAGTTCCTAGGACAGGTCGTCTAGTGGGTTTTTATCATTTAGTATTAGAGCTTTGGCTCTAGAAATAGGTTACTTATCCCTTCCTTGTTTTATTTTTTTTATTTTTGTGTAATTTTTGTGTTGTCTTCGCATAACTTTCTTGACTTCTTCCATTCTATTTCTTTGTGTTTAGTTTTGTTAACAAAAACAAAAAAAACAAAAAAAGAAAACAAAGAGGGATCGAAAAGAATATCTAACAAAAAAAGAAAAAAAAGAATTAGATTGCATTGTTTGATCAGTGAGCAATCTATTTTACGTTATTTATTAAGATTACAGATTTGATTTTAATTCAATTTCATGTTCCATACTTTATTTATTCCATTCGAGATCAATTGTGTAAGACTGTTTGTTTTTTAGCTTTGCGTTTCAATTTGTTGCATTCTAGTGATATCTTTTACATGTCTTTTGCTTCCTTTTGAAGTTTTCTTATTTTGCCTCTTTTAATTATTTTTTTTTCTTCATTACCGTTTGCCTCAACTAAGTTTTTAACGTTCTAATTTTGATATTTGCCACCATCTAACCGATTGCTCCTTGACATTTATTGATCTTGATTCTTTTAAGAACATAAAAGAGGCTAGCTTGAGTGATAAAAGGTAAAAGTATTAAGACCATCATAAAAAAAAGCCAAATTAGTGTGAAACACAAGTGATAACAAATTAATTTAAGTACAAATACGAGAGGGAGTGTGAGAGGAATAAATTTTCTTTTTTTTTTCTAACAAAGTTTTGCAGGTTATAAACATAAGTACTGAAGAAGAATCGCATGAAGTTGACATGAAACTATTCAGAAAGGCCATTAATGAACAATATAGGAAGTTGAATACTAGACTGGATGATATGCAATCCCCCCTTATGTCTAAAACCACTAGAAGACGTGTGTTTGAGGAGAAAAAGGAAGAGAATTTAGATTTGGAGGAATCAAGTTCTAGATAAGGCAAGAAGGTTGTTTCGAAAAGAGATATCAATTTGGGTAGCATAAAGATGAAGATTCCAACCTTTCAGTGAAAGAATGATCCCAAACTATACTTGGAGTGGGAAAGAAAGGTTGAACATATATTTGATTGCCATAATTACTCCGAGAAAAAGAAAGTAAAACTAGCAGCTGTGGAGTACACAAATTATACAAGCATATAGTGGGATCAATTGGTGATCAATAGGCGTAGGAATGGAGAGAAGCCAATTCGGTTATGGGAAGAAATGAAATTGGTAATACGCAAGAGATTTACACCTAGCCATTAATATGGAGATTTACATAGAAAGTTGCAAGGGTTGGTTCAAGCTTCCATGAGTGTAGATGACTATTACAAAGAGATGGAGATAGCCATGATTATAGCAAACATAGAGGAAGATCGAGAAGCAACAATGGCTAGATTTATTAGCAGCTTGAATAAGGAGATTGCTGATGTGGTTGATTAACAACATTATGTGGAGGTGGAGGAGCTGTTGCACAAAACCATTAAAGTGAATAAGCAAATCAAATCAAAAGGGTTCAGATCTGGATCAGCTTTTAATTCTTCATGGATATCTAATTGGAAGGACATCAAAACTACCTCAAAAATAAAAGAAGAAGCAAAGCAAAAGGATTCGATTACTGTTTCTAAAAGTAAAATTAAAATTAAAACTAAAACTTCATCGAAGTCACGTGAAGTTAAGTGTTTTAAGTGCCAAGGATTCGGATATTGCTTCTCAATGCCCAAACAAAAGAGTTATGATTGTGTTGGAGAATGGAAAAATAGAAAGTGCTAGCTCAAGTGAGGACGAGATGCCACCGTTGACGGATTGTTCTGATATTGAAATTGAAGAACCCGTGCATGGTGAGTTGTTAGTTACAAGGAGAACTCTAAGTATACAACCTAAGGATGATCTTGATGTGGAGCAATGTGAGCATATTTTTCACACAAGATACCAGGTGAAATATAAGGTATGTACTATGATTATTGATAGTGGAAGTTGTACTAATGTTGCTAGTACCTTGTTGGTAGATAAGCTGAATTTCTATGCCATAAAGCATCCTAAACTGTACAAATTGCAATGGTTAAATGAATGTGGAGAAATAAGGGTAACGAAGCAAATTCTAATTTCCTTTTCAATTGGCAAGTATGAGGATAAGGTTCTATGTGATGTAGCACTAATGTATGCTGGTCACATATTGCTTGGCCAACCATGGCAATTTGATCAAAAGGTTACACATGATGGGTATAAAAACTGTTATTCGTTTGTAATGAATAATCGAACTGTTATATTAACCTTTCTTAAACCTTTGCAAATTATGAAGATCAGATTAGGATAGCGAGAGAGTACAAAATGAGAGAGGAACAAAAGTGTGCGCAAGTGGAAAAGAAAAAGAAAGAAAGTGAGCAAGCAAAAACTAAGAGAGAAAGTGAGGCCTAGATGAAAATTAGAGAGGAAAGTGTGCAAAAAGGAGAGAAAAGAAAGGGAATGAGGGTATTTGTTAAAAAAAATGAGATTAAGAGTGTCATGTTTATGTACAAGAATGTTTACTTTTCTACTAATACCTTAACCCCTCTTTTTATAATGTTGTTGTCTTTATTGCAGGAGTTTGCATATCATAGGAAAAAGTCCGATTTTGTGAAGGATTTACCTGCTAAGTTTTGGGCTAACATTGAAAGGAAGAATGAGCAATATGCCAAGCAAGCTAATAAAGATCATTTGAAACTTGATTTTTACCCTAGAGATTGGGTTTAGGTGAATATGCGTAAGAAGAGGTTTTCTACACACGAAAAATTAAAATTGCAGCCTAGCGAAGACAAACCTTTCAAAATCTTGGAGAGAATCAATAATAACGCCTACAAGCAAGATTTGCCAAAGAATTATGATAATGTTAGTATGACTTTCAATGTTGCTGATTTATCTTTGTTTGATATAAGTGATTTGAGGACGAATCCTTTCGAAGAGGAATGGAATAATAGAAATCGAGGTGCAGTCCAAATGGTTTAAACTAATACTCCCAATTCATTTCAAGATCTTTTGCGAGGAATCGACGATCCAATGACTAGGGAAAGGATAAAGAGGATGAAAGAGGCTTTACAAGGCTTAATTATGAAAATATATGACAAAGAGGCTATTCTAGAAAGTTCTAAGATTGTTCTGGAAGTTTTCAAAGTTTCACCAAAGATAATCATTATCTTTATGTGCAAGAAGAAGAATAAAATAGCCCTATGTTATTAAATCCTTGTGCCGCATTGATAATTTGGGCTTTTGAAGATTCCTTATTCTATATGAAATAAGTTCTTTGTTTGTTTAGGATTGTTATTTTTTTTAGGTTTCCTTATTAGATTTGGATTGTTATTAAAGTTTCTTTATTAGATTAAGATTATTATTTAAGTTCCTTTATAGGATTATGATTATAGTCTTATTTTCCAACTTAAATTAAGATTTCTATTCCTGTTTAATTTTGGACACTCTTTTTATTTAGAATTTTGATGTTTACATGCCTATATAAAGGCTACAAGTATATAAAACAAATTTCATCATATCATTAATTAGCTTGAAATATTTTCAACAAATTTTGCTCTGCTTTCTTGTGTTCTTGATAGAATATAATATCTTGACTTATCAACTTTTGTGGCATCTTCAAAATTAAGAATTTTAAGGACTTAGTTTCCTTAAGTTCTAATCTGATCATCTACAACTTATTTTCTAGTTTCTTGGATGCGCATAACAACTGATTCAAAAGTTTCTATGACAGGTCATCTAGTGGGTTTTTATCAAAGAGTCCCTACTTGAATATTGGGAACGTGTAAGCTCCCCCTCCCCACCAATCAAATTAGCGAGCAACTACTTATCCAGTATTTTTATAAGGGCCTTTTACCCATTGATAGGAACATGATTGATGCTGCTAGTGGAAGAGCTTTGGTGGATAAAACACTCGAAACTGCGAAACTTGATTGCAAATATGGCGGCAAATTCTCGACAATTTGGCATTAGGCTTGACCCTCCATCAAAGCATGTTAAAGAGGTAAATATTTCTTCCCTTGAGCAACAAATTGCAAGTCTGACTTCTCTTGTTCGTCAAATGGCTGTAGGTAATATGCAAACAGCGAAGGTTTGTGTGATTTGTTCGATAGAAGATCATCCAATTGATATGTGCCCAACTCTTCAAAAGGAGCCCATTGAGCAAGTGAATGTTGCGGGTGATTTTCCTAGACAACCACAAAGGAAGTATAATCCCTATTCGAGCACATATAATCCTAGATGGAGGGATCACCCCAATCTTAGCTATGGGACTCCATAAATAAATCAGCCCACGACTCAAAATCGCTTAACTTTCTAGCAATATAAGCAACCATACCCCATAGACAACAACAGGGCCAAACTTCTAATTCTGATATAGTCTAGTCTCTTGCCACTAACACTTTACAATTTCAATAGGAGACGAAACAATTTCAACAAGAGGCTAGGGCCAGTATTTAAAGTTTAGACAATAAAATGAGTCGGATGGCAACCGCAGTTAGTCGACTAGAGGCACAAAGTTCAAGGAAATTACCCTCTCAAATAGTAGTAAATCTAAGAGAAAATGCAAATGCGATCGTTTTGAGAAGTGGTAAAGAGGTTGAGATTCCAGTAAAGGCATCCCCTACATTGTCAAAGCAAGAAAAGGAAAATGATGTCGTTGTAGATCGGAACATACCCAATGGCAATGACAAATCTATGCGTAAGTTTCCACCTCCTAATTATAATCGAGTACCTCCTTTTCCTCAGGCTTTAGCAAAATCTTAAAAAGATGAGCAAAATAAAGATTTATATGACACTTTCCATAGATATGAGGTAAATATTCCACTTTTAGATGCTATTAAACAAGTACCTTGTTATGCTAAATTTCTGAAAGAATTGTGTACCATTAAGAGGAAACATAAACTTAAAAGGATGTGAGAAGGTGAGAGTAAGGGAGAATGTTTCTACATAAGTGCAAAGATCCAGGTATGTTTACTATCCCTTGTACGATATATAACACTAGATTTGAGAAGGCCATGCTAGATTTAGGAGCTTCTATTAATGTTATGCCATATTCTATATATGTTTCTTTGAAAATTGGACCTTTGAATAAAACTGGTGTTGTGATTCAATTGGCTGATCGATCTAATGCCTATCTTAAAGGTGAAGTTGAGGATGTTCTTGTGCAAGTTAATGATTTGATTTTCCCTACTGATTTTTATGTGCTTGATATGGAGAATGGTGATCAAACTACTCTTATTTTGTTAGGAAGACCATTCTTAAAGACATCCAAGACTACGATAGAGGTTCATAGTGGCACACTCACCATGGAATTTGATGGTGAAATTATTAAGTTTAATATTTATGATGCCATGAAATATCCTAGTGATGATAATCCTGTTTGTTCTATTAATGTGATTGATTCTTTAGCACAAGCAGTTTTTGAACTTGATGAAAAAGATGGATTGGAAGCTGCCATTAGTAAGAATCTTGAGAAAGAGAATTAGGAGTTATCCTTGAGTATTGATTTGAAGGAAGCTATTGCAGCGTTGAATAATTTTTCGAAGTTATGACAATCAGGTAATGTTCCTAATACTATGAGAAGATCAATGACAATGCCTATAAATTGGATCTTCCGGGTGAGTATACTGTGAGTGCAACTTTTAATGTGGCTGATTTTTCTCCTTTTGATGTAGATGGTGAAGATTCGTGGACGAATCATCTTGAAGGAGGGAATGATGCAAATAAGGATGCACACAAGAGCAAAGATCCAATTCAGCTATCTAGTGGTCCCATTACAAGAGCAAGAATGAAGAAATTCAAGGATGCATTGAATGGGATGATTCAAGGCTTGTGGGATGATCTTGCAACAATTCAAGAGTGCACGGAAGAGTCAAATATCAAGCTTGGACTTGAAGACAACAATCAAAACTTGGTAACTTTGACGCAAGTACAAGAAGGCAAAACTTGAAGATTGAAGCTTCTATGAGATTCGAATTCTCAAATCTGTACAAGGCCATATTTGAATGATGTTTCAAGGCTAAAGAAGCATGCAATTCGAATCGGGTCTTCATCAAAATGCAAAATTCAGATTCCATTTGCCATTTGGGCTAACTTTGCTACTTAAGCCCATTATCTATCTTAGTTTTATTTATAAACATATGTTATTTAATTTGTTGTGTATTTGGGCTGTTTATGTTAATCATTAAACCCAAATTCAATTTATCTTAATTTAAGTTAGAATAAGTTTAGTTTTGTGGCCAAACACTCTTATTAAGGTTACTTATTCTTGTATCCTTATATATTTGGCCATGTACTCAAAATAGGGATAGATTACGTTTTGAATGAAAGCTAAAATTAAGAGTGTTTTCTCTTGTTTTGATTCTTGCTTGAATCAAGGTTTTTTACAATCAAAGCTAATTACTTTGAGGGTATTTTATTCCAAGGTTCTATTTCGCAAGTTGAAATTGAGTCGCGGACTCGGTTAAATCTGATTTAGTTTTCCAAGGAGTTGCTTCCATGCGTAAAGATATTGGGTCTCAAGTTTAATATGCTAAGGGTTCGTATCAGTTTAGTATCAAGCTTCAGCTCTAAATCAGGTTATATCGTTTTCTCTAATTTTCTGTTTCATTTCTTTTAATTTTCGTGTCTATTTGTTTTGATTTTTTTTTGTCCTCGTTTTGTGTCAAATATATAAAAGAAAAATAGTATATTCTTTCATTTTGCAGCAAATCAAATTTGGGTTGCATCAAAACTCCAATTTGGTTGATTTGCAAAGTCCTTGTCTATTCGTTTCGTTTTGTTTCTTTCTATTCTTTTTTTTTTTGTTTCGACAATCCTAGGTGTTTGGAGGTCAAAAGAATTAAAAAAAAAAAAGGAAAAAGAGAAAGCAAAGCACTCGGCCAAGAAAAAGAGGGAAATTTGGCAAATTAAGGCTGTGTTGGGTATATTAGTTCAATCCAATTTCTAGATTGAAAGGACCCAAAAAAAAAAGGGTTATTAAATCTAACGAAAATTAAGGAAATTAGCAAAAAAAAAAAAGAAAACCAGATTACTTCAAGGAGTTTGACCAAATCAGGCTTACATTCCAAAACAAGTTAGGATTAACTTCCTAGTCTTTTCATAATTTTTGCTTGACTTTCTTATTCCTATACTGATTTTTTTTTTTCATTTTCTCAGTATTTTCCTTCTTCAGTTCTGAAATTTATTTCCTAATTATGCCTTTTAATTTGTTGCCTATCTAAATTCGTTTAGGTTAGTTATTTGCTTCTGAATATTTTATTTCCAAATTTGAGTTTCTCCTAATTTCATTTTCTATCATAGGTATTTAGGTCCTCCTTAATTTTAATTTTACCTTGGTTTTATTTTACTTTTCATTATACTTTAGTAAGTTTGTATAAAATTTTGATTTTTACAACTAATCTTAATAAGAGAATTAGAGTGGAAAAAAGTTTAGTGTGAGCTCATCTAGAGAAAAGCCATAAATAAATGTGAAACACGAGCGAACTTGAGCGATAACATTACTTGAGTGAAACACGTAAGGGAGCGAAGTGAGGAATTATTCTTTTGTTTTACTAACCTTGTCTTGCAGCATAATACAAGATGAGTGGACAGGCAAGAAATCCACAAGGTGAGATAGATCGATTCCAAGCCTTAACCGAGATGTTGCAAGCAATGGATAGAAAATATGGTGAGATGCTTGATAGAATGGAGAGATTAGAGGTTTCAGTCGCAATGGAACAGCCACCTAATGCTCCTAATCCAACCATGCAACCTAGGCGAGTTCCACGAAGAGTTCAAGTAGATGATGATTTTGATGATAGTGAATCACTTCGTGACAATAGAAAGGAAGAGGAGGTGAGACCAAGGGCAAGAAACAACCACAATAACAGCAATAATGGGGTCAAACTGAAAATTCCATCATTTCATGGAAGAATGGATCCCGAGGCATATTTGGATTGGGAAAAGAAGACTGAATTAGTGTTTGATTGCAATGACTACACTGAATCCAAAAAGTTGAAGCTTGTTGTGGCTGTGTTTGAAGATTATGCTATTACTTGGTGGGATGATACCAAGCAAAAGCGAAGACGAAATAGGGAGAGGCCCATTGAAGAGTGGAGAGATCTGAAATCCATCATGCGAAGGAGATTTGTACCAAGTTACTACTATAGAGAATTGTACAATCGACTTCATAATCTCACTCAAGGGTCCAAGAGTGTTGAGGATTATTACAAGGAGATGGAGGTAGCTATGATACGAGCAAATGTAGAGGAAGATAATGAAGCTACAATGGCAAGATTCCTCAATGGTTTGAACAAGGAAATTTCTAATGTGGTTGAATTGCAGCCATATATGGAGCTAGAAGACTTGCTTCACCTCGCTTTGAAGGTTGAGAAGCAACTGAAAAAGAGAGGTAGTACAAATCCTTCTTTCTCCTATACTTCTTCATTCAAATCAAATTGGAGGAAAGATGAGAAGGCTTCATCATCCAAGCCTAAAATTGAATCTAAAAAGGCTCCGAAAACATCCAACTTGAGCAACGACAAGGGTAAACTTGACTCTACTATTAACACCAGAAATATTAAATGTTTTAAGTGTCAAGGTGTAGGACATTATAAGCGAGATTGCCCAAACCAAAGAAACATATTCTTGCTTGATGGTGAGTACTATTCAGCTAGTGAAGACGAGAATGGAGAAGAGATGATGCCACCACTTGAAGATGCCGGTGACGAGGAAGGGGAAGAGTAACTTACTATGGCTGAAAGTGGTAAGGCTCTTGTAGCAAGAAGAGTTTTGAATATACAAGTCCAACATGAAGAATGTGACCAAAGAGAGAATCTCTTCCATACTAGGTGTCTCGTAAAGGATAGGGTTTGTGATGTGATAATTGATGGTGGTAGTGTAACTAATGTTGCTAGTACTACTCTTGTAGAAAAGTTGGGGTTACCTACTTTAAAACATCCACATGCTTACAAATTGAAGTGGCTTAATGATTGCGGGGAAATTAGGGTGACAAAGCAAGTTGTTGTTGCCTTCAAAATAGGCAAGTATAGAGATGAGTTGTTATTTGATGTGGTACCTATACATGCTGGTCATTTTTTGTTAGGACGACCTTGGCAATTTGATAGAAGAGTGTTGCATAATGGTTACACAAATCACTACACTTTTGAGAAGGATGGGAAGAAAATTACTCTTGTACCACTTTCACCTAAAGAAGTTTATGAGGGTGAGTTTAGAAGAATGCACAGTGAGAGAGAACACAAGAGTGAGGAAAAAAGAGGGAGTGAAGATGTAACAAAAAAGAATGAGTTTTCAAAGGGAAAGTGGCAAAAACAATGAGAAAAAAAAGAAAGTGAATTCGAATGAAGAGGGGCAGAATTCGAATAAGGGAAAAGGAGTGGAGGAAAAAGCAACAAGTGAGTGTAAAAAGAAACAAGTGAGTTTTTATGCAAAAAGGAGTGAAATTAAGGAGGCTTGGTTTTCAAACAAATGTATACTTGTACTTATGTACAAGGAACTTTATTTCAACACTAATGACCTTAATGCTTCTTTGCCTAGTATTTTTGTTTCTCTTTTACAGGCGTATGAAGATGTTTTTCCAAAAGAGATACCCAATGGGTTGCCACCCATTAAGGGTATTGAGCATCAAATCGATTTCATTCCTAGAGCTTCAATTCCAAATAGACTAGCCTATAAGAGTAATCCCAAGGAGACAAAGGAGCTTCAAAGGCAAGTTGAGGAGTTATTAACCAAAGGGCATGTTAGAGAAAGTATAAGCCCATGTGTTGTTCCTGTTTTTTTGGTACCTAAGAAAGATGGTTCTTGGTGTATGTGTGTTGATTGTCGTGCAATTAATAACATCACGGTAAAGTATCGTCATCCTATTCCTAGGTTAGATGATATGCTTGATGAATTGCATGGTTCTATTATCTTTAGCAAAATTGATTTGAAAAGTGGGCATCATCAAATTCGCATGAGAGAGGGTGATGAGTGGAAAACTGCATTTAAAACAAAATATAGCTTATATGAATGGTTGGTTATGCCTTTTGGCTTAACTAATGCACCTAGCACTTTCATAAGGCTTATGAACCATGTTTTGAAAGATTTAATTGGAAAATTTGTTGTCTTATACTTTGATGATATCCTTGTGTATTCCAAAAATTCGAACGAACATTTAGAACATTTGAGGGCTGTACTTGATATTTTGAAAAAAGAAAAGTTATATGCTAACCTTAAAAAGTGTTCTTTTTGTTTAGATCAAATTGTGTTTTTAGGTTTCGTGGTAAGTGCTCAAGGTGTTGAGGTTGATGAAGAGAAAATAAGTGCTATAAAAAATTGGCCTACTCCTAAATCGGTAAGTGAGGTAAGAAGCTTTCATGGATTAGCTAGTTTTTATATACGGTTTGTAAAAGATTTCAGCACCATTGCGGCACCTCTCACAGAGGTAATTAAAAAGAGTTGTATTTTTAAATGGGATAAAGAACAAGCGAATGCATTTAATTTATTGAAAGATAAGCTTTGTAAGACACCTATTCTTGCTTTGCCTAACTTTGCTAATACTTTTGAAATTGAGTGTAATGCATCAGGATTAGGTATTGGGGCTGTTCTTATGCAAGAAAATAGGCCAATTGCCTACTTTAGTGAAAAGCTCTATGGCACATCATTGAATTATCCTACTTATGATAAAGAGCTCTATGCTTTGTTCATACGAGGGCAAGGTAAGTTGAACAGAAGACATGCCAAATGGGTCAAATTTATTGAGACTTTTCCTTATGTTATTAAATACAAACAAGGTAAGGACAATGTTGTGGCCGATGCACTTTCAAGAAGGTATACTTTACTTAATGCTTTAGATGCGAGAATGCTTGGATTTGAACATATTAAATCTCTTTATGATGATGATTCTGACTTTTCTAGCATTTTTAAAGCATGTGAGAAAGTTTCATATGGTAAGTTCTATAAAATGCATGGGTTTTTGTTTAAGGAGAATAAATTATGCATACCTATTTGTTCTATGAGAGAGTTACTTGTAAAAGAGTCTCATGGGGGTGGTTTAATGGGGCATTTTAGCATGACAAAAACTTTAGATACTTTAAATGAGCACTTCATTGGCCTAAAATGAGAAAAGATGTGCAAAGAGTTTGTGATAAATGTGTTGCGTGCAAACGAACTAAATCTAAAGTTTTGAATCAAGGTTTGTATACTCCTTTACCTATTTCTAGTGAACCTTGGACTAACATTTCTATGGATTTTGTTTTGGGTTTACCTAGATCAAAAAGGGGAAAAGATTCTATTTTTGTGGTGGTTGACAGGTTTTCAAAGATGTCACATTTTATACCTTGTAATAAAACAGCTGATGCCACTAACATTGCAAATCTATTCTTTAGGGAAGTACGTTTGCATGGCATTCCAAAAACTATTGTTAGTGATAGGGATGTAAAGTTTCTAAGTCATTTTTGGAAAGTTTTGTGGGGTAAATTGGGTACTAAATTGTTATTTTCTACTACTTGTCATCCACAAACTGATGGTCAAACAGAAGTTGTAAATAGAACTTTAGGAACTTTGTTGCGTGCTATTGTCCAAAAGAATTTGAAGAATTGGGAATAGTGCATTCCATTTGTTGAATTCACATATAATAGAGTTGTGCATTCTACTACTAGCTTTTCACCTTTTGAAATTGTTTATGGCTTTAACCCACTAACCCCTTTGGATTTAGTTCCTTTACCTTGTAATGAAAGATCTAGCTTGGATGGGAAGAAGAAGGTAGATTTGGTGAAAAAGCTACATGAAGATGTGCGCAAGAACATTGAGAAGAAGAATCAACGAATTGCAAGCCAAGTAAACAAAGGAAGAAGGCAAGTTGTATTCGAACTTGGCGATTGGGTTTGGGTACATATGCGAAAGGAAAGATTTCCAACTTAAAGAAAATCAAAGCTTCATCCAAGAGGAGATGGTTCCTTTCAAGTCATTGAGAAGATCAATGACAATGCCTATAAATTGGATCTTCCGGGTGAGTATACTGTGAGTGCAACTTTTAATGTGGCTGATCTTTCTCCTTTTGATGTAGATGGTGAAGATTCGTGGACGAATCATCTTGAGGGAGGGAATGATGCAAATAAGGATGCACACAAGAGTAAAGATCCAATTCAGCTACCTAGAGGTCCCATTATAAGAGCAAGAATGAAGAAATTCAAGGATGCATTGAATGTGATGATTCAAGGCTTGTGGGATGATCTTGCAACAATTCAAGAGTGCACGGAAGAGTCAAATATCAAGCTTGGACTTGAAGACAACAATCAAAACTTGGTAACTTTGACACAAGTACAAGAAGGCAAAACTTAAAGATTGAAGCTTCTATGAGATTCGAATTCTCAAATCTGTACAAGGCCATATTCGAATGATGTTTCAAGGCTAAAGAAGCATGCAATTCGAATCGGATCTTCATCAAAATGCAAAATTCATATTCCATTTGCCATTTGGGCTAACTTTGCTACTTAAGCCCATTTTCTATCTTAGTTTTATTTATAAACATATGTTATTTAATTTGTTGTGTATTTGGGCTGTTTATGTTAATCATTAAACCCAAATTCAATTTATCTTAATTTAAGTTAGAATAAGTTTAGTTTTGTGGCCAAACACTCTTATTAGGGTTACTTATTCTTGTATCCTTATATATTTGGCCATGTACTCAAAATAGGGATAGATTACATTTTGAATGAAAGCTAAAATTAAGAGTGTTTTCTCTTGTTTTGATTCTTGCTTGAATCAAGGTTTTTTACAATCAACGCTAATTACTTTGAGGGTATTTTATTCCAAGGTTCTATTTTGCAAGTCGAAATTGAGTCGCGGACTCGGTTAAATTTGATTTAGCTTTCCAAGGAGTTGCTTCCATGCGTAAAGATATTGGGTCTCAAGTTTAATATGCTAGGGGTTCGTATCAGTTACATTTGAGGGACATAAATCAACTTGTTCTTCTGTTGCTTCTTTTAACTTGTTTTTCAGCTCACTAAGTTGTTTTCCACTCCGAAGTGTAATTGCCTCCACTTACGTTTTTGCGTTCGTCTTCGTATTGCTTGGTAAGGAACCTTGTTGCCTTTCTACTAACAAATGTTCCATTTAACCCATTTATACTTCAAGATTTTGTATTGATGCAGCTTGATTTTGCAATGTTGTCTCAGTCTTTGTCATGAATTTCGAGGTGTTCATGGTGAGTTGGGTAAGTGCATCTTCCAAATTCACTTTCTTCTCTTGCGGTTGAAAACCAGGAGGTGGTTTCATCATATTCTGATTGTTGCTCCATGAAAAGTTTGGATTGTAAGTGTTCGAATAATGATTATGTTGCTACCTTTGGAAATTCAACACAAAGTTTGCTTGCTCGGAAGATGAAGAAGCGGATGGACTGCCAACTTGACAATCAACACTTGCATCATTCCCTCCACATAACTCATACACTTGAACTTAATATTGGATAGTATTAACATTCAAATTACCAAGTTGTCTTGATAAAGTAGCAACCTACAGTCAAAGCGGTGATAGCATCAATTTTGTGCACTACAATAGCTCTTCTTTGTGTTGAACGATCTGAGGGTCATTGATAATTATTAGAAGCCATTTCTTCCAATAATGCATATGCTTCATCATGTGTTTTGCGAATTAACACAGCATCTGCTACAGCATCTATCATTGTTCTAATTACCTTAATCCATAATAAAATGTTTGAACTTGCAACTGTGTTGGCAATCCATGATGCGGACACCTCCTTAGCATATCCTTATACCTTCTCATGCTTCATATAGAGATTCCATGTCAAATTGAGAAAAAGAGGTGATATAATTCCTAATTTTCGTCGTCTTCGCTGGAGGAAAAAATTTCGCTAAGAATTTCTGAACTAATTCATTTTAAGTTGTAATGGTTCCGGGAGGAAGTAAATTTAGTCATCCTTTCGCCTTGTCCCCAAGTGAAAATGGAAAGAGTCTCAACCTTATAGCATTATTCGAAACACTATTATACTTAAAAGTGTCACAAATTTCCAAAAACTTTGCGATATGTGCATTCGGATCATCATTCGGCAAACCACTGAATTGGACGGAAGATTGAATCATTTGAATTATTACAAACTTAATCTCAAAGTTGTTAGCTTGAATTGTAAGGCACCTAATTTGGATGAAGTGCCATTAATTGTCGGAATAGCGTAATCCCTCAATACTCTAGCCCCAACAAAATCAGCCATGTTTTTTGCCATGGTGTCAGTTTGCTGCGTTCTAGATGATTGTTTTCTCTCCTTATTTTGCTTGCAAAATGTTCCTTTTATTTCTCTATCAAAAGGAATAAGATTAGAACTTTCAGAATGTCTCATGCACTAAACAGAGCACTTAAATTTACAATAAAAAACAAATTTCAAATTATAATTATAATTAATCTAAATTGATATTAACAAAAATTAAAACAATCCTCGGCAACGGTGCCAAAAATTTGTTGCAGATTTTCATAAACGAAAGGGCACGTTATCGATAACAAGTAATATATGATAAGTCAAGTATCGTTCACACGATGATTGATTAATTTGTTAATTACCAAAGATAATTAATCCTAAATTTATTTGAAGAATTCAATTAACATATTTTGATTAACAAGAATCTACAAAAATTTAAATTGAACTAACAAAACGAAATTGTAAATTTCAATTAATTAAAACACTAGGACAGCAGACCTTACCATAGCTAATCAAATTCAATTTCTTAAATTGTGTTGTTTTAATTTGTTACCTATATTGATAGAAAATTATTCTAATTTATTTGATAATCTTTCTCAAGATTTATCAAAAATACTAACACATATTAATTCACTATATCTCTATGTGAATTTAAATACATAAAAATTTATTAAATATAATGATAATTATCTTAATTCTGCATGAATCATGATAATATATTTTTATCTAACATGTAATTCATTGTATTCATTACATCATCAAAACATATAAATCACTTCTCGGATCAATATAGTTTATAAATTATTCAAACATTAGTCAAATATTCAAAAGCATTAAGCACAATAATGAACATTTAATATTGAACAAGAAATTATAAACAACACAAATTCTGAAAATTAATGTCCTTAGCTAGGTTACATCTTTACTCTAGTTAAAAAAAATTAGTTCATAATGGAATTATACAACACACCATAATCAAATTAAAAATCATAATAAAAATTTCAGAAAGAGAAATAAAGAGTTGAAGAAGAAAAACTCTATGTAGATCAAGGACTTCAACCTCTAACAAGCTTCAAACTATCTTTCTTTTCCTTCCCTTCTTTCTTCAAGCTTCCAAAATTTCCAAATGGTAAGAGAAACCCTCTCCTCCTTGTTTTGGTCGTTCCCCTTCTTTTATTTGCCTATTTGGTCTTTCAAAAACACTCCAAATTCACTCCCCTTTATTAAGGAAAAGTTGTCTCCCACTTGTCTTCATTCGAACCGAATTTTAGACAACTAACTTGACTTTTTGCTTTCTTCCAGAAAAAGTGATTTTTTAATCATCATATCTAGTTTTTAAATTATTTTAAATTACTCAAATACGATTTTTGAGTATAAAGATAAACTCAAAAATACTGGCTATATTCAGTACAAACCAGCCTTGTTGATTTATTTTCATTTCTTGGGCTTTTTGGGCTTCTCATACAAAAATAAAGAATCAAACTCAAAGTAATGACATAAACAAACTAAATAAGAAAAACTCAAATAATTAAGTAAAATAAATATGAATTAGCATAGAATTAAGAGTGAAAGTATGAAAAATTTTGCATAAAAATTAAGCACATCATCTAACTCAAAAGGACAAGTCTTACACGTTCTTTTTATATTGCAGCTACAGTCGATTCAAAATCAAAAGCTGATGTGTTCCACAAACCCTGTTGTTCCCCTGATTCTTCTATTGAGGATAACTCAGTGTTGGAGTTATCTGTGAGCATTAACTACAGCAATTGTCTTTTAAGACCTTCGTCTATATTAAGACTATTTATTTTCTTCTCAGTTTTGTAGTTTGTACAATAGTGGCCCTTCTTTCCACATTTATAACATGTGGGTGTTTTTCTACCCTTGTTTTTAGGGTATTTTCATTTTTCTTTAGGACTAGATTTACTTTTCTTTTTAGAAAACTGTTTTGGTGGCGTTCGTTTAAGCCTCTTTTATTTAGTTGAAGTCCTAAAATCTTCATATCCAAACTGATGGCAGAAGTCTCCTAAAGCCTGTTTATTTGTTAGTTTCTGTTTTTTAAGCTGTCTCTTAAGATTAATGTCATTGCATAAATTAATGCCTTCTAGAACAACTTCAGATGCTAATTCTCCATATGAATATTGAGAATATGGAATAAATCCTCTATGTCATTGTTTAAGCCTATTTCTAACTTTATCAACAAAAAGTGTAGGTAATCTTGATATAAATTTTTTTTCCAAAAATCTTCTCTACAGTCTGCTCTCATGAAGACTCTAGAAAAGAAGGTATCCCTATACCACCTAAAGTTTGCTAAAGTTGGACATTTAAGATTTATTAATTGTTCATGACTTTGTTCTTAATTGATACTAGTGGTCCTTACAAATTGCAATAGTAAAGTTAAACGTAACGTGTTTACTGCATCTTGGGCTCCTATTTCAAGGTTAATAGCATTAATTATTTTTTTCCTTTTGTTCGAAACTTAAATGATTATCCCACTATCCTAGCAATTGTCCTATGAATCCTGTTACTATTGCCTGAGCTATAACCCTATCTTCTGTGTGGTGCAATTTACAAGTTGTAGCAAACATGAACATATGTTTAAGGACCTTCACTATCTAGTACTAAGATAAATCATCAAAACTCCATTCTATTATAAATCTACCATAATAAGTGACTCTTGAAAGATATTCTTTATCCTCTAGTTATAGATATGCATGTGTGGGTCTCTTATATTACAGATTTGTGGCAAAGATGAGTTGAGGTTTTTAAACAAAACCCTATTAATTTGAGGGTCTTCTAAATTCATTATCTCTTTAAGAAATTGTTCTAATTTATCTACTTCACTATCAGATAATTATTAATATCTTCTTTTATAACATTAATATTTCTTTTAGTTTTGGAAACATTTAAGTCTCCTAGTTTGTTAAGTAAATTCTTTAAGAATTCACTTTATTTAATTAGTTTAAACTGAAAACTTGGTTGAGGTTTAATGAAAGCAGTTTTAACCTCTTTGCCTTTTGATTTAGGCATCACAGAAAATGATGTAGATGCAGGAGCTTTATCTTTATTCATGATAGAGGTTTCTATTCTCCTAACTTGTTTTCCCAAACTTTCTAGGTAAAGGTTGGTAAAATTATTTTTTTCTACCACATGATTTAGGTCTGCAGTAGAAACTAGCTTGTCTATTTTAGCCAATCCTTTATACCTCCTGTAGTATTTTCTCTTACGTTAATAGAAGTGTGTGGTGGATGAACCGAAGTTACTATTTTGCCCTTAGTAGTTTGGAATGTTTGAAAAGGATTTTCAATCTTTTTGAAATAAAATTCTTGAGGGCATTCTAATTTTTTGTACTTTAAATATAATTCCAAAAATTGAAAGACTTTTATTTTTGCATATTTTAATGCATTCGCATATCTTTCAAAAATTCTTTTCCTTTTTTCAGTGGAAAATTGTTAGAAAACCACTTTTTTTTTTACCAGAATTCTTTTAAGAATTCTTTAGAGATCACTTTTGAGTGGTCCTCAACTTTTTTAAGCATGTTTACAGTAGAGTATCCCATATTAGATAAAGTAGGACTAATGGGCCTTGCAGGAGTACTATCTTCACCTTCTTCTAAGCCATAACTGGGTCTAGCTATTCCAGATAGCATCTTTTTAATGCCAGTATAGGTTGAAATATTATCAGCAATAGCCGATGTGGAAGCCCTTGCAAGTCCTTTTACTAAATTAGGCCTAGTTAAGACTGATCTTGAAGGATTAAATTTAATCCTTACTGATTCGCCATCCATTTCTTCAATTTGTTGAAGATTTTCAAAAACTGGAGTGGTTACTGGACATACTCTATTTAATGTCCAATCTTCAAGGAGCTTAATTTGATCCCATGTAATTTTCTTAGGAACCATTAATTTTTTTTTTTCAATATTTGTTTCAAAAATTGTAATTTCTCTTTCTGGATCTTTAATTAAGCTTTTAACTTTTAAGTTTGGTGCAATAATATTCATGGTTTTACAAAATACTCTATACACCAAACTTATCTATAAAAGTAATTACTTAATTTTTTTAAAAAATGACTTGTTGTAATCAAAATACCTAATAAATTTTTGTTAAAACTCTACTTATCAAATGTGTTTTGATAGAAATTTATTCCAAAAATTCTACTTAAAAAATTAGAACAAACAAAATTTACTCTGGAGTTCCTATTTGAAATGCTATACTAATGTAGTCATACTAGTTATATTATATGCAATTGATCTCATCTGCGTACTTTTCTTTTTTCTTTTTAAACAAGCTTCCTTCATGATTTATGAAGAGTTTTTAAAAAATATATATTTATCACCTTTGCACAATAAAATAACTAACCATTCTTTTGTCCCAAACTTTTTATTTAATTTTTTTAAAATATCAAGGATAAGAATTTTTGGACTGATGTTTTTCTTTAGGACTATACACTACTTGGGATGTAGAATGAGTTTGAGCTTTTTTTTTTTTTTTTTCCTAGTTCTCCCTTCAATTTATTGATATTTTAATATATTTGAATCAGATCAGATCTTCCATTTTTTGCAGTTTTTTTAGTTGCAGTGATAGACAAGTGCTCCCAGGTTTCTACTTTCAAAGAATAAGATCATAGTTGTCTTTGATTATGTCAAAAAGCATAGCCAATTGAAGTGAAGCCCAGCCCAAATTTAGATGGACTCATCTCATTATATTTGGGTTGGGTTGGGTTGGTTAATTTTACAAATTACAGTGATGTTTATTATCCTCATTTTAATTGGTCTTAAATTTCAATAAATATAATTTTGAATAATATATTTTTTTATTTATCATATTATATTTTATGTTATATATTTTTATAAATAATTAATAAACTCTATATATTAGAAATAAATAAATTTATGGGTTCTATTTTTGAAATTATTGTTAGATAAAATTATTTTGACATTTATGTTTAATGTTGAATAAAAAATTTTAATTTTATTTTATTAAAGTATAACTGTCAAGTATTTAGTGTAAAATTAAAAATTTAAAAATATCTGACTTGATTATATTAAAGTTGAGTAAGCACTTTTTAAAAAAAAAAAGAAAATTGAATAAATTTGAATATACATTTGAATAATTCTCAATATATTTTTCTTACACTTTTTTGGAATATTAAATTCTTATAAATGAAATAAATGCTATATGTTAAGATATAAATAAAATTTATAATAGTACTTTTAACGTTATATTGAAATAAATTTCTTCATAATTGTTATTTTAGTAATAAGACATATTTTTAACAAAATTTTCACATAATTACAAAACTTTCACAGTTAATTTCAAAAGAAACATTTCTCAAAGCATTTTAATGATTAAAATTGAAATATATTCAAATCTAGGAGAAAAAAAAATTCAAAAAAAAAATTTGAATTTTGCAATACTTGACTAATAGTGTTTCCAAATGTAAGATCTTGACTTCGGCCAATCAACTCAATTGTCTAACATATATATTCAAGAAAGCTGTTTGGGCTGCGTAGTGGGTCCTACTACAAAGAATAACATTTTAAAATATTAAAAATATGTATAATTTATTAATATTACATAAAAAATTTATAAAAATAAAATTTTAATAATATAAATTTATATACATTCTATTAATAATATATCATAAATTTATCAAGAGAATTTATCCCATATTCATTGATTCGCTGAAAAAATTATATTAATTTAAATAATTTATTTAGTTTAATATGTCAAATTTTTTAAAAAAATTACAGTAATAATAAAAATTAAAATAAATATTTTTAAGATTAAAAAAATTAAAATATATATTTAATTAAATTTTAGTGAAATACGTGTAATATTTGGGTCGAATTTTTTTCGTTCTCTTTTACTAAACTTTAAACTATAATTATATTATATATTATAGATAGTAAGCCGAATATTAATAGTTTATAATTAGAAATATATAAATTAATAATCTATTTGAAATAATATTATAAATGCCCCAGTTGAGCTGTTAGATGTATTCAAGGGGTGTTATCGTATTAATGTATTCATTGGTCATTACAGAATTACATTATATATAAGTTGTACTCTATAGCATAAACTACTTTATTAAAATAAAAGTTAAAAAAGGGACAAAATATAAATAAAAAGATGATTAAATTAAAAGTTAAGTTTGAAGGTTTTATTATTAGAAATTAGAATTATGTAAATAGATAGGTACATTTGTTTTAAGGGACCGTAAGACAAAAAAGGAAAATCTTAAAGAATGAGAATTACGTAAGATGAATATTCAATTAATAAATTATTGCATCAATAGAATAACATCAAATCCTTATTCTTTAGTCATAGTATTAGAGAGCAACAATGAAAGCAACACTAGCAAAATCAAATTCAAACCCACCCTTGATCTCAATTTCTCAAATTTATAAATAATATACTCATTTATTTTGAGTATTTTAAAATATAGATTTAAGTGTAAATTTATATAAATTTAAGAAATAATGTGATATACTCTTTTCGATTTTGGAGAAAAGAGAGATGTTTCCTAATTTTTTAGTTAGTTCTATATATTCTTCACTTTTAAAAAATTTAAGATATCCCCTAAAATATTATTTTAAACACTATAATATAAAATTAATTAATTAATTAATGATAATAATACTTAATTAATAATAATAATAAGTTAAGGGGGCCAATTATAATTTTTAGGTACCCGAAATGATTGAGTTATCGAAATTTGAGGATACTCAAAACTTACACCTAACTCCTTCAAATTATTATTATTATTTTCATTTTATTCTTATTATTAATTAATTACTATTACCATTAATTAATTATTTTTATTATTACACTTAATATTATTATTATCAAAAAAATTTGAATTTTTTTTTACATTTATATCCTTTATTGAGATATAATAATGTTCACATTTTATTTCTTCAACATGTGAAATAAATATATCATAAAATATTGAAATTGAAGTTTTTGAATAAAAAAGATATCGTAATTTTAAGATATTCATTCCATTCCATGGCAATAAACAATATAAATTACGTAATGACAATATTAGTAGTAATTATTTATTTTCATTCATTACAATAATATAACATCAATATTTTCATTTATTACAAGATAATTATTATAACAACATAGATCACATAACTCTAGTAAGTTCTTTCCATGACCTGTTGTAGTCAACGAAAAATATTGAATCCATCATACCTATAAATAAGGGGTACAATAATGTTAGAATATAAAAATCACTTCGAAAATATATTTATTCAGTTTTAAGATATGGCCAAATTTTGCCATACTCGAAAATTTGGTCTTATCCAAAAAATCATTTTTTGGGTAAAGTAAAATTTAGTCTTACTCAAAATTCACTTTTTTGGATAAAAAAGTCAATGACCAAAGATTGGACAACACTTTTATATTCTCGAATCATTCATATCTTTGCATTCATACGACAATCAATCAATATAATTTAAACTTAAATCAATACTTTCTATTACATAATCAACATTAAATTTATATTTGAGAAATTTTCCTTTAATTAATTAATTCACACTTAACACATACCTATATGATAAAAAAATCACTTAATATCGATGATTAAGACTTGATCATAAAAATACATCGCTGTCGTCTCTACCGACAAGTAATTTTAATGAGAAAAATAGTTTTGACAGAAGGGAGTTTGAAATTTTAAAGTAATAAGAAAAAAATAAAAAATAAACTTTTATAAATAAATTGAAGTGGGCTATTAAAAACAATTTAGTCCAAAAAATATATTTTGAACTAAATTGATAAAAAAATTTATAAAAAATTATTTACATAAACTTAAAAGAAATTATGACTACTTTAAAAAAAATTTACCTCACTTTTTGCTAAAAAAAAATAAGATAGGGAAACAGTGCCATTTGTGTAAATGCAAAGGCGGCCCGGCGTGGAACTGAAATAATAAATTCCAATCCAAACCTTTGACTTTGCCTTTTCTTCCATGCTAAGCTGTTGTCCTTTTTTATGTTTTTGGTTTACCTGTTACTGTTATAGCCGGTCATCTGGAAGCCACAAAGTCCACCGGACGTTGATGCTAGAGAATAGTAACAATTTAGTCCCTATTCTTTACCAAGATAATCAGTTATGTATTATTTGATAGCTTAACAATTTAGTCCCCAGCTACGAATAGCTAAAGTTTGGACTGATTTGCTATATTGATAATATTGTATCTCAGTTTGTTAATATATAAACAATTATGTGTAAAAGTGTTATTATTCATTCCCCAATTTCTGAGTTCTGGTTGACCATTCGGCAAGCTACGGCAGCAATAAAACCGCTTAGTTTGTTCTGGTTTTGTTATTTGTGTTAAATACAAAACCGTGTTGAAGTCAAAACTCATGCCACCCACCATTTATTCTATCTCTATCTGACAGCTCTGTCGTCTTCTTCTTCGTCTTCCTCTAAACACAAAAACAAAAACAAACCCATCACCACTTTTGATTTCTTTCTCTTTTACCCTCTTATGTGGATTCTCCACTTAAAACCCACTACAAGCAAAAGCAAAAGAAAAAGCATGATTTCTGATAAGGGTTTAGTTGGTTCTTGATTCTCTACATGCGCATACACATACCAGTTTTCATTTCTCTTTGGTTGGGTTGGGTGGCTGATATGGACTTTCAAGATTTCTGGTTGGTTGTAATTCTTGTTGGGTTCTGCTTCCAAGCTCAGGTACTTCATTCTCAGAACCTCACCTGCAATCCTCATGATTTGGTAGCATTGCAAGATTTCATGAACAATTTCGAGTCAGGAATTGATGGCTGGGTAACCAATTCATCATCTGATTGCTGTAACTGGGTAGGCATCACTTGCAATTCTTCATCTTCTCTTGGATTAAATGATACTATAGGTTCTGCTAGAGTTACCAAGCTGGTTCTTGATAGAAGAAGATTAACAGGAAAATTATCTGAATCTTTAGGCAATGTGGATCAACTTAGATTCCTGAATCTTTCTCGCAATTTTCTCAAAGGTTCACTGCCTGTGTCATTGTTCCATTTGCCTAATTTAGAGGTCTTAGACTTGAGCTCTAATGACTTAGTTGGCCCACTTCCACAAAGCATCAACTTACCCTCAATCCAATATCTTGACATTTCTTCCAATTCATTAAACGGTTCACTTCCTACTCATATTTGCGAGAATTCTACCCAAATTCGTGTTATTAATTTAGCAGTGAACTATTTCTCTGGTGATCTCTCACTTGGACTGGGGAATTGTGCTTCTTTAGAACACCTATGTCTTGGCATCAATGAGCTCACTGGTGGTATCGCTGAAGATATATTTCAGCTCCAAAAGTTGAGGCTTTTAGGCCTTCAAGACAACAAACTTTCTGGTCAGCTCAGTCATGGTATTGCTAATATATCTAGCCTTGTTCGTTTAGATATATCAACCAATAATTTTTCAGGTAACATCCCTGATGTTTTTGATAAGCTAGGTAAGTTTCAATATCTTGTAGCCCATTCCAATAAATTCATTGGTAGCATACCTACTTCACTCTCCAATTCTCCAACGATTAATTTGCTTAACTTGAGGAATAACTCCTTGGAGGGTTCTTTAGATCTTAATTGTTCAGTTTTGTCTAATTTGACCTCTCTTGATTTAGGTACTAATAAGTTTTATGGTTCTCTGCCCAATGATCTTTCCTCTTGTAGACAATTGAAAAACATCAATCTTGCCCGTAACAATTTCAGTGGTCAAATCCCAGAAAGCTATAAAAATTTTCACAGCCTCTCTTATCTTTCCCTCTCCAATTCCAGCATCTTTAATCTTTCATCTGCCCTCCAAGTCCTACAGCAGTGTAGGACGCTAACAACTCTGGTCCTTACCTTGAATTTCCCTAATGAAGAATTGCCTGCTGATCCCAGTCTGCATTTTGAAAATTTAAAAGTTCTTGTTATTGCAAGTTGTAGGCTTACAGGTTCTATACCTCGATGGTTGAGTGCTTGCACCAAACTGCAGTTGTTGGATTTATCTTGGAATCGGTTGAGTGGACCAATTCCGGCCTGGTTTGGCAGTTTTCAGGATCTCTTTTACTTGGACTTATCGAACAACACCTTCAGAGGGGAGATTCCAAAAAGTATAACTGGTTTACCAAGCCTCATCAGCAGGAATATCTCATTGCATGAGCCTTCCCCAGATTTCCCCTTTTTCATGAAAAGAAATGAAAGTGCTAGAGGGTTGCAGTATAATCAAATTTGGAGCTTTCCCCCAACTATTGACCTTAGCCATAACTTTCTTAATGGGTCAATCTGGCCGGAGTTTGGGAATCTGGAAAAGCTCCATGTGTTGGATTTGAAATTTAATAATTTATCTGGATCAATTCCTAGTGAATTATCTCAGATGACAAGCTTGGAGAATCTAGATTTGTCCCATAACGATTTATCTGGGTCCATACCTCCTTCATTGGTAAATCTCAGCTTTCTGTCCAAATTTAGTGTTGCCTACAATCGACTCTTTGGGAAGATCCCATCAGGTCCCCAGTTTCAGACTTTTCCAAATTCAAGCTTTGAAGGAAATCATCTTTGTGGTGAGCATCGATCCTCTTGTGAGAACACTGATGGAAAAAATGACCACGTGCCTGTTGAATCAACTAAAAGATCAGGAAGAAACAGAGATATTATTGTAGGGATGGTTATTGGGATAATATTTGGGACTGCTTTTATTCTTATCCTCATGTTCATAATTTTGTTGCGGGCACACAGGCGGGGGGAGGTTGATCCTGAAAAGGAGGACGATGACACCAATGATAAAGATTTGGAAGAACTTGAGTCAAAGTTAGTAGTTTTGTTCCAAAATAAGGAGAAAGAGATCTCCATTGACGACCTTTTGAAATCTACCAACAATTTTGACCAAGCAAATATCATAGGCTGTGGGGGCTTTGGTTTGGTTTACAGAGCCACCCTTCCTGATGGTAAGAAGGTTGCTATCAAACGGCTCTCTGGTGACTGTGGTCAGATGGACAGGGAATTCCAAGCTGAAGTTGAAGCCCTTTCAAGAGCACAGCATCCGAACCTTGTCCATCTTCAAGGATACTGTATGCATAAAAATGACAGGCTCTTAATATATTCTTACATGGAAAATGGTAGCTTGGATTATTGGTTACATGAGAAACTTGAAGGACCATCCTCTCTTGATTGGAATACAAGGCTTCAAATTGCTCGAGGGGCAGCAAGGGGACTTGCATATTTGCATCAATCATGCGAACCTCATATTCTTCACCGCGATATTAAGTCCAGTAATATCCTTTTAGATGAGAATTTTGAAGCCCACTTGGCCGATTTTGGTCTTGCTAGGCTCATACTTCCCTATGATACTCATGTTACCACTGATCTTGTCGGGACACTGGGCTATATCCCTCCTGAATATGGCCAGGCTGCTGTGGCTACTTATAAGGGTGATGTGTATAGTTTTGGGGTTGTACTTTTGGAACTTCTAACTAGGAGAAGGCCGATGGATATGTGTAAGCCAAAGGGATCGAGAGATTTGATATCATGGGTGATACGAATGACGAAAGAAAATAGAGGAAGTGAAGTGTTAGATCCTTTCATCTTTGACAAGCAGCACGATAAGGAATTGTTGCGGGTCCTCAACATTGCATGCCTGTGCTTAAATGAATCCCCAAAAGTGAGACCTACAACTCAGCAGCTAGTGTCTTGGCTTGACAACATGGATATCAACATCTAGCTTTCTCGTGTAATCGAGGGAAACTTTGGTTGTACAGCTGGGGATATTTCGCCTTAACTGCTACAGTTTGGTGCTTCTGTAAATTAATGTACACCGGTCCTGCTGTAAATATTCATTCAACCACATACCTGGATTTCACAGTTTTCTGCTCTGACATGGAGAGAAAAGAATCTAACACATTGTAAGTCTATCAAATTTGTCTTGACTTATGTTTGAAGCAAACATTGATTCTCAAACATGTATAAAATAAAAGTTCCGAATTTTTTTGTATATTACTTATTGCGGTTCATATTTGATACATGATGCATGATTTCTTGTGTAAACAAATTCCGCACCATTGACGGCATATTGATAGATTGCTTGATTTTGGAATTCTTTATGAGCTTCAATTTAGTCATTTAAATTAGAGCTCATACACCTCTGTTCTTTTGATTTGTGTTCTGAGCTTTTACTAACAAGATTTTAGGGTTACATGAAAAAGTTAGGAATGATAGGCATGATTGCATCCGAGTGTGATAATTTTTATTATTCCTCTTTTATTAAGGATATATTTAAAATTAAAACGTTACTAACTTTTAATTTGCAACGACTTTTTTAAAATTAAAGAAAAGGATAATGGACACCCACTAGCTATGTAGAATAAGGGAAACTGTAAAGTGAGGGACACTAATTAATTTGGGAATAAAAATAGTCTAAATATGTTTAAGTATATATCAGGGCTGCTTCATACATGCATACATGAAAACTTCAAGGGAAGGGGCTACACCGTACCTGCAATACGTTCATTTACCAAAATTGTGTACAGCCTGATAATATCAGTGATATTTGTATTGTGTCAAATAATATCAGTGATATTTATGAAGCATTTTACTTCGCATGGGGAGCACCCCAAAGGAATAGCGATTGAAACTGAGACAGGTCAAACAAGCTGGCTATTTATTTATGTATTTGTCGGTAAAGTCAATAATTGTATGCTGCCTGCCTACCCGTGCCAATATTTGTCAATGAATTCATGAATCCTCTGTTACTAGAAAGTACTAGAATTTAAAATTCCTTCATTACGGCCTTTTCATTTCTTCAATTTTTTTATTAAAATTAATTTTAAAAATATTCATGCAAACTCCCTCTTAATGAAATTTTTTCTTAATTTTTAATAAATTTTTACTTTTCTATAAAAATCGTCATCAATTTAAGAATTAAATATATTCATTTTTTTTTATTTTTTAAAACATATTTTTGTTAAAATTCACAAATTATCCTATGGCTGTACACAGAAGTTTGCATACGTATTTTTGAAATTAATAACATTAAATAGTATATTTAGAGGTGCGTACGCTTTTTTTTTTCCTTAACATTTTGCAGTAATAAATTGTAATTGAGAGTGTGTATAAGTCTTAAATAAATAAATAAGCAAATTGCTAGTCAATAACCGGAAATTCTTGCTATACGAAGATGGAAATGAATGTGAAAGTGAGTCAGTAGTCATAGATAGAGCCATAAGGTTTTGTAGACTAATGTGTATGTTAATTATTTAATTTAATAGATAATAAAATAATAAGATTTTATTTATTTTATTTTTATTTTTATTTTTTAATAATAAAATGTTGCGACAGCGGCGGGTCAACTTCAGGCAATCTGGAAGTGGGCTGCCCTGCCAATTGGCCCACCTTCTAGTATTCTATATTTTTCTTACCAACTATCTTTTTTTTTTTTTCTTTTTCTTTTCAAATAAATTTTTTCACAATTTAAAATTAAGAAAAAAAAAAGCATTTTAGTTATATTGAAACAATAAAAGTCGTATTTAAATTTTTAAACATCATTTAGTTATATTGAAAAAGACTTTTTTTATTGAAAGAAGTCTAAAATTTAAATTTTTTATTTTCTTTTTAGAACTCTTTTTTAGAATAAAAATTATTTAAAATATCCTTATTTTATTTTAAAAATTTTAAATTATTTTTTAAAAATTTGTTTATCAAAATATTTACTCAATTTAAACAATTAATAAACTTTCATTAAAAGTTATACTTGAAAAATATTTATTTATAAAAGCTCTACTTTACTTAAAAAAAATTACTTGAAAAATTCTATTTTAAGTCATATTTCAACTTTTATTTTTAGGAGTTGGGTTATTTTCATCTATTAAATAATGAAACTAGATAATTAAAATTATTTTAAGTAACTAATATGGATGATTTTTTCTCTCACTTATAACTTGAATAATTATTTAGAATATTTAAAATTACTTAATAAAAATAAATTAACTAATTAATAAGGTGAAATCACCCAACAATTAAAGGTGTTAAATGTTATTTATTAATTATATATTTATTTATATTTGATATTTAATATAAAAATAATAACACTTCAATATTTTAAATAATTTATAAAAATGTGAATAAAAATTCTTTTGGCCAAATAGTATTGACCAAAAAAAGGTTCCAATAAATAAAAAAACACTTAAAATAGGATCCAACTATATTTTTTATTTGGTAAAAAAAATTAGATCATAATTTTTTTAATTATAACAATTTCATCCCTAACATCAACCTATATGAAACTAAACAACATCTAAAATCAGTCCGGGATAATTTATTAAAGTTAATAAACTATATCTCCATTTATTGTTTCGTCAAAGTATAATATATATATTCCCAATAATCAAACCTTTTAGATTTTATATATATTGAGATATTTATTTAGATAAGAATTTGTATATAATTTTTAAGAATTCAGTGTTAAATTATAGTAATTAAGAGCTGAAAAATTAATAATAATATGTTTCATCATTATTTATTGTCACACATGTTGTTGTTTATTTTATTTTCATTAATTTTAATAAAAATTTTTATTAAGATAATTAAATGCTTTGCTAACCAAAATCAACTTGCTTGCTCTTGCATTAATTTCATTTTTTATATATCATATAGGTTTGAATATGAATACGATAGAGGGTTGACAAATTTTTATCAACTGACTGATTCTCATACCCTTGGTCTACTAAAACAATTATTAATCTCAATTAACATAAGATGTATTTAAGATAATTTTTTCCAAAAAAAAAATAAAAATAATTGGTCTTAATTTGTATATATGAAAATAAATCAAAATTCAAAAATTGTTTCCCTAATTTTTCAGATTTGACTGCAATACACTGAATGTATTTTTCCGTATATTTTTTATGAAATGTAAAATTTGAAATATATAGTAAAAAAAAAAAGAGATTTTAACAAAATTGGTTTTAATTTTTTTTACCATGCAAACAGGAGAATATAATAATATTGGAATGTCAAATTTTTATAGATAAAGCAAGCAAATAATGAGAAAGTATGGATGTAACAACTAAATCAATATTGTCATTTATTTGCTTTGGTGTTCAGCAAATCTTGACAAAAGGTTTCCCACTAATTCTATTTAGTAATACAAACAAATAAGAATATAACGTGTAATTTATATATAAATTTTTGTATAAGCTCATTTGTATGAATTGATGTAGCGTATTATTTGATTATTATGTATTTTATATTTAAAAAAAATAAAAAATTCACAAATTAAAAAAAATATATAAATACGTGATAATCATGTAATTGTACCCTATTAATTTGTATACAATTTTTTTTTTATAAAAATTAATAATTGTTACATTAGTTTAATACAAATTGTACAAAATTCACAGTAGAACACGGAGAACAAACACTGTTTACTTCAAAAAAAAAACGTATCAACATAAATAAAGTTTTTATTTGTAATTATAATAAAAATACCACCACCATTATCACCGATTCCAACCATCCACTACAAATCTCTGTCCACCCACTTTAATTTCAATTTTATATTTCGTTCTCAAGAGTTCTTTGCTTGCTTATCGCTTAACAGCCTAGATATAAAATCGAATAGATATTATTTACAACATACAATTCATTTTAAATTTATTTCGCAGTTTATAATTCAAAATATATTTACCCAATTAAAAGGATCCAAAAATTCTCACTTAATCTAGTCAATTTCTCATTAGCAATGTGAGCATATGCAATTTGAATTACAAAGTTTAAAAACAAATTCACGATATATTGATTGTGTGTTCAAAACAAATAATGTCTACTTGATTTTGAATCCGGATTGTTACATACTACCTCCAACTTTTCTCTAGCAATTCTCTTTAGCCTTTCTGAAGCAATAGCTAAATCAAGTAACAAGTAGCAGGTTTTGATTACAGAATCATGCAGACATATTCCACAGCCAAATAGGAGTTGAAGATTGTCTTACTTTAGGAACAAAAATCTGCCCACTTCAATCAACAATGCATTCTTTTGCCTTTCTATTCAGCATCCTCATCATTGAAAATCTTACAAACAATGGGTATTTGACAAACTGTAGTATCATGATATCTTTGAAATATAAAATACATTATCTCAAGAAACATAAGGAAAAAAGTATTTGTTATTAAATATCAGGCATTGGATTCCACATCATCTTCCATCTCCCTCACAGCTTGAAGAGGACCACTACCAAACATGAAGCCACTGTCTCCAAGTTTATTCAATGGTTCATTTCCAAATAAACATACCTGTGGCTCAATCTGGTTCAACCGGTTCCATTCATCATCTGATAGAGACCAGTTGAAAATGTCTATATTTTTCCTTATCCGCTCAGGCTTCAAGCTACAAGGTAGAACACTTGTACCCCTCTGCAGTCCCCACCGTAGAATAACCTATAACCATCAAAGCACATGACAATATCACTTGAATTGCTGGAAAAGCGCAAGAAACAGAAGACACATATGTAAAAGGCACAGAAGGTTACTTTCACATTCTTTTTCTTTGGGTTTAAACCAGTTGGTAGTTTCAACACAGATCATGACAAAGCAGTAACCCCTAGTGCTCAAGGTTTTGGTTCCCAAATCCTATCCAATCTATAGTTTCTTTAATTTACACAGAGAAGTCAGAAGACTCTCATATCCATGGTTTTGTATATCTCTATATCTCTTTGACTGGGATATGAAACTTCAGAGCATACATAAATTCCAATTGCTGAAACACATTGCATCGAAATTTGTGAAGTGGAACACTTTCCAATTGAGCCATGTTTTGAAATGTTTTAAGAATATCTAGCAGTCATGAAAAAAAGAACTTGATGGCAATTATTAAATGACATTCCTGTGCTAAAAGGTTCCACTCAGTATCAGCTTGATAAAATGTGTGCCCTTATATAACAGTGTTTTATTATCATATTTAAGCAAAAAGCAACTCAAATATGGAGCATCAAGAAACAAGATACAAGAACCACAAAAAAAGTAGGAATATGTGCATATAAGCATGCATTCATAAAAGGAAGATCAGAATCCAGGACAATCTAAAAGTTAATCAAACAACCTATATCTATACTGCATACAGTCGACAAAAACAGTTTAAACCAACTTATTATAAATTTCACTGCAAGTTACATAACTGAAACATGGAAGATGAAAAAGAAGCAGAGCTGCACACTATGAAAAGCTGAGTGGCTGCATTTACACCTCTACACCTATTAACGAGCAGATACACCACAAACCTCAAACCATAATTACACAAGAGAACTGGGGATGGGGGCTAGCCAAGCCGCTTAATTAGTAAATCTTGCATGGCCACATTAGATTCTTATGTTTTACAAATCAGATTAGTTAATTGAAACTTAGCAAATGAGCTTTATTGCAGAAGCACAGTATTCACTTTGGCATTACTGTTTACCAGTTGCATAAGAACCAACAAGTATTAGCTAAGGAATGGAGAGAACCTCTTCATTAAGTAGTCAACTAATTCAACTGGCAACGTACCATTTAAGAGTCTTCAATGGTAATGTCATAAGCTTATGTCCCCATGTAGGTAAAAAGAGACTAGGCAGTTTTGAAGTAAATTTGGAGCTAGAAAAGGAAAGATATGTCTCAAAACTGCAAGGAAGCACACTTGACTTGAGTACCAGGGATTTTCCATATCCAAACGGAGAGGCATTCAGTGCGTTGGGTGAAGATATGGATCTTACAACAGCACAAAGTCAGCTGGAATCATCTAAAATTTATAATGGATATGTGACATATTATCACTTCATGGAATGTCCATACTGATCCGGTTTTGTGATTAATGCAACAGCTTGCATTTACTTCAATGGCTCAAATGTGGACAGTTGCTTTGAACCGTCAAATGCTATTATACTAACAAAGACGCCATTTATCCATGGTCACACCTTTACTTACCACTTCATCTTTAAAAACAATGAAGGCTATTAAGTTAACTAATTGCAAAATGTGGCACTAAACGCTGAGCGTTTAGGATTCATTGAAGTGGAACTGGAAGTATGTGGAATCATTTCTAAATGCAACAGGGAGAGTACAAACTTTTGGAATTGTTTGCAAAGATAAGAAAAATAACAAGATAATCTACTGAGCAATAGATAACTATGTTTCAGCCGCCTATCCGGAAATGCAATTGGAGACACTTGAGTTGAACTGATCAAAATCACTGAAATGAACCTAGTTCTCTAAATGAGGGCATAAAAGCCTTAACAATCAGAAGTACCCGTAATTCAACCATGTGACACAACTAGTTCAAAGATAATATAACTTGAACAAATATTCATAAAAACAAACATGCGAAGGTAATATAATTTGAATAGATATTTATAAAAGCAAACATCCAGGACAATTTTTAAACAAAATACAAAACATAATGCAGCAGTAGAACACACCAAGACTATGCTAACGTCAGAAACTAGGCTAGTAAATTCATTCAAATAAATTCACTTATTGTAGTGTCAGCTATTCCCCAAACAGTATTATATAAGTAGTTACACTCATTCATGCAGCAGCAGTCATTTTAGGAAACCTTAAATAGATGGCAAACAGACTTGCAATTTTACCATCACATAATATGGTACTTCTGTGCTTCATAATTTTCAGTAATCAATTCAAACTTTTGTACACATTCAACTACCAGTCTACAAAGCTATCTCATATGTTTGTAATCCATATTTCTGTTCATAAGTCACATAATCCTGTAGAGACATGGTTAAACATTATTTTCAAAACCATAATTTCAATTATCATCCTCACTTGGTAGAAATACGTATTTGTAACCGTAAATTCTTATCCTCAGTTGAGTTAGAAATTTGCATATGTAATGCAAACGATGTTGCACAACCATGCATACAAGAGAGCCAATTACAAGAGCCAAAAAGTTGCAAATTTCCTTAAATGAAGTAATTAAGATGATGTGGGTTTCAAGCGTAATTCAAGGTATAAGATATAAAGTATTGGGTTTAGAAAAAAGATAAAGCTTTGTAATAAAGATTGAAGTGCAGTCCAAATGGTTCAAATTAATACTCCCAATTTGTTTCAAGATCCTTTGCGAGGAATCAACGGTCCAATGACTAGGGGAAGGATAAAGAGAATGAAAGAGGCTTAACAAGACTTAATTATAGAAGTGTATGACAAAAAGGCTATTTTAAAAAGTTCTAAGATTGTTCTTGAAGTTTCCAAAGCTTCACCAAAGATAATCATTTATCTTTATGTGTAAGAAGAAGAATAAAATAGTCTTATGTTACTAAATTCTCCTGCCGCATGGATAATTTGGGCTTTTGAAGATTCTTTATGGAATAAGTTTCCTTGTTTGTTTAGGATTGTTATTTTTATAAGGTTTCCTTATTAGATTAGAATTGTTATTAAAGTTTCATTGTTTGTTTAGGATTGTTATTTAAGTTTTCTTATTAGATTAGGATTGTTATTAAAGTTTTCTTATTAGATTATGATTGTTATTTAGGTTCCTTTATAGGATTATGATTATAGTCTTATTTTCTAACTTAAGTTAGGAATTCTTTTCCTGTTTAATTTTGGACACTATTTTTATTTAGGATTATGATGTTTACATGGCTACAAGTATATAAAACGAATTTCATCATATCATTAATAATATTGAGATATTTTAGCAAATTTTGCTTTGTTTTTTTGTGTTTTTGGTAGAATACAATATCTTGACTTATCAAGGGAGTGATCAACCTTTGTGGCGTTTTCAAAATTGAAATTTTAAGGACTTAGTTTCTTTAGGTTCTAATCTAATCATCTACAACTTGTTTTCTAGTTTCTTGAGTGCGCATAACAACTGATTCAAGAGTTCCTAGGGCAGGTCGTCTAGTGGGTTTTTATCACTTTATTAGTATTTTTCAAGCTATTGCATAGCCAAATTGACAAGAGAGTGCTTCAATGCTCAACCATACAAGCACAAACATTCGGATGAATAGTAACCGACATGTGAATAGTAGTCTGAAAGTACGATATTAGGGACAAAATTTGTATGAGGGATGATTTCGCGTACAAAAGCACATATGCACGTTTTAGGGTACTTTATGAACATCTTGGCTAAACTTGATTGCAAACATGTTAATTGTAGTAATTCATTTCCTTAATCACAAAAGAAATCTAGAAAATTATGAAATGTTCTAGAATCCTCTAGGTTTGTATAGGTCTATATTATCACATACTCTAGATAACTTTTTTTAAAATTGTACATTCTAGAAATATTTCTTTTGTAAGTAACTTGATATTCTAGACTATCATAAAATAGTCAAGTCATGTAATATCAAGTTGTACAAGTAATTGATTGTCAATTTATATTTGAATTTCTTAAGAGGTTAAAAGTCTATATATAGGAGAGTATACAAGCATGTAAGCGAGAGTGTGTAATTTTTGTAAGAATAATACCAAAGTGTTATTATGTCTTTCATTCTTGAAAGGACTCTTGAACTTATCAAGTAAATAGTTGTTAACTGGTACAAGTAAATAGTAGTCAAGTTATACAAGTAATTGATTGTCAATATATATTTGAACTCTTCTTAGGAGATTAAGAGTATATATAGGAGGGTATACAAGCATGTAAGAGAGAGTGTAATTTTTTAAAGAATAATACCAGAGTGTTATTGTGTTCTTCTTTCATTCTTGAAAGGACTCTTGAACTTATCAAGTTTATTTTTGTGGCGTTCAAATAACTAAACTCTCACTTTGATTCTAGAATGGTTCTTGAGATTCTTGGTATGGTTTTTTCAAACGATTGTAGCTCTTGGTTTTTATCTTACTAAGTAACAGGTCAAGACTCAACAAACTTGCATCATAGAAAATCTTAAGGCTCAGTACCACGTTCGGTGTTGGGTTTCATCACCCTAAAATTTTTCAAGACACAAATATGCTGAGTCTTGACCCATTACCTAGCAAGATAAGAATCAAGAACTACAATCGTTTCAAAACACTACACCAAGAACCTTAAGAATCAAGGTGATAAGTCTAGTTGTTTGAATGCCACAAGAATAAACTTGATAAGTTCAAGAGTCCTTTCAAGAATGAAAAAAGAACACAATAACACTAATATTATTCTTTAAAAAATTACACTTTCTCTTACATGTTTGTATACCCTCCTACATATAGACTCTCAATCTCCTAAGGAGAGTTCAAATACAAATTGACAACCAATTACTTGTACAACTTGACTACGATTTATTTGTACTAGTCAACAACTATTTACTTCTATAGCTTAACTACTTTATAATGGTCTAAAATATCAAGTTACTTACAAAAAAAAGTATTTCTAAATGTACAATTCTAGAATAAGAGTTATCTAGAGTATGTGGTAATATAGACTTATACAAACTTAGAGAAATCTAAAACATTTCATAATTTTCTTGGTATCATTCATGATTAAGGAAATGACTTGGTGCAATTTAACATGTTTGCAATTTGAGTTTGGCTAAGATGTTCATCAAGTACCCCAGAACGTGTATATATGCTTTCGTACGCAAAATCGTCCCTTGTACGGATTTTGTCCCTAATATCATGCTCTCAAATTACAATCCATATGTTGGTTAGTGTTCATACGAATGTTTGTGCTTGTATAATTTGAGCATTTGGGCACTCTCGTGTCAGTTCAACTGTCCAATAGCTTGAATAATGCTCACAAAGCCTTGTATTTTTTCTAAACCCAATACTTCATGTCTTGCACCTTAAATTGTGCTTAAAGCCCATATCTTCTCAATTAAGTCCATTTAGGGCAACTTGCAACTTCTAGGCTCTAGCTCTCGTAATTAGCCCATTTAACAAGCTTAATAGATCATGCGAATGCTGCCCTTGAGTCCCTCCAAGCCCATGTGTTGATTCTCTCTCTTGTATGAGTGGTTGCGCAACTTTGTTTGCATCAATATAGGAATAACATTGATATAATCACTGTTTACAGAATAGAAACAAACTGAGATAAGGGAAATAGCGCATGGTCCCTCTATAAACGCCTTAACTGGCCAACTAAAATTAATTATTCATTCTCTTTGTTCTCCCAAGCTGCCTTCTTTCTTATAAACTCAGACCAATATAAATGTAAAATGGTACCAGAGACAGATCAAGACCTTGCATCATTTTCTTATTCCACTTATAACATGGTCTCTACAATAGATGACGCATTAGCAACCTAGTATTCATGGGAAATGTTCTTCATTGATTACATAAACATGTAGATGAAGCCTCAGCATCCTAGTATTCATGGGTGATGTTCTTCATTGATTAGACCTTGAATATTATCTTAGCTGTTTGATCTTTAGTCAACTGTCCACATGTCCCAGTTAAAGGTGACCTGCTACCTCAATTTTCACTCTCATGTGTTCATCTTTTCAAAAATATGGTAAACACTGGAAAGAGAGAACTTTTTTTCGATAAAAAACAAGAAATAAAGAAATCATTGCTCATTTAGGATAAGGAATCTAAAACTCTTCTATACAAGATTTTATTCATATTACATTTTTCTTATTTGACTAGGTTTTATATTACTTATTAGGAGTAAATTCTCTCCCTGTTAACCAATATCCTGTTTTATTTAGGGTTTGGCCACTATAAGTAGAGCCTTAGTTTTTAGTTTCTCCTCTTGCTTATCTTTTTCTTATATTTGATATTTTGTAACACAACCAAATGCTGTTACTTCCCCTTCTTGTTGAAATTCGAAACTCTAGCTTGAAAGCCTGTCATCTTCCCTTGTTTGCTCAAACCTCTAGTGCTTTGTTTGCACATCAAAACTTTCATATACCCAAGCCAAAACTTTTTCAAAATCCTAGATATCACACGTAACCCAAGCCAAGAAAGCCTAATTAGCCTATACTCAAAACACCTCCTGAAATTATTCTTATACCTTGTGTGCCAAGTTCAAGAGTGAGGTTCTTTCTATGTGTGGGAACTGAGTCAAGCAATAAAGATAATGTTAAATCTAAAATTGAACCTGATGGGAATAGTGAGGATGCCCTTAGTTAGAGTAGGAAACCATTGTTGATCGATCATGAAGCTCCTAAGCTAGAAATTGATGTTGATTTCTTGAGAACGTATCTTAAACAGTCTAAAACACATTCCTAATACAATTTTCTTTCCTATTAATCAATATCCATGGTAAACAGAGCTAGCAGACTTGATGTTACTGACAGATTAGTCAATAGTTCAGGTTTCTCCCACACTCACTTCAATTGTTTATCACATTTTTTCTATTTTTTCTCCCCTTTCTTTCTCTTTATTCATTTTATTAGGTATTTTGTTATACATCATTTTTTCTCAACTTTCTCTCTTCAAACACAAAATGAAGAGAAAAAGGAAAAACAACTCACACTGATCATACTCATTTGAAACACAAAGCAAATCTCTCTCAGATCTTGCTGTCACTCTTCAAACACGAAAGAACTTAATGGAGATCGAGGTGCTGGCCAAATGGTTCAAGCTAATATTCCCAATTTTTTTCAAAATCCTTTGCAAAGAATTGGTGGTCCAATGACTAGGGCAAGGACAAAGAGGATGAAAGAGGCTTTACAAAGCTTAATCATGAAAGTGTATGACAAAGAGGCTATTCTAAAAAGTTTTAAGACTGTTCGTGAAGTTTCCAAAGTTTCATCATAGATAATAAGTTATCTTTATATACAAGAAGAATAATAAAATAGTCCTGCGATACTAAATCTTAAAGCCACATGGATAATTTGGGCTTATAAAGATTTCTTTGTCCTATAGAGAATAAATTTCCTTATTAGATTAGGATTGTTATTTTTTAGGTTTCCTTATTAGATTAAGATTGTTATTTTTTAGGTTTCCTTATTAAATTAGGATTGTTATTAAAGTCTCCTTATTAGATTAAGATTGTTATTTAAGTTCCCTTATAGAATTAGGATTATAGTTTTATTTTCTAACTTAAGTTAGGATTTATATTCCTATTTAATTTTGGACACTTTTTTTTATTTAGGATTATGATGTTTACATGCCTATATAAAGGCTACAAGCATGTAAAACGAATTTTCATCATATTATTAATAATATTGAGATATTTCAGCAAGCTTTGCTTTGCTTTCTTATGTTCTTGGTAGAATACAATATCTTGACTTATTAAGGGAGTGATCAACTTTTGTGGCGTCTTTAAGATTGGAATTTTAAGGACTTAGTTTCTTTAGGTTCTAATCTGATCATTTACAACTTGTTTTCTAGTTTCTTGGGTGCGCATAACAATTGATTCAAGAGTTCTTAGGGTAAGTCGTCTAGTCGGTTCTTATCAGAACTATCGCGTTTTGTTCCTCTTTTTCACTATGCAAGAACTTGACTCCTCTGACACCATGTACATGATTCATTAAAGCGTATTTCTTGATATCCGACATACTAGAGACCTATTTCATAATATGTTAGACATAGGCATATAACTTCATATTTATATCAAAGTAATTTTATTATCATAATATACATTTTTATACGATATTTTATTATAATAAAATTACTACTATAAAATCTTTTTTGGTTTATGATTACTATAATTATTCCTCTTATTAGATTAGTATTCTATTTTGTGGGAAAAAGGACATGTGAGTTCCTGAGATTTGGCCCGTTAGACTAATTAATTCCAGTAGTTTCAAAAATATATATTAAAGTTTTAGTCCGTTAGTATAATAACTCTTATGACCCAGTATAATAGTAGTTACCTAGAGAAAATAATTATTGAACTCCCCAAAATTTAGTAAAATACAATATATTTATTTTAAATATATTAAGAAAATAAATAATAATATTATTTTATAGCCTATTGATAATATGATATTTATTAATATGTTAGAAGTTTAGATTTCACAATATATTTTATTTTTAGATATTGTATTATAAATATATTGTAAAATAAATAAATTTACATTTTATTTAATTTTAATATATAATTAATATTACATTGTAAATTTATTTCTATCGTCAATATAGTATAAAAAAAATATACTATCATTATATTTATTTTTACTAAACTTTAGGGGTTTAATAATTATTTTTATAGCTAACTACTATTGTATAAGTTTATAAGAGTCATTGCACTAGGGAATTGGACTATAATGGGTAATCTTGAAACTATCAGCACTAATCAATCCTATTGGCCAAACCTTCAAGATTTATATGTCCTTTTCCTTCCTATTTATTATTACTATAATCATTTCTCTCATTAGATTAGGATTCCTTTTATAAATAAGGGCCTATCTTTTTATGACCTCAGATATTGAATGATGGAATTGAGTTTTTTCATCTCTCTCTAAATTCTCTTTGAGGTTCCCCCATTTCATTTCCCTTTACTTTCTAAGTTTCCTTCATTTCTTTCTAAATTCCCCATTTTCATTGAGCTTCTGGATCTCTGTATTAGAGAAACGGAATTTTTCATTGCTTAAAATTTCACAATTTCTCAAATGAATCGCATTTTCTCTCTCTGCTTGTTTCTTTTCTTCATGTTACCTCATGTATTCAATTTTTGTTGTAAAAATTATCAATAAATTCTCAAACGACTATAAGTTAGGATTTTGTAGAACATTTCATAGCTAACCTATTGCAACTCATAACAAAATCCTTTAATTGAAAGGTGGAGCATTGGTTAGCAAAAAGCACATGAGAAACTGAGAAACATAGCAGCAGAAAATATTAAATGAATGCCTTTCTTTTATGTTTAAATGGATGGCTCAATATAAAGAAAAGAGGATGATATAGAAAAATAAAAGAAGTTTCAGAGAGCAATCAGACCAACTTTATCACCTATAAATATTCTCAAAATAAGATATATTGAAGAGAATGTGAGTGACCTTAACAAAGGTAAAATTATAAAGGCTAAATCCTACAAAGAGAGACAATAGTCACCATAAAGCCTACATTGAGATAGAGTTAGCTAAGCTAAGCCCTAGCCCTAAGGTTAATATGTTAATTTTTTTATTTTTTTTGGGGCTTTATTTTCCTGAATATGAAACTGCAAGTTATATTTAAATAAGGATTGAAAAGAAAAGGGACCAGAAATCTATGGCCCTTTCTGCAAGCTATCTAAACACTATACAAATATTGCTGCTACCCCAAAAGCCAAGACTATATTAATGCCCTCTCTGATTGAGATTTATGGAGAAAAAATTTCTCGAAAGTCTTTAGTGACCAAGGCCCAAAGAGTTGCAACAAAGCTAGCTCTATTTTCCACAAAGTGCTAACAAAGAATGAACTGCACTCTACCAAAGTCCTCATCATAAGCAGTTGAGGTAGCCACAAATAATTTACTTCCTTCCAAATATACAAGTTTATGGATGCAATGGTGCAATTTAGAAAAAGATCATCAATGATCTCTTCATCACATATACAAAAAAACACAACATGTTTATGGATGTGTCTTCTGAATGATCTTTCTAGTATTATCTAACAATCAACCAAGGCTAAACCCAAAAACTGAACTATGAAGGGCGAGGGGTCCTGACTTTTGCTTCCCAAATTATATTGAATTGGTAAAAGTCATTGGAGGTGATATCTTTATTCAAGCAAAGTGATAAGGTTTACAAGAAAATTTACTGGAGATTTTAAGCTTCCAAGTTCTCGTGTGTTTTGTACATTCTATGACCAAGGAGATCTCTATTAATTATGTAAGGGCTATATTATCTTGCACTTGTCTCTCATTCAAGTTTTTTTCAAATAGAAATACCTACTCCAACACGTAGAAGGTGGCAAACATACTATTATAGACTTAGGGAATGTTTGGGATTGATGTGTTATGACTTCTATAGGAAGATAGAAGCACTAAATGCAACTATAAATGTAAAAGTGAGTGGTCGCAACAAGAAATTGATTATTACCAAATATTTTAACAGTTGTTCTTCCAAATCAAATGGAAGCACTACAGTACCAAAAATATCCTTAATAGATATGTTAGTCCCATCTGTATATGCTTTCCAAATGTTGCTAGACTCATAACAGATAAGCAATAATCTGAATTTATTAAATTTTCTCTAGATTTAACTACTCATGAAATTAGCTTCCTATTCGACTTAAAGCTTCAGACTCTTTAGAAATGGTGAAACACGGAGAATATATGACACCTTTCTGATACCTATATGTAAACTAGGATAATGCCCCATTAACTCTTTTAGAGCACAAGAGAATAACACACACTTGACTAGTACTTGCAAATTTTCATTTAAAAGAAAAGAGATGTAATGAACAGGTAATATTGCTAGTGTGCGTGTATGTATAGGGTACACAATATAAAAAGGCAGGCAATAAGAATACAGAAACGTAAACAAAGTAATCTAGTAAAGCAGATATCATATCAGACTTAAGTTAAGGTACCTGCTCAGGTGTCTTTTTATGTCTATCTGCAATCTCTGAAACAACTGACAATTTCAGCATGGGCCCATGTACTGATCTGGACCTTCTAAATGATATACGTGGAGTTCCAGGTTCGTCTTCCCCACCTGATCCACTATCAGATGGTCCAGGACTTGAAGTAGGTACACCTAAAGGTGTGTGAGCAGATACATGAATACCTTTAGATTGACAGAATTTTACTAGTTCATCTTGCCTCCAAAAAGGGTGCAACTCCACCTATGAAAAGCTCATCAACAAATCAATTCCGAACCTTAGAAAGTCATGGATATAACTCCATATGAATTTTAAATCAAACAGACTGAGAAAAGAAAAACACTATCAACTACTTTTACAAACCAATCTTGAAAATACTAGTAAAGAGAAATTTATGCATATAACGAGAAATTAGCAGCAGCTAAAGGTTCAATTGATGAAACACGGAATAATGATAAGAAAATTAATTTTAGTGACCGGAATGATAGATATTAATAAGTCAACAATTGAAAGTCAGAAAGGAAATCAGGAAGTCTAGAAGATTAAGCGTTATTTTACCTACACTTGAGTAAAGCAAGAACCCCGAGAAAATAATAAATATATGAAAAATTTTTAAAAAGAAAATGATAGAACTAGGAGATGTGTCAAACATTACATTATCATCCTATAAGGAAGAAATAGCCAGAGACTGAAGCAAGTGTTATGAAACATGCAATTAGCAACCCCATTCTTTTACAAATCATTATTATCTGCAAGAGAGAATAAAATTTTATTTAGCATAGCCAAGCAATTCCACGATCACCTCCCTACCACAACTAGGCGATGCGACGAAATTGTAGCAATAATCTAGCAGTTCCACCTAAAAAGAACTATTGCTACTATTTACACACAATAGATTTAATTGTGAATACTATTACTTTTATCTAATGTCTGGATAAAACAGAAGGGGTGGTAACAGAGATCATCAAGCAAGCTATGCATTTATGCTAGAAGTAGGCATAGAGTCAAGCACTTATGTGTCACTATTTTGTTATTTTGGCATATTATTTTATTTTAGCGATTCTGAGATGTTACTATAATTTTTTTATTTGTGCTGGATTTGCCCTTCACCAATAGGTTTTAGTGTCATTTTAGGACGAATTAGATTGATGAGAAATACCAAAAAACTAGAATGTTTTCTTCTCTCCTATTTTTCTTCTATCTCTTCTCATATCTCTGCTACATTTTCCCTCCTCTTTCCTGTCTTTCTTGAACTTTTCCTCTGATTTTTTGCTTCACTGGCATCATAGGCAAACATTGATTGTCCCTTCTCTTTTTTTTTTTTTTTTCTCAGGCTTATCTTTCTTATGGGTTTCGAATTCTATTGTTGGCCTGCTATCCTTTCTTTGTATCTTTCTGTTGACTCTTAAAACTTATCTTGGCTATTCTATTGATGTTCTCCTCTTTTTGGCTCATTTTCCATTCATATTTCTTCTACCTACATTCTTTGTCTCATTACATAATTGTAGTACGCACATGTGGAACACTTTACAAAATGCCACAAAGATATTGTATCCAGACTACATCAGTTTGGTATAGAGCAAAAGATCATACAAAGAACAAAAAGAAAATATATATCAATGACTATAAGCCAAGAAAAAAGGTGGCGCAGGTGGAGCAGGTTTCCACTAGATTAGAGAAAAACAGTCAGGAAGGAGGGAAAATAACAATATAATTTTCCTGTATGAAGCGGAAAATGGCAAAGGAAATATTCTAAGTTTAAGTTTTTGCCAGGAAAGGGGTTATGCAGATTCAGTATACCCATCAATTAAGATTTCAACTCAATCACACAAAAACAACATTTAACAACTCTATAATTGCTTCATCAATCCAGGAAATGATGGATCTCATACATTGAAGTAAGTAATGCACAAAGAACATTGTAGCAAAGAAAGTTTCAAGTTAAAGATTCCTAGTCAAAAAGAGTTTCACATTTAGCCTTTAGAGCACCACTATATACAAAATAATGGTGTAAAAAACTTCTACCATGCTAACCCAGATATGTATGAACTTGCTCAATGGAACGGCAGCTTGTGAGACGAAATACATTTCCACAAGAATGAGTTATGTGGAACTAACCTGATTCACTGCAGGTACAACCTTTGCAAATTTCAGCAACTCTTTGATCTGCCGCACCCCGAAATTGCTGACACCAATGGCTCTAACGAGGCCCAGATCAAGCAGACCTTCCATGGCTTTCCATGCTTTTTTCAAGCGATTCAAAAACTGCCTATACTCACTCCCAGACTTTGAAGGAGGATCTGTGGCATCCCCAAAAGCAGAGCTCTCAGGCCAATGCATCAAATAGAGATCCAAATAAGAAACACCAAGATTCTTAAGAGACACCCTAACAAAATTTTCGATCTTATTGAGTGAATTCATACTACAATATAGAGTAGATGTCAAGAAAACGTCTTCTCTCTTGAGTGATCCTTTAAATGCTTCATCAAGTGCTTCCCCAACTTCAATCTCATTCCCATATAGATGTGCACAATCTATGTGACGATAACCCACAGATAATGCTGTTTTCACAGCTTCAACACAAAGTTCACCCCCACTTTGCCAAGTTCCCAATCCAATGGCTGGAATTTTAGCTCCAGTATTTAACACAAAGTAACTTCCTGCACTCCCAATTTTTCCTTTCATTTTCTTAATGCTCACTAACAAATTGGCAAGAAATATAAAATCTCAAAAACCCACCAACCAATAATCCAACAGTTTCCCCAAACAAATAATGCGGAAAAAACAAGAACCCAGATATCAAATCACAGAAACTAGAAAACACAGGTGAGAGGAAGTTAATTGATTTAGCAGAAGACTAGTATGCATTTAAAAAAAAAAAATTGACAACAGGAGTTGGGTTTGTCAAATTAACAGAAGGAAACGGAACGGCAATTGAATAAATTCACCAACGCCAAGACCAATAAAACAACCTAATCCAGAACGCATTATTTGACACGAAACTGCGGAGTACTAAAACAAAGAAAATAATGAAAGCTAAGCTTGAAATTTAATATTAAGGAAAGGGTACAAAATCAACCAATGTATGGAAGCGCAAATATATATATATTTTTTAATAAAAGAAGAGTCGTAGTCAAAGAAGGCAGGCAACTAGAGAGGGAGAAATTAATTAAACTCTTTAAGAGACAAAACAAAAGCTTCAAATTAAGCTTAGGTGTAGCCTGTGACTGTGTTATCAAATATCAATCCTGTCTTGTTCGTCTCACTTGCTTTACTTCAAGGTCAAAGACATACCCAAAGTGGTGGTCACATTTGAGCCTAAGGTTCTTGAAAAAAAAAATATATACATGGCATGAAAATCATTTTGATTTATATATTTTTATATTATTATCTTAAATAACTTGTGAATTTACTATTAAACCATTATATAATTACCTTTCATCATTGTCATTACAAGACGATTGTGTAATGTCATGAATAAATAGTATAATGTTATTAGTGGCTTATATATTATAAAGCAGTAATAAGTATTGTCATTTGTGTATCATAAAATGATCGTGTAATGTCATTTCTAAATTAGATAACACCGTTGTAATATATGACCAGATGCATTTGTAATTCATTAAATGTTTAAATTTTGTTTCATTAATATTTTACTTAATCTCAAATTTCATAGATGTAAAATTTAGATTTATGCAAGTACATATATAATAATTTTGAGTATAAAGATAAAAGGGAAAAAGTCCTAGATCCCCTCAGGTTTCAGTGAATTACCCATTATCCTCCTAAAATTTCAAAAATATTCCGTTACATCTTTTCGTTAATTGAGATGACTGAAAAATTTAAATTTTCAGTTAAATTATAATTATAACCTTTCAATCAATAATGAGACGAAAAAAAGTCCTAAATCTCCAAAAGTTTTAGTGAATTACCTATTACCCCCCTAAAGTTTTAAAAGTACCTCGTTATATCTTTCCGTTAATTGAGATGATGAAAAAATTTAAATTTTAGGGGTAAAATAGTAAAATAATACCACACTACAGTCAACCAATATTTATTTGACTGGATTCACCAATACACTAATATTTATATGTGCTTGGGCCTACCATTATTTATTTAAATTTATTTTTATAAATATTTATTTTATATAAAAATAAAATAATTATATATTTACTTTACATAATAATTATTTCTGTAAATACTTACTTAACATAAAAATAAAATAATTATTTACTTTGTATAATAATTATTTCATTAAATATTTACTTAACACAAAAATAAAATAATTATATATTTACTTTACATAATAATTATTTCTATAAATAGTTACTTTTTATAACATAAAATAATCATTTACTTTACATATAATTATTTCTATAAGTACTTGCTTAACATAAAAATAAAATAATTGTTGCATAATAATTATTTTTTTAAATATTTATTTAACATAAATAAAACATAATTATATATCTAATTTACATATTAATTATCTCTATTGTCTTATTATTGATTTTGAAGGGCTATAAATATTGGTTGACTGTAGTGTGGTGTTATTTTACTATTTTACCCCTAAAATTTAAATTTTTCCATTATCTTAATTAACGGAAAGATGTAATGAGATATTTTTGAAACCTTAGGAGAATAATGGGTAATTCACTAAAATTTGAGGGGGGTCTAGGGCTTTTTCCCAAGATAAAATTAAGGGTAACTAAAGTGATAGATGAAAGAAACTTGTTTTGAATTTTTTTAAAATGCGTATCTACAATTTATAATGTTTCAGAGGATAATTAAATAAAAGGGATATTATCACATTCCTTCCCTGAGGTTTGAATTTGTATCATTTAGAGAAAAAGAATAGAGATTATATCACTTACCTCCCTTATAGTTATATTTGACCGTTAGTTGACTGTTAAGTGTAAGAGTAAATGCGTAAAATATCATTATTTGATATTTGTTATTTTGTTTAAAGAATAAAATTTCCCTTTCCTAAATCCTTATTTAATAAAAGAAAAGTTAGAAATAGTTTTTTTTCGATTTTTTAATCAATTTTTTAATTAATTTTTTAAATTATATATATCTCTGTGTTTCATTTAAAAAATACTTATTAAAAAAATAACACTTCAAATCAAATTTTCAATTTTTGTATCTTTTATTCTATTCTATAATTATTTTATTTTATTTGTACATTTGAATTAATTAACATACACAAAAGTCAAAAATAGATATTAGAAAAGTATATTTTAATAAAAAATAAATAATTAAGGGCATTTTAGTGAATTCACCATTTGAAGTTAGTTGACTAACACCATAGGGAAGATATGTAATACAACCTCTATTCTTTCTCTCTAAGTGATACAAACCCAAACCTTAGGAGAGGAATGTAATAATATCTCTTAAATAAAAAAAAACCCTAGTTATTATATTGTATTAAGTATTTTTTTTTTGGTAAAAGCCACCATTAACTTTTTCATAGAATCTGGATATACTCAGTATCTCCTATTAAAATAAAATACTTCAAAATTCCCTTACTGTCCTTATTTTAAATAGAACTTTTATGAAATTACTATTAACTTTTTTGGATCCCAATTTGAATCAAATTAAATAGGTTTAGGTTGGGTCAAAGCTAATATATTCATAACAAAAATTTTAAATTATTTAGATTCAAATTCCTACCCTCTGACTTAGAGTGAAGGGGTTATACTACTAAGTAGACTAACATTTAATAATGTGTTTTAAATATAATATTGCCATACATATTTTTTCTTTATAACATATTTTTGTGAAATAATTTTAGTTTGTAAATTTATATTTAATTTTTTAATGTTACAAAATAATTATTATTTGAATTTTATGCAAATATTTTGCAAAAATATTATTAGTCTAATACTACAAAAATATTTTTTTAATATTTTTATTTTAAGTTTATAAATTTATATTTAATTTTCTATTAATATGTAATAATTATTATTTAATTTTTATACAAAATTTAAAAAAATCATTATTATTATAAAAATGTATATTTTTCTTTGTAATTTTAATTAATTAATTTGAGTTTCAAATTTATACTTAATTTTTTATGGTTACAGAATATCTATTATTATAATTTTATTCAATTTTTTTTCTACAAAATCATTACTAATTTAATATTAAAAAATTATATATTTTATTTATAATTTTAATAAATTAGTTTAGTTATTTAATTAGAATACAAATTTTATTTTTCTAAATTCATATAAAATAATTATCATTTTACTATTGCATAATAATTATTAGTTTAATTTTTATTCTTTTTTAAAATAATAAATTAGTTTAATACAAAATTAACAAATATTATTTTCTCTATCCAAATTATTTTAAAAAATTACAAAAGAATGACTAAAAATTTATAATATTAATTTAAATATAAGGTTAGTTGCATTTAACATAAATCTAATATTTGTAAATTAATAGGGTTAGTGATAAGTGTCTAAAAGTGTATTATTTACATATGTTTTAGAAGATACTATTGCATACTATTTAATTTAAAGTCCCTATTTGTGCAAAAATTATGAATTTCATTGGCACAACGTTAATTTGCATGTTTTCATAATCTAAATCTCAATTACATGTAAATATGTATAATTATATAAGTTGGCATGTATATAATACTTATGTAAAATAGTAATGTAGTATATTTTGTATATATGTGAAGGGTGATCAAGTTGCAATTAAAAAAATAACAAAATAGTCAACATCATATTTCCTATTTAAGCACTAATTAGTTAAATGGTCATAACTTTGTCTACCCACCTCCAAATATAATGATTTTTGTTTTAAATGGAAGCTGACTCAATTTTTCATAATTCATATTCAGATGTCATTTTTAGTTTTGAAATGATTCATCACCAGATATTTGAAGAAATACAACAAAACGTGACCTACCATTTGTAGCCTGGACCTGTGCATATCCTTCGGTATTTTGTATATAACTCTCTCCACAGTGCCCTAATTGAGTTGATTCTTGATTCAAATGAATCATGAAAGAGACAGCTACAACTATTATGCTATAGAAAAATTCAAATTTGTGTAGCTGGGTGATTGAAAATAATTATCATTCAGACACTAGTTGTCAACGTTTTGATTTGAACATACCTTAATAATTTAAGTGTAACTTTCACTACATACGTCCAAATTTCATGATTCATGAAGCAATGGAAAGATTACTCATGGGGCCATATCTTTGAAGAAGAAATATTTCTCTAATTTAGAGTGGATGATAGTCAAACATGCTTCTCCATGTGCAAGATAATGTTATGATGAAACCTGCCACTTGCTTGCATTCACATGTGCGAATTCTCCTTCACCTTGTCTATATAAACCTTGGTTTTGAAAGTTTGAAGCAGCTAGTATTCTCAAAAACATTTTCATCTCTTCTTCTTCATATTTTCTTTACACCATGTATTTCTAATTTCGTAATTAGGGCAAAGGGTGAACTTTTGATGGTTGTATAGTATTGTTCTTTGATCTTTTGGTTTGTTCTTCATTGTCAACTTTCCTATTGAGTGAGTACTATATTTTGCAAGTGATTTTGGTTTGTTAGAAACCTTGATTCATTGTTAACTATGGGTACATTGAATGCTTGGATGTTTTCTACATATCAAGAGCAAGGCAACCTATAGTTTTTTACCTTCAATTCAAAGGTAAGTCTTTTAATTTCTTTGTGCTTAAATGTTATCCATCCTCCAATTAAGATTATTTCTTATTTGAGTCTTAATTGTGTATAAAAAAAAGATCAAGAATAATTTCTATACACTTCATCAAAATGAATCCCTAATGCCCTAATATTCAATAATAGTTAATTTCAAGTTAATAATCAAAATTTCATTCTACTTTCACAATATTTGGACTTTTTGGACTTGTGGACTTAGTATAACCAATTCCCTGAGGACCGACACTCGGACTTCCGAATCTTTATTACTTGAATAACCTACGCTTGGGTATTACAACCAAAAAAATTGTAGTAGTTAGTTCACGATGGGTCACATGTTTTATTACTTACCATCACGTGAAGATTGTTTTGGCGTATTTATTTCGAAAACAAAGAAGTCGAAAATGAGACAATTTTTCAAGCCCAAAATGGTAAAACGTAAAAGGGACACGAAAAATGACATTGTTTCGTGACGAGCCGTATGTCTTGTTACTCATCATCGCCTCATGATCGTTCCGGTGCATCTTATTTCAAAAACGAAGGGTAAAATATGGAATGATTTTTGGGCCCAAATTGCTAAAATGCAAAACGAACATGAAAAACGATATTATTTTACGACGAGTCGTATGTCTTGATACTCACCATCACGTGAGCATTGTTTTGATACATTTTATTTCGAAAATCAGACAATGTTTTAGCCTAAAATGGTAAAAAGAAAAATAAACACAAAAAACGAGATCATTTCGTGATGGGCTGTACATCTTGTTACTTATCATCTTTTGAGGATCATTCTAATGCATTTTATTTCGAAAATAGAAGGGTAAAAAAATAGAACGATTTTTAGCCTCAAATTGGTAAAACGCAAAATGGACACAATAATGCAAATGAAGCTGCACAACCACGCATACAAGAGAGAGAACTTACACGTGGGCTTAGAGAGACTTAAAGGCAGTAGTCACATGATCCATTAAGCTTGTCAAGTGGGCCAATTACAAGAGCTACAGCCAAGAAATTGCATGCTGCCTTATATGAGTTAATTGAGAAGATATGGGCTTCAATTTAAGGTAGAAGACATAAAGTATTGGGTTTAGAGAAAAACAATACTTTGTGAGCATTTCAATCTATTAGACAACCAAATACAAAAACTCAAGTGGATGCATGAAGTGGAATAAGGCAGTGACATGGGAGTTGATACGAACCTCGCCAATAACATGACGAAACTCAACACCAAATATAGTAACAAACCTCAAGATTTTTTTTAAGATGCAAGTTTCTTAAGCCTTGACCTGTTACCTATCTAGATAAGAATCGGGACTATAGTTGCTAAAATGCCACACCAAGAATTCTGAAGAACCTCTAAAAAATCTAATAAGTTTGGTTGTTCACAAGAAATTAACCTTGATGAGTTCAAGAATAAAAATTTGTAAGGAATAACTCAACACTCAAATTGCCTGTTTAATTTCAGAAATTAAGGTATTTTTATAGGCAAATACAAAGAGAAAATATCAAAGGTTAGGCCAACAACCACTACCTAACAATTGCCAATTTATACAAACTTTAAGACCTTTGAAAATGTAACAAATTTCAAACATAATGATCTAAGTAATGATATTATACATATTATAATGTAAGCAATGACATCATATGTATATGACATAAGCAATTATATCATTTAAGATTCTTAAAATTACATAAACGAACTAAATTTTTATTTTTGGACATTTTTGTATTAATCATCTTGGGCTTCGATTGCTTGAATAATGCTCACAAAACCTAATTCTTCTTGTCATGTATCTTCAATTACATTTAAATCCCATATCTTTTTAATCAATCCATTTAAGATAATTTGCAATTCCTTGGCTTTAGCTCTTGTGATTGGTCTATTTGGCAAGCTTAACAATTATATGGATATTACCCTTGAGTGCCTTCAACCTTATGTCTGAGTTTCTCCTTTTGTATATGTGGTTGTGCAACTTCATTTATATCATTCTCCCCCTCTTGAAAAGGATTTGTCCTCAAATCATTACCTACATCGAAAGAAGATAAGTCATAAACATTAAAACTTGCACTAACCCTATACTCACTTGGTAGTTTAAGCTTGTAGGCATTGTCATTGATGCATTCCACTACTCGAAATGGGCCATCACCTTTGGTAGAAGTTTAGAAAGTCTTTGCTCGAGAAAACAGTCCTTTCTTATATGCAACCAAACCCAATCTCCTAGTTCAAAGACAACTTTCTTACCTCCTTTGTTGGCTTGCTTGACATATTGCTCCGTCTTTTGTTCTATATGTTGCTTTGCTTTCTTATGGATTTTCTTAATAAAATTAGCTTTCTTCTTGCTATCTAAATTAACATGTTCACTCACAGGTAAATGAGTTAAATCCAAAATAGTCAATGGATTAAAACCACAGATAATCTCAAAAGGTAAAAACTTAGTTATAGAATGAGCATAATGATTATATGCAAATTCAACATGTGTCAAGCAATCTTCCTAAGTTTTCAACTTCTTTTGTATAATAGAACGCAACAAAGTAGACAGGGTCCTATTCGCTATTTCGGTTTGACCATTAGTTTGTGGATGACCAATAGTACAAAACAATAATTTAGTTTCGAACTTTCCCCACAAGGTCTTCCAAAATAACTCAAAAACTTTGTGTCTTGATCAAAAACAATAGTCTTGGGCATGCCATACAACTTGACGACCTCTTTGAAAAGCAAATCAGCTATATGTGATACATCATCGGTTTTATGACATGCAATAAAGTGTGCTATCTTAGAATACTTGTCAACAACTACAAAAATCGAGTCTCTCCCTCTTTCTCCTAGGTAATCCCAAGACAAAATTCATAGAAATATTGACCTAAGGTGCATTAGGAATAGAAAGTGTATACAATCCATGTAGTTGCTGCCTAGATTTAGCTTGTCTACAAGCAATGCATCTCATACAAATCTTTTCTACACCACGTTTGATATGTGGCCAAAAAAATAAAATGCTCATGCAATACATCTAAAGTCTTAGCTACCCCAAAATGACCCATCAAACCATCGCCATATGCTTCTCAAACAAGTAATTCATGCAAATAGAACTTTTCACATGCTCCTTAAGTGCAATTCTTAAACAAGTCACAAAAATCAAAATCCGATGCATACAACTCCTTAATGTACTCAAATACAAGCAATTTAGCATCAATGGTTGCAAGTAAAGCGTACTTCGTGATAGTGCATCAACAACTATATTTTCCTTACCTTGTTTGTATGGAGAATGTCTCAATGAACTCCACCCATTTAGCATAGCATCTGTCAATTTGTGCTACTCTTTTACGTGTCTCTAAGATTCATGTTCCTTTTGAATCATAAACTCTTTCAACCAAAGATAGTGCTGCCAAATCTCTAGATTTCGAACCATTGCATAAAATTCTTTGCCCTAAGTGGGATAGTTTAAGGCTACCCCACTTGATTTTTCACTAAAGTATACAATTGTTCTTCCTTCTTGCATTAGTACGCCTCCAATACCTGTACTTGAAGCATCACGCTTAATTTCAAAGTTTTAGCGAAATTAGGTAAAACAAGTAAAGGTGCATTAGTCAATTTTTTTTATAAGTTTCAATGCCTTTTCTTGCTCCTTTCCCTACTTAAATGGAATATTCTTCTTGATGATTTCTATTGAGGTGTGACTATGCAACTAAAATTTTGAACAAAGCATCTGTAAAAATTGGCCAAGCCGTGAAAGCTTTTTACTTGATTCACCGAAGTAGGAGTTGGCCACTCTTGAATCGCCTTCATGTGCAACAAAACCAAGAAACACAAACATATCTATGCAAAAGGTACATTTCTTTAGATTAGCAAATAACCTTTCTTTCTTTAAAACCTCTAAAACAAGTCTTAAGTGTTTAACATGATCGTCCAAGTTTTTGCTATAGATCAAGATATTGTCAAAGTAGATAACTATGAATTTGCCGATAAAAGCACGTAAAACATGATTCATAGGTCTCATGAAGGTACTAAGTGCATTAGTTAATCTAAAAGGCATAACTAAATATTCATATAAACCATATTTTGTTTTACATGCAGTTTTTCAGTCATCACCTTATTTCATCCTAATTTGATGGTATCCACTCTTAAGATTAATTTTAGAAAACACACAAGATCTATGCAATTCATCTAACGTATCATCTAATTGAGGAAAGAGATGTCGATGCTTTACCATAATGTTGTTAATGGCTCGGTAATCAACACACATCCTCTTGTCCTATCCTTTTTAGGCACTAGTAGCATCGGAACTACACAAGGACTCATGCTCTCTCTAACATACCCCTTTTCCATCAACTCGTTAACTTGTCACTAAAGTTCCTTAAACTCTTGGAGATTACTTTTATAGGCTGGTCATTTTGGAATTCTTGCATTGGTTATGAAATCAATTTGATGTTTAATTCCTCGAACTGGAGGTAAACCAAGAGGCACCTCTTTGAGAAATACATCCTCGAATTCCTGCAAAAGAAACACAACATTACTCGGCAAAAATTCGACAAGATCATTAGTATACAAAAAAGCCTCCTTGTACATGAGTAATATAAAGGACGGTGCTGAAAGTAAAGCTTTCTTAATCTCAATTTTTTTGCAATGAAATTGTATTTTTTCTCTCTTTCACACACTAAGGTCGTATCTCTCTCATTTTTTCTCTCAGTCTTTTTCACATTTTTGCCTTTCTCTTTTTATTCACTTTTTGTATTTTTAGTTGGGCCTTCAAGAATTTTTTTTGGAGTCAATGGTACAAGTAATATAGGTTATTTTTTATGGTAAAAGATTATCTATTGGTGAAATCGTCATGTGTAACTTACTGATCGTATTGCCATGGTCTATACCATATAGGGTGTGACATACGTGCATAGGTATTACATCGCACAACACCTCATCCCCGTACTTGCAAATGAAAAATGCCACCAACACTTGTTTCGTTACCTTGATTTCTCCATAATTGTTTAGCCATTAAAGTTGGTACGGTTACAGATGTTTCATGATAGGTAGCAACAATTTCTCCACTAATTCGATGTTGGCCACGTTGGTGCAATTTCTACCATCAATTATAACACTGCAAGCTTTGTTTTTCATGAAACACTAGTATGAAACAAGTTCTCTCGTTGATTATTTTCTTCTTCCTTAACTTGTGCGCTAAGAGCTTGTCTTGCCACTAATGATTCTCCTTCCATAGCATATTGCCCTTCGTAGACGTCTTCAAGAAGTGGTATGTCTTTTATTTCATCTCCTTATTCTTCTTTCAACTCAATCTCCCCTTGAGCATTGATCACCTTTATCATTTTATTTGGGCATTGGCTAGTTATATGACCCCTGACTTAACATTTAAAACACTTAATGTCATGGTTTGTAGAAGTAGTGGATTTAGTATTACCTTGTTTCTGTGTCGCAACATGTTTGGCATCCTTAGAAGGTTCTGATAAGAACCCACTAGACGACCTACCCTAGGAACTCTTGAATCAGTTGTTATGCGCACCCAAAAAACTAGAAAACAAGTTATAGATGATCAGATTAGAACCTAAGAAAACTAAATCCTTAAAATTCCAATCTTAAAGATGCCACAAAGGTTGATCATTCCCTTGATAAGTCAAAATATTGCATTCTGCCAAGAACACAAGAAAGCAAAGCAAAGCTTGCTAAAATATCTCAATATTATTAATGATATGATGAAATTCGTTTTACATACTTTTAGCCTTTATATAGGCATGTAAACATCATAATTCTAAATAAAAAGGGTGCCCAAAATTAAGTAGGAATAGAAATCCTAACTTAAGTTGAAAAATAAGATTATAATCCTAATCCTATAAGGAAACCTAAATAACAATCCTAATCTAATAAGGAAATTTAAATAACAATCCTAAACAAGCAAGGAAATTTTAATAACAATTCTAATCTACTAAGGAAACCCAAAAAAATAACAATCTTAATCTAATAAGAAAATTTAAATAACAATCCTAAACAAGCAAGGAAACTTATTCCATATAGAAATAGGGAATCTTCAAAAGCTCAAATTATCCATGTGGCACAAGGATTTAATTAAACCTTGTTAAGCCTCTTTCATTCTCTTTATCCTTCCCCTAGTCATTGGACAGTCAATTCCTCACAAAGGATCTTGCAACGAATTGAGAGTATTAGTTTGAACCATTTGGACTGCACCTCGATCTCTATCATAACAATCACCTACATCAAACAAAGATAAATCAGCAACATTGAAAGTCGCACTAACATTACCATAGTTGTTTGGAAAATCTTGCTTGTAGGCGTTATTATTGATTCTCTTCAAGATTTTGAAAGGTCTATCTTCGCTAGGCTGCAATTTTGATTTTTCATGTGTAAGAAACCTCTTCTTATGCATGTTCACCCAAACCCAATCTCCAAGGTCAAAAACAAGCTTCAAACGATCTTTATTAGCTTGCTTGGCAAATTGTTCATTCTTCCTTTCAATGTTAGCCCAAAACTTAGCGAGTAAATCCTTCACAAAATCGGACTTTTTCCCATTATATGCAAACTCCTGCAATATAGACACAACAACATTATACAAAGAGGGGTTAAAGTTATTAGTGGAAAAGTAAACATTCTTGTACATAAGTACAAGTAGTTGCCGCCTTGTAATCATGACACTCTTAATCTCATTTTTTTCCACAAATACACTAATTCCCTTTCTTTTCTCTCCTTTTTGCACACTTTCCTCTCTAATTTTCATCTCGGCCTCACTTGCTTTCTAAGTTTTTGCTTGCTCACTTTCTTTCTTTTTCTTTTCCACTTGCTCACACTTTTGTTCCTCTCTCATTTTGCATTCTCTTGTTATCCTAATCTGATATTCATAAGCTTGCAAAGGTTTAAGAGGGGTTAGAACAATAGTTCGTCTATTCATTACAAACGAATAACTGTTTTTATACCCATCATGTGCAACCTTTTGGTCAAACTGTCATGTTCGGCCAAGCAATATATGACCAACATGCATTGGTGCCACATCATATAGAACCTTATCCTCATACTTGCCAATTAAAAAGAAAATTAGAACTTGCTTTGTTACCCTTATTTCTCCACATTCATTTATCTATTGCAATTTGTATGGTTTAGGATGCTTTATGGTATGCAAATTCAGCTTATCTACCAACAAAGTATTAGTAACATTAGTAGAACTTCCACTATCAATAATCATAGTACATACCTTATCTTTCACATGGCATCTTGTGTGAAAAATATGCTCACGTTGCCTCACATCAACATCATCCTTAGGCTGTATACTTAGGGTTCTCCTTGTAATTAACAAATCACCATGCACGGGTTCTTCAATTTCAATATCAGAACAATCCGCCAACGGTGGCATCTCGTCCTCACTTGAGCTAACACTTTCTATTTCTCCATTCTCCAACACCATTAACTCTTTTGTTTGGGCATTGAGAAGCAATATGCCTGAATCCTTGGCACCTAAAACACTTAACTTCACGTGACTTAGAAGAAATTTTGGTTTCAATTTTACTTTTAGAAACAGCAATCGAATCCTTTTGCTTTGCTTCTTCATTTGTTTTTGAGGTAACTTTGTTGTCCTTCCATTTAGATTTCCATGAAGAACTAGAAGCCGAACCAAATTTGAACTCTTTTGAATTGAGTTGTTTCTCCACTTTAATGGATTTGTGCAATAGCTCCTCCATCACCACATAGTGTTGTAAATCAACTACATCAGCAATCTCTTTGTTCAAACCGCTAATAAATCTAGCCATTGTTGCTTCTCGATCTTCCTCTATGTTTGCTCTAATCATGGCTATCTTCATCTCCTTGTAATAGTCCTTTACACTCATGGAACCTTGAACCAACCCTTGCAACTTTCTATGTAAATCTCTATAGTAATGGCTAGGTATAAATCTCTTGCGCATTACCAATTTCATTTCTTCCCATGACCGAATTGGCTTCTCTCCATTCCTACGCCTATTGATCACCAATTGATCCCACCATATGCTTGCATAATCTATGAACTCCACAGCTGCTAGTTTTACTTTCTTCTCCTCGGAGTAATTATGGCAATCAAATACATGTTCAACCTTTCTTTCCCACTTCAAGTATAGTTCAGGATCATTCTTTCCTTGAAAGGTTGGAATCTTCATCTTTATGCTGTCCAAATTGCTATCTCTTTTGAAAACAACCTTCTTGCCTTGTTTAGAACTTGATTCCTCCAAATCTAAATCCTCTTCCTCTTCCTCCTCAAGCACACGTCTTCTAGTAATTTTAGAAATAGACGGGGATTGCATGTTATCCAATCTAGTATTCAACTTCCTAAATTGTTCATTAACAGCCTTTATGAACATTTTCATGTCAACTTCCTGCGATTCTTCTTCACTACTCATGTTTATAACCTGCAAACTTTGTTAGAAAAAAAAAGGAAAATTTATTCCTCTCACACTCCCTCACGTGTTTGCACTCAAATTAATTTGTTATCACTTGTGTTTCACACTAATTTGGTTATTTTTTTTTTCGATGGTGGTCTCAACACTTTTACCTTTTACCACTCAAGCTAGCCCCCTTTATGTTCTTAAAAGAATCAAGATCAACAAATGTTAAAGAGCAATCGGGTAGATAGTGGCAAATCTTAAAACTAGAACGTTAAAAACTTAGTTGAGGCAAATGGTAATGAAGAAAAAAAATAATAATTAAAAGAATCAAAATAAGAAAACTTTAAAAGGAAGCAAAAGACATTTAAAAGATATCACTAGAATGCAATAAATTGAAACGCAAAGCTAATTGATCTCAAATGGAATAAATAGAGTATGGAACACGAAATTGAACAAAAATCAAATCTGTAATCTTAATAAATAATACAAAACAGATTGCTCACTGATCAAACAATGCAATCTAACTCTTTTTTTTTTTTAACAAAACTAAACACAAAGAAGTAGAATGGAAGAAGTCAAGAAAGTTATGCGAAGACAACATAAGAATTGCTAAAAAAAAAATAAAAAAAGAAAACAAGGATAAGTAACCTGTTTCTAGAGGCAAAGCTCTAATACCAAATGATAAGAACCCACTAGACAACCTGCCTTAGGAACTCTTGAATTAGTTGTTATGCGCACCTAAGAAACTAGAAAACAAGTTGTAGATGATCATATTAGAACCTAAGAAAACTAAGTCCTTAAAATTTCAATCTTGAAGACGCCACAAAGGTTGATCACTCCCTTGATGAGTCAAAATATTGCATTCTGCCAAGAACACAAGAAAGCAAAGCAAAGCTTGCTAAAATATCTCAATATTATTAATGATATGATGAAATTCGTTTTACATACATGTAGCCTTTATATAGGCATGTAAACATCGTAGTTCTAAATAAAAAGGGTGTCCAAAATTAAGTAGGAATAGAAATCCTAACTTAAGTTGGAAAATAAGACTATAATCCTAATCCTATAAGGAAACCTAAATAACAATCCTAATCTAATAAGGAAATTTAAATAACAATCCTAAACAAGCAAGGAAATTTTAATAACAATTCTAATCTACTAAGGAAACCCAAAAAAATAACAATCCTAATCTAATAAGGAAATTTAAATAACAATCCTAAACAAGCAAGGAAACTTATTCCATATAGAAATAGGGAATCTTCAAAAGCTCAAATTATCCATGTGGCACAAGGATTTAATTAAACCTTGTTAAGCCTCTTTCATTCTCTTTATCCTTCCCCTAGTCATTGGACAGTCAATTCCTCACAAAGGATCTTGCAACGAATTGGTAGTATTAGTTTGAACCATTTGGACTGCACCTCGATCTCTATCATAACAATCACCTACATCAAACAAAGATAAATCAGCAACATTGAAAGTCGCACTAACATTACCATAGTTAAGAGAAATTAGTTCATAGTGAAATTATAACACACCATAATCAAATTGAAAATCATAATAAAAATTTCAGAAAGAGAAAAGTAAAGAGTTGAGGAAGAAAAACTTTATGTAGATCAAGGACTTCAGACTCCAACAAGCTTCAAATTGTCTTCGTCTTCCTTTCCCCCTATTTCTTCAAACTTCTAAAATCTCCAAAATGATAAAGAAAACCTTCACTTTCGTTCTCCCCCTCTTTTGGTCGTTCACCCCTTTCATTTGCCCATTTTGTCTTCAAAAACACTCCAAATTCACTCCTCCTTGTTAAGGAAAAGCTGTCTCCCACTTGTCTCCATTCAAATCGAATTTTAGGCCATTAAAACTTGACATTTTGCTTTCTTCTATGAAAGGTAGTTTGTTAATCATTATGTCTAGTTTTCAAATTATTTTTAATTAGTTAAATACGATTTTTGAGTGCAAAGATACACTAAAAAATACTGACTATATTTAGTACAAACGGACCTTGTTGTTTTCTTTCCATTTTTTGGGCTTTTTGGGCTTTCTCCTACAAAAATAAATAACCAAGCTCAAAGTAATGACATAAACAAATTAAATAAGAAAAACACAAATAATTAAGTAAAATAAATATGAATTAGCAAAAAATTAAGCACATCAGCCATGTTCCTTCTCTTTAATTGTTGCTCAACTTTGATGTCTTGGTGTACCATATTTGTAAACTCTACATAATCTTGCATCTCCACTGCGTTCGCAATCTTACAATTTTAACCATGTAAGAACCTAGCCATGGTAGTTTCTCTATCCTCTTTTACATTCGCTCAAATTATAGCAATCTCCATTTCTTTGTAATATTCATCTACGCTTATAGATCCTTGAGTTAGACGCTACAATTTATTGAACAACTCTCGATGATAGTAGCTTGAAATGAAACGTCTTATTATTATTGTCTTCATCTCATCCCATGTCTCAATAGGAAGTTCTTGATTTCTCCCATCCTTCAACAGTTGATCCTACCAAACAATAACATAATTAGTAAATTCAATTGTGGCAAGTTTTACCTTTTTGATCTCCGAGTAGTCGTAACAATAAAAAACCATCTCCATTCTCTTTTCCTACTCTAAATAAGCTTAAGGATCGTTTCTACATTGGAATGATGGAATTTTCATTTTAATGCTTTCCAATTCATCATCCAACTTAGGTCTACTTATCCTAGCTTCTCTATTCCCATAACCACACCAAAATCTACCTCGATTCATTGGTGATTCATCTAGTTCTTTATCATCTTCAACATTACCCCAGTGTGCCCTTAGTTACACTTGTTTAGGTGGTTGTCTAATGGAAGAACTTTGAGGTGGCCTCCTAGATGCCCCCTCTTCCAACCTATCCATCCTCTCATGAATTGGTTTTAACTTAGGCCTCATCATCCCTCTCATCTCCCCTAACAATGCTTGTAATTGAAGATTAAGAGTGGTTAGTTGTTGTACCTTGAAGGCTGAGTTTTGTTCTTGATTGTGGTCAATAGTTAGAATCTGTAAAACAAGGTTAGAAACCTCACAAGCACTCCCTCACATGTTTTAATCGATAAAGGTTCACTCACTCTCGTGTCTGAACACTTAAATGTTCTCACCACACTCGTTGCATCTTTTTTACACTCTTAATTTTGACTCAAGAACTATCAAAATTTAAGTGACAATTCAAGCAACTGAAACAAACCATAAGATTCAATAAGTAATTCTTAAGAAAATGATGCAAGCAATTGAAATAAAAATTTTGGTTTAAGAATAAGGAATATTAGGCCAATACTATAAGAAATCTGAATATAATGGACAACAACAATTCTTTTTTTTATATGAACTTGAAAGTATGAACTTAAAAAAAATTGAATCAAATAAAACACAAAATTCAAATTTGACTAGTCAAGGAAGAATTTGGCCATAATTTATTTTTTGTTTTCAATATTCTAATTAAGGAATTAAGGAATGATAAAGATATAAAAAGGTAACCCAAACTTGCCTTGGAACCAAAGCTCTGATACCAAATGATATGAGCATTGCCATATGATGATGAAACTCAACACTAAATGTAGTAACAAACCCCAAATTTTTTTTCAAGACACAATTTTTTTTATCCTTGACCCATTACCTAACTAGATAAGAATCAAGACTACAATTGCTAAAATGCCACACCAATAATTCTCAAGAACCTCTCAAGAATCTAAATGATAAGTTTGGTTATTTTGAACACCACAAAAAATTAAATATGATGAGTTCAAGAATAATAATTTGTAAGGAATAACTCAACAGTCAAATTGCTTGTTTTATTTCAGAAACTAAGGCTTTTTTATAGGCGAATACAAAGAGAAAATATCAAAGGTTAGGCCAACATCCATTACCTAATAATTGACAAACTAATAGAAATTTTAAGACCTTTGAAAATGCAACAAATTTCAGTCATATTGATTTAAGCAATGATATCATACGCATATGATGTAAGCGATTACATCATTTAAGATTCTTAAAATTATTTTTGAACATTTTCATATAAATCTTCTTGGGCTTCGATTGCTTGAATAATGCTCACAAAATCTAATTCTTCTCGTTCGTGTATCTTGAATTGCATTTGAATCTCATCTTTTTAATTAATCCATTTAAGGTAATTTGCAATTCCTTGGCTTTAGCTCTTGTGATTTGTCTATTTGATAAGCTTAACAGATCATATGGATATTGCCCTTGAGTGCCTCCAACCTTATATGTGAGTTTCTTTTTTTGTATGCGTGGTTGTGCAACTTCGTTTGTATCAAGAGTGTTCTAAAATGAAGTCCCAATTTCAAGTGCTAGTAAGTTTAAAATACTCACCCTAATTTGCTAAGTCTTTAAAAATATTGTCAATAAGGTAAAATTGGAATTTAATCTATATTGATTAAGAAATAATTTATGAAGATGCTGAGTACTTTTAGAAAGATGAAGAAGTAAGCTTCCTAAAAAACTTTACAACTTTTAGTTTAGAGGTCTTTAGAGAAAGTTATGACAACCTCATTACGATATCTTCATTTTCAAGGTAGATTTTTTAAAGCACGAGCTTAGAAGATTTTTATCCTAAGTTCAATGTATTTTGTTTAATTTCTAGTTGTTTGAACTTATCAATTTTATTCTTGTGACATAAAACAACTAGACGTATCACCTTGATTCTTAAGTGATTCTTGAGATTTTTGGTGTAGCATTTTCAAACGATCGTAGTTCTTGATTCTTTTCTTGCTAAATAATGGGTCAACACTCAGCATACTTACATCTCAGAAAATCTTAGGGTTTAATGCCACGTTTGGTATCGAGTTTCGTTATAGTGTTGGGAAGGTTTATTTTTGTGGCATTTAAACAAAGGAATTGCAGAAGGGACAGTTACAGGGTTTACAGGCCAGAGTAAACCTAAATCGAAGATAGAAAAAGATGCAGTAAATACAATAATTTACTCTATCATTAGAATTTCTTCGGAGATACTAATATGCATTTAAGAATTGGGTATGATAAACTTAACAATTTTAGATGTCTATCTATGTCTTCAAATTATTCAAGGATATTTTCTTTTCAAAAGTCTTTTCTAGACCTGATGCTAATGTAGACCATTGGAAAGAACACTTTGTCGATGAAATTCCTTGGCAAATAGCTAAAAAGCTCAGGATAAAGCTTTGAGAAAGGCATGGTGGTCAAGTCCCATATTCTATGGAATTAGCTTTAGAAATTGTTAAGGTGGGCTTAGAAATTTGCAATTGGCATAAAATCAAAAAGCAGCTACAACAAGGAAAAGCTACCAAAGGCAAAGCTATGAGGGATTTCTGTGCCAAATACAGTTATGTACTAGCATAGCCCTTTGAGAAGGAGTTGCAGATCAAGAAAAAATTTGATAGATTTTTTAAACTCAAGGTGCACAAGAAAGCTCAACCATTTAAGCCTACAAGAAGTATAAGAGAAACTTCTCTATTAGCCAAAAATATAGGTAGGAAAATACCTACGGGCTACAAGCATGGCAAAAAGGGTCATATTGCTCATTGTCGCATTAAAGAAAAAATTTATCTTATTAAAAATGAAGGTCTGAAGAAATCTCTTATGATGGACTTAGTCAGAGAAACAGACAGTGAGTTAGAAGAGCTATTTGAGTCCTCTAATTTGAAAGACTTGGATGAAGCTTAGATAACTTACTTATCTTATCAAAGTGATTGTAGTTGTGAAGAAAATTGCATGTGCGCTATCTCGAGAATTAATGATCAATCTAGTATTAATGTCATCTTAGAAGATAAAATTTTTATCTTAGATATTATTAACAAGATCAAAGACGTAGAAGTAAGAAGAGAATTTCTTACACAGTATGTCGAAAGGCAAAATCAGTCTAAGGTGTTCTCAACAAAACTAGCTACATCTTCCATAACTTTTCTTTTTGTGATTATTGACAAGGCTTAAAGACTAGGTTCAGAGAACATAATATTCATGATCTCAAATTAGAGGTTAATGAAGTTAAAGGGGAGTTAGTGAAACTAAGGGAACAAATTGTTTCCTTACAATCACAGGTTAATATCTTGGAGGCATCGACTGTTTAGAACATTGAAGCTCCATACATTGCAGAATTTGATAAACTAGATTCATCACAACAAAGAGAAAACCTAGTCGTTGAACCCTTCAAAAAGATGGAAGATCTAATAATAGGTCATATTCAATTTGAAGATGTGTCGAGTGATATGAATCTTTTTAATGACATGACAAATTCCAACACCAAATGGGATACTGAACCTCAAGATTTTTAAGACGCAAGTTTGTTGAGTCTTAATCTATTATTTAACAAGATAAAAACTAAGAACTATGGTTATTTGAAAATGCCATACCAAGAATCTCAAGAACCATTTAAAAATCAAGGTGACAAGTCTGATTCTTTAAATGCCAGAAGAATAAATTTGATATGTTCAAGAGTCTTTTTAGGAAAGAAGACACAATAACACACTTATAAAAAAACAAGTTCTTCATTCTAAAACAATGGTCCCCATATATATAGACTAATAAAATCCTAAATTAAATGGAAATAAAAATCTTAAATTAGAAAAACTAGAATCCTAATCTAACTAGGTTAAGAAAACTAGATCCTAATATAATTAAGTTAGGAAAGAGTATAATCCTAATCTAATTAGGAATGATAGAGTTTTAATTTAACATGGAAATAGCAATCCCAAATAGAAAAGGGAATTAATTCTATATAAGGTAAACAAACTAAACAAATAAGAAATTTTCAAAACCTAAATTAACATGCTACAATAGAATTTAATAGTGCAGCCCGGCTACTTTATTCTTCTTCGTACAGCCCACTTGAATTCTTGTTATGCATTTAGCTAACTCTTTATTTTGCTATCTAATAGCTTGAATAATGTCCCAAGGCCTTATCTTTTCTTTAAGCTTAATTCTTCGTGTCTTACACCTTAAATTGTACTTGAAGCTTTATTGGTTTCTTCTTGACGACTCTTATAATCGATAACTGATGACATCATTAGTTTGCTTAACGACACAGCAAGGGTAGCCAAGATTGGTAAAACAGTTCTCAAAAATAGTTTTCTAGAGTTCATATTAAAGTGGCCGAAGACTTTTCTTTGGATTAAGTAGCTTTAATTAACTTGGGTGCAAATTTAAATATAAAAATCTTGTGCAAAGTTCAATTTGCTAAGAAATAATATTTCAAAGAATTCAATCCTTCAATTTCATGTAAGCTCCATTATTATCTCTATTATGTCAATTAAATTCTATTCTACATATCTTATGCAATTCATTTAGATTTTGGGTAAGAATGGTATCAAAATTACAACCTTTATTATTCAATTAAGGAGGACATTAATGAAAAGTTAGAGGACCATCCTAATCCCTTACCTTGATGCTTTTCATATAAATGAATTGCACTAGCATGATAACCACACCATTTTGACTATTAATACAATTTTTTTTTGTTTTCGTAACACCTAATGGGTTCTTGATATGTTAAAATAGCTCACACCAGGCGTTGTTACATGTCCTAGAATAGACAAGTTAAATCATACACTAAGATTAACTCATAATCAGGAGAAAATCGATATGTGAATGTGTTCAAAATTGATGCGTGATGCATTACTTTTAGGCAAACTAAGTATAGGAAAAATCCACATGGATTATACACAACACTTCCTATTCTTAATGCACTTCAATATTTCTATAGATTTTGTTATGAGTTTACATAGGACTAAAAAAGGGAGAGACTCAGTTTTTATGGTTGTTGATAGGTTCTTTAAGATGGCACACTTTATTGCATGTCATAAATCGATGATATATCATATATAGCCAATTTGTTTTCAAGAAGATTGTTATGTTGCATGGCATGCCTAGGACTATTGTCTCTGATTGGGACGCAAAGTTCTTGAATTATTTTTGGAAGACTTTGAGGAAGGGGGGGAGTTGGAACTAAATTATTATTTTCCACTACCTGTAACCCACAAATTGATGGTCCGACCAAAGTAAGGAATAGGACCTTGTCTACCTTTTTGTGTGTTATCATAAAAAAAGAACTTGAAAACATGAGAAGATTGTTTGCTGTATGTTAAATTTGCATATAATTGCTGTGTTCATTCTGCACCTAAGTTTTCGCTGTTTGAGATTGTCTATAGTTTTAATATAACTGACTCCTTTGGATTATACTCCTTTACCTTTGAGCGAATGTGTTAACTTAGACTGGAAGAAGAACGCTGATTTTATTAAGTAAATTCATGAGAAAGTGAAGTAGCATATAAAACGGCGGATGGAGCAATATGCCAAGCAAGTCAATAAGGGACCCCCGAAAATTAGGTAAATCATTCCAACATCTAACAATTTTAGAACTTTAGTCCTCACCACCACTTTCATGTTAGGATTTAATTGATGTTGATGTTCAACTACTGGCCTGGAATTTTCTTCCATTAATACTTTATGCATGCAAATTGAAAGACTTATACCTTTACTACTAGTAATAGACCATCCCAATGTTGCCTTATGATCTCTTAAAAGTTAAAGTAGTTTTTTCTCTTTTAATTCACTCAAAGAAGTTAAAATTATAAATGGAAATGTTGAGTTTTCACCTAATTATGCGTACTGCAGGTGAGATGGCAGTGGCTTGAACTCAAGTTTAGGAGTGGATGACAATGGTTGAGAATGGTTTCTATCAAGTTCTTCAAAATTTTGCCTTTGAAGAGAATAAGGTGGGGCAACTCCCAAATAATGTGCATATTCTACAATTTCTACGTTTTCAGCTTTGGTAGTTGGGCATGCACAATACAAGCTTTAAATGGTTCATTTGAAAGCTCACTTTTGAATGTTTCAGCCACCATCTTGTCAAGAGTGTCAATTTGAAAACAACAATTAGTTTCAGATGGATATTTAATTGTTTTGAACACATTGAAGACAACTTGCTCATCTTGAACTCGTAAGATTAATTTTCCTTGTTGTACAACAATCAAAGTTCTCTATGTAGCTAAAAATGTCACCCCAAGATAAGTGAAATTTTGCGATTAGCTTCCATCTTCAATTACACCTCTTGGATCCTTAATTGATCGATCCGCTAACTGTAAGGAGACGGTTGTCGCTTTCTCTTCGCTAATTCCTAATTTTCTGAAAACAGAGAAAGGTATTAAATTAATACTTGCACCTAAATCACACAAAACTTTTTCAAAATAACACTTTCTAATAGGAAATTAATTCTATATAGAAAAAGAATCTTCAAACGCCCAAATTATCCATGTAGCATAGAGATTTAGTAGCGCATGACTATTTTATTCTTCTTCTTGGACGTAAAGTAAGTGATTAACTTTGGTGAAGCTTTGGAAACTTTTAGAACAACCTTAGAATCTTCTAGAATAGTCTCTCTGTCACGCACTTCCATGATTAAGCTTTGTAAAGCCTATTTTATCCTCTTTGTCTTTGCCTTAGTCATTGGACCGTCGATTCCTTGCAAAGGATCTTGAAAATATTTGGGAATATTATCTTGAACTATTTGACTAACACCTCAATCTCCATTACTTCCTCCCTTTTTGAAAGGATTCTTCCTCGACCCACCTACATCAAACAAAGATAAATCAGCAAAAATTAAAAATCGCACTAACATTACCATAGTTGCTTTGTAAATCTAGATTATAAGCATTATCATTAGTTCTCTCCAAGACTGGGAAAGATCTATCTCCTCTAGGCTGCAATTTTGATTTCCTTTGTGTAAGAAACCTCTCCTTATGCATGTGCACCCAAGCCCAATCTCTAGGTGCAAAAACCTTCAAACGCCCCTTATTAGCTTGCTTAGCATATTGCTCATTCTTTCTTTCAATATTAGCCTGAATGTTGACATGTAAATCATTCACAAAATCTGCCTTTTTCTTACCATCAAGATTAGCATGTTCATTAGTAGGCAAAGGTAAAATATCCACAGGAGTTAAAGGATTAAAGCCATAAATAATTTCAAAAGATGAAAAAGAAGTAATAGAACGAACAAACCTATTATATGCAAACTCAATATGTGGCAAACACTTCTCCCATTACTTTAAGTTCTTTTGAATGATAGCACTCCAATCCAGTGATAGAGATGTTAAGTTCTTAAGAACCTAATGTCTTAGGCAAACCATGTAAACGAACAAATTCTTTGAAGAACAAGTTAGCAATATGTGTTGCATCATTGATTTTAGAACAAGCAATGAAATGAGCCATTTTACTAAACCTATCAACAACAACAAATACATTGTCCTTACCACCTTGATACTTTCGTAACCCTAAACTAAAATGCATATAAATATCAATTCAAGGTTGGTTAGGAACTAGTAAAGTGGTATACAAGCCATGTAATTTAACCTTAGATTTTGTTTGCCTACATGTAATGCATTTATCACAAAAGATTGTTCATCATACTTTAATTAGACCAATAAAAATGCTCATGCAATATATCTAAAGTCTTTTACACACAAAACTGGCCCATCAAGCTGCCTCCATGAGTTTTTCTAACAAGTAACTCACGAATAGAATAAACATGCACACATAATTTATCTTTCTTAAAAAAAATCCTTCATGCCTATAGAAATCACTAAATGCACACTTATCACATGCATTCCATAGTTGGCTGAAATCAGAATCATTAGCATACAAGTCTTTAATAAATTCAAAACCAAGTAAGTTTGCAAAGATGTAAGTAATGTATACCTCCTAGAGAATGCATCAATAACAACATTTTCCTTTCCATGCTTGTACCTGATCACATAAGGAAACGTTTTTATAAACTCCAGCCACTTAGCATGCCTTTTATTAAGCTTACCTTGGAATTTTAAGAACTTTAAGTTCTCATGATCAGAATGATGAATTCCTTGGCCACAAGTAATGCTGTCATGTTTGAAAAGTTCTCACTAATGCATAAAGTTCCTTGTCATAAGTAGAATAATTCAAGGTTGCCTCACTTAGCTTTTTACTAAAATAAGCAATTGGTTTGGAATTTTGTATCAAAACAGCCCCTATTCCAATTCCAGATGCATCACATTCTACCTCAAAGCTTTATCAAAGTTAGGCAAACGCAACAAAGGTGCATTAGTTAGTTTATCTTTCAAAGTTTTGAAATCTGGATCATGCACATCATCCTAGTTAAAAACAACATTCTTTTTAACAAGTTTATTCCAAGGTGTAGCAATAAAACTAAAATCATTAAAAAACCTTCGATAAAAACTTGCTAAACTATGAAAACTTCTTACCTTGTTCGCATTTTTAGGCGTAGGCCAGTCCCTTATTGCTTTTACCTTCTCTTCATCAACACTAATACCTTGCGAACTAACAATATATTCAAGAAACACATTAGATTCCATGCAAAATGTGCACTTCTTAAGATTAGCATACAATTGATGCTCTATTAACACACTAAAAATAGCATGCAAGTGTTTCACATGTTTATTCAAATTTTTTTTATAAACTAAAATATCATCAAAGTAAACTACCAAAAATTTGGTTATGAATGCACGCAAGACATGATTCATTAACCTAATGAATGTACTAGGTGCATTAATTAAACCAAAAGGCATTACTAATCGCTTATACATTCCATATTTAATTTTAAATGTTGTCTTCCATTCATCTCCCTCTTTCATGCGAATTTAATAATAGCCATTCCTTAAATCAACTTTAGAGAAGAAGCAAGAGTCATGTAATTCATCAAGCATAAAATCTAATCTAGAGATAGAATGTCTACACTTAACCATTATTTTGTTAATGGCTCGAAAATCTTGTGTACATATGCCATGTTCCATCTTTCTTTAGAACTAAGATGACATGAACCGAACATGGGCTAAGACTCTCCCTTACAAAACCCTTTTGCACCAACTCATCCAAAGATTTATTGCAAAAGTGTGATCCTTTATCACTAATGACATCCCTAGGGATGCCAAATCTTGGGAAAATAGTTCCCTTTAAAAATTGCAAAATAACCCTATGATCATTAGTCTTATATGCTTGTTCTTCAATCCATTTGGATACATAATCAACATATACAAGAATGTAAATGAAATCAAAAGAAGGGAGAAACAGACCCCCTATATAAAATAATTTCACAATTAACATACTAGTAAGAGGCATTTGATTTCAAGAACAAATATTACCAACCTTTTGACTTCTATATCACATGTGAAGCATTACGCGTACGCATCCTTGGAGAGTGTTGGCTAGTAAAACCCTGCTTGCAAGATTTTGTTGGCTGTTTTCTTGGCTCCAAAGTGTCCACCACGTGTAAAAGTGTGACAAAGATTTAGAATAGAATAAACTCAAAATTGGGTATACACCTTCTTTTGATGAAGTTCAGGCAATGTTTGAATAAGTATGGTTTATCCCAAAAGTAGTGCTTTACAGTTGCTTTCAATTTGTCCCTTTGAAATTTGCTCATTCTTTGTGGAACTTTACTTACAATAAAATTTACGATATCTGCATACCATAGGATCTCACCAAGGCAAATAATTTTTCATCCAAAAAATTGTCATTCAACATGATAGAACCCACTTGACGACCTGCCTTAGAAACTCTTGAATCAATTGTTATGTGCACCCAACAAGCTAGAAAACAAGTTGTAGATGATCAGATTAGAACCTAAGAAAACTAAGTCCTTAAAATTCCAATCTTGAAGACGCCACAAAGTTTGATCACTCCCTTGATAAGTCAAGATATTGTATTTTACAAAAAACACAAGAAAGCAAAACTAAGCTTGCTGAAAATATCTCAATATTATTAATGATATGATGAAAATTTGTTTTACATGCTTGTAGCCTTTATATAGGCATGTAAATATCATAATCTTAAATAAAAGAAGTGTCCCAAATTTAATAGAAATATAAATCCTAACTTAAGTTGGAAAATAAAACTATAATCCTAATCCTATAAGGGAACTTAAATAACAATTATAATCTAATAGGGAAACTTTAATAACAATCCTAATCTAATAAAGAAACATAAAAAATAACAATCGTAATATAATAAGGAAACCTAAAAAATAACAATACTAGTCTAATAAGGAAACCTAAAAGATAACAATACTAGTCTAATAAGGAAACCTAAAAAATAACAATCCTAAACAAACAAAAAAACTTATTCCATATAGAACAAGGAAATCTTCAAAAGCCTAAATTATCTATGTGGCATAAAGATTTAGAAGCGTAGGGCTATTTTATTCTTCTTCTTACAGCCCACTAGAATTCTTGTCATGTAATCAGCCCATCTCTTGTAATTTTTGCCCACTAGAAAAGATTGTTGGATCATGTGAATGATGCCCTTGTGTCTCTTTAAGCTCTTGTAGGAGTTCCTTCTCTTGTATTCATGATTGCGTAGCTTTGTTCACATCACAATAGTGATTCATCTACTTTACGAACAAGCCTTGATAGATGGTCGGCCACCATAGTCTCTACTCTTTCCTTGTCTTGATTACCAAATCAAAATTTTGGAGTAGGAGAATCCATCTCACCAATCTTGGCTTTGCATCCTTTTCTCAAAAGGTACTTTAAGGCTGCATGGTTAGTGAAAACAACAGCTTCAATCCTAATTAAATAAGATCGAAAATTTTCTAAAGCAAATACCATAGCCAAAAGTTCATTTTCTGTTGTTGAACAATTGAGCTGAGCTTCATTCAAAGTGCAACTTGTATAGTAGATTATACATGGCATCTTGTTTCTTCTTTGGCTTAGGCACACATACACAGCGTAATTACTCACGTCACACGTAAGTTCAAATGGCAAGGACCAATCTAGAGGCATGATAATGAGAGCAGAAGTTAGCAATGATTTCAACATATTAAAAGCATATAAACAATCATCATCAAATACAAACTTCACATCCCTTGCAAGGAAATTCGTGAGTGGTCTTGCAATCTTCAAAAAATCCTTGATGAATCTTCTACAAAACTCGGCATAGCCAAGGAAAGAATGAATTTCTTTCACATTTGTTGGTGGCAACATATTTTGAATTAAATACACCTTTGCCTTGTCAACTTTAATCCTATCATAAGAAATAATATGGCCGAGTACTATATTTCTCTTCACCATAAAATTACACTTTTTTCAACTAAGCTGATACGAACCCCTAGCATATTAAACTTGAGACCTAATATCTTTATGTATGGAAGCAACTCTTTTGAAAGCTAAATCAGATTTAACCAAGTTCGCGACCCAATTTCAACTTGCGAAATAGAATCTTGGAATAAAATAACCTCAAAGTAATTAGCTTTGATTGTAAGAATATTGATTCAAGCAAGAATCAAAACAAGAGAAAACACTATTAATTTTAGCTTTCATTGAAAAAGTAATCTCCTCCGTTTAGAGTACATGGCCAAATATATAAGGATACAAGAATAAGTAACCCTAATAAGAGTGTTTGGCCACAAAACTAAACTTATTCTAACTTAAATTAAGATAAATTGAATTTTGGGCTTAATGATTAACATAAATAGCCCAAATACACACAAATTAAATAACATATGTTTATAAATAAGACTAAGATAAATAATGGGTTTAAGTAACAAAGTTAGCCCAAATGGCAAATGAAATCTGAATTTTGCATCTGGATGAAGATCCCATTCGAATTGCATGCTTCTTTTAGCCTTGAAACATCATTTAAATATGGCCTTGTATAGATTTGAGAATTCAAATCTCATAGAAGCTTCAATCTTCAAGTTTTGCCTTCTTGTACTTGTGTCAAAGTTACCAAGCTTTGATTGTTGTCTTCAAGTCCAAGCTTGATATTTGACTCTTTCGTGCACTCTTGAATTGTTGCAAGATCATCCCACAAGCCTTGAATCATCCCATTCAATGCATCCTTGAATTTCTTCATTCTTGCTCTTGTGATGGGACCATTAGGTAGCTGAATTGGATTTTTGTTCTTCTGTGCATCCTTATTTGCATCATAAGCACAAGATTAGTCTCAATACATCTTTTCAAAACAAGAGAAAGATTAGCCAAACTATAAAAAGATGAGCCAAAAAAAAAATCATCAATAAAGATCTTAATATACCTTTCTACCATATTCGAAAATATGCTCATCATACAATATGAAATATAGCAGGTGCGTTGCATAATTTAAATGGTATTCTTCTATATGTAAAGGTCCCAAAGGGATATGTGAATGTAGTCTTTTCTTAATCTCTATAATCACTGCAATTTGATTATAGCCCAAGTAACCATCTAAGAAATAATAATAACTATATCCAACTAGTCTCTTTAACATTTGGTCCATGTATGATAAAGGAAATGATTTTTCTTGTGTTTGTGTTCAGCTTCCTATAATCTATGCAAACACGCCAACTAGTTAGAATCCTAGTAGGTACTGATTTATCATTTTTATTGGCTAACCCATCTAGAATCCGAAATTCGGTAGATTATGCCCACATCTAATAATTTCAAAATTTCCTTTCTTACCACTTCTTTCATAGTCTTATTTGAGGCTCTCTAGATGGTTTAGACTCATATTCTATCATGATCTTGTGTATGCAAATTGTTGGGCTAATTCCCTTAATGTCATGAATAGTCCAACCAAATGCTTCTTTATGCTCTTTCAACACGCTCAATAATTTTTCGTCTTTGAAATCATTTAAATCACTAGCAATAATAATGGGTAGAGTTTGTTCCTCACCTAGGAATGCATACTTTAAGTGTGATGGCAAGTGATATGAACATTTGGTATCAGAGCTTTGGCTTTAGAAACAAGTTACTTTTCCTTTACTTATCCTTTTTTTGTGTTTTTCTTTGATCTTTGTGAGATTGTTGTATTGTCTTTGCATAATTTTCTTGGATTCTTTCATTCAGCTTCTTCGTGTTTTTTTGAATATATTCAATTCTGTTTTGTTTGTTTAGTTTGGTAAAAAAAAAAATGGTTGAAAAGAACATCTAATTAAAAAAAGAAGAAGTTAGATGGCATTGTTTGATTTATGTGCAATCTATTTTGTGCTACTTTTTTAATATTGCAAATATGATTATAATCTTTTTCCAAGCTTAAAAGGGATTTCTTGAATCGTAAGATTACATTCCTAGTCAAATAAGTCATAACAAGATCTCCTAGGATTTGACTAGTTGACTACTTTAAAGCCAGTTATGTATATTCCTTTTTAAACTAGGATTTCTTTTGCTTGAACAATAGGCTTACTATATTAACTAGTATTAATCCTTATCAAATAAGGATTCTTGTGTAATTTAGTTTCGTGCTCCATATTTAATTTATTCTAGTCGGGTTCAATTGTGCAGGGCTATTTTGTGTCTTTTAGCTTTGCTCTTCAATTTATTGCTCTAGTGATTTCTTTTGCATGTGTTTTGCTTCATTTTGAAGTTTTCTTATTTTCTTGGCTCTTTTAATTTTTTTTCTTTTTTGTGTTGCCGTTTGTCCCAACTAAGTTTTTAACGTTCTGATTTTGAGATTTGTTATCATCTAATTGATTGCTCCTTGAGATTTGATAATCTTAATTATTTTAAAACATAAAGGGGGCTTGCTTGAGTGGTAAAAGAAAGAGTGGTGAGATCATCATCGAGAAAAGTTAAATTAGTGTAAAACATAAGTGATAACAATCTAATTGAGTACAAACACGTGAGGGAGTGTGAGAAAAACAAATTTTTTTTATTTCTAACCAGTTTTGCAAGTTATAAACATGAGTAATGAAAGAGAACCACAGGAAGTTGACATGAAAATGTTCATAAAGGCTGTTAATGAACAATTTAGGAAGTTGAATACTAGGCTGGATGACTTGTTATCCCCATCTATGTCTAAAACCACTAGAAGATATGTGTTTGAGGAGAAAGAGGAAGATGATTTGGATTTGGAGGAATCAAGTTTTTAACGATGCAAGAAGGCTGTTTACAAAAAGAGAGCAATTTAGGCAGCATAAAGATGAAAATTTCAACCTTTCAAGGAAAGAATGACCCTGAACTACACTTGGAGTGGAAAAGAAAGGTTGAACATATATTTTATTGCCATAATTACTCTGATGAGAAGAAAGTAAAACTAACCACCATGGAGTTCACACATTATTGAAGCATATGATGTGATCAATTGCTGATCAATAGGCATAGGAATGGAGAGAGGTTAATTTAGTCATGGGAAGAGATGAAATTAGTAATGCACAAGAGATTTATACCTAGCCATTATTATAGAGATTTGCATAGAAAGTTACAAGGGTTGGTTAAAGGTTCCATGAGTGTAGAGGACTATTATAAGGAGATGGAGATAGCCATGATTAGAGCAAACACAGAGAAAGATCGAAAAGCAACAATGGTTATATTTTTTGCCGGCTTGAACAAGGAGATTACTGATGTAGTTGATTTACAACATTATGTGGAGATAGAGGAGGTATTGCACAAAATCATTAGAGTGAAAAAGAAAATCAAATCAAAAGGGTTCAAATCCGGTTCGGTTTCTAGTTCTTCATGGAAATCTAATTAGAAGGACAACAAAACTGCCTCAAAAATGAAAGAAGCAAAGCTAAAGGATTCGTGTATTTTTGTGGTCGCACAGATTTCAAAAAATTCCTTCACATGCAAATAAGGATCTTCATTAGATAAACAATTTCTTTCAATGCCAAATTTAGTCTTCTTTGAGGCTCTCTAGACTGTTTAGGTTTATCTTTTAACAAGATTCTATGCATGTAAATTGTTGGGCTATTTTTCTTTATGTCATGAATGGTCCAACCAATTGCTTCTTTATGCACTTTCAAAAGCCTCAACAATTTGTCTTCTTTTAAAACACTCAAATCACTGGCTATTATTATAGGTAAAGTTTCAGCCTCACCTTAAAAATGCATACTTCAAGTGTGAGGGTAAAGGCTTTAACTCAAGTTTCGATGTTTCCTCCATGGATTTGGACAAAGATGATGATAATGCATGCAATGGCTCAAAAGAGTTTGCATACTTACCTGAATATTCAATGCTTTTTGTAGCCTCTAATAAGTATATGACAACAACAAAATCCTCATTCTTATCAACAACAAAATCCTCAAAGTAGACAACTGTGACTTTGCCAATGAAAGCACGTAAAACATGGTTCATAAGTCTCATGAAGGTACTAAGTGCATTAGTTAATCCGAAAAGCATAATTAACCATTCATACAAACCATATTTTGTTTTAAATGCAGTTTTTCACTCATCACCTTCATTTATTCTAATTTGATGGTATCCACTCTTAAGATCAATTTTAGAAAACACATAAGATCTATGTAATTCATCTAACATATCATTAAATCAAGGAATAGAATGTTGATACTTTACTATAATGTTGTTGATGGCTTGGCAATCAATACACATCCACCATGTCCCATCTTTCTTAGGCGTTAGTAGCATCGGAACTGCACAAGGACCCATGCTCTCTCTAACATACCTCTTTTCCATTAGCTCAATAACTTGCCGCTAAAGTTTCTTTGTCTCCTTGGGATTACTTCTATAGGCTGGTCAGTTTGGAATTAATGCACCGGATATGAAATTAATTTGATGTTCAATTCCTCGAATTAGAGGTAAACCAGAAGGCACCCCTTCAGGAAATACATCCTTAAATTCTTGCAAAAGAAACACAACGTTGCATGGCAAAAATCCGGCAAGATCGTTAGTACATAAAAAGGCCTCCTTGTGCATGAGTACTTTAAGGGGCTATTGTGAAAGTAAAGAGCTGTCTCTTGATCTCACTTTTTTTTTTGCAATAAAATTGTATTTTTCGTTTCTTTCACACATTAAGGTCACAACTCTCTCATTTTCTCTCTCACTTTCTTTCACATTTTTGCCTTTCTCCTTTTCTTTCCTTTTTTCACTCGTCTTTTGCGTCTTTGATTAATGCTTTAAAGTTAATGGTACTAGTGATATAGGTTGCTTTTTGAAGGGAAAGAGTACTTATTGGTAAAACTGTTATGTGTGACTTACTGATCATACTGCCATGGTCTACCCAATATAGGATGTGAGATGCATGTATAGGTATCATGTCGTAAAGCACCTCATCCTCATACTTGTCAATAGAAAATGCCACCAACACTTTTTTTGTTACCTTGATTTCTTTGCAATTGTTTAGCCATTAAAGCCTATACGGTCGTGAAGTAGATGAATCACTATTGTATGACAACTTTCCGGATGAAATTTTTTTTGCCTTGCTTGGTGAGATCCCATGTATGCAAATATCATAAATTTTATTGTGAGCAAACAAATACCACAAGGAATGATCAAATTTTAAAGAGACAAACTAAAAGCAATTGCAAAGCATTACTTTTGAGATGAACCATACTTTTTCAAACATTGCCCATATTCTATTATAAGAAGATGTGTACCTAATTCTGAGTTTCATTTTATTCTAACTTTTTGTCACTCTTTAGCATGTGGTGGACACTTTGGAGCCAAGAAAACAGCCCCAAAATCTTGCAAGCGGGATTTTATTGGCAGACACTCTTTAAGGATGTGTATGCGTATTGCTCTATATGTGATAGATGTCAAAGGGTTGGCAATATTTCTTCTCAAAATCAAATGCCTCTTACTAGTATGTTAATTATGGAATTGTTTCATGTATGGTGTATTGATTTTATGGGTCCGTTTCCCCCTACCTTTGGTTTCACTTACATTCTTATAAATGTTGATTATATATCACACTTTTGCAGTAAATGTTTTAATGCATTGATGGAAAAGTATGGTGTGACTTATATGGCGACAACACCTTATCACCCTTAAACCTATAGGCAAGTTGAGATAAGTAATAGCGAGATAAAGAAGAACATTCTTGAGAAAATGGTAAACACTAATATGAAAGTTTGGTATTTAAGGTTAAATGATGCATTATGGGCTTATATAAGACACCCATTGGCATGAATCCTTTTCGATTAATGTTTGGCAAAGCATGTCATCTTACTGTGGAACTTGAACATAAAACATATTGGCCCATTAAGAAACTTAACTTTGATTTGGATAATGCTAATGTTTATAGAAAGTTGTAGTTCATTAATGAATTGGATGAGATTTGATATGAAGCATATGAAAATGTTGCAATCTACAAAGAAAAGACCAAGTTATAACATGATAAACGATTATTGAGGAGAACTTTTCACGAGGGCCAGAAAGTGTTCCTTTATAATTCTCGATTGAAGCTGTTTCTTGGTAAGTTGATGTCTAAATGGAATGGTCCATATGTTGTTCAAAAGGTTTTTCCTTATGGTGCAATTGAGCTAGTTAAAGAGCAAGGAGGAGAACCTTTTAAAGTGAACAGCCATCATTTGAAGCCATAGCTTAATGCCATTAGGGACTTGATGAGGATGGATCCTAATCTTGTGGAACCACTTTATGTTTAGAAGATAAAAAGGTTCAACTAGCCGAAGATGTTAAACTTAGCACTATTTGACAAGCAGCCTATTTTTTTTTCTTCAAGAAAGATGAAATAAAGAGGAAGAGAAGTTGAATCAATCTGTCTTCAAGTCAAAGAGTCTTGCGCATCGAAAAAGGTGTTTTCATGTCTTTTTCCCTAATTTTATATGCTTCGGAAGTAATTTTATGTACCACCATCTTGCTTTAATTTCAGCATTGTATTTTTTTTATTGACAAACATTGAGGACAATTTTAGATTTAAGTTTGAGGGTGCGGTTTGAAATCTTTAATTTTAGTTATTAGTTAATAAGGACCCACTAGAAAACCTACCCTAGGAACCCTTGAATCAGTTGTTATACGCACCCAACAAACTAGAAAACAAGTTGTAGATGATCAGATTAGAACTTAAGGAAACTAAGTTCTTAACAATCCTAATCTTGAAGACATCACAAAGGTTGATCATTCCCTTAATAAGTCAAGATATTGTATTCTACCAAGAACACGAGAAACCAAAGCTAAGCTTGCTGAAAATATCTCAATATTATTAATAATATGATGATCATTTGTTTTACATACTTGTAGCCTTTATATAGGCATGTAAACATCATAATCCTAAATAAATGAAGTGTCCAAAATTAAGTAGTAATAGAAATCCTAACTTAAGTTGGAAAATAAAACTATAATCCTAATGCTATAAGGGAATATAAATAACAATCCTAATCTAATAAGAAAGCTTTAATAACAATCCTAATCTAATAAGGAAATCTAAAAAATAACAATTCTAATCTAATAAGGAAACTTATTCCCTATAGGATAAGGAAATCTAATAAGTAAACCTAAAAAATAACAATCCTAAACAAATAAAGAAACTTATTTCATATAAAACAAGGAAATCTTCAAAAGCCTAAGTTATCCATGCAGCATAAGGATTTAGAAGCGCAGGGCTATTTTATTCTTCTTATTGCAGCCCACTTGAATTTTTGTCATGTATTCAACCTATGTCTTGTAATTTTTGCCCATTTGAAAAGATTGTTGGATCATGTGAATGTTGCCCTTGAGCCTCTCCAAGCTCTTGTGGGAGTTCCCTCTCTTGTATGCATGATTGCGTAGCTTTGTTCATGTCATTCTCCCTTTCTTGACGAAGATTTATCCTCAAATCTAGTTCAGCGAAAATCAAACAATAAGGAACGTAGAAAAATTCGGCCATACTTTTTTTCAGAATTTTTAATCAAGAAATAAGGAATAATAAAGCAATTAAAAGATAAATCAAATTTTCCTTGGAACCAAAGCTCTGATACCAACTGATATGAATCTCGCCAACGACATAACAAAACCCAATACCAAACGTGATATTAAACCTTATCAACAATGTGACAAAATTCAGTTACCAACGTGATATTAAACCTTGCCAATGATGTGATAGAAACCCGATACCAAATGTGATACGAAAATCTAAGATTTTTAAGACGCAAAATTTTGAGCCTTGACCCGTTACCTGTTTCTAGCGCCAAAGCTTTGATACCAAATAATAAGAATCCACTAGACGACATACCCTAGGAACTCTTAAATCAGTTGTTATGTGCACCCAACAAACTAGAAAACAAGTTGTAGATGATCATATTAGAACCCAAGGAAACTAAGTCCTTAACAATCCTAATCTTGAAGACGTCACAAAGGTTGATCACTCCCTTAATAAGTCAAGATATTGTATTCTACCAAGAACACAAGAAAGCAAAGCTATGCTTGCTGAAAATATCTCAATATTATTAATGATATGATGATCATTCTTTTTACATACTTGTAGCCTTTATATCGGCATGTAAACAACATAATCCTAAATAAAAAAGTGTCCAAAATTAAGTAGGAATAGAAATCCTAACTTAAGTTGGAAAATAAAACTATAATACTAATGCTATAAGAGAACCTAAATAACAATCCTAATTTAATAAGGAAACCTAAAAAATAACAATCCTAAACAAACAAAGAAACTTATTCCATATAGAACAAGGAAGTCTTCAAAATCCTAAGTTATCCATGCGGCATAAAGATTTAGAAGCATAGGGCTATTTTATTCTTCTTCTTGTAGCCTACTTGAATTTTTGTCACATATTCAACCTATGTCTTGTAATTTTTGCCCAGTTGAAAAGATTGTTGGATTATGTGAATGCTGCCCTTGAGCCCCTCCAAACTCTCTTGGGAATTCCCTCTCTTATATGCATGATTGCGTAGCTTTGTTCACATAATTAGTGTTGTGTAGTTTTAATAACGCAAGTGCACGTTATCGTTAACAAGTAATAAAATGATAAGTCAAGTATCGTTCCCACGAGGATTGATTAATTTGTTAATTACCAAAGATAAGTAATCCTAAATTTAATTGAAGAATTCGATTAATAAATTTTGATTAACAAGAAATTGCGGAAATTTAATTTAAATTAACTAAACGAAATTGTGAATTTCAATTGATTAAAACACTAGGGTAGTAGACTTCACCATAGCTAATTGAATTCGATTTCTTTAATTGTGTTGTTTCAATTTGTTACCAATATTGACAGAAAATTATCCTAATTTATTTGATATTCTTTCTCAAGATATACCAAAAATACTTGCACATACTAATTCACTATATCTCTATGTGAATTGAAATACATGAAAGTTCATTAAGTATAATGATAATTAACTTAATTCCAAATGAATCATGATAGTATATCTCTATCTAGCATGTAATTCATTGTATTCATTACATAATCAAAACACATAAATCACTTCTCAGATCAATATAGTTAACAAATCATTCAAATATTGGCCAAATATTCAAAAGCATTAAGCACAATAATAAACACTCAATATAAACAATAAATCATGAACAACACAAATTCTGGAAATTGATGTTCTTAGCTAGGTTACATCTTTACCCTAGTTAAGAGAAATTAGTTCATAATGAAATTACAACACACCATAATCAAATTGAGAATCATAATGAAAATTTCAGAAAGAGAAAAGTAAAGAGTTGAGGAAGAAAAACTCTATGTAGATCAATGACTTCCGATTCCAGCAAGCTTCACTTCCTCTTCCTTCCCCTCTTTCTTCAAGCTTCTAAAATCTCCAAAAATGGTAAAAAAAAACCTTAACTTTCGTTCTCTCTCCCTTCTGGTCGTTCCCCCCTTTCAATTGCCCATTTAGTCTTCAAAAAACGCTCCAAATTCAATCCCCCTTGTTAAGGAAAAGCTGTCTTCCACTTGTCTCCATTCAAACCGAAATTTAGGCCACTAAACTTGACTTTTTGCTTCCTTCCATGACAGGTGGGCTTGTTAATCATTATGTCTAGTTTTCAAATTATTTTGAATTAGTCAAATACGATTCTTGAGTATAAAGATACACTAAAAAATACGGACTATGTTCAGTACAAATGGGCCTTGTTGTTTTCTTTCCATTTCTTGGGCTTTTTGGGCTTTTCTCCTACAAAAATAAAGAACTAAACTCAAAGTAATAACATACACAAATTAAATAAGAAAACACAAATAATTAAGTAAACTAAATATGAATTAGCATGAAATTAAGAGTGAAAGTATGACAAATTTTGTATAAAAATTAAGCACATCAATTAGTTATTGAAAAAAAAAATTATTTTAGTCTTTTGAGTCATTCTTCGCTAAGTGATGATATGGTCAATTTTGAATGCATGAGTTATTGAGCAAAGTGTTGTAAATTTTTGTGAATACAAATGTACGTTATCATTAATAAGTAATCTATGATAAGTTAACTATCGTTCCTACGAGGATTGATTAATTTATTAATTATCGAAAATAATTAATCCTAAATTTATTTGAAAAATTCAATTAATGTATTTTGGTTAACAAGAAATTGTAGAAATTTAAATTGAACTAACAAAGCAAAATTGTGAATTTCAATTGATTAAAACATTAAGGCAACAGACTTCATCATAGTTAATTGAACTCAATTTCTTAAATTGTGTTGTTTCAATTTATTACCAATATTGACAGAAAAAAATCCTAATTTATTTGATAATAATTCTCAAGATATACCAAAACTATTTACACATATTAGTTCACTATATCTCTATGTGAATTAAAATACATGAAAGTTCATAAAAAGCATTTATAATTGTTCTTAATTCTACATTAATCATGATAGTATATTTCTATCTAACATATAATTCATGTTTTTAATTATAAGATTAAAACACATAAATCATTTCTCAGATCAATATGGTTCTCGAATCTATCAAATATTTGCTAAATATTTAAAAATATTAAGCAAAATAATGAACACTCAATATTGAACAATAAACCATAAACAACATAAATTCTGAAAATTGATGTTCTTACTTAGGTAACATCTTTGCCCTAGTTAAGAAGAATTAGTTAATAATAGAACTACAACACACCATAATCAATTTGAAAATCATAATAACAATTTCAGATAGAGAAGAGTTGAAGATGAAAACTCTATATAAATCAACAACTTTTGTCTTCAATAAGCTTCAATTTGTCTTCTTTTTCTTTCCCTCTTTCTTCAAGCTTCCCAAACTTAAAAAATAGTGAGGAAAACCATCCAATTTTGTTATGGTTGTTCTCCCCTCTTTCATTTGCTCATTTGGTCTTTAAAATACTCAAAATTCCTTCCCTCTTGTTAAGGAAAAATTGTCTCTCATTTGTCTTAATTTAAATCGAATTTTAGACAACTAAAACTTGACTTTTTGCTTTCTTCCATGAAATGTGGAAATGATTATGTCTAGTTTTTATATTATTTTGAATTACTCAAATACGATTTTTGAGTACAAAGATACACTAAAAAATATTGACCATGTTTAGTACATAAAGGCCTTGCTTTTATCTTTTCACTTCTTGGGCTTTTCTCCTACAAAAATAAAGAACCAAGCTCAAAGTAGTGACATAAATAAACTAAATAAGAAAAACTCAAGCAATTAAGTAAAATAAATATGAATTAGCATAAAATTAAGAGTGAAAGTATGACAAATTTTGTATACAAATTAAGCACATCAAATACCTCCAAACTTAATATTTGCTAGTCCTCAACCAAAAAGAAAAATTAAAGACTTAGCAATAAAAATTAGCTTCCTTCATTTTTCATGGTCAACAAGAATAAAATAAGATATAAAATCAATCAATCAATTATCCAAATATTAACAATGCTTCATATGTTATGCTCATGTGTGGTATGTGATAGCCATTAATTAATCATCATCTGTCATGTTATCTTCTTAAAATTATAGTATAGCATGTGTAAAAGTTTAGAGCTCCAAATCTCACAAAAGATGGTCACTATTAAAAAAATTTTCTTGAAATTTGGATTAACAGTCTAAAATATGTGAGACAAGCATTATGCTTAGATTTTTAATGAAAAACAAAACTCACATAAAATAGAAAGAACATGTTATTTTTCGATGTGATGATCGTGATCTCATAAAACGAATGCCAATAACTTGATTGTCATGACAATGAATGCAAACTAATCATACAACACACAAGATCAACGTAGGACTTTTTTTTAAGCAAGGTTATAATGAATCCAATAGGTAGGATATTCTTAAGAAAGCTTAGATAATGGGTAAAACAAAGTCATAATAACTCAATAATATATGCATCTATTATCAAATTCTCATTTTTTCTTGCAAACATATTTCACCACCACCACTCCTTCATATTCTTCTCCTTTTCTTCTCAAAGCACACTATCCTTTTTTTTTTTTTTTGCAATTTCACATTCGGTCTTTTTTTTTTTTCAACCTTACTATATCTTTTGACTGGAAAACTCAAAGCTTACTTAGGCACAAGTCCCGATTACTCAGTAAAAGCATGGCTTACACAATTGAACACAATATATTTTTTTCTTTTTAATGGTCGCGCATCAAATTGGTAAAGCTCAACCCCACAAATAGCAAGCAACAACCCTAAAACCTTTTATGAAGCATATGTTAATACTACACATTTATAGCTTAAAGGATAAGAATAATAATAAAAATAGTGGAAACTTGGTTTTTGGGCTTGGTTGTTATTTCTTAGAAAGAAATATGAAGATCATTTTAAGGTTCAAAGTGGCTAAGGAAACATGTATAAGATTGACTCGAAAGACTTAAACGATATAAACAAGGCCTAGAATAACTTCTTATGCATTATACAATAAAAATTAATGGCGATTAAGGTGCTGGCCAAATGGTTCAAGCTAATATTCCCAAATTCTTTTCAAGATCCTTTGAAAAGGAATCGGTGGTCCAATGACTAGGGCAAGGACAAAAAGGATGAAAAAGGCTTTACAAGCCTTAATCATGGAAGTGCATGACAGAGAGGTTATTTTAAAGATTCTAAGACTGTTATGGAAGTTGTCAAAGCTTCACCAAAGATAATCACTTATCTTTATGTGCAAGAAGAAGAATAAAATAGCCATGCGTTACTAAATTCTTATACTGCATGGATAAGTTGGGCCTTTGAAGATTTCTTGTTTTATATAGAATCAGCTTCCTAGTTTATTTAAGATTATTATTTAGGTTTCCTTATTATATAAGGATTGTTATTAAGGTTTCCTTATTAGATTAGGATTGTTATTTAAGTTTTCTTATTAGATTAGGATTATAGTTTTTTTTCCAACTTAAGTTAGGATTTTTATTCCTACTTAATTTTGGTTTTCATTTTATTTAGGATAATGATGCGTACATGCCTATATAAAGGCTACAAGTATGTAAAACAAATTTGATCATATCATTAATAATATTGAGGTATTTTCAACAAACTTAACTTTGCTTTTTTGTGTTCTTGGTAGAATACAATATCTACAACTTGTTTTCTAGTTTATGGGTTCTGATACCAAATGATAAGAACCTACTAGAGAACCTACCCTAATAACTCTTGAATCAATTGTTATGCACACCTTAGAAACTAGATAATAAGTTGTAGATGATTAGATTAGAACTTAGGGAAACTAAGTCTTTAAAATTTCAATCTTGAAGATGCCACAAAGATTAATCACTCCTTTAATAAGCTAAGATATTGTATTATAACTAAAGAACCACGTATAAGGTTGGCTAGAAAGACTCAAACGATACAAACAAGGCCTTAAACAATATAGGCCAAAAGAAACCAGATTGTAGTACCGTTGCTAATATTTTTGTTGCACCAAAATGCCCCCTATATTCTGATGAATGACAATGTCGTAAAATGCTCATCATCTCCTCTTCCATATTACAACTTCTAATTATTTGATTTAGGCATTGTTTATATAAGAATCCTCCCAATAATAATGCTTGACATCCGTGAAGAATTTCTTCTTTTATTGATATAACAAATCAGTTCGAATAATGTTGCTAGCCAAAAATTCAAAAAATCTGCACACCAAGGTGTGTCAAATGCTTAAAGAGAAAAACGTTCATTCGAAAATTCTTCATTAATTGAACTTGCTACACCATCTTCAATTTCTTCTTCCAATCGAGATAAATGATCAGCAACTAAATTTTTAGATCCCTTCCGATCATAAATCTCCAAGTCGGATTTTTGTAACAAAAGCACCCATCTAATAATGAGTCTTAGTTTTTTATTCTTTCTCGCAAGTATTTGATGGCTGAATGGTCAGTGTAAATTATTACATTCGAAACAATCAAAAAAGAGCAAAATTGGTCAAATGCAAAGACAATAGCCAACAACTCCTTTTCCATAATAGCATAATTCAATTAAGCATTCCTTAAGGTTATGCATGCGTAATAAATGACATGCAAAGCTTTATTTTTTTGTAGCCTCAGAATAGTTTTCAAAGCATAATCCCTCGCATTGCACTCAAGTTCAAATGGAAAATCACAATTCGGAGCCATAATAATAGGAGCAAAAATCAGCCTCTTCTTCAAAATGTTAAATGCCTGCAAACAATCATTAGAAAAATCAAAAGATATGTCTTTAATCAAGAGATTGCAAAAAGGTTTAGAAAGTTTAGAGAAATCCTTTGTGAAGCACAAATAAAATTCGCGTGTCTTAAAAGGCTTCTAACAGCCTTCACAGAAGTAAGCAAAGACAATTTCTTAATGACTTTAATTTTTGCTCGATCAACTTCAATTCCTTTCACTGAAGTACGATGACCTAAAACGACGCCTTCTTGAATCATAAAATGACATTTTTCCCAATTTAACACTAAGTTAGTTTCCCCATATTGCCGCAAAACTAAAGCCAAGTTATTCCAAAAATTATCAAAAGAGCCAAACACTAAAAAATCATTCATAAACACTTCAATGAATATTTCCACCATGTTAAAGAAAATTGCCATCATGCAAAGCTGAAAAGTTGCAAGTGAGTTACATAAACCAAATGGAATCCTTTGAAATGCGAAAGTATCGTATAGGCAAGTGAACGTTGTTTTCTCTTGATCTTTTAGTACAGTAAGATCTTGATAGTACTTGGAATAACCATCTAGAAAGCAATAATGTGAATGACCAGCAAGTCTCTCTAGCATTTGATCAATAAAAGGTAATGGAAAATTATCCTTCCAGTGGCATCATTTAACTTGCGATAATCAACACATACTCTCTAGCATTTTTGTTGGAATAAGTTCATTGTTTTCGTTCTTCACAACGATCATTCCCCCTTTCTTTGTAACCACTTGCATCGAACTCACACATGAACTGTCGAAAATTGGGTAAATAATTTCAACATCTAACAATTTAAGAACTTCAACCCTCACCACCTCTTTCATGTTAGGATTTAAGCAATGTTGATGCTTAACTACTGGTCTAAAATATTCTTCCATTAAGATCTTGTGATGCAAATTGAAGGGCTTATACATTTAATATCAATAATAGACCATCCTAATGCTGCCTTAAGATCTTTTAAAACTCAAAGTAGTTTTTCCTCTTCCAATTCACTTAAAGAAGTTGAAATTATGACTGAAAATGTTGAGTTTTCACCTGAGTATGCATACCGAAGGTGAGATAGTAGTGGCTTGAGCTCGAGTTTAGGATTGGATGACAATGGTTAAGAATGGTTTTTGTCAAGTTCTTCAAAATTCTACCTTATAAGAGAATAAGGTGAGGTAGCTCCCAAATAATGTGCATATTGTACAATTTCTACGTTTTCAACTTTGGCATATTTGGAATGCACAATACAAGCTTTAAATGGTTCATTTGGATGCTCACTTTTGAATGCTTCAGCCACCTTCTTGTCTAGAGTGTCAATTTGAAAACAACAATTAGTTTCGGATGGATATTTAATTGCTTTGAACACATTGAAGATAACTTGCTCATCTTGAACTCGTAAGATTAATTTTCCTTATTGTACATCAATCAAAGCTCTCCCCGTAACTAAAAATGGTTAGCCTAAAATAAGTAAAATTTCTCAATCAACTTCCATGTCTAAGACAATAAAATCGCTTGGAAAAATAAACTTATCCATTTTGATCAAAATATTTTCAATTACACCATTTGGATGCTTAATTGATCGATTCGCTAACTATAAGGAGGCGATTGTTGTCTTCACTTCACGAAATCCTAATTTTCTGAAAACAAAAAAAGGCATTAAATTAGTATATATTTGCACCTAAATCACACAAAACTTTTTCAAAATAACACTCTCCAATAGTGAAGGTATGGTAAAACTCCCTGGATCTTTTAACTTTGGTGGTAATTTATTTTGCAAGATAGTGCTACACTCTTTTGTTAACATGACCATTTCATTTTCCTCCAATTTCTTCTTGTTGAATAAAATCTCCTTCGTGAATCTAGCATAGCTTGACATTTGCTCCAATATATCTATAAAAAGAATATTAATATGCAATTTCTTAAACACATCAAGGAATATAGAAAATGCTTATCTAATTTAGTTTTCCGCAGACATTGAGGAAATGGAATTGGTGGAACATAATTCTTGTTAGGACTTCTTTTTCAGCCTACACATTTGAAAAATTTGCTGCTGTAGATGTTTTGATGGCATTTTTGAAGTGCTTATCAGTTGTGGATGTTACACTTGATAGATAGAAATCAGCTTGTTCTCCCTTTGTTTCTTTCAACTTGTTTTTCGGCTCATTGAGTTATTTTTCACTCCAAAATTAATTAATTACCTTCACTTGCTCCTTCGGATTCGTGTCCATATTGCTTGGTAAGGAAGCTTGCTATCTTTTTACTAATAAATTTGCCATTTGACCTATTTGTACTTCAAGATTTCATATGGATGCAACTTGGTTTTGTAATGTTGTCTCAGTCTTTGTCATAAATTTAGAGATGTTCATAGTGAGTTGGGCAAGTACATCTTCCAAATTCACTTTCTTTTCTTGGTGCTAAAAACTGGGAGGTGGTTTCATTACATTTTGATTGTTGCTCTATGAAAAGTTCGAATGATATTTCCAAGTTGGATTATAAGTGTTCAAATAAGGATTATGTTTCTGCCTTTGAAAATTCGGCACAAAGATGTACTTGTCATGGGACTTTAAGTTTTTAATGGTTAGGCCAACAACCTCTGTTTAGTGATGACAAACTAATACAAATATCTAATACTTTTTTGAAAAACACACCAAAGCACTAAGACTTTAAGTTATAGCATGCATGATTCTTCAAAAGAAGTAGAAATTAAAAAGAAAATACAATGAACTTTGCATAGAGAATCTTCAAAGCTCGTCCCTTTTAGAAATCTGCCATGAAAGTGAATATGTTATAAAGAATTTATCGTAACTCTCTCTAGAGACCTCTAAATTGAAAGCCGTTAAATTGGTTAGAAAGCTTATTTCTCCATCTTTCTAGAAGTACCAACTATTTTAAAAAATTACCTTTCAAGGAATACAGTCTAAATTCTGAAATTATCTCGCTAACAGTGACTTCACAACTTGGTAAATTAGGGTAATAATTTTGAACTATTGGCACTTAAGTCCTACTTTTTATGTTCGAACACTCCTATGTCAATCAAAGCCGATATAGTCTACTCTAAAGGCAAGCAAAATGGCTAAACAATTACGAGACAAATATGCAAGACTAACTTTTTATACATGCCTTGATTATCGACAAGGTTGGCAGAATTTCTTGCCGTTTTAGAACCATAAAATGTCTCACAGTTGGTTTATCTAGTTCCGGTTGAAAATTGTAATACATTTTTTTCTAACTAGTCTAAGTCTGAGTTTTATAATTTTGGTAAATTTGAGACTATTTTCCTATTAATAAGACAATCATTCTAAAAATTTTGGGATGTCAATTAGCAGGAATTTACAACAAGACAAGATGATGTGTTGTATTTCATATCATTTTATGAAATACCCTGGATTCTTAAATGGTGCTACAATATATCTGATCAGATCCATGGAGAAGCATTACCGCCTCATCTTACCGGGATTTTTCAATTAAATGGTGGCCCAAATTCAAATATCAACACCTTTTTGGGAGGAACTTCAAACCATGTCTAATCAAATTGGCTAGGCATGACCAAATTGGTTTACAGGGGGATTTAGCCTTCAAAACCGTCATTGAGATAGTCAAAAGAAATGTTAAAAAAACCTAACACTACCAAAAATTTTGCAACGTATAGAAAAGGTCCTCTCTTCAAACTCGGTTACAACAACAGGCTTAGACTCTGACTTTGAGCCTTTTGGAGGCCCAATGAGTCAAGCCCCAACACTTGAAGAGTTGAACCTCAAAAAGGCCAGATTGACTTGTTTTTCAACATCAGTTTATTTAGAAGTAATCATAATGATTCTTCATCCTATACATAAATTTAATGTACAGATGATGCTAATAATTCTTTTCTGCTTCCGAGAAAGAAGTTAAGAACCATTTTCTCCATTTAGCATTTTCGGCGGAGTTAAAATGCTTGCAAAAAAGACCTTTGTCAAGATGAAAGTTGTTAGAAGAAATCATCATGACATTAGAATAACCCATCTCAGACAGTGTTGGGCTATTCAGTCGCTTGACATCGGAGTCGATAAAAAATTGTGGAATTTCTATCTTATACACAGCTCTAGATACCTTTTTGGATCTATTAGAACCTTTGGAACTCTTTGGATTCTTAAAGATCTAGTCTTGAAACGAATTATAACTAAACCATCTTCATTTTTCGTGATAATGGATAGTTGACTAGACTTTGGAGTCTTCTTAAGTACTTCATCTATCCTTCTAGTTGACTTGCCTTGGGATTGAGAGTTCAGACCTCTGCAGATTTGTTTGAAAAAGTGTTGTTATCCCATTTTCTTCTTTAAGAAAAGTTTCCATTTGAACATTTGGACAGGATGTGTGCATCGTCTTGCAAAATATTCGATAAATGAGTTACATATTAACAACTTTGTCCTTAACATCATAGCCATAAGATCTGATCTTGAAAGTTAGAGGGTCAAAGATATGTAGATCTGTGAGATACTGGAAAAAATTGGGATAACAATTGAAGTAGACTGACCCATCACAGAGTGAGGATGTGATACATCCTAACAACGAATCTTCAAACCTATTGAAGTGCTTATCCTGCAGAGTGATTAGGATTGAAGCATTAAGACCTTCTCTATAACATGGTTTAATTGCTACGTGGGCCAACCCGAGGTGTAAAAGGCTAAATTTAGCATGTGCTTCCTTAATCAATTTCCTAGGAAGCAATTGAAAGGTTGTTGTTTCTTCTGCAAGTGGAAGCATATGGTACACCTTATATCATGATAACTTGGGAATATTCCAATTTTGAATCTATTGCTCAATATCCACAATAACAACTTCTTCTTTGTTTTTCTTCTTGTTGATCTATTAGACGACAAAGTGATATAAGAAGATGTTGATGGAGCAAATGTCATTTTGGATGATAGGGATTTGAAGAGATTTGCCATTTGAGGAGTGAGTCTGGCAGTTCATTAGAGATGGATCAGGCATTCATGCTTTTACCATGATTAATAAGTTGCTTTATTAACATAGAGTATATTTATATGCACAAGTGATCTTCCAAGTTCTCATCGAGCTTTAGAACCTATTTTATGATCTCTCGAGGCAAAATCCCAAATAGCGCACCACTAAAGAAATGATTCAGGTTATCCTTGAAACGTTTGAGCTTCTCTAGTGATACGAACCTCGTCAATATCGTGACAAAACCTAATACCAAATGTAGTAATAAACCCCAAGATTTTCTCAAGATGCAAGTTTGTTGAGACTTAACTCGTTGCCTAGTTAGATAAGAACTAAGACAAAGGTTGTCGAAACATCACACCAAGAGTTTTTAAGAACCTCTCAAGAATCTAGGTGATAAGTTTGGTTATTTTGAACGCTATAAGAAATTAAACTGGATGAGTTCAAGAATAAGAATTTGGAAGGAATAACTCAACACTTAAATTACTTGTTTCATTTCACAAATTAAGGCCCTTTTATAGGCAAATACAAAGAGAAAATGTCAAAGGTTTGGCAACAACCATTTACCTAAAAATTAACAAACTAATACAAACTTTAAGACCTTTAAAAATGTAAGAAATAAATTTCAAATATAATGATCTACGCGATGACGTCATAGGCATTTTGATGTAAGCAATGATATCATACATATATGACGTAAGCAATTAAATCATTTAAGATTCTTAAAATTACACAAATAGATTAAAATTTTATTTTTTGGACATTTAGGCTTTAATTACTTGAATAATGCTCATAAAGCCCAATTCTTCAAGTCGTGTATCCATATCTTTTTAATTAATCCATTTTATAATTCCTTAGTGTCTGTTTGGCAAGCTTAATAGATCATATGGATACTTCCATTGAGTGCCTCCATTCTTAAGAATGAGTTTTTCCTTTTGTATGCGTGATTCTGTAACTTCTTTTGCATCAGTCTCCCTTTCTTGAAAAAGATTTTTCCTCAAATCATTACCTATATCAAAAGGAGATAAGTCAAAAACATTAAAGCTTGCACTAACTCCATACTCACCTGGTAGTTCAAGCTTGTAGGCGTTATCATTGATGCGTTCCACTACTCGAAATAGATCATCACCCCTTTGGTGGAAGTTTAGAACGCCTTTGCTCAGGATAATGATCATTCCTTATATGCAACCAAACCCAATCTCCTGGTTCAAAAGCAACCTTCTTGTGTCCTTTATTGGCTTGCTTAGCATATTTTACTGGGAGTGGATGACAAGTTTGTTAAAGAAGTTCTAGAAAAAGACGTTAACAATATAGCACCTAAACAAATATTTGCTAGATGGTAGGCTATTTTATTAGTGTTTAATTTTGAAATCAAATTTATTAAAGGTGAAGAAAATTCTTCACTTGATTTCTTAACTAGAGAGTTCTTGCAGGGGTCCTAAGCGCAGTAAAGATTCCTCTTCAAAATCAATGGATGAACTTAAAGCTCATCACTCATCAATTAACTAAAAGAAGCAGGTGATTAAAGATGAATCACCCTATGAAGAAATCTACTGCTTTAAACTAGCAATTTTAGAAGATAGTTTCCTTCACCTTAATGCAGAAGAAGTGGCTAGTAAATACTTAAATAACCATATGAGTTTAGACCTTCACCCTGAAAATATAGATTTTTATGAACAAATATTAATCGAAACAGGTTCTTTCAAAGTTAATCATCGAATGAGGAACGATAGAGAAATAACCTTCTCTACCTTAAAAATCCTTAGAGTCCTTAACCCAGAGGACTGGAGGGATATGCCAAAACCATGTAGAATCCATAACATAGAATAAAACAAGCATTTTTATGAACAAATATTAATCTAAACAGGTTATGTCAAAGTTAATCATCAAATGAGGAACGACAGAGAAATAGCCTTCTCTACCTTAATCATCCTTAGAGTCCTTAACCTAAAGGACTGGGGGGTATGCCAAAACCCCATAGAATCTATAACCATAGAATTTTCCCACACACTATACTTATTTTGACTACATAACTGCCTAAGAACAGATATTCTCTTATCAGAACCTAAAGTTCTCGCACTCATGGTTTATTAATTTTAAATTGTTAAAATTTTCTAAACCTTTTTCCAATTGGTTTATCCACTGGTTTAGGTTATAGGGTCCCTTTCCTAATTAGCTTCCCATTGAATTAAGGGTCTCTTTTGAAAAATTCTATTAACTTAATGAGTTCAAAGGAGAAGATAAATCTTTACTCTTCTTCCTAGCCTATTACTTAATCCCATAGATTTTAAAATGGGGTTACAAGCTTCATTAAGCCTAACATTGTCCTGGATTATATGCCTAAATTATTTAAGGTCGCTATGGCCAAATGGTGGGACACATTTGAATATATTCACTTAATAGGAACAATGTTTCAAAATATCAAACTCTTTGAAAAATTAGTCTTAAAGACAATGAAAACAAAGATGCAGGATCCCCCTCCACTAGCGTTGTCAAACACCTGGTGTTTCAGCTACATGCTCAAGGAATAAGTTTAATGAAATCACATCACAACTGGAATCATTAAAAAATAATAACAACCAAGCTTCTTCTCCCAGCTCTAAAGATAAGGACCCGAGATGGTTTGCCTCAGGAAAAGAGAATAGATGGAAAGAAGATAACGACAGCATTGAAGATGACATTATGTTGGCTGGTTGTTCTCAAAGTCTTTAATCTAAGGCTTTACTTTATTAAAATTAAAATTGGCTGACAAAACTTTCTTAAAGAAAGCATCTCTTAAAAGAAAAGGATATCAATTATTCTCCTTTAGTCATTATCAAAGCATTATTTGCTTTGAAAAAACTGTGAGAATAATTAAAGTCAGTTAACGGCGGCTCGACTCCAAACCAATCTAGGACACCTAGCTTTTTGCTTTTTGTTTCTTTGCCTATATAAGGTTACTTGTTTTATTATAATGTATGTACAAATTTTAACTGCGTTCCTAATATGACAGTTCATATCCATGACTTAAATGTCATAAACTCAATAATCGTTAATATTAAAACATATGAGTTTAACAAGAAATCCGGAACTAGTAACTTAGCTTTGGTTTATAGAGTTTTTTTATTAAAGCTATGAATACTATAGCCCCTGGCTTAAAGGTACAAAATTTGATAAAAGATTTGAAAGGTAAAACTACAATATTTGAACACAATATGAATTTACCAAAAAGAATTTCATGGGATCAGGTTAATTTACCTGAGGATTGGAAATTAAAAAGAACGAAATCATTTGTGGTTCCTAAAAATGCAGAACCACAAGAAATTATAGGATATACAGATGGATTAGTTCGAATCAGTTTCACAAGACTTAATAGACAAAGTTTCGGTTGTATAGGTCAACCCCAAAAAGAGGTTTTGCCTCAAAAATTCCAGAAATTAAAGGAATTAATGAATCCATCGGAGGAATCACTAGACCTGTTTACACAGAAGATAATAGTAAAAGACCTATTAGTCCAACTCTCTCTGATATGGGATACTCAACCATAAATATGCTTAAATTAGCATCTGAAAAAACCAAATATGAGGTTAAGGGATTAGAAAATTTTAGAACCCTTAAAAATAGACCTTATAGGAAACGGTCCCAAGAAAAGGTTCCTATTAAATTACAAAAGAAGTTTTTCTTAAATTTTCAAGAACAAAAATGAGTATTCTGATTTCTTTGAATATTTAAAAAGCTATTTTAAAACTAAAGGATTAAATTCCCTTTAATTGAAGAATTACAGACTAAAATACAAGTCATAGAGGTTAAAACCTATGATGCTGTGGACGGTTAGAACAATCTCTATTGTGCATCCCCTAAATACAAGTATATTCCTGAAGGATAATAAAACAATGCTACTTCATTTAAAGGAATATCAAAAAGAGAGGACATAATAGTCACTAAAAGAGACTTAAACAGTGTAATTGGGCAAAATAATTACACTAATATGTACCTTAAGAATATAGGGCAATAACTCACCAGGGTAGAAAAAATAGCAAAACATTTGGAGACATAGAATAACCTCTTCAAAGCAAAAAACAAAAGGTTGTATCATCCTCAAATGTCATTTGTGGCCCGAGGATTCCATTGTTTAAAGTAGTTCATGCCAAGGACTTTAAATTAGGTCCAAAGAATGATTAATTTATTGATTCTTTGGTAGAAAAACTTAAAAACCTAAATGTAGGTAAACAATCAGAGAAGGTCAATATCTTAGCTAAAGACAAAAGCTTATTTGATCTCGAAAATTCCTTAAAGGAATTAGAGGGAGAAGGGGAAGTTAATAAAGTTACATTTGGTAAAAATCCTACCTCTACATATACCACAAAATCTTACTACAAACAACCTTCACCAGTAGACATGCAATTTGAAGAAAACAACCATATGTTTTTAGCCTCACAGTATGATGGGAAGTCTCTCGTAGAATGGAATATAAACGGTTTAGTAGATTATCAAATAATCATGGTTCTTAAAAATATGACTGTTTGCTAGTGCTTGTTGTTGGATAATAATTCTGATGATCAAATAGCTATCATCATTGCCACCGATTTTGTTGGTCAACTGTAAGGATGATGGGGTCACTATCTTTTAGAGGATCGAAAGAACTAAATAATCTTGGCACGAAGACGTCAATTAGAAGGTGCTTCATCTAATGCAACAGAACCTAATGGGGTTAATACCCTGATATATACCATAATGAGTCACTTCTTAGGAAGTACTGTAATGCAGTATGACAAAAGTCAAGAACAACTAATGAACTTAAAATGTTCAACTTTCTCTGACTTTAGATGGTATAGAGATGTATTCTTCTATAAAATCTTTACCAGAGAAGATTGCTCTAGTGATTTTTGGAAAGAAAAATTTATTTCTAGTTTTCCTGCTTTATTTGTAGAAAGAGTTAGGAGTAAATTAAGACAAAAGAATGGAGGTACTATACCTTATAGTCAATATACTTATGGGGAACTAGCCTTTGAAGTAGTAGGAGAAGGATTAGCCTTATGCAATGAAATTAAACTTAAAAGACAGCTTAAAAACAACAAAAACAATCTCTAGAGATTTCTGTCAACAATTTGGATACGAAGAGTTTAAAGATTCTAAAAGTTATTTCAAAAAACTCAAAAGGTCCAAATTTCATAGAACTAAAAGGTTCGTTAAAAGAGAAGTTGCAAAGTCTAAAATGGCTTCTAAACCTAAACAAAAGGCTAAAAATAAAAGGAAAAATCCTACTTGTTACAAGTGTAGAAAGAAAGGTTATTATAGTGCAAACTATAAGACAGAAGCAAAAATTAAAAGTCTAAATTTAGACGACGGACTCAAAAAACAGCTAATGCAAATCTTATTAACAGACCAGTCTAGTTCTGAAGAAGATTATAAGGATGATGTTCCTTATTCCTCTTCAGAGGCAGAATCAGAACAATAAGAATGTTGCGATTCTGAGATGTAAATGTGATCATTATACTTCAATCCTTAAAATGCAAGAATTAAACATAAACATGAAGAAGATATGATCCTAGACTTAATAGAAAAGATCTCGGAACCAAAAGCTAAACGAGCAGCTATAGAAAATATCTACCAATGGCTAAAAAACAGCCGAAGAGACAAGAAATTAGGGATAAAACAGAAAAAAGTCAATTTTACTCTTTAGATAAAATTCTTAAAAGAGCAAAAGAATAAAAGAAAAAAAAGATCTTACTATTCCTAACCTTCAAAAGGAATTAAAAGAAGCTAAGGAATAAATAGTTCAACTTAGAACTAGAATAGAAGTCTTAGAAATGGTAAGTTTCAAAGAACTTAGCCAACAAGGAAAAGACTTTGATAAAGAAGAAGAAGTAGAAATTAGTATTTTTGGAATTAATCCTATTCCTGATCAACCTTCGTCGTCAAATCCTAATAATTCTCTTAAATTAGAAGAATTCAATTGTGTAAACAAAATAAATAGAATTAGAACCATGAAACGGCATTCTATTGTCACGTTAGTAATTGACAAAGAAATGTTTATAGAAACACTAGCATTAATTGATATTAGTGCAGACTTGAGTTATATAAATGAAGGTCTAGTTCCAGACAAATACTTTGAAAGGACTTCTACCAGCATTCATACCGCAAACATACTTTTGTCAATATGTTCTAAAGGTCTCTTCATTAAACATACTTTTGTTGTAGCCAAAGGATTTAATTGTACTACAATTATAGGATCAGATTTCTTAACTAAGATTATGTCGTTTAAAGTAACGAAAAAAGGAATCCTTGTAGAAATAGGTCAAGAAATATTTTCTTTTGAATTCTGTGAAGAACTAGTAGATACTGAGATAAATTGTCTCAAGAGACAATGAAAAAAAAAACAAAAGTTTGTAAATTTTTTTAAAGAAGAGATTGATTCTAAAAGAACTAAATAAAAATTAGAATAAGAAGTTATTAAGCAGATGAATTCAAATCTTAAAGAATAATTTGAAAAGGAAATTTGTGCAGAAATACCAAATGCTTTCTGGAATAAGAATAAACATTTAGTTTCTTTACTTTATAAGCCTAACTTTAAAGAAAGTCAAATCCCAACCAAAGCCAGACCTATACAAATGAATGAAAGGTATTTGGGATTCTCTAAAAAATAATTGGTGAACTCTTAAAAAAGAGATTAATTAGAAAATCTTATTCTCCATGGTCTTGTGCTACATTCTATGTTGAAAATGCTTCAGAAAAGGAACGGGGAGTTCCTAGGTTAGTAATAAATTATAAACCCTTAAATAAGGTTTTAAGATAGATTAGGTACCCATTACCTGGTAAAAAAGATCTTCTTAATAGATTGCACTCTACTAAAATATTCTTAAAATTAGATCTAAAAAGCGGATATTGGCAGATTCAAATAAAGGAAAATGAAAGGTATAAAATTGTCTTTACAGTTCCTTTTGGATATTACGAATGGAATATAATGCCATTTGGGCTTAAAAATGCTCCTTCTAAATTCCAAAAAATTATGAATAAAATCTTTAATCCTTATTATCATTTCATAATTATCTATATAGATGATATTCTGGTGTATTCCAAAACAATTGAGGAGCATGTGAAACATTGGAAAGCCTTTCTTAATGATGTTAACCAGGCAGGCTTAGTTGTGTCAGCTAAAAAAATGAAGCTATTTTAAACAATTGTTAAATATTTAGGACATAACATAGAATTAAGCTCAATAAAGCCTATTGACAGAGCTATTGAATTTGCTTCTAAATTTTCAAATAAAATTTTGGATAAGAAGCAGTTATAGAGATTTAAAAGAAGAGAATGAGAGAAAGAAAATCGAGAGAGAAGGAAAGAAAGAAAAAAGAAGAAGAAGAAAAAGAGAAATAAAGAAAAGTGAGGAAGAGAAGAAAAGGGAAGAGAAAAATGGTTAGAATTTTATGTTTTTGTTATGTTAGTTTTAAATTTTAGTAAATCATATTACAAAAGTTAGTTTTATAATTTATATTGAGTTAGAATATTTAATTGCATGAATAGTATATTTTGTTAGATAATTAAGTTTGAATTATTATTTACTATATTATTAAATTAATTTAGGGGAGAGATTTGGAGAAAAAGGAAAGGCCAGCAGAGGTGTAGAAATTGTTATTCAGTATTCAGGAAGGTATTTATATGCATTTGGGAGATTTCAATTTTAAAACTGAAAAGTAGGATGTTTTATTACATTTAATATTTTGATAAATGTTTACGAAATTCCTGAATTATCACATGTTAATCCAATTAATTATTTTTCGAATCAAAATTAAATAATAATTTTTTATATGAATGTTATATTTAAAAATATAGCGAGAAAATTGTGTCAACAAGTATTGTAATTTTATAAATAGATAATTTGTATAAAAATATTGTGAAATAATTTGATAAATAAAAATGTGATGGGCATGGTTGTTATGATGTGACACCAGTGTTTGAAACAATAGTCCCCAAGAATAATGCCCCTAAAGGTTGTTTTTTGATGGTGTGAAGATCCCTGGGAATAATCCCTCTAAAATACATATGGCCAGATTTTGGGACGACGGTCATTCGGAATAATACTTGTAATGTATGTAAGAACAAAATGAATAACAATTATTTTTATGATGAAATAAATGTGTTTCTATTATTTTTGTGAATAATAAATTGAAATGATGTTTTGATTTGTTATTAAGCTTACTGTTTGAAATAAGAAAGCATTTGATATTTGTAAATTTGTTTAATGTAAATTCTTAAAACTGCTTTTGTATATAAATATCTACTGGGCATTAGCTTCCCCTATTTTTTAGATTCTGGGTAATTGTTGGAATCAAAATGAATATGAGACTAAGGATATTCCAGGATGAGGGCTTTGTTATAATTGGAGCTTGATATAATTATAGGTGCAAGAGTTCATGTTATATAGTTCATATATTTCCTATATTTAGTGTTTGAATATTAGAGACAATACTTGTTATATACTAAATTTTCATAGAATTAAGGATGTTTTAAACTAGGTATCAGAACATTAATTTATTTGAGGTAAGGCTTTGTTTTGGAAAGTTCAAAATTTTTCGTAACACCCTAGTTCGATGTCCTCTCGTAATACCAGATTCAGGGTATTGCATATACCTAAGCAAGCGTTGAGTACTCATGTCAAAAGGTAAAGCAAGGCTAAAGCACAAAAAAAAAAAGGTTGTTAAGACTAAAGGTGAAAATTTTCATTAAAAAAAGGAGTTGAGTTTTGAAAAGAAAGGAAAAGTGGTTAAAATATATGTATGGTTGATTTATATTTGCAAGCAAAAAAGAGAATTTGATGATAGGTGTACATTTTATTAAATTCTTAACTTACTTTTACCATTTTTTCACTACTTTTATAAACACCTCACCTTTCTACATTACAACCTTGAAACAAGTTATAAGTTGATTATATGTGATTCATTTGTATACATTGACATGAAAATCAACTTGTTAGCATTCCATTTATGAGATACCATCATTACATCAGATATAGTGTATTTTGTTTTTCATATATAAGCTTTTATTTTCTGCAAAAAATCTACGCTTAATGCTTATCTCATACACTTGAGTGATAATGTGAAGGATGACATAAGAGATGATGATAAATCAATGGCTATCACACACTACACACGAGCAAAATTTGTGAAATACTATTAGCTTTTGGATGATTAAATGATTGAGTTTTAACTTTCACGTTCTTGTTGACCATGAAGCCATAAAATAAGGAAGTTAGTTTTTATTGATTTCATTTTTCATTTTAGTTTTGCTCTAAGACTAGCAAAAGTTAAGTTTGGAGGTATTTGATATATTTATTAATTAACATTCATTATTATTTTATATTTCTCATTCATTATTATTAAATTGTGAAATACTATTAGCACCTGGATCTTTTAGTCATACTTTTTGTTTTATAGATCCGAAGCAAAATTCTATTAATCGAGCTTAATTGAAGGAAAATCAAGCATTTAAATATTGAAGTGTTAAATAGAGATCGAGATGCTCGTCAAATGGTTTAAGCTAATATTCTCATTTCTTTTCAAGATCTTTTGCAAAGAATCAGTGGTCTAATGACTAAGGGATGAAAGAGATTTTACAAGGCTTAATCATGAAAGTGCATGACAAAGAGGCTATTCTAGAAAGTTCTAAGATTGTTCTTGAAGTTTTAAAAGCTTCACCAAAGATAATCACTTATCTTAATGTGCAAGAAGAAGAATAAAATAGCCTTACGCGGCTAAATCTTAAAGTTGCATGGATAATTTGGACTTTTGAAGATTTCTTTGTTCTATATGGAATAAGTTTCCTTATTTTTTTAGAATTGTTATTTTTTTAGGTTTTCTTATTAAATTATGATTGTTATTAAAGTTTTCTTATTAGATTAAGATTTTTATTTAGGTTTTCTTATTGTATTAGGATTATAGTTTTACTTTCCAACTTAAGTTAGGATTTCTATTCCTACTTAATTTTGGACACTTTTTTTATTTAGGATTATGATGTTTACATGCCTATATAAAGGCTACAAGTATATAAAAAGAATATCATCATATCATTAATAATATTGAGGTATTTTCAACAAGCTTAGCTTTGTTTTTTTGTGTTCTTGATAGAATACAATATCTTGACTTTTCAAGAGAGTGATAAACTTTTATGGCATCTTCAAGATTAAAATTTTAAGGGCTTAGTTTCTTTAAGTTCTAATTTGATCATCTACAACTTGTTTTCTAGTTTCTAGGGTGCACATAACAACTGATTTAAGAGTTCTTCGGACAGGTCATTTAGCAGGTTCTTATCAATGTTTCGATAAAAGAACAAGCACGCATCAGTAAGCTTCTCTATCAATATTAGGGTAAAGAAGCTAAAATAGACATACTGAGTATGCTATACTAAAATAGTCATAACTTTGTCTACAAATCATAATCGAGTTTCGAATGTTATATTGGAAACTAGAAATGCAGAGCTTTCAAGTAATGTGTCATAGTAATAGCTATAGCGTGGCCGCGCTATGCTCTCTTCCTTTTGCACATATAAGAGCAAAGAAGTATTAGGGCAAGGCACTAAGGGTGGCACGCCTGCGCCTTAGGCCCTCTTATCAGCCCATTAATGGCCCAACTTCATTTTTGGCCCTGTGACCTTCCTTGGATGGTTAGATTTGGATAGTCCTACGTTTTTATAATTTCTTACCTTTGCAATTTTATAAAAAGAGGAAATGTGTTTTTGAAAATTTTGAGAAAATTAGGGGGGATTTTAGGGAAGAGGGCTTGGCCTACAAAGAGGATCACATTTCATTGGTGGGGATTTAAGACTAACTGGTTCTATTTCTCTTTCTCATGTCTTTTACTTGTGATTTTTGAGTTTTTAATCATTTATTTAAAGATAAAACCTTGCTTGTCTATATTTATGGATATTTGTTTTAGGAGAACTATTAAGAAGGAACTAGTAGCATTTTAAGCACAGTTCAAAGTGCAGAATATAAAGGATTAGGCTTAGAGAAAAGACGAGGTCTTGGAAAATTATTCAAGCTATTAGGCAGCAAAATAAAGAGTTGGGTTGAATGAATAATAAGAATTCAAGTGGGTTGTATAAAGAAGAATAAAGTAGCCCCTGCACTATTAAATTTAGGATTCTTATTCCATTTAATTTAGGATTTCTATTAGCTTATATATACGGGGACTCTTTATATTCTCACTTAGGGACAAGGAAAAAGAATGGCTAAATTCACTTCCTCCTATAACCATTACAACTTGGAATGAATTAGCTCAGAAATTCTTAGCAAAATGTTTCCCTCTAGCGAAGACAGCAAAAATTAAGATTGATATCACATCCTTTTCTCAATTTGATAGGTAATCTTTATATGAAGCATGGGAAAGGTATAAGGATATGCTAAGGAGGTGTCCACATCATGTGCCAACATGGTTGCAAGCTCAAACATTTTACAATCGATTGAGTTGTACAACTAGAATAATGATTGATGCTACATTAGGTGGTGCATTGATGAGCAAAGCACATGATGAAACATATGTGTTACTAGAAGAAATGGCTTCTAATAATTTTCAATGGCCTTTGGATCGGTCAACACAAAAAAGAGCTGTCAGAGTGTACAAAATTGATGCCATCACTGCCTTGACAGCCCAGGTTGCTACTTTGTCAAGACAACTTGGTGATTTGAATGTTAATGCTATCCAATCTTAAGCCCAAGTGTGCAAATTATGTGGAGGAAACTAATGCAAATAAGGATGCACATAAGAGCAAATATCCAGTTCAACTACCTAGTGGTCCCATTGCAAGAGCAAGAATGAAGAAATTCAAGGATGCATTGAATGGGATGATTCAAGGCTTATGGGATGATCTTGCAACAATTCAAGAGTGCACGGAAGAGTCAAATATCAAGCTTGGACTTGAAGACAACAATCAAAACTTGGTAACTCTGACACAAGTACAAGAAGGCAAAACTTGAAGATTGAAGCTTCTATGAGATTCGAATTCTCAAATCTATACAAGGCCATATTCGAATGATGTTTCAAGGCTAAACAAGCATGCAATTCGAATGAGATCTTCATCAAGATGCAAAATTCGGATTCCATTTGCTATTTGGGCTAACTTTGCTACTTAACCCATTATCTATCTTAGTTTTATTTATAAATATATGTTATTTAATTTGTTGTGTATTTGGGCTGTTTATGTTAATCATTAAGCCCAAATTCAATTTATCTTAATTTAAGTTAGAATAAGTTTAGTTTTGTGGCCAAACACTCTTATTAGGATTACTTATTCTTGTATCCTTATATATTTGGCCATGTACTCAAAATAGGGACAGATTACGTTTTGAATGAAAGCTAAAATTAAGAGTGTTTTCTCTTATTTTGATTCTTGCTTGAATCAAGATTCTTACAATCAAAGCTGATTACTTTGAAGGTATTTTATTCCAAAGTTCTATTTCGCAAATTGAAATTAAGTCACAGACTTGATTAAATCTGATTTAGCTTTCCAAGGAGTTGCTTCCATGTGTAAAGATATTGGGTCTTAAGTTTAATATGCTAGGGGTTCGTATCAGTTTGGTATTAGAGCTTCGGCTCTAAATTAGGTTATATCGTTTTCTCTAGTTTTCTGTTTCGTTTCTTTTAATTCTCGTGTCTATTTCTTTCGATTATATTTTGTTTTCATTTCGTGTCAAATATATATAAAGAAAAAAAAATGTATTCTTTCATTTTGCAACAAATCGAATTTGGGTTGCTTCAAAACTCCAATTTGGTTGATTTGCAAAGTCCTTGTCTATTTGTTTCGTTTCGTTTCTTTCTATCTCTTTTTTTTTTGGAAATCCTAGGTGTTTGCAATTTAGGTGTTTGCAAAGTCCTTTTTTTCTTATCATCTACTTGTAACTAATGTTGCTAGTACTACTCTTGTAGAAAAATTGGGCTTACCTACTTTAAAACATCCACATGCTTACAAGTTGAAGTGGCTTAATGATTGCCGGAAATTAGGGTAACAAAACAAGTTCTTGTTGCCTTCAAAATAGGCAAGTATAGAGATGAGTTGTTATTTGATGTGGTACCTATGCATGCTGGTCATTTTTTGTTAGGACGACCTTGGCAATTTGATAGAAGGGTGTTGCATAATGGTTACACAAATCACTACACTTTTGAGAAGGATGGGAAGAAAATTACTCTTGTACCACTTTCACCTAAAGAAGTTTATGAGGGTGAGCTTAGAAGAATGCACAGTGAGAGAGAACACAAGAGTAAGGAAAAAAGAGTGAGTGAAGATGTAACAAAAGAGAATAAGTTTTCAAAGGGAAAGAGTGGCAAAAACAATGAGAAAAAAAAGAAAGTGAGTTCGAATGAAGAGGGGCAGAATTCGAATAAGGGAACAAGAGTGGAGGAAAAAGCAACAAGTGAGTGTAAAAAGAAACAAGTGAGTTTTTATGCAAAAAGGAGTGAAATTAAGGAGGCTTGGTTTTCAAACAAATGTATACTTGTACTTATGTGCAAGGAACTTTATTTCAACACTAATGACCTTAATGCTTCTTTGCCTAGTGTTTTTGTTTCTCTTTTACAAGCTTATGGAGATGTTTTTCCAAAAGAGATACCCAATGGGTTGCCACCCATCAGGGGTATTGAGCATCAAATCGATTTCATTCCTGGAGCTTCAATTCCAAATAGACCAGCCTATAGGAGTAATCCCGAGGAGACAAAGGAGCTTCAAAGGCAAGTTGAGGAGTTGTTAACCAAGCGGCATGTTAGAGAAAGTATGAGCCCATGTGCTGTTCCTGTTTTATTGGTACCTAAGAAAGACGGTTCTTGGCGTATGTGTATTGATTTTCATGTAATTAATAACATCACAGTAAAGTATCGTCATCCTATTCCTAGGTTAGATGATATGCTTGATGAATTGCATGGTTCTATTATCTTTAGCAAAATTGATTTGAAAAATGGGTATCAACAAATTCGCATGAGAGAGGGTGATGAGTGGAAAACTGCATTTAAAACGAAATATGGCTTATATGAATGGTTGGTTATGCCTTTTGGCTTAACTAATGCACCTAGCACTTTCGTAAGGCTTATGAACCATGTTTTGAAAGATTTAATTGGAAAATTTGTTGTCATATACTTTGATGATATCCTTGTGTATTCCAAAAATTCGGATGAACATTTAGAACATTTGAGGGTTGTACTTGATATTTTGAGAAACGAAAAGTTATATGCTAACCTTAAAAAGTGTTCTTTTTGTTTAGATCGAATTGTGTTTTTAGGTTTCGTGGTAAGTGCTCAAGGTGTTGAGGTTGATGAAGAGAAAGTAAGTGCTATAAAAAATTGGCCTACTCCTAAATCGGTAAGTGAGGTAAGAAGCTTTCATGGATTGGCTAGTTTTTATAGACGGTTTGTAAAAGATTTCAGCACCATTGCGGCACCTCTCACAGAGGTAATTAAAAAGAGTTGTATTTTTAAGTGGGATAAAGAACAAGCGAATGCATTTAATTTATTGAAAGATAAGCTTTGTAAGGCACCTATTCTTGCTTTGCCTAACTTTGCTAATACTTTTGAAATTAAGTGTGATGCATCAGGATTAGGTATTGGGGCTGTTCTTATGCAAGAAAAGAGGCAAATCGCCTACTTTAGTGAAAAGCTCCATGGCGCATCATTGAATTATCCTACGTATGATAAAGAGCTCTATGCTTTGGTTAAAGCTTTGGAAAATTGGCAGCATTACTTATGGCCCAAGGAATTTGTTATTCATACTGATCATCAATCTTTGAAGTTCATACGAGGGCAAGGTAAGTTGAATAGAACCAAATGGGTCAAATTTATTAAGACTTTTTCTTATGTGATTAAATACAAACAAGGTAAGGACAATGTTATGGCCGATGCACTTTCAAGAAGGTATACTTTACTTAATGCTTTAGATGCGAGAATGCTTGGATTTGAACATATTAAATCTCTTTATGATGATGATTTTGACTTTTCTAACATTTTTAAAGCATGTGAGAAAGTTACATATGGTAAGTTCTATAGAATGCATGGGTTTTTGTTTAAGGAGAATAAATTATGCATACCTATTTGTTCTATGAGAGAGTTACTTGTAAAAGACTCTCATAGGGGTGGTTTAATGGGGCATTTTGGCATGACAAAAACTTTAGATACTTTAAATGAGCACTTCTATTGGCCTAAAATGAGAAAAGATGTGCAAAGAGTTTGTGATAGATGTGTTGCGTGCAAACGAGCTAAATCAAAAGTTTTGAATCAAGGTTTGTATACTCCTTTACCTGTTTCTAGTGAACCTTAGACTAACATTTCTATGGATTTTGTTTTGGGTTTACCTAGATCAAAAAGGGGAAAAGATTCTATTTTTGTAGTGGTTGACAGGTTTTCAAAGATGTCACATTTTCCTTGTAATAAAATAGTTGATGCCACTAACATTGCAAATATGTTCTTTAGGGAAGTAGTATGTTTGCATGGCATTCTAAAAACTATTGTTAGTGATAGGGATGTAAAGTTTCTAAGTCATTTTTGGAAAGTTTTGTAGGGAAAATTGGGTACTAAATTGTTATTTTCTATTACTTGTCATCCACAAACTGATGGTTAAACAGAAGTTGTGAATAAAACTTTAGGAACTTTGTTGTGTGCTATTGTCCAAAAGAATTTGAAGAATTGGGAAGAGTGCATTCCATTTGTTGAATTCGCATATAATAAAGTTGTGCATTCTACTACTGGCTTTTCACCTTTTGAAATTGTTTATGGCTTTAACCCACTAACCCCTTTGGATTTAGTTCCTTTACATTGTGATGAAAGATCTAGCTTGGATGGGAAGAAGAAGGCAGATTTGGTGAAAAAACTACACGAAGATGTGCACAAGAACATTGAGAAGAAGAATCAACGAATTGTAAGCCAAGTAAACAAAGGAAGAAGGCGAGTTGTATTCGAACCTGGTGATTGGGTTTGGGTACATATGCGAAAGGAAAGGTTTCCAACTCAAAGAAAATCAAAGCTTCATCTAAGAGGAGATGGTCCCTTTCAAGTCATTGAGAAGATCAATGACAATGCCTACAAATTGGATCTTCTAGGTGAGTATACTGTGAGTGCAACTTTTAATGTGGTTGATCTTTCTCCTTTTGATGTAGATGGTGAAGATTCGTGGACGAATCATCTTGAGAAAGGAGGGAATGATGCAAATAAGGATGCACACAAGAGCAAAGAACCAATTCAGCTACCTAGTGGTCCCATTATAAGAGCAAGAATGAAGAAATTCAAGGATGCATTGAATGGGATGATTCAAGGCTTGTGGGATGATCTTGCAACAATTCAAGAGTGCACAGAAGAGTCAAATATTAAGCTTGGACTTGAAGACAACAATCAAAACTTGGTAACTTTGACACAAGTACAAGAAGGCAAAACTTGAAGATTGAAGTTTATATGAGATTCGAATTCTCAAATCTGTATAAGGCCATATTCGAATGATGTTTCAAGGCTAAACAAGCAAGCAATTCGAATGGGATCTTCATCAAGATGCAAAATTCGGATTCCATTTGCCATTTGGGCTAACTTTGCTACTTAAGCCCATTATCTATCTTAGTTTTATTTATAAACATATGTTATTTAATTTGTTGTGTATTTGGGCTGTTTATGTTAATCATTAAGCTCAAATTCAATTTATCTTAATTTAAGTTAGAATAAGTTTAGTTTTGTGGCCAAACACTCTTATTAGGGTTACTTATTCTTGTATCCTTATATATTTGGCCATGTACTCAAAATAGGGGCAGATTACGTTTTGAATGAAAGATAAAATTAAGGGTGTTTTCTCTTGTTTTGATTCTTGCTTGAATCAAGATTCTTACAATCAAAGCTGATTACTTTGAGGGTATTTTATTCCAAGGTTCTATTTTGCAAGTTGAAATTAAGTCGCGAACTTGGTTAAATCTGATTTAGCTTTCCAAGGAGTTGCTTCCATGTGTAAAGATATTGGGTCTCAAGTTTAATATGCTAGGGGTTCGTATCAGAAACCATCCAAGTGTTGATTGTCAAGTTGGCAGTCCATTCGCTTCTTCATCTTCCTAGTAAGCCAACTTTGTGTTGAATTTCCAAAGGTAGCAACATAATCCTTACTCGAACACTTACAATCCAATTTGGAAACATCATCCAAATTTTTCATGGAGCAGTAATCAGATTATGATGAAACCACCTCCTGGTTTTCAGACGCAAGAGAAGAAAGTGAATTTGGAATATACATTTGCCCAGTTCACCGTGGACACCTCTAAATTCATGACAAAGACTAAGACAATATTGCAAAACAAAGCTGCATCCATACGAAATCTTGGAGTAAAAATGGGTCAAATGAAAAATTTATTAGGGGAAAGGCAGTAAGGTTCCTTACCAAGCAACACGAAGATGAATCCAAAGGAGCAAGTGAAGGAAATTACACTTTGGAGTGGAAAACAACTCAATGAGCTGAAAAATAAATCAAAAGAAGCAACTTACAAGTTGATTTCTGTCCATCAAATATAATATCCATTACTAACAAGGACAATGATAAGCTCTCTGAAAATACCACCAAAACATCTATGGCAACTAGTTCTTCCATTTCGCAGTTAAAAGAGCAAGTGCTAACAAGAATTATATGTAACCAATTCCATTCCCTCAACTTTTGTAGAAAAATAAATTAGATAAGCAATTTTCTAAATTCCTTGATGTATTTAAGAAAGTGCACATTAACATTCCTTTTGCAGATGCATTAGAAGAAAATGACAAGCTACGCTAAATTCTTTGCGAATGTCAAGCATTATTATTGGGAGGACCCATTCTTATATAAACAATGCCCATATCAAATGATTAGGCATTGTATTCCAGAAGACGAGATGGTGAGCATTTTGCAGCATTGCCATTCCTCAAAATATGATGGGCATTTTGAAGCAATGAAAACAACGATAAAGGTACTACAATATGGTTTCTTTTGGTCTTCATTGTTCAAGGACTCATACATATTTATTGTTGCTTGTGATCGATGTCAAAGAATTTGAAATATTTCCCAGATAAATGAAATGCCATTGAATAATATTCTTGAGGTGGAATTGTTCACTGTTTGGACGATAGACTTCATGGGTCCATTTCTGTCATCTTTTTCAAATCAATAAATATTGGTGGCTGTAGATTATGTTTCAAAGTGGGTAGAAGTAGTAGCTGTACGCAACAATGATACTAAGACTGTTACAAATTTCCTACACAAGTAATGGCAGTAAACACTTTTGCAATCGCTAATTTGAAGCCTTATTGGAAAAATATGGTGTTACTCATCGAATAGCTTCCTCTTATCATCCTCAAACAAGTGGTCAAGTGGAGATTTCAAATCGAGAATTGAAGAGGATACTTGAAAAAATAGTGAGCAATTCAAGAAAAAATTGGCCTAAAAAATTAGGTCATGCATTATGCGCTTATCACCCAGCATTCAAAACTCCCATCAGAATGTCTCCATACAAGCTAGCGTGACATAGAAGTATCCGAACATCAAAGCCAAGATTCAAGTGCTAGTAAGTTTAAGTTACTTACCCTAATTTTCTAAAATATGTAGATACTATCGGAAAGGTAAATTCGAGAATTTATTTGTATTGAAGGAGGCATCATTTCTTATTATAGTTGGTATCATTGGAAAGATAAAGATGTTAACTTTCCAACACATTTACGATTTTGAAGTTGGATTATCCTAGAAGAAGTTATGGTCAATTGATTAAAGCATACTCATTGCCAAAGTCAATCCAACCTGCACGACTTTTGAGGAAATTGAAGGTTGCCTCTGTTTTCAAAGTCTAGCATGATATTTCTGAAGTATTTTTGAAATTTTAAATCTTTGTTTCTTAATTCAAAAACATGTCTTAATTGTTCGCTTTATTTTTCAAAAGTACTAATCTATTTTCAATGTCTTAGTTGTATTATTGTTCTTTTTTCAAAGATTTGTATTTATTTTTAATAATTGTGTGCTTACCTATGCTTGGAGGGTTGTTTCAAGATGAGACTATATTAGTCCTTAAGATTGTAATACAAAGACAAGTTATTTAAGTTGAGTTTAATACAAGTTTGTATTCTGTTAACTATGTATCTCTTGGAGGATCTTCATTAAGTGATGAGTTATCTTCTATCAAGTTCTACAACCTTTATTTAGCAACTTTAGGGTGGTGTTTTCGTATGCCTTTGGTTGTTATTCTTAGAAAGAGAGCTTACCTATCCCCTTATTTAGTGAACACCTAAATCCAATACGCAAATCCCCATTTTTCAATATCAATTTTGGTATCAAAGCTTGAAGATCTTTGCAACCTGTGAAGTTATGGCAACCCGTTGTCACCAGAAACAATCTGAGGAAGGTCCTTCAAACACACAAGTTTATCCTCATGATACTGTAATGGTAGAAATGATGAGGCAAATCCAGCCATTTCAGGAACAATTAGAGGCCTTTAAAAATCAAGAAAGAAGTCAGTAACATATAGAACCTATCCATGAAGCTCTTAGTGAAGGAGATGAGCGCTTGAATCCTTTTCACCATGCCCTAAGTTAGTAACATATAGAACCTGTCCATGAAGCTCTTCAAAAGTTAAGAAGCAACTAAAAGAGGTACGCAACACAAATATGCATTTTTCAGCAAAAGATGGCTATTTTAATAATCGCTCTAAACAAGCAACTTCTTCAAGCTCCAAGCGAAATCTAAGCAAACAACATCAACTCTCAAGGAGATAACAAAAGGAAGCAAAAATAAGCAACCATTGGCCGCATTTAATACCAATACTCGTAAATGCTTTAAACGTCAAGGAATTGGGCATATTGCTTTATATTGTCCAAATCGTAGAATTATAACCCTTATTGAAGGATGACAAGACGATGAATCTGATACGGAGGCTGAAGAGGAAGGCTACTCAGAAGAGGAAGAGGAAGTAACTTATGGAGATCAAGGTGAATCTCTCATTGCTTGAAAGATTTTAAATTCTAGCCATAAAAGAGATGATGATGACTGGTTGAGAAGAATGTTTTCCACACAAGATGCACATCTCAGGTAAGGTGTGTGATATTATCATTGATAGTGGTAGCTTCGAAAATTTTGTTTCTACTGAGATGGTCGAAAAATTAAAACTCAAAATGGAGGCACATCTACATCTTTACAAGATATCTTGGCTGCGAAAAGGAAGTGAAATTAAGGTAAATAAACACTACGTTATTTTATTTTCTACTGGAAAAAAATATCAAGATGAAATTTGGTGTGCTATTCCGATGGAAGCTTGTCATTTAACTTATAGGCGTCCTTGGCAATATGATAGAAAGGCTATGCATGATGGTTTTAAAAACACTTACTCTTTTTAAAAAGGATGGTATTAAGATAATTCTAAATCCTTCCAAGATGAAAGGTGTTTCTAAACCTGTCAAAGGGGAGGGAAACATTTTTCTTACTCTTTCTAGGTTTGAAAATGAGGCAAAGGAGAATGGAAACATTTGTGTTCTTGTTTTGGAAAACAATGCAGAGAGCCCAGAACATCCATTACTAGTGAAAGGTCTACTTTGAGAATTTGGAGATGTGATCCAAAATGAAATACCACCAGGTCTTCCACTTATGAGGGACATTCAACATTATATTGATCTTATTCTAGGAGCTGTTCTACCCAACAAAGTAGCCTATAAAATAAGCTCGAAGGAACATGAAGAGTTGCACCAACAAGTTGATGAACTTATGACTAAAGGTTTGACAAGGAAGAGCATAAGTCCATGTGTTGTTCTTGCCCTTTTGGTGCCTAAATCTGATGGTTTTTGGCATATGTGTGTTGATAGTATAGCGGTAAACAAAATCACAATTGATTATTGCTTTCATATCCCTCGACTTGATGACCTACTAGACCAATTGCACGGAGCTACAATTTTCTCTAAGATTGATCTTCGAAGAGGATATCATCAAATAAGAATGAGATTTGGAGATGAATGGAAGATAGCCTTTAAAACTCGTGATGGAATTTACGAATGGATGGTTATGCCTTATGAAATATATTTTTAAGCCTTTCATTGGAAATTTTGTTTTTGAATATTTTGATGACATTCTTGTATATAGCAAGGATGAGAAACAACACTTGCAGCATCTTTACATGGTTTTCAGGACATTGCAAGAGCAAAAATTGTACGCAAATTTGAAAAAATGCAACTTCCTTACTAATAGCCTAATCTTCCTAGGCTATGCGGTATCTAGCAATGGAATTCATGTGGATCTAAATAAGGTAGAAGTTATTCTATCTTGGCCAGCACCTTCAACACATCATGATATTCAAAGCTTCCATGGATTAACATCATTTTACTGGCAATTTATCAAAGGTTTCTGCACCATTGTTGCTCCTATCACTAAATGCTTGAAATCTTATTCATTCAAGTGGACAAGTGAAGCACAAAAGAGTTTTTAACACCTAAAGAAAATGGTAACTGAAGCTCCCATACTTGCACATTCAAATTTCAACAAAAATTTTCAAGTTGAATGTGATGCTTCTAATGTTGGAATTGAAGCTGTTCTAAGTCAGGAAGGCAGACCCATTGCTTTCTTTGGTGAGAAGTTAAATGATACAAAATGGAGATACTAGACTTTTGACAAGGAGTTCTATGTCATTTGTAGAGCTTTAGAACATTGGAATCAGTACCTCTTACCACAACCATTTGTTCTATATTCTGATCATGAAGCTTTGAAATTGATCAACAACTAGCAAAGACTTAATAGAAGGCATGCCAAATGGGTGGAGTTTCTTTAATCATTCAACTTCTCCATCAAACAAAAAGTTGGTTCACAAAATGTGGTGGCTGATGCATTGAGTCGAAAACATAACTTGTTAACAACTATGAATGTAGAAGTAATTAGTTTTGAAGTTGTGAAAGATCTTTATTTGGATGATGCTGACTTCAGAAAGATTTCGTCTGACTTTTCAAATGATCCTTATAACCATTTCTTGATTCATGATGGTTACCTTTTTAAGGATAATTATTTGTGCATTCCAAGGTAATCTTTAAGGCAGTTTATCATTCAAGAAGCTCATGATAGCAACCTAAGGGGACATTTTGGAGAGATAAGACACTTGATTTGGTGGAAGGAAGATTCTATTAGCCCAAGATGCAAAGCGACATGATGAAACATGTGCAACAATGTTGAATATGTCATCTTGCTAAAAGCCATGGTCAAAATTTTGGTTAGTATGTACCCCTTCCTATTCCTACTAACCTTTGAGAAGATGTTAGCGTAGATTTTGTTGTGGGATAACCTAGAACGCCAAGAAATAAAGATCAGGTTATGGTGGTAGTGGATAGGTTTTCTAAAATAGCACATTTTACTCCATGCAACAAAATAACAGATGCTTCAAATGTGGTTGATTTGTATTTCAAAGAGGCAGTGAAGCTACATGATGTTCCAAAAACCATCGTTTCATATTCAGATTCCAAGTTTTTAAGTCACTTTTGGCGAACGCTATGGAGAAAACTTGACATTAGTCATAAATAGCAGTTCGGGAAATCCATTGTGGAGTTATATTGGTAAGAATATCTGACAATGGGATGCTATCGTACCTCAAATTGAATTTGCTTATAACCAATCGACTAGTTAATCTACTGGTAAAAGTCTTTTTGAGATTATTTACGACAAAAATCCTATTAGTTTGATGGATTTAGCTCCTCTTTCAACTCATCAATATTTTAGAATAAATGCTGAAGAAAGAGCTAAGAGTATCAAAAGGCTTCATGAGCAAGTTTATGATAGAATTCTAAACCAAAATGAGAAGTATCGATTTACTACAAACAAGCATCGCAAGCATGTTGAGTTCAAAAAAGGAGATTTGGTTTGGGTACATCTTAGAAAAGCATGTTTTTCGCCTGGAAAATATGCTAAGCTTAAACCTAAAACTGATGGTTCATTCAAGGTATTGCAAAAAATTAGAGACAATGCTTACAAAATTGAGTTATCAGAAAGTTATGGCATTTTATCTACATTTAATATTTCTGATTTATCTCCCTAGAAATACCATTACAACAATATAGACTCGAGGTTGAGTCGTTTCCAACCAGGGGATATTGACACGAAAGTGTCCAAACATCAAAGCCAAGATTTTAGGTGCTAGTAAGTTTAAGGTACTTACCCTAATTTTCTAAAATATGAAGATTTTGTCAGAGAGGTAAATTCAATAATTTATCTGTATTCATTGAGGTATCATTTCTATCCGTATTTGTCCCATTGGAAAGATTTCCAACACAATTTACGATTTTGAATTTGGATTACTCAAGAAGAAGTTATAGTCAATTGATTAAAGCATACTCATTGCCAAGGTCAATCCAACTTGCATTACGTTTGGGGAAGTTTAGCACAATTCAAAGCACTAATTGAAAGTTGCCTCTTTTTTAAAAGTCAAGCATGATATTTCTGAAGACAATTTAAATCTTTGTTTCTTAATTCAAAATTATGTCTTAATTGTTCTCTTTGTTTTTCAAAAACTGTAATCTATTTTCAATGTATTAGTTGTATTGTTGTTCTTTTTTCAAAGATTTCTATTTGTTTTCAATAATTGTGTGTATACCTATGCTTAGAGGATTGTACCATGATGAAACGATATAAGTCCTTAAGATTGTAATACAAAGACAAGTTATTTGAGTTGAGTTTAATACAAGTTTGTATTCTATTAACTTTGTATCTCTTAGAGGATCTCTATTGAGTGGTGAGTTATCTTCTATCAAGTTCTACAAACCTTTGTTTAGCAACTTTAGGGTGGTGTTTTTGTATCCCTTTGATTGTTATTCTTAGGAAGAGAGCTTACCTATCCCCTAATTTAGTGAACGCCTAAATCCAATACACAAACCCCCATTTTCCGGTATCATAGTGTATGGAAAAGCTTGTCATCTTTCGGTTGAACTTGAGCACAAAGCATATTGGACAGTGAATACATTACATTTTGACATGAAAGCTATAGAAGAAAATCAATTGCTTCAATTGAATGAGATGAAAGAATTTTGTAATGATGCTTATGAGATTGCACGAATTTATAAGGAGCGTACAAAGAAGTGGCATAACAAGCACATTATGAGGCGAGAATTTCTGGTTAGTTAGAAAGTTCTCTTTTATAATTCTCATCTTCAACTCTTTTCGAGAAAATTATGCTCACGTTGGTTTGGTCCTTTCACAAGTGTTCGTGTATTTCCTTATGGTACAATAGAAGTCCATTATAAGACAAAAGGAACATTCAAAGTTAATGGACAGAGGTTGAAGTATTATGTGGAGGGTGATTGTTTTAGCAATGCAAGACCACAATCACATTAGCTAGGGCTTAAGTGTTTTCTTTGCTGAAAAGCATAGTTTGGTTAAAGACATTAAACTTGGAAGGCAACCCAAAGTACATGAGAAGGAGAATATGAATTCTGAAACAATTGAATTAAATTGCCAAAATCAACTGCTATCTTTTACGTTTTTCTTTTCGTTATGTTTGAAGTATTTGCACCTTTATTTGATCTATTCATTGCATTATTTTTAATGGCAAACATTGAGGATAATGTTAAATTTAAGTTTAGGGGTAAAGTTTTATGTTTTGCATCAATTAGAGTTAATTTTTTTTTAGTTTTGCATTTGTTTGAGTAAAAAAAAATTCGTGCTTATTTTCTATTTTTGAGTTGTTTGAGTCGCTTCCTTTTTTAGTTACACGATTTAAAAATAATTTATGCATAATATTATCCTTCCACTAACTAGGTTTCATTGTTTATTCTCACAATTGATAAGCACTTAATCTTATGATTTATCAAAATCTTAAATTGATGAAATGACATAGTTGGATAATGTTATACAAGAAAGTGTAGACTCGTGTAACCTTAATTGCCAGCTTTTGAGCCTTTGTCCTTCAATTCTGAGTGTTATGTGATTATTCTATATCTTTTCTTGTCATTTTTTTCAATGATCTGATTATATTTCGTTTTGGCTGATTAACTTGATTATTCATGTTTTGAATGCAATATTGGTTGTATGACACATAAAAGAAGTGATTCTAGGTTTTATTTATATCTTTGAGCCTTTTAGCTAACCTTATGCATATTTCCTTAGTTAACCACTTTAAGCTTTAAAATAATCTCTATCTTTCTTAAAACCAATAAAAACCAATAAAACCACTTTAAGCTATAAATGTGTGATATTGACATATGCGTCATAATAAATTTGGGGGTTATTACTTGCTATAAATGTAGTTGATTTCATAAGGAATTATCAATTTGATGCACGGCCATGAAAAAAATATATATATTTTTCATTTGTGTAAGTCATATTTTTATTGAATAATTGGGACTTGTGCCTAAGTAAGCATTGAGTTCTAACATCAAAAGGTAAAGTATGGTTGAAAAAAAAATTATTAAGGCCAAATGAAAAAAAAAAAAAAGAAGTTGTGCTCTGAAGAGAAAAGAAAAATAAGAAGAATATGAAGAAGTGGTGGTGATGTGTTTGCAAGAAAATATAAGAATTTGATAATATACGCATATGTTATTGAGTTCTTATGACTTTATTTTACCCATTATCTATTTTTTCTTAAGAATATTCTACCTGTTGGCTTCATTACAACCTTGAAAGAAATTCCTACATTGATCTTGTGTGTTTTATGATTAGTTTGTATTCATTGTCATGATAATCAAGTTATTGGCATTCCTTTCATGAGATCATGTCATTGCATTAAAAATAGCGTGCTCTTTCTTTTATATGTAAGCTTTATTTCCCGTTACAAATCTAAGCACAATGCTTGTCTCACATATTTTTGAGTGGTAATCTAAATCTCCAGTTCTTTTCTTTAATCTAAATCTCCAGTTCTTTTCTTTAAGAGTAACTATTTTTTATGCGAACAAAGCTGCACAATCATGCATACAAGAAAGGGAACTCTCATGTGGGCTTGAAGGAACTCAAGGACAGCATTCACATAATCCATTAAGCTTTTCAAGTGGGTTTAATTACAAGAGATAGACTGAATGCATGACAAAAATTCTAGTAGGCTATAAGAAGAAGAATAAAATAGTCCTGCGCTACTAAATCCTAACACCGCATAGATAATTTGGGCTTTTGAAAATTCCTTATTCTATATGGAATTAATTTTCTAGTTTATTTAGGATTGTTATTATTTTAGGTTTTCTTATTAAATTAGGATTGTTGTTAAGGTTTCCTTATTAGATTATAATTATAGTTCTATTTTTCAACTTAAGTTATGATTTCTATTCCTATTAATTTTGGACTTCTTTTTTATTTAGAATAATGATGTTTACATGTCTATATCAAGAGTACAAGTATGTAAAATAAATTTTGGGGGAATCATACCATTAATAATATTGAGGTATTTTCAGCAAGCTTAGCTTTACTTTCTTGTGTTCTTGGTAAAATAAAATATCTTGACTTATCAAAGGAGTGATCAACCTTTGTGGCGTCCTCAAGATTAGAATTTTAAGAACTTAGACTCCCTAAGTTCTAATCTGATCATCTATAACTTGTTTTCTAGTTTTTAGGGTGCGCATAACAATTAATTTAAGAGTTCCTAAGGCAAGTCATTTAATAGATTCTTAAGGAAATGTCCACATATCTCCCCTGATGTTTCTAAAAATTCCAGTTTAATAGAAAGTTTGTGGAAAGAGATACAAACCTCCATTATAAACAATAAACTTACCAAAATACCCTAAATCTTTTTTTTTAAAATTGCAAAATAAAATTACTAAACCTTAGTAAAAAAGAACAATACTTTAATCATTGTACCAAATACATTTTAAATATATATTTTTCAATCTTTAATAAATAACTCTTTTAAAAATGCATATTTAATAATTTCTATAATAATTAAAATTATTTTGTTATTACAAAACTTATAATTAAAAAAATTATATAATAATTTGAGTTTAAAATTATTATCAAATAATAATAATATTATTCTTAAATAATTATTAAAGAAAATAAATTTAAATGGTTGTAAAATAAAATTATTCTAAAATTAATAATTTAAAAAAATTATTTCTTAAGTAATAATTTTAAAAAAATTATTTCTTAAGTAATTGTTAAATAAAATAAATATTTTATTTTAACAAGTTTAAATAATAATAATTGTTTTGAAAATTTATAAATAATGATAATAAGAAATTTAAATTCAAGTTATAATATATAATTTTAATGATTGTAAAATTATTTTTGAATTATAAATTTTTTTATAGTAACAAAATAATTGTAATTATTATAGATTTTATTATATATGTATTTTCAAAAGAGTTAAACATTATAAATTAAAAAATATATTAGTAAAATTTATTTTAGTGTAGTGGTTAGGGTATTGTGGTATAATGATTAGTATTGTAGTTAACCAAAGTGATTTTATTTTGTAATTTTAAAATAAATTTGAGGTATTTTAGTAAATTTATCATTTACAGGGGAGGTTGTCCCTTTCCACAAACTTTCTACCAAATTAGGATTTCTATAAACCTTAGAGGAAGGCATGTGGACTTTTTCCTGGATTCTTATCATTTGGTATAAGAGCTTTGACTCTAGAAACAGATAACGGATCAAGGCTCAAAAACTTGTGTCTTGAAAATCTTGCGATTCCGTATCACATTTGGTATTGGATTTTTGTCACATCGTTGGTAAGGTTTAATATCACGTTAGTTTTGGGTTTTGTCAAATTGTTGGCAAGGTTCAGTATCACGTTTAGTATTTGGTTTTGTAACGTCGTTGGCGAGATTCATATTAATCTTTGTGAGATTTTTTGAGTTCTAAACTTCTACGCATATTATACTCTAACATTGTAAAGGATGACATGAGAGATAATGATCAATTTATGGCTATCACACACGACATATGAGCATAACATATGAAGCAATGTTAATACTTGGATAATAATTGATTGATTTTGTATCTTATTGTATTCTTGTTGACCATGAATCATGCAGTAAGAAAGCTAGTTTAGGTTGTTTTTTAGTCTTTTATTTTTCTTTTTGCTCGAGGACTACAACTGTTAAGTTTAGGGGTATTTGATGTACCTAATTTGTATACAAAATTTGTCATACTTTCACTCTTAATTTTATGCTAATTAATATTTATTTGAGTTAATTGTTTGAGTTTTTCTTATTTAGTTTGTTTATGTCATTACTTTGGGCTTGGTTCTTTATTTTTATAGGAGAAAAGCCCAAAAGCCTATTTGTACTAAACATGGTCAGAGTTTTTGAATGTTTCTTTGTACTCAAAAATCGTATTTGAGTAATTCAAAATAGTTTGAAAATTAGACATAATGATTCACATGCCCACTTTTTATAGAGGAAAGCAAAAAGTCAAGATTATTTGTCTAAAATTCGGTTTAAATTGAGATAAGTGGGAGACAATTTTTCCTTAACAAAGGGGAATGAATTTGGAGTGTTTTTGAAGACAGAATGGGTAAATAAAAGAGGGGAAAAGAACCCAAACAAAAGTAGAGGGTTTTCCTCACCATTTTGGAGATTTTGGAAGCGGAAAGAAAGAAGAGAAGAAAAAGGAAGACAAGTTGAAGCTTGTTGAAGATTGAAGCTTTTGTTGGAGACTGAAGTCCTTGATTTATATAAAGTTTTCTTCCTCAACTCTTTACTTTTCTTTTTGAAATTTTCATTATGATTTTCAAATTGGTTATACTGTGTTGTAATTTCATTATTAACTAATTTTTCTTAACTAGGAAAAAAATGTAACCTAACTAAGAGCATCAATTTCCAGAAGTTGTGTTATTTATGATTTATTGTTCAATATTGATTGTTTATTATTGTGCTTAATTCTTTAGAAATTTTGTCAATATTTGAATGATTTGTGAACCATATTGATATGAGAAGTGATTTATGTGTTTTGGTCTTGTCATGAATGCCATGAATTATATGTTAGATAGAAATATGCTATCATGATTCATGTAGAATTAAGAACAATTATAAATACTTGTTATGAACCTCCATGTATTTGAATTCACATAAAGATATAGTGAACTAATATATGTAAAGTAATTTTGGTGAATCTTGAAAAATATTATCAAATAAATAAGGACTGTTTCTTTCAATATTGATAATAAATTGAAACAACACAATTTACGAAATTGAATTCAATTAGCTATGGTGAAGTCTACTACCCTAGTGCTATAATGAATTGAAATTCACAATTTCGTTTTGTTATTTCAATTTAAATTTTCGCAATTTCTTGTTAATCAAAATATATTAATTGAATTCTTCAAATAAATTTAGGGTTAATTATCTTTCGTAATTAACAATTTAATCAATCATTGTGGAAAAGATACTTGACTTATTATATATTACTTATTAACGATAACGTGCACTTGCATTTAATACAAAAATCTACAACAACTTCCACCGAAGCTCAAAGATCTCGGGAGTATCACTATCCATTATATTGTAGGAAATAAGTTTTAATAGATGTTTACTTGATTTAGGTGCTTCAATTAATTTAATGCCATATTCTGTGTTTGCAGTCCTTAATCTTGATGAATTAAAGCCTACAACAATGTCAATTCAACTTGCAGATAGATCGGTTAAGTATCCTATTAGAATACTTGAAGATATACCTATTAAGTTTAATGATCTTGTTTTGCCTGCAAATTTAGTGGTGATGGAGGTTGAAGAGGGAGTTAAAGGTGATTTGCCTATTCTTTTAAGTAGACCATTCATGGCAACAACAAGAGTAAAAATTTGTTGTCAAGGTGGGCACACTTACCTTTATTGGCCTTGATGAAACAAGAGAGTTTAAGGTCTTTGATGCATTAAAGCTACCAAGTGATGTGGTGAATGTTATTTCATTGATATTTCTGATGATATTATGCAAGATACATTTGCACCAATGTTGCAACAAAGATCCTCTAGAAACCATTCTTACTTATGGGTTAGACAAAGAAAATATGCATCCAATTCATTCGTTGAGTAAGAATGAGGAATTTGTTGTTGTCATATGTTGCGTATTTTTATGAACGCAAATGCACGTGTCGCAAGCAAGTAATAAAGTGATAAGTCAAGTATCGTTCCCACGAGGATTGGTTAATTTGTTAATTACCGAAGATAAGTAATCTTAAATTTAATTGAAGAATTTGAATAATAAATTTTGATTAACAAAAAATTGCGAAAATTTAAATTGAACTAACTAAACAAAATTGTAAATTTCAATTGATTAAAATAATAGGGCAGTAGATTTCACCATAGCTAATTGAACTCAATTTCTTTAATTGTGTTGTTTCAATTTGTTACCAATATTGACAGAAAATTATCCTAATTTATTTGATATTCTTTCTCAAGATATACCAAAAATACTTGCACATACTAATTTACTATATCTCTATGTGAATTGAAATACATGAAAATTCATTAAGCATAATGATAATTATCTTAATTCTGCATGAATCATGATAGTATATCTCTATATAACATATAATTCATTGTGTTCATTACATAATCAAAACACATAAATCACTTCTTAGATCAATATAGCTCACAAATCATTCAAATATTAGCCACATATTCAAAAGCATTAAGCACAATAATGAGCACTCAATATGAACAATTAATCATGAACAACACAAATTCTGGAAATTGATGTTCTTAGCTAGGTTACATCTTTGCCCTAGTTAAGAGAAATTAGTTCATAGTGGAATTACAACACACCATAATCAAATTGAAAATCGTAATGAAAATTTCAGAAAGAGAAGTAAGAGTTGAGGAAGAAAAACTCTATGTAGATCAAGGACTTCAGTCTCCAACAAGCTTAAAATTCTCTTCCTCTTCCTTCCCTTCTTTCTTCAAGCTTCTAAAATCTCCAAAATGGTAAGAAAAACTTTCACTTTCGTTCACCCCCTCTTTCTGGTCATTTCCCCCTTTCATTTGCCCATTTGGTCTTTAAAAACCTTCCAAATTTACTCCCCCTTATTAAGGAAAAACTGTCTCCCACTTGTCTCCCACTTGTCTCCATTCAAACTAAAATTTAGGCCACTAAAACTTGACTTTTTGCTTTCTTCCATGACTAGTGGGTTTGTTAATTATTATGTCTAGTTTTCAAATTATTTTGAATCACTCAAATACAATTTTTGGGTACAAAGATACACTCAAAAATACTGACTATGTTCAGTACAAACAGGTCTTGTTGATTTCTTTCTATTTCTTGGTCTTTTTTTTTTGGCTTTTCTCCTACAAAAATAAAGAACAAGCTCAAAGTAATGACATAAATAAATTAAATAAGAAAAACACAAATAATTAAGTAAAATAAATATGAATTAGCATAAAATTAAGAGTGAAAATATGACAAATTTTGTATAAAAATTAAGCACATCATCATACACTCATTAGATGCTGCAAAAGCATTGAATATTTAGGTAAGTACACTGACTCTTTTGAGCCATTGCATGCATCATCATCATCTTTGTCCAAATCCATGGAGGAAACACCAAAACTAGAGTTAAAGCCTCTGTCCTCACAGTTGAAGTATACATTTTTAGGTGAGGCTAGAACTTTACCCATAATAATAGCCAGTGATTTTAGTGTTTTAGAAGAAGAAAAATTGTTCAGGATGTTGAAAGAGCATAAAAACGTAATGGGTTGGACCATTCATGACATAAAGGAATTAGCCCAACAATTTGCATGCATAGAATCTTATTAGAAGATGAATCTAAACAATCTAGAGAGTCTCAAAGAAGACTCAATCTGGCAATAAAAGAAGCAGTAAGAAAGAAGATTTTGAAATTGTTAGATGCAGGCATAATCTACCCAATTATATTTTTTAAATTGGTTAGCCCAGTGTAAGTAGTTCCTAAGAAATTTGGTATCACGATTGTTAAAAATGAAAATAATTAATTAGTACCTACTAGGATTCAAACTAGTTGGCGTGTTCGCATAGATTATAAGAAGCTAAACACTAAAATAAGAAAAGATCAATTTCCTTTGCCATTCATAAATAAAATGTTAGAAAGACTAGCTGGACATAGTTATTATTGTTTCTTCGATGGTTATTCAGTCTATAATCAAATTGCAATCGATCCTAGAGACTAAGAAAAGATCCAATTTACATGTCCTTTTGGTATTTTTTGGCATATAGTAGAATGCCATTTGGTTTATGCAATGCACCTGCCACATTTCAACGATGTATGATGAGTATATTTTCTGATATGGTCGAAAGGTTTATTAAGGTTTTTATGGATGATTTTTCTATTGTGGGTTCATCTTTTGATAATTGTTTGGCTAACCTTTCTCTGGTTTTGAAAATATATGTTGAGACTAATCTTGTGCTTAGTTGGAAAAAATGCAATTTCATGGTGAATAAAGGTATAGTACTTGCCCATATTATTTCTTGTGATGGGATTAAGCTTGACAAAGCCAAGGTGGATTTTATTCAAACAATGATGCCACCAACGAATGTGAAAGGAATTCGATCTTTACGTGGCCATGCCAAGTTTTATAGAAGATTCATAAAAGATTTTTTAAAGATTGCAACACTACTCACGAATTTACTTGTAAGGGATGTGAAGTTTGTTTTTGATAATAACTGTTTGAATGCTTTTAATACTTTGAAATCAATACTAACTTCTGGTCCCATTATCATGCCTATAGATTGGTCCTTACCATTTGAACTTATGTGTGGTGTAAGTTATTATGCTATGGGTGTTTGTCTCAGCCAAAAAAAGAACAAGATGTCATGTGCAATCTACTACGAGAGTTGCACCTTGAATGAAGCATAACTCAATTATTCCACGATGGAAAAGGACCTTTTGGTTATGGTATTAGCTTTAGAAAAATTTCAGTCTTATTTAACTGGGACTAAAGTTGTTGGTTTCACTGACCATGCAACCTTAAAGTACCTTTTGACAAAAAATGATGTAAAACCAAGGCTAATAAGATGGATTCTCCTACTCCAAGAGTTTGATTTGGTTATCAAAGATAAGAAAGAAGTAGAGAATGTGATGGCTGACCATCTATCAAAGTTTGTTCGTGAATTAGATGAGTCACTATTGGATGACAACTTTTCAGATGAGAAATTGTTCGCGTTGCTTGGTGAGATTCAATGGTGTGCAAATATCATAAACTTTATTATGAGCAGACAATTACCATAAGGAATGACCAAGATTCAAAGAGACAAATTGAGAGAAATTGCGAAGCACTACTTTTGGGATGTATCATACTTGTTCAAACATTGCCCGGATTCCATTATAAGGTGTGTACCAAATTTTGAATTTCATTATATTCTAACTTTTTTCCATTCTTATACATGTGGTGGACATTTTGGAGCCAAGAAGAAAGCCCACAAGATGTTACAAGCAGGTTTTCATAGACCTATACCTTTTAAGGATGCGTATGCATATTGCTCCACGTGTGATAGATGTCAAAGGGTTGGTAATATTTGTTCTTGAAATCAAGTGTGGAATTGTTTGATGTATGGGGTATTAATTTTATAGGACCATTTCTCCCTTCTTTTGGCTTTAGTTACATTCTTATGTGTGTGGATTATATGTCTAAATGGGTCGAAGCACAAACATGTAAGACTAGTGGTCATATAATCGTTTTGCAATTTTTAAAGGGAACCATTTTTCCAAGATTTGGCATCCCTAGGGCTATTATTAGTGATGAAGGATCACACTTTTGCAATAAACCTTTTGATGTATTAATGAAAAAATATGGTGTAACTCATAAGGTGGCAATACCTTATCATCCTCAAACTAATGGTCATGTTGAAATTAGTAATAGGGAGATAAAGAATATACTTGAGAAAATTGTAAACACTAATAGGAAGGATTGATAATTGAAATTGAATGTGCACTATGGGCTTATAGAACTGCATATAAGACACTCATTGGAATGAGTCCTTTTCGATTAGTGTTTGGTAAAACATGTCATCTTCTTGTGAAACTTGAACATAAAGCATATTGGGCTATTAGGAAACTTAACTTTGATTTGAATAATGCTAATGTTTATAGAAGGTTGCAACTTAATGAGCTAGATAAGATTCAACATGAAGCATTCAAGAATGCTGCAATCTTCAAAGAAAAATCCAAGTTTTAACATGACAAGTAACTATTGAGGAGAACTTTCCACAACGGCTAGAAAGTATTGCTTTACAACTCTCGATTGAAGCTACTTCCTGATAAGTTGATGTTTAGATGGAATGGTTTATATGCTCTTCACAAGGTTTTTCCTTATGGTATAGTTAAGCTAGTCAAAGAGCGAGGAGAAGAACCCTTCAAAGTGAACAAGCATCGGTTGAAGCCATACATCATGATATGAATGAAGATTTGACAAGAATGGGTCTCAATCTTGTGGATCCCCTTCGTTCTTAAAATCGAAAAGTTGGTCTTCTTGAAGATGCTAAACTTGGCGCTGTTTGGGAGGCAACCCAAGATGTTCAATAAAGAAAAAGAAAGAAGAAAAATCAGGAACTCATTTCCTAAAGCAGCAGTCATTCAATTGGCCATAACTTCTTGTAGACAACCTAGAATTTGATTATTAAAAAGCAACATAAAATAGACATGCTTAGGTTTCCAGTGATATTTTATTGACTGTCTAATTTGTTCTGAGCAGAAAGTTATCCGCAATTCAAGTCTGCTATACAATCCAAGTGCTATCTTTTCCTTATACTTTTATCTTTGCTTATGTTTTTTTTTTTTTACTCTCTTACCTTTCTTTTATCTAATGATTGCATGATTTTGATTACAAACATTGAGGACAATGTTAGATTCAAGTTTGAGGGTGGGGATTTAATATGTGCTTATGATATATAGTTATAAAATAAAAAATTTCAAAAACATTTAAAAAAAAAACTGTTTTTTTGTTTTATTTTTTAGTCTTTGTATTGCTTCCCTAATATGAGATTGAAATGTGAAGTTTACATGGCTGATTAGTATTAATGAGATATTAAGTGAAAATCATGATTTACCATGTTTCTAACTAGGTAATGGAGATCGAAATGCTGACCAAATAGTTCAAGATAATATTCCCAAATATTTTCAAGATCCTTAAACAATCAGTGGTCTAAATATTTGAGAATATTATCTTGAACCATTTGGTCAGCATCTTGATCTCCATTATTCCCTTCCTCATCGAAATGATTTGTCCTCGAATCACCTATATCAAATAAAGATAAATCAGTAACATTAAAAGTCTTACTAACATTACCATAGTTGCGTGGTAAATCTAGCTTGTAAGCATTATCATTGATTCTCTCCAAGACTTGGAAAGATCCATCTCCTCTAGGCTGTATTTTGATTTCCTTTGTGTAGGAAACCTTTCCTTCTGCATGCGCACTCAAATCCAATCTCTAGGTTAAAAATAACCTTCAAACGCTCCTTATTAGCTTGCTTAACATATTACTCATTCTTCTTTTCAATGTTAGCACAAACCTTAGCATGTAAGTTCTTAATAAAATTTGCCTTTTTCTTACTATCAAGATTAGCATGTTCACTAGTAGACAAAGGTAAAATATCCACAAGAGTTAAAGAATTAAAATCATAAACAATTTTAAAAGATGAAAAAGAAGTAGTAGAATAAATAGACCTATTATATGCAAACTCAATATGTGGCTAACACTTCTCCCATTATTTTAAGTTCTTTTGAATGATAACGTACAACAAAGTAGTGAGTGTCTTATTAACTACTTTAATTTGACCATTCGTTTGAGAGTGTGCAACAGTTGAAAATAAGAGTTTAATTCCTAATTTATTCCATAAAATACTGGCAAATCTCAAAATTAGAACGTTAAAAACTTAGTTGAGACAAACGACAATAAGAAAAAAATAAATTAAAAGAGTTACAAAAATAAGAAAACTTCAAAAGGAATAAAAAAACATGCAAAAGACTCAAAATATCCTTCCACAATTGAACCCGACTAAGATAAATTAAATATGGAGCACGAAATTAGATTACAGAAGAATCCTTATTTGATAAGGATTAGTACTAGTTAATATAGTAAGACCGTTCTTGAAGTAAAAGAAATCCTAGTTCAAAAAGGAATATATATAATTGGCTTTGAATTAGTCAACTAGTCAAATTCAAAAAGGAAAGGAGATTTTGTTATGACTTATTTGAATAGGAATATGATCTTGCGATTCAAAATATTCTTTTTACGTTGGAAAAAAAATTAAAATCATATCTCCAATCTTAATATGTAGTACAAAACATATTATTGTTTGAAGAGGGTGAACTCTCGAGTGTGCTTGAAGGGACTCAAGGGGGCAGCATTCACAAAATCCATCAATCTTTCCAAGTGGGCAAAATTTACAAGAGATAGGCTGAATACATGACAACAATTCAAGTAGGCTGCAAGAAGAAGAATAAAATAGCTCTGAGCTTCTAAATCCTTATGCCGCATGGATAATTTGGACTTTCGAAGATTTCTTGTTTTATATAGAATTAGTTTCCTTATTATATTAGGATTGTTATTTAGGTTTCCTTATTAGATTAGGATTATAGTTTTATTTTCTAACTTAAGTTAGGATTTCTATTCCTACTTAATTTTGAACTCTTTTTTATTTAAGATAATGATATTTACATGCCTATATAAAGCCTACAAGTATGTACAATGAATTTTGGGGAATCATATCATCAAAAATATTGAGGTATTTTTAGCAAGCTTAGATTTGCTTTCTTGTGTTATTGACAGAAAACAATATCTTGACTTATCATGGTGATCAACCTTTGTGGCATCCTTAAGATTGGAATTTTAAGGACTTAGACTCTCTTAGTTCTAATATGATCATTTACAACTTATTTTCTAGTTTCTGGGGTGCGCATAACAACTGATTTAAGAGCTTTTAGGGCAGGTCGTCTAGTGAGTTCTTATCATTTGGTATTATAGCTTTAGCTCTAAAAATAGGTTACTTATCCTTTGCTTATCCTTGTTTTATATTTTTCTTTAATTTTTGTGCAATTCTTGTGTTGTCTTTGCATAGTTTCCTTAAATCCTTCCATTTGGCTTCTTTGGTTTTTTTTTAATATATTGAATTATGTTTTCTGTGTTTAGTTTGGTAAAAAAAAGAAAAAAAAAAGGGATTGAAAAGAACATTCAATTTAAAAGAAAAAAAAAAAGAGGAGTTAGATTGCATTGTTTGATCAGTATACAATCTGTTTGTGTTATTTATTAAGATTATAGATTTGATTTTTAATCTTTTTCCTAGCATAAAAGGGATTTCTTAAAACCTAATATCATATTCCTATTCAAATAAATCATAACAAGATCTCCTTTCCTTTTTTGGATTTGACAAATTGACTAATTCAAAGCCAATTAGTACTAATTGTTAACAAATAAGGATTTCCTTTTTGAGTTAGGATTTCTTTTCCTTAAACAGTTGCCTTACTATATTAACTAGTACTAATCCTAATTAAATAAGGATTCTTGCATCTAAATTAATTCAATTTCGTGCTCCATATTCTATTTATTCTATTCGAGTTCAATTGTGCAAGACTGTTTTGTGTTTTTTAGCTTTGCTCTTCAATTAGTTGCATTATAGTGATTTCTTTTGCTTGTCTTTTGCTTCCTTTTGAAGTTTTCTTATTTTCTTGGTTTTTTAATTATTATTTTTCTTCGTTGCCGTTTGCTTCAACTAAGTTTTTAACATTCTAATTTTGATATTTGTCACTATCTAACCGATTACTCCTTGACATTTGTTGATCTTGATTCTTTTAAGAACATAAAAAGGGGTTGACTTGAGTGGTAAAAGGCAAGAATGTTAAGACCATCATCGAGAAAAGACAAATTAGCGAGAAAAGACAAATTAGTGTGAAACCCAGGTGATACCAATTTGATTTGAGTGCAAACACGTGAGAGAGTGTGAAAGGAATAATATTTTTTTTTCTAACAAGTTTTGCAGGTTATAAATATGAGTAATGAAGGAGAACCGCAGGAAGTTGATATAAAAATGTTCATAAAAGCTATTAACGAACAATTTAGGAAGTTGAATACTAGGTTGGATGACATGCAATCCCCGCCTATGTCTAAAATCACTAAAAGACGTGCGTTTGAGGAGGAAGAGGAAGATGATTCGAATTTGGAAGAATCAAGTTCTAAATGAGGTAAAAAGGTTGTTCTCAAAAGAGATAGCAATTTGGGCAACATGAAGATGAAGATTCCTACCTTTCAAGGAAAGAATGATGTCAAACTATTCTTAGAGTGGGAAAGAAAGGTTGAACACATATTTGATTGTCATAATTACTCCAAGGAGACGAAAATAAAACTAACAATTGTGGAGTTCATAGATTATGCAAGCATATGGTGGGATCAATTGGTGATCAATAGATGTAGGAATGGAGAGAGGCTAATTAGGTTATGGGAAGAAATGAAATTGGTAATGCGCAAGAGATTTATACCTAGCCATTACTTTAGAGATTTATATAGAAAGTTGCAAGGGTTGGTTCAAGGTTCCATAAGTGTAGAGGACTATTACAAGGAGATGGAGATAGCCATGATTAGAACAAACATAGAAGAAGATCGAGAAGCAACCATGGCTAGATTTATTGGCGGCTTGAACAAGGAGATTGTTGAGGTGGTTAATTTGCAACAATATGTGGAGATGGAAGAGCTATTGCACAACCATTAAAGTGGAGAAGCAAAGCAAATAAAAAAGGTTCAAATCTGGTTCGGGTTCTTGTTCTTCATGGAAATCTAATTTGAAGCACAACAAAGCTGCCTAAAAAATAAAAGAAGGAGCAAAGAAAAAAAAATTCGGTTGCTATTTCTAAATGTAAAATTGAAGCTCAAACTTCTTCTAAGTCACATGAAATTAAGTGTTTTAGGTGCCAAGGATTCAGGCATATTGCTTCTCAATGCTCAAACCAAAAAGTTATGATTGTGTTGGAGAATAGAGAAATAGAAAGTGATATCCCAAGTGAGAATGAGATGCTACAATTGGAGGATTATTCTGATGTTAAAGTTGAAGAATCCATGCATGGTGATTTGTTGGTTACAAGTAGAGCTTTAAGTATACAACCTAAGGATGATGTGGATGAGGAGCAACATGAGCATATGTTTCACACAAGATGCCATTTGAAAGATAAGGTATGTACTATGGTTATTGATAGTGGAAGTTGTACTAATGTTGCTAGTACTTTGTTTGTAGATAAGTTGAATTTGCATACCATAAAACATCATAAACTGTACAAATTGCAATAGCTTAATAAGTGTGGAAAAGTGAGGGTAACCAAGCAAGTTCTAGTTTCCTTTTCAATTGGCAAGTATAAGGATGAGGTTCATGTCAATTGGTATAAGAGCTTTGGTTCCAAGGCAAGTTTGATTTATCTTTTAGTTGCTTTATTATTCATATTTTAAAATTAAGAAAAAAAAAATTGGTTGGTCGAATTCTTCTTCCTTCTTCCTTGTTTGCATCTTGTTGAATTAGATTTGAACACAAATCTTCGCAAGAAAAAGAAAATGATGAAAAAGGGTAAACTCTCGAGTGGGCTTAGAGGGACTCAAGGGCAGCAGTCACATAATCCATCAATCTTTTGAAGTGGGCAAAATTTACAAGAGATGGTTCGAATGCATGACAAAAATTCGAGTAGGCTGCAAGAAGAAGAATAATATAGCATGCGCTACTAAATTCTTACGCCGCATGGATAATTTGAACTTTTGAAGATTCTTTTTTCTATATGGAATTAGATTACTAGTTTGTTTAGGATTGTTATTTTTTAAGATTTTCTTATTAAATTAGGATTGTTATTAAGGTTTTCTTATTATATTAAGATTGTTATTTAGGTTTTCTTAGATTAGAATTATAGTTTTATTTTCCAACTTAAGTTGGGATTTCTATTCTTAAATTTTGGACTCCTTTTTATTTAGAATAATGATGTTTAAATACCTATATAAAGGCTACAAGTATATAAAACGAAGAGGATTATATCATTAATAATATTGACGTATTTTTAGCAAGCTTAGCTTTACTTTCTTCTGTTCTTCATAGAATATAATATCTTGACTTATCAAGGAAGTGATCAGCCTTTATGGCGTCTTCAAGATTGGAATTTTAAGGACTTGGACTCCTTAAGTTCTAATGTGATCATCTGCAACTTGTTTTTTAGTTTCTGGGGTAAGTCGTCTAGTGGGTTCTTATCATTTAATTTTAGATATCTTTTCATTTAGGATAATGATGTTTACATACCTATATAATGGTTACAAGAATGTAAAACGAAGAGGATTATATCATTAATAATATTGACGTATTTTTAACAAGCTTAGCTTGACTTTCTTCTATTCTTCATAGAATACAATATCTTGACTTATCAAGGAAGTGATCAGCCTTTATGGCGTCTTCAAAATTGAAATTTTAAGGACTTAGTTTCCTTAAGTTCTAATTTGATAATCTACAACTTATTTTCTAGTTTCTAGGTGCGTATAACAATTGATTTAAGAGTTATTAGGGCAAATCGTCTAGTGGATTCTTATCATTTGGTATAAGAGCTAACGGGGTTTTGTCACATTGTTGGCAAGGTTCAATATCACGTTTGGTATTGAATTTTGTTACGACGTTGGCGAGATTCATATCAGTTAGCATCAGAGCTTTAGTTCCAAGGTAAGTTTGATTTATCTTTTAATTGCTTTATTATTCCTATTTTAAAATTAAGAAAAAGAAAAAAAAATGGCCGGTCGAATTCTTCTTCGTTCCCTTTTCTTTAAATAGTGTTGAATTAGATTTGGACAAATCTTCGTCAAGAGGGGGGAAATGATGAAATACAAGAGGATGAACTCTTGAGTGGGTTTGTAGGGACACAAGGGCAACATTCATATAATCTAATTATCTTTTCAAGTGGGCAAAATTTACAAGAGATGGGTTGAATACATAACAAAAATTCAAGTAGGCTGCAAGAAGAAGAATAAAATAGCCCCGCACTTTTAAATCCTTATGATGCATGGATAATTTGGGCTTTTAAAGATTTCTTGCTTTTAAATCCTTATCCTTATGGTTTCCTTATTAGATTAAAATTTGTTATTTAGGTTTCCCTGTTAGATTAGGATTATAGTTTTATTTTTCAACTTAAATTAAGATTTCTATTTTTACTTAATCTTGAACGCCTTTTTAATTAGGTTAATGATATTTACATACCTATATAAAGGCTACAAGTATGTAAAACAAAATTTGGATGGTCATATCAATAATAATATTAAGGAATTTTCAGCAAGCTTAGCTTCACTTTCTTGTATTGTTGGTAGAATACAATATCTTGACTTATCAAAAGAGTGATCAACCTTTGTGGTATCTTCAAGATTAGAATTTTAAAAACTTAGTTTTCTTAAATTCTAATTTGATTATCTACAACTTATATTTTAGTTTCTATGGTGCATATAACAACTAATTTAAGAGTTCCTAAGGCAAGTCGTCTAGTGGGTTCTTATCATTTGGTATTAAATCTTTTGCACTAGAAATAGGTAACGAGTCAAGGCTCAAAAACTTGCGTCTTGAAAATCTTGAGGTTTTGTATCATATTTGGTATTGAGGTTTTGTCACATTATTGGCTAGGTTCAATATTACATTTGACATTGGGTTTTGTTACGTCATTGGCGAAATTCATATCAGTTTGTATCAGAGCTTTGGTTTTAAGGCAAGTTTGATTTATCTTGTAAATGCTTTATTATTCTTATTTTAAAATTAAGAAAAAGTTACAAGAGATGGGCTAAATACATGACAAAAACTCAAGTCGGCTACAAAACGAAGAATAAAATAGCCCTGCGCTTCTAAAACCTTATGCCACATAGATAATTTGGACTTTTGATGATTTCTTATTTTCTATATAATTAGTTTCCTAGTTTGTTTAGAATTGTTATTTAGATTTGCTTAGTAGATTAGGATTGTTATTAAGGTTTACTTATGAGATTAGAATTGTTATTTTGGTTTTCTTATTAGGATAAAATTACAGTTTTTTTTTCAACTTAAGTTAAGATTTCTATTCCTACTTAATTTCAAATTTCGTTTTATTTAGGCTACAAGTATGTAAAACAAATTTTAGGGGACCATATCTTTAATGATATTGAGGTTTTTTAGTAAGCTTTACTTCGCTTTTTTGTGTTCTTTGTAGAATAGAATATTTTGATTTATCAAGGGAGTGATCAACCTTTATGGCATTTTTTAGATTGAAATTTTAAGGACTTAGTTTCTTAAGCTCTAATATGATCATCTATAACTTATTTTTTAGTTTCGAGGGTGCACATAACAACTAATTCAAGAGTTTCCAAGACAGGTCGTCTAGTGGATTCTTATCATTTGATGTCAGAGCTTTGACGCTAGAAACAGATAACGGGTCAAGGCTCAACAAACTTGCATCTTGAAAATCTTGGGGTTTCGTATCACATTTGGTGTTGGGTTTTGGTCACTCGTTGGCAAAGTTTAATATAACATTGGTAATTGGGTTTTGTTACATTGTTGATAAAGTTCAATATTACGTTTGGTATTGGGTTTTGTTATGTCATTGGGGTGGGTCATATAAAAAATTGTGCAACCAAATGATTGACATTTGTGAAAGGGCTTTTTAATTTGCAGCCAAATGGTCAAATTGTTTTTCCTTAAAATCTCTACTTGAGAAAACTCTACTTGTAAAATCTCTACTTAAAGAGCCAAACCAAAAAAACCCTAAATCTTTCAAAGCATGGTTCATAAGTCTTATAAAAGTACTAGGTGCGTTAGTTAAGCCAAAAGGCATAACCAATCATTCATACAAGCAATTTTTTTTTTTTTAATGCAGTTTTCCACTCATCGCCCTCTCTCATGCAAATTTGATGGCATTTATTTTTCAAATTATTTTTGCTAAAGATAGTAGAACTATACAATTCATCGAGCATGCATCTAACTTGGGAATAAGATGACAATACTTTACCGTAATATTATTAATTGTATGAAAATCAACACACATACGCCAAGAACCATCTTTGTTAGGTACCAACAATACAGAAACAGCATATAGACCTATACTTTCTCTAACATGTCCCTTGGTTCACAACTCCTCCACTTGCCTTCGAAGCTCCTTTGTCTCATTGGGATTACTCCTATAGACTAGTCTATTTGGAATAGAAGCTCCAAGAATGAAATCAATTTGATGTTTAATACCTCTAATCGGTGACAATCCATTATCTCCTCCAAAAAAGCATCTTCATAGGCCTGTAAAAGAGAAACAAAAACACTAGACAAAGAAACATTAAGGTAACTAGTGTTTAAATAAAGTTCCCTGTACATAAGTACAAGTATACTTTTATTTGAAAACCAAGACTCCTTAATATCACTCATTTTTACATAAAAGCTTACTTATTTCTTTTTATACTCAATTGTTTCTTTTCCTTCATTCGAATTCTTTCCCTATTTATTCGAACTCACTTTCTTTGATATGACCCTCGCCAACGACGTCACAAAACTCAACACTGAACGTGATATTGAATCTTGTCAACAATGTGACAAAACCCAAAATCAACGTGATATTAAACCTTCCCAACGATGTGATAGAAGCCCGATACCAAATGTGATACTGAACCTTATAATTTTCAAGATGCAAATTTTTTAGCCTTGACCCGTTACCTATTTCTAGAGCCAAAGCTCTGATATCAAATGATAAGAACCTACTAGAGGACCTACCCTAAGAACTCTTGAATCAATTGTTATGCGTACCCCAAAAATTAGAAAACAAGTTGTAGATGATCAAATTAAAACTTAAAGAAACTAAGTCCTTAAAATTTCAATCTTGAAGACGCCATAAAGGTTGATCACTCTCTTGATAGATCAAGATATTATATTCTACCAAGAACACAAGAAAGTAAAGCTAAACTTGCTGAAAATACCTCAATATTATTAATGTTATGATCCCTCAAAATTTATTTTACATACTTGTAGCCTTTATATAGGCATGTAAACATCATTATCTTAAATAAAAAAAGAGTCCAAAATTAAGTAGGAATAGAAATCCCAACTTAAGTTGGAAAATAAAACTATAATTCTAATCTAAGGAAACCTAAATAACAATCTTAATATAATAAGAAAACCTTAATAACAATCTTAATATAATAAGAAAACCTTAATAACAATCTAATCTAATAAGAAAATCTAAAAAAATAACAATCCTAAACAAACTAGAAAACTAATTCCATATAGAAAAAGGAATCTTCAAAAGTCTAAATTATCCATGCGGCGTTAGGATTTAATAGCGCATGCTATTTTATTCTTCTTCTTGCAGCCTACTTGAATTTTTTTCTTGCATTTAGTCCATCTCTTGTAATTCATCCCACTTGAAAAGCTTAATGGATTATATGAATGCTACCCTTAAGTCTTTTCAAGCCCATGTGAGAGTTCCCTCTCTTGTATGCATGATTGCGTAGCTTTGTTCGTATCATTCTTATTTTTCTCATTATTTTTGCCACTCTTTCCTTTTGAAAACTCACGCTCTTTTGTTACATCTTCACTTTTTTTTCCTCACTCTTGTTTTCTCTCTTGTAATCTTTTAAGCTCACCCTCATAAACTTCTTTAGGTGAATATGGTTCAAGAGTGATTTTCTTCCTGTTCTTCTCATAAGTGCAGTGATTTGTGTAATCATTATGCAACACCCTTCTATCAAATTTCCAAAGGTGTCCCAACAGAAGATGAACAGCATGCATAGGTACCACATCAAATAACAACTCATCTATATACTTACCTATTTTAAAGGTGACAAGAACTTGATTTGTCACCCTAATTTCCCTGCAATCATTAAGCCACTTCAACTTGGAAGGATGTGGATGTTTTAAACTAGGTAACCCTAACGTTTCTACAAGAGTAGTACTAGAAACATTAGTTACACTACCACCATCAATTCTCACATCATAAACCCTATCCTTTAAAAGACACCTAATATGGAAGAGATTCTCTCTTTAGTTACATTCTTCCTGTTGGACTTACATATTTAAAACCTTTCTTACTATAAGGGTCTTACAACTTCAACCATAGTAAATTGCCCATCCCCTTCCTCATCATTTGCATCTCCATTCTCCTCTTCACTAGCCGAATAATACTCTCCAGCAAGCATGAATACAGTTCTTCGATTTGGGGAATCTCGCTTGTAATGTCCTATACCTTGACACCTGAAACATTTAATATTTCTTGTGCTAGTAGTAGAATCAAGCTTACCCTTGTCCTTGCTAGGGTTAGATGTTTCAGAGCCTCTTTGGATTGGGTTCTAGGCTTAGATGCTGAAGGCTTCTCGTCTTTCCTCCAATTTGATTTAAATGAAGAAGTATAAAAGGAAAATCGATTTATACTACTTCTCTTTTTTCATTGTTTCTCAACCTTCAAAGCGAGGTGAAGCAAGTCGTTTATCTCCATATATGGCTGCAATTCAATCACATTAGAAATCTCCTTGTTCAAACCATTGAGGAATCTTGCCATTGTAGCTTCATTATCTTCCTCTATATTTGCTCTTATCATAGCCACCTCTATCTCCTTGTAATATTCTCAATACTCTCGAATCCTTAAGTGAGATTTTGAAGTCAATTGTAGCTTGGTACAAATCTCTTTCGCATAATGGATTTTAGATCTCTCTACTCTTCAATAGGCTTTTCCCTACTTCTTCTTCACGTTTTCTTAGTATCATCCTACCAAGTAATAACATAATCTTCAAAAACAGCTACGACAAGCTTCAACTTCTTGGATTCAGTGCAGTTATTGTAATCAAACACTAATTCAATCTTCTTTTCCCAATCCAAACATTCCTCGGGATCCATTCTTCCATGAAATAATGGAATTTTTAGTTTGACCTCTTTATTGTTATTATTGTTGTTGATTCTTGCCCTTGGTGTAACAATCCATAACCAACATAAGTAGATCTAGGAGCTACGAACTCCAATTCTAAGTTTACATTACTTAACTATAAATTTTCAACTAAAATACCTCAAAATATTATTAAAAATACCAAATGTTTCCCAATAACATCAAATAATCTTCATGATCAAATCAAAAGTTAAATCTCTAAATACAAGCCAAATGAAGCGTAAATAACAATAATCATATCCTCCAAGACATGTTATCAAGTCACCGCTCTAGGCTACTTAATCTGCAAAAAGTAAATGACAAAGGGTGAGTCGTCAACTCGATAAATAACGCCATTCATAATATATGTGTGTCTCTTTTTCTTGCTAATCACAAAATATTTCGCAAGCCTTTAACGATAAAATCAAGTAATCACAAGTGGAATATTTTAAAAAGTAAGATTTAAAAATAAAGTCGTTGGTCAGAAAATATGATTTACAATAATTAACCATAATAATATAATGTTCAGTTCATAAAAGTCTTTGTAAGAAAAAAAAATCCATTTATATCGCTCATGTCACATAGTGTTACATGGTGTCACCTAGAACCCTGATGACCCGACCAATAACAGAATCATATAACTTGCACGATCAAAATAGAAGCCCAGCTGGTTCAGACAGAATTATCAGTCATGATCAAATGGAATCAATACCAGAATCAAAATCACTACATCAAGCATTGTTATATGTTTTAGAATAGGTGAATTTAAATCTCACACTTAGATTGAATTTATAATCAATGGAAAACTAATACATGTGTTTAAATTACATGTAAAAAAGATTATTACCAAATTAAGTTTCTACAATTTCTCGATTGCATAAATATTTCATGAAAGTGATAATTAGTGGTGGATGATACAAACAAAGTTACACAATCACATATACAAAAGGATAAACTAATGCATAAGAATATAGGCACTCGAGGACAGTATCCATATGATCCATTAAGCTTGCCAAGTGGACCATTCATAAGAATTAGAGCTAAAGAATTGCAAATTGGCTTAAATGGATTAATTGAAAAGATATGGGGTTCAAATACAATTCAAGATACACGATGTGAAAAATTGGGCTTTGTGAGCATTATCTAAGCAATTTGAGTGTTGAGTTATTCTTTACAAATTCCTACTCTTGGATTCATTAAGTTTAATTTCTTGTAATGTTCAAAACAACCAAACTTATCACCTAGATTCTTGAGAAGTTCTTAAGAATGCTTAGTATGGCGTTTTGGCAACCGTAGTCTTGGTTCTTATCTAACTAGGTATCGGGTCAAGTCTCAACAAACTTGCATCTTGGGAAAATTTTGAGGTTTGTTACTACATTTGGCATTAGGTTTCATCAAGATATTGGCGGGGTTTGTATTATTTGGTATTAGAGCTTTGGTTCCAAAGCAAGTTTGAGGTATCCTTATATCTTTGTTGTTTCTTGCTTCCTTAATTAGAATTTTGAAAATTCAAAAAAAAAAAAAATCGTGGCCAAATTCTTCCTTCACTAGTCCAATTAGAATTTTTTTTGTTTACTTGACTCAATTTGTTTTAAGTTCATACTTTCATTTCTAATTCCTATAAAAAAAAGAAAAAAAAAGAAAAAAAGGCAAAAAAAGAGAAAGAAAGAAATATATATATAAAAAAAAAAATTATTGTCCATTTTATCTAGAAATTTTTTTAGTATTGATCTAATATTCCTTAATCTTGAACCAACATTGCCATCTTTTAATTACTAGCATCAATTTCTTAAGAATTACTCTTACATCTTGTGATTTGTTTCAGTTGCTCCTCATTTGAATTACCACTTCAATTTTGATTGTTCTTGAGTCTAATTGAGAGCGTACAAGTGTAGTGAGAACATTTGAATACTCAAACACAAGAATGAGTGAACCTTTATTAAGTGAAACACGTGAGGGAGTGCTTGTGAGGTTTTTAACCTTGTTTTTCAGATTTTAAATATGTCACACAATCAATAAGAAAATTCAACCTCGGAGGTACAACAACCAACCACTCCGAACTTACAATTACAAGCGTTACTAGGGGAGATGAGACGAATGATAAAAGCTGAGTTAGAACCAATTCATAAGAGGACAGATAGGTTGGAAAAGGAGACATCTAGAGGGCAACCCCAAAACTCTTCCATTAGACAACCACCTAGACATGTGCAACCAAGGGTACAATGGCGTAATATTGAAGATGATGAGGAGTTAGATGAACCACCAATGAACCGGCGTAGGTTTTGGCATGGTTATGGGAATAGAGAAGTTACGATGGGTAAACCTAAGCTGGATGCTCATTTGGGAAGCATTAAGTTGAAAATTCCACCATTCTAAGGAAGAAACAATCCTGAAGCTTATCTAAAGTGGGAGAAAAGAATGGGGTTATTTTCAATTGTCACAATTACTCCGATATCAAAAAGGTAAAACTTGCTACAATTGAATTTACCGATTATGTTATTGTTTGGTAAGATCAATTGTTGAAGGATAGGAGAAGAAATCAAGAACATCCTATTGAGACATGGGACGAGATGAAGGCAATAATGAGAGGACGTTTCATTCCAAGCTACTACAATCGAGAGTTGTTCAATAAATTGCGGCGTCTAACTCAAGGATCCAAAAGCGTAGATGAATACTACAAAGAGAGGGAGGTTGCTATGAACCAAGTGAATGTGGAGGAGGATAGAGAAGCAACTATGGCTAGGTTCTTGCACAGTTTGAATCGTGAAATAGTAGATGTGGTGGAGATGCAACATTATGTGGAGTTGATAGATATGGTGCACTAACCCAACAAAGTTGAGCAATAATCGAAGCGAAGGAACATGGCTAGGAGGGCAACAAACAAGACTTCTGCAAACACATGGAGACTAGCCACTAAACGGGAAGAATTTCTATCAACTAAGTCTAAGTTCGAACCCTCTAAAGATGCCGAACAAGTTGCGATGTCAAAAAAAAGTAACACCAAATCCACCACTTCCAGAAAATCGTGGCATTAAGTATTTTAAATGTCAAGGCCCACAGTTAGCCAATGCCCAGATAAAGTGGTAATGGTGATTAATGCTTAAGGGGATATTGAATCGAAAGATGAACAAGATGACGAAATAGATAAGGAAGGAGAATCATTAGTGGCAAGACGAGCTATTAGCACATAGGTTAAGGAAGAAGAAAATAATCAAGGGGAGAACTTGTTTCATACTCAATTTTTTATGAACAATAAAGTTTGTAGCATTATAATTGATGGTGGAAGTTGCACCAATGTGGCCAACACTAAATTAGTGGAGAAATTGTCGTTACCTACCATGAAACATCCACAACTGTATTGGCTTCGATGGCTAAACAATTATGAAAAAATCAAGATAACCAAACAAGTGTTGGTGGCCATTTTTATTAGCAAGTATGAGGATGAGGTGCTTTGCGATGTGATACCTATGCACACATGTCACATCTTATTAAGAAGGCCATGGCAATACGATCGGTGAGTCACACATGACGGTTTCACTAATAAGTATTCTTTTACTATCAAAAGGCAACCGATACCACTTGTACCATTGACCCAAAACAAGTTCTTGAAGACCAACTAAAGATGCAAAAGACAAGTGAAAAGAGAAAGGCAACAATGTGAAAGAGAGTGAGAGAGAAAAAATGAGAGTTGCAACCTTAGTGTGTAAAAGAAAGAGAAAATATAATTTCATTGCCAAAAGAAAATGAGATCAAGAGAGCTTTACTTTTACAACATCCCCTTACAGTACTCATATATGAGGCCTTTTTGTGTACTAACGATCTTACCGGTTTTTTGTCGAGCAACATTGTGTCTCTTTTGCAAGAATTCAAAGATGTATTTCCCGAAGAGATTGAAAAAACCTCCTATCTATATGTAGGAATGAAAATGAATGCGGAAATGCTATTATGCAAAATGAATTAAATGCATGATAGCCAAGCACTACACAAAATACAATTAACCACAATAAAAATATATTATGCATGCAATACTCTCAAAATAATCCAATTCCACCAACTTCATCCAACACAATTTCCAACATAAAAGATAGAAATTTAAATCACATAATCAAAAATTAATCTCAACCATTACAACACTTCCAATATCTCCAAATTCAATTTCTAACAGTACTCCACAATAAATAATTGAAATTCGAAAAATTAAATCAAAGATAAATATTTTAGTTACGGAAAAATTAATGTAAAAATTAAATCAACATCCATAACACAATATTTATACGAGAAAACCTTTGATCATCACGATTTAGGATAAAAACCTCGACACGTGATCGAATCCACGTGTAGACGAAATAATCCACCATGAAAATACCAAGCTTACAATAAATTTAGAACACTTACAAAGCCTCACGCTACAAAGTACCTCTCATCTAAACCCGATGCATCAACCATCACGGTCCTCACGTATTTTCCTCCTTGTGGATCACACATTAATCTCCTCACAAGATTAAAATTAATCAATAAATGTTGTAGGAGTAATTGGCTTAGATTTAACAACTCCAATCACAAATAAATCACATCTAAGTGATTGATGAAACTAAACCTAAGCGAAGAAATTAGAAATCATTCAAAGCACAATCTAAGATGCTTAAATCTAACAATAGAAGCTCAAATACATCTTAAAACAAATTTGCCCAAAACTCTCAAAATCAATTTTCAAAAAATGAACACATTGGATTGGGTGGCTAGGCTTGAAGAGAACTTCAAATATATACCAAGATCATTAAATTTGGACCATTGGATCCTCCAAAATCAATGGTCAAAATTTCAGCTTCGTAGTGCGTTTCTGGCCGTCCAAATCAAGTCAAAGATGCAAATCCAGCCCTCCATAATGCTTGGTCAAAGGTCAATAGTCAAAAGCCAACAAGGCAACAGTGCATGGTCATTGATCAATGGTCTAAAGTCAAAGATCAGCACAATGATGTGACGTCATATTAACCGTCAGATCTTGAGAATCAATGGTTCAGATTGATTGCGGTCAATACGCGGATTGGGTTGACCTGTGGTCAAAACGAGGATCCTATTCGAGTCGGTCAAACCCGCATTTTGCTTCAATATGGTCGAGTCTATAGTAAGCTCAATGGATCCATCAAGCATAGTCTAGTCAACAAAAAGTCAACGCGCTCACATTGGAAAAATATTACACTTGGCCATAGCGGATTTCAATCTTTCCTTAAGTTATTTTTCAATTCCATCTATATTTTAAACCCAATTTTGACCATTCCTAAGGTTTTTGACCTCTGAAATCCAAAAATCACACTTGTTTAACTATTCGAACATCCCAAAATAGTAAATTAACCAATTGAACCTAGCAGTGATGGTTTTTGTCATAAGGTTTTGACAAACACATAACTTGGGCGATTTAAAGGTGCCTCTTTATCAAACCCTATGGCAAAATACCTCAATGCACATGTAATTCGATTCGCCTAGATCTACTCCCAAAACCTAGACAATGTAAAACAACAGCATGCATGAGATCCATTGAGTACTTAAGCCACTTGAACATTGACTTCTCACCTGAAATAACACAAGCAACAAACATTCCAATTCTCCATTGCAAGTGAGCAGTATAGAGGAATTGACATAATATATGCACAAAGATAATCAATAAAATGTAGAAAAATGAGAAAAATGCATGTGCATTGTACTCCCCCTATTTTCGTATAAGAATGAAAAAGAAGCTCCCTCATAAGAAAGCTCCCTCATAAGAAAACTCCCTCATAAATTAAGCATAGTGTTAAAAAAATATATCCACAAATAAATAAATACAAATATAAAATAAATAATAAAAAATAACCTAAACTCAAAATGTGAGTTAATAATGTTATACTTTGCTGCAGTATAGAGGAGCTCATAAACACAAAGATTTACAACGTTAATCATTCTATATGTGTGCAAAGTAAGACTATGATAAATGAATCATTCAAACTCACATAATGAACACACATATACACATATAACAAGCACATGCACGCAAATGTTATACAATAGGCTAAAAAGCATAATGTGTATACATAAACGACTTCGTCTTAAGATATGCAACATTTATAACACAATGAGAAAATAAATTTTTTTTTGGTTGTGTAGTTCCATTAAGCTTTCTATTTAACCCATGTAATGAGTGTTGGGCCAATAACTCTTAAGTCAAATGACTTTAAGGTACTAGGTGTTGAGACACCCCTATCGACTTAATAACTCGAGTTAAAAAGACTACAGAACTAGGCCTATCAAACCAATCTTCAACTGTTTTATGCGAACACTCATTATTGACCAGATAAGAGGCCTAGTTACTAAGAAGAAGCAAGCTCTACCGTTTTACGCAAACACTCACTGCTAACTAGGCAAAAGGCCCGGTTACTAAGTAAAAGCATATATGGTTTTGATTTTATTTTTTTTTTAGTTTTCATGGCATGACAATGCAATGGATATGTAATTTCATCTCGAGCATAAATAACCATGTGAAGACAAGAATTTTTTTTTTAAAAAATTTATAAAAGAGATGCCTTTCATAAATAATCTAAATGCATATGGCTGTTATATCAAGCATATATGAGACAATATGATCATGATTATATCATGTAAGTAATGACCCCATGTCAAAGATTCACTCTAGTACAGAATTTGTATAAGCAAGTAAAAAAGTAAACAATATGTCAAAGCTCCTACTAATGCAACAAAGTATAGTAAACTAGAGGTCTCAACAAAAACAAAAAAAAAATTAAAAAAATAAAGTAAACTACTATGCAGAAGAACATGTTATAGATTCAATCAGAAACACAGACTCTTATATACTTTCTAATAAACTCAAATCTTTGAATGTCTAAAGGTTTGGTAAATAAATCTGCTAGTTGTTGTTCTGTGGGGACATATTCAACACATATCTCTCCATTCTCTACTAGCTCATGAATAAAATGGTAACGAATATCTATGTGTTTAGTCGTAGAATGCTAAACACGATTCTTTGGAATGTTTATGGCACTCATATTATCACAATATAAAACCATAGGTCCATGAGAAATATCGTATTCAACCAACATTTGCTTCATCCATAAAAGTTGAGCACAACTTCCTACAGCAATGTATTCTGTCTCTGCAGTGGATAAGGATATTGAGTTTTGGTTTTTGCTCATCCATGAAACAAGATTGTTACCAACACAATAACAACACCTAGAAGTACTCTTTTGATCATTAGCATAACCTGCCCAATCAGCATCAGAAAAACCTACCATTTCACAGTTAAGTATCAAAAGAATACCACAAACCATATTCAATAGTTCCATTGATATATCTAATGTTTCTCTTTACAGCCGATAAATGTGACTCTCAAGGGTTTTCCTGATAACGTGCACAAGAACCTGCACTGAATGTAATGTCTGGTCTACTAGCTGTAAGATACAAAAACCTCTAATCATACTCCTATATAATTTCTTATCTACCTCAGGACTAGATTCATCTTTACTTAACTCAGTAGTAGTGCTCATAGAAGTGCGAGCATGTTTAGAACTTTCCAGGCCAAACTTTTTCACTAAATCCCTAGCATACTTAGATTGGGAGATGAAATCCTATTCTTAAGTTGCTTAATTTGAAAACCTAAAATGAAAGTGAGTTCATCAACCATACTCATCTCAAACTCTCCGTGCATCAAACTAGCAAAAGATTATGCATAAGAATCATAAGTGGATCCAACAACAATGTCATCAACATATATTTCTGCAACAGTTACTGACTCAGTTTCTTTTTGGATAAAAAGAGTTTTATCCACTCCCCCTCTAACAAACCATTTTCCAATGAGGAATTGGGTGAGTCTCTCATACTATGCCCTAGGAGCCTGTTTAAGTCCATATATAGCCTTCTTCAACCTATACACATAGTTCGGATAATGAGGGTCTTCAAAACCCTTTGGTTGCTCTACATAAACTTCCTCAACTAATACACCATTCAAAAATGCACTTTTGACATCCATTTGACACAACTTAAAATGCAAATGGCATGAGATAGGTAAACGTAACCTGACATACTCCATTCTAGCAACAGGTGCAAAGGTCTCGTCTATATCTATGCCCTCTATTTGGTTGTACCCTTGTGCAACCAACCTAGCTTTATTTTTTACAACTTGACCTTTTGCATTTGACTTGTTCTTAAAAATCCACTTTGTCCCGATAACATTTGTATGTTTAGGCCTAAGAACAAGATATCATACATCCTGTCTCTTAAATTGATTTAACTTATCTTGCATAGCAAGCAACCAATTTTCATCACAAAGAGCCTCAGATACATTCTTTGGCTCAGTCATAGAAACATAACATGCAGAGTGAGCTAAGTTTTGAACTTTACTTTTAGTCTTGACACTTGTGTGTGTCTCTCCTAAAATGTTTGACTATGGATGTGACTTTTTGATCCATTTTGGAACCTCAAGTTCCTCTGATGGTAATGGTAATGTGTCTTTTTCTTCACTTTTACTCTCTATTTTATTGGATTCAACAAAATTTTCATGATTAGAGACTAAAGGAATAGACACAAACTCATTATTTGACTTAAGACGCATGTCATTTACCACAACATTAATAGACTCAACAATGGTACATGTCTGCTTATTAAAAAACTTTATATGCACAACTATTAAGAAAGTAGCCAAATAAAATATCTTCATCTCCTCGGGATTCAAATTTTGACAAATGCACTTTATCTTTACAATTCACATAATACAACTCATAAACAGTGCAAGATGTATGATATCTAACAAATACCCTATTAGCAATGTGACATGTAGTATGTATGGCCTCAGCCCAAAAGTACATAAGCAAATTCTTACTGCTCAACATTACCCTTGCCATTTCTTGTAGAGTTCTATTCTTTCTTTCTGCCACTCTATTTGCCTGTGGGGTTCTAGGTGGGGAGAATTCATGAAAAATGCCAGTACCTTTGTAATACTCGATTATGCTCATTTCCTTGAATTTTGAACCTCTATCACTTCAAATTCTACCAATTTGAGTATCTTTCTTATTTTGCACTTTCAAACAAATGGACAAAAACTCATCAAAAGTGTTAGTTTTGTTAGCAAGAAATGCAACCCAAGTAAAACGAGTAAAATCATCAACTATTACAAGTACATAACTTTTTCAATCAAAGCTAGTGGTTCTCATTGGACCCATGAGATCCATGTGAATCAACTCTAAAGGGTATGTGGTTCCTATGGTGTTGACTTTCTTGTGAGAATTCTTAATTTGTTTGCCTACTTGACATTCCCCACACACAACATCTCTAAGTCTTCCCAATTTAGGAACACCCTTAACTAGCTCTTTCCTAGTGATAAAGTTTAAGTCCTGTAATTTATGTGAACCAAAGGTCGATGCCAAAGTTCAATCTCACTAAGTCTAGTCATTTGACATTTATAAGATGAGGAGTTTTGAACAATTGTATAACAATTATCAATAGTCCTTGTTCCTATCATCACACAGTTACCATTTAAGTCTAAAATTTTGCAATTTTCTTTAGAAAACAAAACTGTGTAATCTGAGTCACAAAGTTGACTAATACTTAGTAAGTTAGCTTTAAGCCCATCAACAAGCAACACATCAACTAACTGTGGCATACTATCATCAGTTATTGTTTCATTCCTATAACCAGTGAAGTTTTTCCAACACCAAAGGTAACATTTCCACCTTTGAATGATTTTATATTTGAAAACATTTAAGCATCACCTGTCATATGACGAGAACAACCACTATCTAAATACCACCTAGAAGATTTCTCAATGGCATTCAAAGCAGTAAATACAACATTACATTTCATCATAGGCATTAAGTCTTCCTTTTTCACCCAAATAGCTTTCAATGGCTTTTTCACAAAATAAACAGTAGCTTTTTGAGTGAAAGTAGGAGCATTCTTACCTTTCTTTTTTCTAATTAATTGATTCCTTTTGTGCCTAAAGTGATGTGATCTGAAAGCATATATACCATTGAAAACACCAAATTTGTACAAACAATTATAAAATGCATGACCCATGATTCCACAATTATAGCAACAAAGTCTAGCATGATATATTTGATGAGAGGATCCTTTTCTAACCTTACCATGGCTAGGTGAATGAGTTTGAGCATGAGAAACAATTTTTATTTTTGTAAACTCCATGAGTAAGTTTTGGTTCAATCTTTTCAACATTTTCAAACTTGACAAATTTTATAATAATAGGGTTGGTTTTATTTGAAGCATTTGTTTCTTGAAAACCCAATCCCCATTTATTTGACTGAGCAACGCTTAACATGTCACTTAATTTCTTTTAGCCATTTTCAAAAAACAAAATACGTTTGTTAGAAGCAATCAAGTCTACTTTAGTTTGTTTAAGATCAACCATAGCAGCCTTGTATCTCATTTCAATTTCTCTTTTAGTTTCATCTAGTCTGTCATATTTGGCAATCAAACCCTGTTTCTCTAGCTCAAACTCTTGAAGTGAAAATATGTTATCTTCAGCATTAGATTTTATCATTTCTTGAAGAGTGACAATCTTGGTGTTTGCTTCCTTCAAAAGTACACTAAGGTTGTCATTCTTCTTTGTGGCTAAATTAAACATTTTTCTCCAATTCATGATATTAGCAGTTATGTCTTCTTTAAAACATAAGAACCCACTAGACAACCTGCTCTAGGAACTCTTAAATCAGATGTTATGCGCATCCAAGAAACTAAAACACAGGTTATAGATCATCATATTAGAACTTAAGGAAACTAAGTCCTTTAAATTTCAATTTTGAAGACGCCACAACTTGATTAGTCAAGATATTGTATTCTACCAAGAACACAAAAAAGCAAAGCTAAGCTTGCTAAAAATATCTCAATATTATTAATGATATGATCAAAATTTGTTTTACATACTGGTAGCCTTTTTATAGACATGTAAACATCCTAATCCTAAATAAAAGAAGTGTCCAAAATTAAGTAGGAATAGAAATCCTAACTTAAGTTGGAAAATAAAACTATGATCATAATCCTATAAGGGAACCTAAATAACAATCCTAATCAAATAAGAAAACTTTAATAACAACCCTAATCTAATAAGGAAACTTATTCCCTATAAGCCAAGGAAATCTAATAAGGAAATCTAAAAAATAATAATCCTAAACAAACAAATAAACTTATTCCATATAGAACAAGGAAATCTTCAAAAGCCCAAATATTCCATGCGGCATAAGGATTTAGAAGCGCAGGGCTATTTTATTCTTCTTCTTGCAGCCCACTTGAATTTTTATCATGCATTCAGCCTATCTCTTGTAATTTTTGCCCATTTGAAAATATTGTTGGATCATGTGAATGCTGCCCTTGAGCCCCTCGAAGCTCTCATGGGAGTTCCCTCCCTTGTATGCATGATTGTGTAGCTTTGTTCACATCATCAAAACTAGCAACACTAGAGATAGATTCAACACTAGAATTAGATTTATCACTAGAAACAAACACACCATTGGAAACATATGCAACATCATCACAATCAATTTTAGCATGACTAACAACACTAGTTAATGCAATGAAATTAGACTTGAAATCATCGTCAAATTTATCATCATCAGAATCAGACTCTAAATCATCCCAAGTGATAGTAATATTAACCCTTTGCTGACTTTTCTTACTAGGACAAGTATGTGCATAATGGCCATATCCTTTACACTCGTAACATTGAACAGCAGAAGATTCAATATTATGACCTTTTGATTTCATTCTATTGACAAACTTGGGCATATGATATTGTGGTTTGCCTTGCCTAGATGTAACTTCATTTCTTAACTTGACAATCTTTCTAAAATGTTTAGACATATATGCAATTTCTTTATCAAGTGTTGTTAACTCATCAGATGATGCATGTTCAACATTTATGTCATGAGATGAAGTGAATGCAACAGGTTGTGCAACAGATTATCCTTTACCTCTTTGAGTCTTTTTTATAGTAAGATCATTTTCATAAGTTCTTAGCTTTCCAGCTAGGACTTCTGGATCCATTTTGTTGAGGTCATAAGATTCCTCAATGGCATGTCGCCTACCATCAAATTTCTCAAGCAGTGACCTAAGAATTTTGCTAACAATTTGATTGTTGGAATATTTGACACCTAGAGAATTACTTCTATTGACAATGTCATTTAATCTCAAATAAAATGCATCAAAGGTTTCAGATCCATCTATTAACAATGTCTTAAATTGAGTGGTCAACAATTGGAGCTTACTTTCTTTAACAGCAAAGTCTCCTTCGTGAGCTATTCCTAAAATTTTCATGCTTCATGTGCAATTTTACATGCAGAAATGCGTTGGAATTCAATTTCATTTACAACCATGAAAATAGCATTTTTACTTCTATTAGTATATGTAGACTCACTCTTTCCTTGATTACTCCATTGAGATTTTGGTTCAGGGACATTTTTGGCTTCAGAACCGGTCCCTTGAACCATTTCAGGATGTGACCATCCATTCTCAACAGAATCCCAAACTTCATCTCCTAAGGCTTGTAGAAACGTCGTCATCCTATCTTTCCAATATGGATAATTTAATCCATCAAACAATGGTGGACGACTCAAATTACCATGCTTCTCAAAATGATCCTTTTTTTTTTAAATACAACAGTTTAGGATCACACTAAGTCTGCTAAAACTTCGTAATGAACATAGCTTTGATACCAAATGAAAAAATCTCCTATCTATATGTAGGAATGAAAATGAATGTGGAAATGCTATTATGCAAAATGAATTAAACGCATGATAACCAAGAACTACACAAAATACAACTAACCACAATAAAAATATTAATGCATGCAATACTCTCAAAATAATCCAATTCCACCAACTTCATCCAACACAATTTTCAACATAAAAGATAAAAATTTAAATCACATAATCAAAAATTAATCTCAACCATTACAACACTTCCAAAATCTCCAAATTCAATTTCCAACAACTACTCCAAAATAAATAATTGAAACTCGAAAAATTAAATCAAGGATAAATATTTTAGTTGTGAAAAAAATGCAAAAATTAAATCAACATCTATAACACAATATTTATATGAGCAAACCTTTCATCATCACGATCTAGGATAAAAACCTCAATACATGATCGAGTCCACGTGTAGACGAAATAATCCACTATGAAAATACCAAGTTTACAATGGATTTAGAACACTTACAAAGTCTCACACTACAAAGTACCTCTCATCTAAACCTAATGCATCAACCTTCATGGTCCTCACATATTTTTCTCCTTGTGGATCACACATTAATCTCCTCACAAGATCAAAACCAATCAATAAATGTTGTAGGAGTAATTGGCTTAGATTTAACAACTCCAATCACAAAGAAATCACATCTAAGTGATTGATGAAGCTAAACCTAGGCGAAGAAATTAGAAATCATTCAAAGCACAACCTAGGAAGCTTAAATCTAACAATAAAGCTCAAATACATCTTGAAACAAATTTACCCAAAACTCTCAAAATCAATTTTCAAAAAATGAACACAATAGATTAGGTGGCTAGGACTTGAAGAGAGCTTCAAATATATACCAAGATCATTAAATTTGAACCATTGGATCATCCAAAATCAATGGTCAAAATTTTAGTTTTGTGGTGCGTTTCTAGCCATCCAAATCAAGTCAAAGATGCAAATCCAGCCCTCCATAATGCTTGATCAAAGGTCAATAGTCAAAAGCCAACAAAGCAACAGTGCATGGTCATTGATCAAAGGTCTAAAGTCAAAAATCAGCACAATGATGTGGCATCATATTAACCGTCAGATCTTGAGAATCAATGGTTCAGATTGATTACGGTCAATACGCGAATTGGGTTGAACCGTGGTCAAAATGTGAATCTTATTCGGGTTGGTCAAACCCACGTTTTATTTCAGTGTAGTCAAGTCTACGGTAAGCTCAATAGATCCATCAATCATAGTCTAGTCAATGAAAGGTCAATGCGCTCATGTTGGAAAAACAATACACTTAGCCACACCGAATTTCAATCTTTCCTTAAGCTATTTTTCAATTCCATCTTTATTTTAAACCCGATTTTGACCATGCCCAAAGTTTTTGACCCTTCGAAATCCAAAAATCACACTTTTTTAACTATTTGGACATCCCAAAATATTAAATTAACCAATTGAACCTAGCAGTGATGATTTTTGGCATAGGGTTTTGACAAACACATAACTTAGGCGATTTAGAGGTGCCTTCTAGTTTGCCTCTAATTCGAGGAATTGAACATCAAGTTGATTTCATACTCGGTGCAACAATTTCAAACCGACCAGCCTATAGAAGTAGTCCCGAGGAGACGAATGAACTTTAGTGACAAGTTAACAAGCTGATGGAAAAGGGGTATGTTAAACAGAGCATGAGCCTTTATGCGAACCCAGTGCTACTAGTGCCTAAGAAAGATCGGACATAGAGGATGTGTGTTGATTGTAGAGCCATTAATAATATTACGGTAAAGTATCGACATCCCATTTCTCGATTAAATGATATGTTAGATGAATTGCATAGATCTTGTGTATTTTCTAAGATTGATCTTAATAGTGGATGCCATCAAATTAGGATGAAAGAAGGTAATGAGTGGAAAATTGCATTTAAAATAAAATATGGTTTGTATGAATGGTTAATTATGCCATTTGGATTAATTAATGCACCTAGTACCTTCATGAGACTTATGAACCATGTTTTATGTGCCTTAATTGGCAAATTTGTAATTGTCTACTTTGACGATATCTTAATTTATAGTAAAAACTTGGACAATCATGTAGAACACTTAAGAGTTGTTTAAGAGGTTTTAAAGAAAGAAAGGTTATTTACTAATTATTGTGTAATTTTAATAACGCAAGTGCACGTTATCATTAACAAGTAATAAAATGATAAGTCAAGTATCGTTCCCACGAGGATTGATAAATTTGTTAATTACCGAAGATAAGTAATCCTAAATTTAATTGAAGAATTCGATTAATAAATTTTGATTAACAAGAAATTGCGGAAATTTAATTTAAACTAACTAAACGAAATTGTGAATTTCAATTGATTAAAACACTAGGGCAGTAGACTTCACCATAGCTAATTGAATTCGATTTCTTTAATTGTGTTGTTTCGATTTGTTACCAATATTGACAGAAAATTATCCTAATTTATTTGATATTCTTTCTCAAGATATACCAAAATACTTGCACATACTAATTCACTATATCTCTATGTGAATTGAAATACATGAAAGTTCATTAAGTATAATGATAATTAACTTAATTCTGCATGAATCATGATAGTATATTTCTATCTAGCATGTAATTCATTGTGTTCATTACATAATCAAAACACATAAATCACTTCTTAGATCAATATAGTTCACAAATCATTCAAATATTGGCCAAATATTCAAAAGCATTAAGCACAATAATGAATACTCAATATAAACAATAAATCATGAACAACACAAATTCTGGAAATTGATGTTCTTAGCTAGGTTACATTTTTGCCCTAGTTAAGAGAAATTAGTTCATAATGAAATTACAACACACCATAATCAAATTTAGAATCATAATGAAAATTTCAGAAAGAGAAAAGTAAAGAGTTGAGGAAGAAAAACTCTTTGTAGATCAATGACTTCCGATTCCAGCAAGCTTCACTTCATCTTCCTTCCCCTCTTTCTTCAAGCTTCCAAAACCTCCAAAATGGTAAAAGAAAACCTTAACTTTCGTTCTCCCTCTCTTCTGGTCGTTCACCCCTTTCAATTGCCCATTTAGTCTTCAAAAACGCTCCAAATTCACTCCCCCTTGTTAAGGAAAAGCTGTCTCCCACTTGTCTCCATTCAAACCGAAATTTAGGCCACTAAACTTGACTTTTTGCTTCCTTCCATGACAGGTGGGCTTGTTAATCATTATGTCTAGTTTTCAAATTATTTTGAATTAGTCAAATACGATTCTTGAGTATAAAGATACACTCAAAAATACGGACTATGTTCAGTACAAACGGGCCTTGTTGTTTTCTTTCCATTTCTTGGGCTTTTTGGGCTTTTCTCCTACAAAAATAAAGAATCAAACTCAAAATAATAACATAAACAAATTAAATAAGAAAACACAAATAATTAAGTAAAATAAATATGAATTAGCATGAAATTAAGAGTGAAAGTATGACAAATTTTGTATAAAAATTAAGCACATCACTAATCTTAAGAAATGTACCTTTTGCACGGATAAGCTTGTGTTTCTTAGTTTTGTTGTAAGTACTAAAGAGATTGAGGTCGACGAGGAAAAGGTGAAGGCAATTCAAGATTGGCCAACTCCTACTTCGACGAATCAAGTAAGAAGTATGTATGGCTTGGCTAGTTTTTACCAGTGCTTTGTTCGAGATTTTAGTAGTATAGTCGCGCCTTAACTGAAGTCATCAAGAAGAATGTTTTGTTTAAGTGGGCAAAGGAGCAAGAAAAGGCATTCAAACTCATGAAAGAAAAATTGACTATTGCACCTTTACTTATTTTATCTAACTTTTCTAAAATATTCGAAATTGAGTGTGATGCTGTAGGTACAGAAGTTTGAGGCGTACTGATGTAAGAAAGAAGACCAATTGCATACTTTAGCGAAAAACTAAATGGGGCGGCCTTAAACTATCCTACTTACGATAAAGAATTATATGTATTGGTTCAAACTCTAGAGACTTGGCAACACTACCTTTGGCCGAAAGAGTTTATTATTCACACAAATCATAAATCTTTAAAGCATTTAAAGGGGCAGCACAAATTGAGCAGACGCAATGCCAAATGGGTAAACGTTATTGAAACGTTTCCTTATGTGATCAAATACAAACAAGGTAAGGAAAATATAGTTACCGATGCACTATCACGCGAGTACGCTTTACTTTCAACCCCTTGATGCTAAATTGCTTGGATTTGAGTACATTAAGGAGTTGTATGCAACGAATTCTGATTTTTGTGACTTGTTTAAGAATTGCACTAAGGGAGCATGTGGGAAGTTCTATTTGCATGATGGTTTCCTATTTTGAGAAAATAAATTGTGTGTTCCATATTCATCCTTACATGACTTACTTATTCGAGAAGCACATGGTGGTGGTTTGATGGGTCAGTTTGGGGTAGCTAAGACTTTAGACGTATTACATGAATATTTCTTTTGGCCATATATGAAACGTGATGTAGAAAAGATTTGTGCGAGATGCATTACTTGTAAGCAAGCCAAGTCTAAGCAATAACCACATAGATTGTATACACTACTTCTTATTCTGAGTGCACCTTGGGTCGATATTTCTATGGATTTTGTTTTGGGATTACCTAGGACAATGAGGGGGAGAGACTCAGTTTTTGTGGTTGTTGATAAGTTTTCTAAGATAGAACATTTTATTGCATGTCATAAAACCGATGATGCATTACATATAGCTAATTTGTTTTTTCAAAGAGGTTGTTAGATTGTATGGCATGCTGAGGACTACTGTATCTGGTTGAGATGCAAAGTTCATGAGTTACTTTTAGAAGACTTTGTGGGAAAAGTTGGAAACTAAATTATTGTTTTCTACTACCTGTCATCCACAAACTGATGGTCAAACCGAAGTAGTGAATTGGACCTTGTCTATTTTGTTGTATGTTATCATACAAAAGAACTTGAAAACTTGGTAAGATTGCTTGCCACATGTTGAATTTGCTTATAATCATTGTGTTCATTCTGTAACTAACTTTTCACCATTTGATATTGTCTATGGTTTTAATCCATTAACTCCTTTGGATTTAACTCCATTACCTTTGAGTGAACGTGTTAATCTAGATGGAAAAAATAAAACTAATTTTATTAAGCAAATTCATAAGAAAGCAAAGCAACACATAGAATAACGAACAGAGCAATATGCCAAGCAAGTGAATAAGGGATGCAAGAAGGCTGTCTTTGAACCAAGAGATTGGGTTTGGTTGCATATGAGGAAAGATCATTTCCCTGTGCAAAGAAGTTCTAAACTTCTGCCAAGGGGTGATGGTCCATTTCGAGTAGTGAAAGCATCAATGATAATGCCTACAAGCTTGAACTACCAGGTAAGTACGGGGTTAGTGCAAGCTTTAATGTTTCTGACTTATCTCCTTTTGATGTAGGTAATGATTTGAGGACAAATCCTTTTCAAGAGGGAGAGAATGATGCAAACAAAGTTATACAATCACGCATATAAAAGGAGAAACTCACGCATAAGAATGGAGGCACTCAAGGATAGTATCCATATGATCCATTAAGCTTACCAAGTGGACCAATCATAAGAATTAGAGCTAAGGAATTACAAATTGGCTTAAATGGATTAATTGAAAAAATATGGGTTTCAAATATAGTTCAAGATACACGATGTGAAAAATTGGGCTTTGTGAGCATTATTCAAGCAATTTGAGTGTTGAGTTATTCCTTACAAATTCCTATTCTTAAACTCATCAAGTTTAATTTCTTGTAGCTTTCAAAACAACCAAACTTATCACCTAGATTCTTGAGAGGTTCTTAAGAATTCTTAGTGTGGTGTTTTGGCATCCATAGTGTTGGTTTTTATCTAACTAAATATCGAGTCAAGTCTCAACAAACTTTTATCTTGAGAAAATCTTTGGGTTTGTTACTACATTTGGTGTTGGGTTTTGTCAAGATATTGGCGGGGTTCATATAAGTGGATTCTTGAAACTCTAATGCCTTTCTCATTGATTAATTTATGTTATTGATTTTGCCCTTTATATAATTCATTTATTCTACTTCTATTTCAATTTAGTTTAATTTGATAATCACTTAAACAGTTCTTTTTGCATTCATACAATTAAGGGTTTACTAATTTAGAATCATTTATTTAACCTATTCTCTATGGGATCGACCTCGTAGAATACTTATCTTATTACAATTGATTCGTACACTTGCTTATGCCATAAAATTGGAGGTTTGTGTGTGGGATATAAGTATTCACTAAACAATAGGTTAAATAAGCTCTTTTCCTAAGGACAATAACCAAAAGGATACAGAAACACCATCCTAAAGTTGCTAAACAAAGATGAAGAACTTGAAAGAAAATAACTTACCACTTAATGAAAATTTTCTAAGAGATACAGAGTGTAGAATACCAGAATTTTATTAAACTCAACTCAAAACAACTTGATTTCAATATTACCTATTTGAAGCCTTTTTATAGGCTTTTAAAAAGATATAATGTCAAAAGTTAGGCCAACAACCACTAAAAATTTTCAATGGTTAGGCAAACAACCACTACTTAAATTAACAAACTAATACAAACATTTAATACTTTTTGAAAAGCACACCAAACCACTAAGACTTTGAGTTACAACATGCATGATTCTTCAAAACAACTAGAAATTAAACAAAATATAATGAACTTTGTGTAAAAATCTTCTAAACTCGTCCTTCTAGAAATATGCCTTAAATTTCAAAATTACTCTTCACAACTTAGTAAATTAGGGTAATAATCTTGAATTTATTGGCACTTAAGTCATGCTTTTGATGTTCAGACACTCCCATGTCACTTACGAGTTTTAATTTAAGATTCTAGGACACTCATTTAAGGGTAAGTAGAATTGTACAACAATAAGTCAATATAAAAGAGTAAAAATGAACATCAATTTCATAAATTCAATATAAAAAATGTAGATATACTAAAATAAATGTAAATTAACATCAAATTTTTAAATGACAACAATATAGTTGTAAACAAAATAGAAGAAATGTATTTGTAACGTAAATCTTATAAATGCACATAAAATTTGTAATCTTTACATAAAAGATTAAATCATAACATATACCGTATATGTAAAATAAAAACCTTATAAAATTAAAAAAAACTAATATAAAAGAGTAAAATGAACATTAATTTCATAAGACAACATAAAATATATAATTGTAATGAAATAAATAAAAATGGATACAAATTAATAAATAACAATATTATAGTTGTATATGAAACAAAATGAATATAAATGTAACATAAGAATTGTAAATCAATATTTTACTTATAATCTTTATATAAAAAATTGAATTGCAATGAAAATTTCGTAAAAAAAGACACAATACCTGTAAAATGTTGATATTATTCTTGAGGGAGCATCTCTTAATATCCCTTATTTTAATTATTTAATAATTTTATTTTACATATTCAAGGGCATAAGAGTTATTTTATCTAATCAATTTTTTCTTGTTCTTTTCTCTTTTTTTTCCTTAGTTTTATTACATTAGATAAATTATCAGTTTACGAAAAATATATGTTAGTAATTTAATAATAGCATATTGTTATGCTAAATTGAATTTGAGTTACATGTGATTAAAATTTCTTAAATTTTGTGATCATTACAATTTACATCTATTCCTAAAAGTAGATTAATTTATATTTTACTTTTGTAAATTATTCTTTTAAAAATTCCTTGTTTTATATTTATATAATTACATTTATACCTTTTTCACTAACAATTTATCAGTTTTAAGATATTTTTCGTTTCTTTTTCTATTAATATGATATTGGTTATAGAGTTATTTTATAAATGTTATTACATTTATATTTTCAAAATAACATATGTTTTTTATTAATTCATCTGAATACAATTATCATAAGTAATAGATGAGATATGTCTTACTTTTTAATATTGATTTTTTAGCTATAATAATTTATTGTATTATTAATAATTTTTTTGAAAAATAAAAAAGAATACGCATTTTGATAATATCTAAATTAACGTTTTTTTAAATAGATAGTCCTAGTATGCATAACAATTTGTTTAGCATTAAATTTTTTATTAAAATATCTGAATTTGTATTTCAAATATATTTCTAAAAAATAAATTATAACAAAATAACTTTAATATATTAAAAAATAAAAAAATGAAAATAACTTTTAACTTGAATAGTAGGATAATTTTATGTGTTATATGATAAGAAAGTTAATTACCATAATATAAAATGAATGATCCAGATTTAAACTTTATATCTAAAGGTTAATATAAATGAGTTATTCATACTGGGATATCCAGTATTATAGAATTTTTTTTATATATCTAATATATGTCTACAAATTAGGAGACAAAATTGAAAACAATCCAAAATAGAATATTTATAGGTAGTGTTGATATCGAAATTTGCAACTCCAAGACTAAAAAAAAAATATTAATTTTCTCCTCACAAACTTTTGTAATCTTCTTCTCCTAAATGCAATTAAATTGTACAATAAAATAATGATCAAAGGGATGCCGGCGTTTTCGGCAAAAAATCCTTCAATGCTTAAGTGAGATTTTGGGTTTTTTTTTTTAAGTCAAGTTCTGGAGAAATTTTAACAAAGTTTCAGTATAATGTATATATTTGCGTACCTTTTTCCCTCATTTTACCTTCTATTTATAGTGATCTTGATGAGCCAACGATCATATTCGATTATATAACTAAAGATCATAACTTGATCCTCATAATTGTTCAATTACGAACAAATTCTTGTAGGAGTTACAATTCTACACTCATTTCCTTGTAACCTCCTTCCGATCTGAGCATATTTCCTCATGCAATACCTGGCCTAATTATGATATGAAGAGAAATATTATCTTGATCAAGTTTTCACCCACCAATCACATTATTTGCATAACGGAAGTTTTTATTTTTCTCCATAATTACACAATCATGCATATTTATTGACTTAATTCTTTCTAAACAGTCATGATTCTTCATTCACTCTCTATTAATGCTGGTCTAGATTAAGCTTCATCAAACTAATCCCGTCATGACCATTAGCTGATCTAACCAAAATTCATTTACGTTCTATAAAGTTGATTTTCTCGTATGATGCGAACAAAGCTGCACAATCGCGCATACAAGAGAAGAAACTCTCACATGGGTTTGGAGGGACTCGAGGGTAGCATTAAGAATGATCAGCACTCACGTTCTTATAATATTATTTTCAATGAGAAATAAACTCTTTCTTTGGTTCTTTTAAAGAACTTGAGAACTTATCAAGAATCATATTCTTGTGGCGTTCAACAACTAGACTTATCACCTTGATTCTTGAGTGATTATTGAGATTCTTGGTGTGGCTTCTTCAAACAACCGTAGTTCTTATGTCTTATCTTGCTAGATAATGGGTCAGGGCTCAACAAATTTGCGTCTTGAAAATCTTGAGATTCTGTATCACATTTGGTGTCGAGTTTCTGTCAAATCGCTGGTAAGGTTTAATATCACGTTGGTTTTGGGATTTGTCATATCATTGGTAAGGTTCAATATCATGTTTGGTATTTGGTTTCGTCATAATGTTGACGAGGTTTATATCAGTTAGTATTAAAGCTTTAGTTCCAAGGCAAATTTGATTTATCCTTTAATTGCTTTATTGTTCCTTGTTTCTTGATTAAAATTTTGAAAATAAAAATAACGTGAAAAAATTGTGGACGAATTTTTCTTCGTTCCTTCTTGTTCGATTTTTTTGCTGAACTAGATTTGAGGACAAATCTTCTTCAAAAGAGGGAGAACGATGCAAACAAAATTGCACAACTGCACATACAAGAGAGGGGACTCTTAGTGGGCTTGGAGGGACTGGAGGGCAGCATTAAAAATGATACGAACAAAGCTGTACAACCATGCATACAAGAGAGAGAACTCTCACATGGGCTTGGAGGAACTCAAGGGCAGCATTCACATAATCCATAAAGCTTTTAAAGTGGTTTGAATTATAAGAGATGGACTGAATGCATGACAAAATTCAAGTAGGCTACAAGAAAAAGAATAAAATAGCCTTACACTATTAAATCCTAATGTCGCATGGATAATTTGGGCTTTTGAAGATTCCTTATTCTATATAGAATTAGTTTCTTAGTTTGTTTAGGATTATTATTTAAGTTTTCTTATTAGAATAAGATTATAGTTTTTTCTCTTTATTTTAGGATTTCTATTGCAACTTAAGCTTTATATTCCTACATAATTTTGGATTTTTATTAATTTAAGATAATAATGTTTACATACTTATATAAAGGTTACAATATATAAAACGAATTTGGATCACATCATTAATAATATTAAGGTATTTTCAGCAAGCGTATCTTTGCCTTCTTGTGTTTTTCGTAGAATACAATATCTTGACTTATCAAATGAGTGATAAACCTTTATAGCATTTTCAAGATTATAATTTTAAGGATTTATTTTAAGCATTTTCTTAATTTTCTAGTTTTTAGGGTGCGCATAACAATTGATTCAAGAGTTCTTACAACAGGTCGTCTAGTGAATTCTTATCATCTTAATCTCAGATTATTCTTCAAACAGGTAGTAATTTAAACTATCCATTTTTTATGAATAATATTAACATATAGTGGGGGATCCCACATAGAATGAGAACAAACAATATTTTTTCAATAATATTAATATTAGTGGAGGATCCCGTATAGTCGCTATCAACTGGACTCGAAGGAAATGAGAGGTTTACCTTTTGTCTACTTAGGCTAGGCCTCCACATAGAGTACCCATTAATTATTGAAAAATTTCTCAAAATAACTACATAGTAAGACAAAGTTACCACAATAGCTTCCTTAATAATTTTTGCATCAAACTAGCCTAAAATTTAGAATTTAGACAAAAATGCCCCTCGATAGCCTTTATACACAACATAAAGCTCCGTGCTCTACAAAACTAACAAAATTAAATGCTCAAAAATCAAAGCGCACTCGATAAATAAAATCAAGTTTTTGGAAAAGTCAACAAAACTATGATTTTTGAGCACTCGACAAAGAAGGCTTTGTCGAGCGAATCTAATAGGGGTCAAAATGCACTACTTTTGAGCTTCATGCTTAATTTAAGAACAAAACTTTTAAACTTTAGATTATCAAAATAATTGTATTGGGGGCAAAATGCATGATTTATTGGAAAATATAAACTACTTGCTCGTTTGATTACTTAAATCCTATACGGTTTAAGTTACTCATTTGATAACTTACAGTATATGTGGTCAAAGTTACTTGTTCATTTGATAACTTACTCTATATTGATTGAAAGTTAACACAACTCAATATCATAATTACACTTATGGTAGCAAAACAAATTAAGCAACCAACAAGCACTATTGGGTGCATGAAATAAAGAAAGTAGTGTGTTCAATATTATTTTAACAATAACACTTTACAAATAAGAATTTTATAGTAATTATCTATCTCTTCATTATAGGGAGATATGAAGTACTGTGCACAAATTTGAAAATAGTGCATTTTCGCTTTTGTCATATGCCCAACAAAATTTTTTATATCAAGTGCTCGAAAACTATGACATTATCAAATCTTTTAAAATTTTAGTTTTGTTTATCAAGTGCGTTTTTATTTTTGAGCACTCGATTTTCATAGGTTTTTTTAGCGCAAAATTTTTTTAATATGTAAAGGTTAGTAGAAGGACATTTTTGTTTAAATTTTAAGTTTTAGGCTAGTTTAGTATAAAATTAGTAAAGAGTTTATGGTGATAAATTTACAGTAAAATGTGGCTATTTTAGTAAAATTTTCTTAATTATTAACGTTAGAAGTGTATTTTACGAGTATAAATAGCGTAAAGATGTGAGTTGTTAATTAAGTTAATTTATAAAAGGAAATGTGCTCCATTTTTAGTTAGCAACAGTGGTGAGGAGGAATGGACCAGTGGAGGGCGGCTGCAGCTATAGGTGGAAGTATCTGTAGTGTTACTGTGACTGACTGAGTGACAGCAAAAGTTGCAAGCAGGGACAAACGGGAAAGAGAGAGAGAGCAAGCTACATTGCTTGGGATGTGATGGATAATCAAATATCTGAGCAAATAATTGACATTAACATTGTTGCCTGAAATTTACAGCTTGAAAGTCAAAATCAGATGGATTACGAAAGAATAGAAAAGCCTCAAGAAAAGCCTCAGGTAGGTTGTAATTTTGCCTTTCTTTTCAGTTCAATTCATATACAACTTTCTGTATAATCCATTTTACCACATAAAACTGTTTTAATAAACATATTTAGGGTTTACAGGGCAGTGGATTTTCTCCTGGAAAGTTGAGGAGTATGCTATTGGGAGTGGAAAAGAAGAGAAAAGAATACGAAGAGTTTGAATCCAGATCTCAACTTACTCAACTTGATGAATCTGGTACTGCTGCTAAATCTTCTTTTGTATCCTTGGTTTGATGGTAAACAATTTCTCTTGGGTTGTTAAATTTTAATGATTGCTATGCAGGAGGTAACAGTTCTGATAATTGTAAAGATGTAGATGTTGTGAGTGTTCTTCCAGAATGTTCAACTTCATCTACGGCTGATTCATTAGCTGCACATATGCGAATCAAGGATCACTCTTCATTTAATTCAAGAATCCCTTTAGATTATGACAGTGGACATGATGATAATATGAGTATGTCTTCGTCTATGTTTGAGTTTCAAAAAGGGTGGAGACCACCACAAAGAGTGCCTCTTGCCCCTTTTCAAAAACCAGCTCCTTCCAAATGGGATGATGCCCAGAAATGGATAGCGAGCCCCACTTCAAATAGGCCAAAGACTGGCCATCCTCAAGGGGTTGGTCTGCGTAAGGTGGGTAATATGAGTCGCCAATCATCCGCCAAGGTTGTTCTTGAAGTTCCTGATCAAAGTTTGGTTTCTTATGAAGAACTTGATACAAAGCAAATTGATACTAGTCAAGCGAAGAAGGACAATGGGGTGCATAAGTTTGTTAGTTGGGAGGCTGATCCTTACCCTACTGCAGATTCATATGCCAAGCCTGTGCTTATGATTGAAAACACTATAGTGGAGTCAGCTAGTAAGAACACTGACTTTGGTACATTCCACATTCTATTCTCTTTTGTGATTTTGTTTGTCATTTAGGTACTTTATTGTTTGAAATTATATATTTGCATTTAACTGTGCCCTTGTTTAACATAATTATGATGTATTCTTGGATTATTTTCATCTTATGCTGCTAGAATTGTGCACTATGATATTTGATTATTTATTTCCCCTAAAATATCAAGAATCATTCCATTCAAAATGAGTAGATGGCCATAATATCTTCATCAAATTTTAGTAAGAAAAATGAAGTTGACAAGTTTATGGAATAAATTTTCTTCTACAAATTTTAGACTTAACGATGTCCATATTTTTAATTACTTTGGGTGACCAAAAATCTTGAGAAAGAGGTGAGTTTCTGGTTGAATATGTTGCTACTTTCATATCTGGTTAGAGAAAAATTCACTTTTAGATCTTTTTTGGACACGAGCGTTCTTTTTCTGTCTAGGAATGGATCCTAAAGTAGGCCTCTACTTAACAATTTGCTTTGACAGCAGCAGATATAATAGACTTGCAGGTACAGTTGTCTACAAAATACTTAATCTTCAGTCTGCTGCTGTTTAGAAAACCTAGAAGGTAAGCTCCTGTAACCTGAATAAATGTTTAAAAATCTTAGTGACCCCCATTGATCAATACTCAGGGTTTTAGTAAAGTATTCCTAATTATGGTTGCGAGCACAGGACTGTTTGAAAAAATTTTGTAGGAGTTCTGCAAAGCTTACGGTGAAGCCATTTTTTCAAAAATAATTCTCAGAATGATCCACCAAGTTGGTAATATCTTTCCAGTTATATAGCGTTCGAGTGTTGTGCAGTGAATAGATTTTGGTGTATTAGGAAAAAAGCGACAAAAAAAATAAAAATTGGGGAACTTTACTTACAAATGATAAAACCTTCAAAATTTCATTTTCATAATGTGGAACTTTTATCGTAAAATTCACTGAATAGTAAGTAGTTCAAACAATGTAGGACTAGGTTAAAGATTGGTGCTTTCTTATTTCTCCAAGTAAAGCAAATTTTATGGGTAAAATATGTAATTAATTTGAAATTAACTGATCAGAAACATTTTCTGGCTTTTTGTAGTAAGTCTTAACCAGCATGATTCTTCTATAGCCATACAGAGTGCAACTACTTTTATTCCGCCTCCTTCAACAGCTAGATCTGTATCAATGAGAGATATGGGCACAGAAATGACTCCTATTGCTAGCCAAGAACCTTCCAGGACTGGAACTCCTGTGCAAGCAACAACACCAATTCGCAGTCCATCATCATCTAGGCCATCTACTCCTGGTAGAACTGCACCAGCTCCATCTCCTACAATTCTACCTGATGACCGTGTGGATCTGAAAAAAGAGTTGTCTGAAAAGGAGCTACAAATGAAAACTAGGCGAGAAATTATGGCTCTTGGCACCCAGCTTGGTAAAATGAACATTGCTGCCTGGGCTAGCAAGGAGGAGGATAAGGATGCATCGGCTTCTCTCAAAACTGTAACAGCAGAACAACCAACTAAAAATGTCGTTGAAACACGTGCAGCTGCATGGGAGGAGGCAGAGAAAGCCAAGTATATGGCAAGGTATGTTCTCAAATCTATTTTGTGAGGTTATGTTTATTGTTTAAGGAACTCGAATATTGATCCTTAAGGTGTAATATCACAGTGTTGCACTCTTCATCTCTCGTGTGAGAAGTCTGGGATGGTTATGGACTGTTATCACTGGACTCAACTGTAATAATTGTTGACACTATTATATTTTTATTCAATTATTTACTGAAAAATTTTGGATTATAAATTTGAAACTCATCTATAAGGTGACTAATAAATGCACTATTGTAGCCTTAATTTCAGAACTTAAGAAATATAGTGTCATTTGCTACATCTAGAACCCCTCAATTTTACATGTGCATCTATGGGGTAGAGATCCATCAAGTGTGGAAAACAATTTCTAATAATTTTCTTGCATAATAGATTGGTTAGCAAAATGCTACTTGCTTGCCAGACTTAATTAACATATATGAACATATTAGTCTACTTAGGTAGTTTCTGGTGATTAGCTCTGAATATGTGGCCTGAAGTGTGGTGGCATCACTGTAATTATATAGGTTCAAACGTGAGGAAATGAAAATTCAGGCGTGGGAGAATCATCAGAAAGCAAAAACAGAAGCTGAGATGAGGAAAATTGAGGTAGCTACAGTCTGTTACTATTTGAAAATCTTTCATCTAGCTTTTTGGCTTTATCCCTTCTTTGCTTTTTCTCTAATGTGTTTGTGTGCATGTTTTTTTGGAGTTTCATGAAAATGCAATCTACATTAGGACAAAAGAATAGTGCACATATTATTATTAGAATGGATAGAAGAATAGGAAAGACTTTTATATATTTTATTTACTACAAGCTCTAGCTTCCATAGATAATTTATTCAAATTCTAATGTTGATGCATCTGGAGGAATAAAAGATGTCCTGATCCAGGGTAGATTGAGCGTCGTGGTAAATTTAATCGGATATGTGAATGTGAAAGGAACATATTGGTATTCTGATTTGAACTGTGATGGACTGCAAAAGAGAAAGCTGTTGGTTGGTTCTATGGGCATCAAAGTTATGCATGATTGATTTATCTTATGGATGTATTCCATTTTCTAGTGGTAGTCATTGTATCTTCAATTTTTAAACTCATTGCATCAAATAATATTGTTTTTACCTGTGAAAAGTTCATCTATATATTCAAGACATAGCCTGAAGCAGTAAAATTAATGGCAAAAATAACTATGAAAAGTTGGTTTTTAGAAGATGACGTCATAGCTACAATTTAAAGTCTAGGTGCATGTCCCTGCATAATTGTGTGATATCAAATCATTGAAATGCTAGTTCAAATTCTTCCGTGCATGATATTAATCCAGCATTTACTGGTGAGTCCATATTTATTGCTGTTGTCAATACAACTACGAATATTGATACATGTCTTAAATGAATCAAAATCTGATATGCATTAGGTTAAATGATGCAACTTGCTTCTTCTAGCACAATATTTTTAGTTTCTAGAAAATTTCTTAATGGGAGCAAACAATACATTTGCATGCATTGGTTGCCCAGCTATCCTCACGTCATAAAGGGGAGTGGATTCCCTTCACGCTTCCCAAGGAGTATAGAGTGTAGCTTTCTCCTGTGGGGCGATAGAGGTGGAATGACTAACTCTGTTTATTTTTGTGATTAATAGACCTATCTACAAACTCAAGGTGGACTAAGTGATAAGAACCCACTAGACGACATGTACTAGGAACTCTTGAATCAACTTATTATGCGCATTCTAGAAACTGGAAAACAAATTGTAGATGAGCAGATAAGAATTTAAAGAAATTAAGTCCTTAAAGATCTAATATTGAAGAGGCCACAAAAGTTGATCACTCTTTTGATAAATCAAGATAATATATTCTACCAAGAACACAAGAAGGCAAAGCTACACTTGCTGAAAAATATCTCAGTATTATTAATGATATGATGATGTCGTTTTACATGGTTGTAGCCTTTATAAGGAAAACACCTAGCTAATGAGGATCCCTTTAATTGAGGAATACAAATCTGCCTTGATTAGGAATCCTTCTAAAAGATTACAACTAATGGCAACTAAGCATAGAAAAGTCAAAGTATAAAAACAAAACAAAACAAAACAAATAACAAGCCCATCAATACATCTTAGCATGCAAATTGGGCCTTTCCTTATCATGGCCATGCATCTTGGTCTTATATCATGGATTCCAAGCTTTGTTCTTCAAGTTCTGAGCCTTGCACATCTTCTTGCACATGAAGATCAGTGATTATCCTTGATGAAGCTTTGGAAACTTCTAGAACAGCCTTTTTATCATGCACTTCCATGATTAAGCCTTGTAAAAAGCCTCTTTCATCCTCTTTGTCCTTATCCTAGTCATTGGACCACCGATTCCTTGCAAAGGGTCTTGAGAATATTTGAGAATATTAGCTTGAACCATTTGGTCAGCACCTCGATCTCCATTACTCCCTCCCTTCTCGAAGGATTTGTCCTCGAATCACCTACATCAAACAATGATAAATCGGCAACATTAAAAGTCGCACTAATATTACCCAAGTTGCCAACCAAATCTAGCTTGTAGGCGTTATCATTGATTCTCTCCAAGACTTGGAAAGTTTGTTGTACACTTATTAATTGCCAACCTAAATGAATGGTTTTCATGGTAAGCCTGTCTTGACAGCATAAGGATCCTTAAAGTCTGATTAATTGGCTTAATTAGAGTCCAACTTGCTGGTATCCAGGTTGGGAGCATGATTTTCTTGATTTATGCAAAGGATGTGTCTACTTGAAATTACTCAACCTGATCAATCTGATGATATTGTAGCTTTTGTCTAATATTTGCTATTCACTCATTTTGGTATGTATGCTTAGTGTAACTCCTAATTGTGAGTTTTTAATTTTTTTCCTTTAAATCAAGGTAATACTACATCTGAGTTCCTTACTAGAATATTGGTGATAGCATTAATATGAAGTGGTTTTACTTGATTATGAAGGTAACTCATAGTAGAAAACAGAACTTAGATGATTATTCGTAAATGGTTGCAAATTCTGATTAGCATGGTGGTGGCAATAAATAAAGCAAATGCAAGTGGGTGCTACATCAGGCGGCTTTATAATATAATGTACATTACTTGTGGAATCCTCTTCCAACTAGAAGCTTAATGGAAAAACTGTAGGTAGGATGTTCGCAATATTCTCTTCCAATGAAAACATGACAGTGTATTCAAAATTTCTCTCATTCATCCTGACCACTATTATGATTGTTTAATTTCAAAATATTTGTGTATACTGTAAAAATTTATTGGATGGGCATATGGACATGTATGGTTATTCTGCAAGGACTCTCTCTAGTCCAATATGTCCTTGCTTCTTCCATTTGTTTGAGCCGTGTTAGGGGTATCTCACTGTCAGTATAACTGGACCATGTCATTTAGGTGCTTTAGTTTGATTATTTCCGGTATATCTTCTGTATTCGAAGATGATTATGTTTAATTATTATGAGTTTGAGTCTGTAGAGATAGGGTCAGTACAATATTTCTGGAATAACTGCTTAGGCTTTCAATTCACTTACTGGAGAAATTTTGACTGTCGACTACAGGCTTCCCTTTACCCAATTCCTGTTGCTAAACAATCAATGTATTTATTTACTACAGGCATAATGGTAATAAACTTAAACTTCCATTGAATTTGAAGAGTCAATTAATATGTAGGTTGTGCTTCCAGGTAGAGGTTGAAAGGATAAGGGGGAGGGCCCATGATAGACTTATGAACAAATTGGCAGCTGCAAGACATAAGGCTGAAGAAAAGCGAGCAGAGGCAGAAGCCAAGAGAAACCAGCAAGCAGCAAAGACTGAGCAGCAAGCTGAGTATATTCGCAGAACTGGCCACATCCCTACTTTGTTTGGCTGCTGGGGTTGGTGCTCTTGAATTACAAACCACTCTCCATTAAGGTGGCAAGTAGTTCATTCTCAGTTGTCTTTTGTCATTAATCATATGTTTCTTGTGTATCCTGTGCTTTTTAAAAAATACATGTGTTGCGAGTCATATATTTTGGCCTTCTGCTGCCCCAATGTAAACACTAAGATGCTTATTTGCATGTGATATTGATTCTCTGGTGGAAAGCTAAATTTTAGCATTTCTTCATGTCACTTATAGTAATATGGTCTAAATAGAATTTTGGATATAAGTCAGCTACTTACCACTATGTTTGGGTATTACTTATCTCTTTTAATGAGAGGATATAAATCGCCTATGGTAATATAGATTTTTTAGTGTGACGATAGTATAGATCTATGCTCAGCTCCATTTAGAGAGGGAGAGAGATTAGTTCATCCTATTTTTCAACCAAAACAGTTTTTGTTTCTCTGAAAAGCAAGCTACATAGTTGGAAGAGGACAACCAAATACATTCCCTATTTCATGCAGTGAAAAATCTTAAGTGGTTAGATGAGATAGCAACAAAGATTTGTTTTGTAAATCACCCTGAAAATGTTTATTGTTATAAGTAAAATTATATTCTTATTTTGAATCGAGTTTTAGGGGAATTAGAAGGATTATCGGCATTTGTCATTGAAGCTTAGATTTTATGTTGGTTTATCAGAATAAAATAATTTTAAATCTATCAGAATCATGAAGATAATAAAAATATATTTGATGTCATTCTAATATTATCATATAGCTGTAAAACAAAAATATAATTATTAAGTTTACAAAAACATCGTGTCCAGTATGTTATATTGTGCCCAATATAATTGTAATAAAATATGATGCTTTATTAATAACAATAAAAATAAGTAAGTGATTTTATTCTATTTTGAGGTATTATTGATGACTTCTAAAAAAATGAAGGATACTACTGAGTATTGTTAAAAAATTAAGGTTATTTGTAAAGATTGTCAATAAAACAATGATTAAAACTGAAAATTACTCTAAAATAAATATAAGGATGCAAATAATATTTTTATTAATGCAAACCTTAAATGTGCGATTTTCTTTCAATTAATTTAATTTGTTAAATTTAATTATTTATGTAATTAATTATGTTTATTTTTATAAATTAGTGAGTTTTATGATATATTTTTTTAATAAAAAAGTCAATTTTTTATCTTTTTGTTTGAAGTAAAAAATCAATATGAATAACTTTTAGTAAATATCTTTTAAAATAATATTGTCACTTTACTAATTTATTTATATAATTATTATTTTTTAAAATCGTTCGTGTATGGTTTTTTGAAACTCTCTCCCCTTTCGTTGTCATTTATCAAAATTTCTAGTTATTATTATGAAATTGATAATATTAAATTGTTGTAAATTATTAGCTCAAATTATAAATAAAATAAATATAAAGATGTAAATAATATTTTAATTATAATGTAAACCTTAAATGCATAATTTTCTTTCAATTGATTGTCAAATTCAATAGGAAGAATACATTTGATACATTTATGCACACTTATATATAGTGCAAATTATCAAGTAAAAAACTCAGTAACATTAATAGATAATAATAAATACAATAAATGCATAAGAAGTTTAAATAAATTTCGTTAATGAAAATGGGGTTTAATCCATTTCATTTGTAACACTCCCCTTAAAGTATACCATTTTCATTAGAATAAATTTTGTACTTGAGAAAATATGATAAAAATAAATTATACCAAACGACTCCAAGATATAATAAAAATAAATTCTAGTAATTCAATGCTCTTTCATAATCAAATATAATAGACATAAATGGTATTTTGTATAGCTTATTTCTATTTATGATATTAATTTTTTTGAATTCTAAATTTAATTATATCACACTTGGTATAAATGAATTTATCACTATAAATTTATGTTTAATATTATAATAATACTAGATTTTCAATCTTCAAATATTATTTTGAAATTTTAGAAATAATAAATTTATATTAATCTTTTTCTTAAATTTTATATTAAATATTTTAATTTTTGCATAAAATATTTTTAACTTTTAAGTTGGAGAAAATAACAACTTATTTGGTCAATTACTTCATGTTTATTTTATTTAAATTAATGCAAAAGAAATATAAAAAATTATTTAATAATATTTTTAGATTATAAAAATTTATAAAAAAAATAATTCATAATCAGACTTTATAAAATGTTTTATTCATAAATGGTTCTTTAAAAGAAATTTAGGTTTTATTATTTTATTTTTAATTAAGTTTATTGTAAAAAATAAAAAAAAACGCAAAGAAATAAACTCATTTAGATTTTATTATTTTTATTTAATTTTATTGTAAAAAACTTATTTAGATTTTATTATTTTTATTTTTATAACATTTGTTGATACCGATTTTTGACAATCAGTAATTTTTTTTCTTCGTTCCATATATCTGTAAAAGAAAGGCTAATTAAAGGTGCCAGTTTTCCGGCGAAAACCCTCCAATGCCTAAGTTAGTAGAATTTTCTTTTAAAAAATAATTTAGGAAGTGTAATCAAAATAATCTGCAAAGCATATCCCAAAAACCAAAAATCTTAAGAAGTCAGTAATTCATTTTTCTTTTGCGTACTTTTTTCTTGACTGAAGAGTCATATTTTTTCAACCATTAATTGTGAGGAGCGGGGGCTTGTTAGTATCCCCTTTTTTGGGGCATTTTGTCACCCACTATAACTCAGTTATTTATTTATTAACTCTTTATGGTAGCATATTTTTCTTCCCAACATCTAGCCCCCCAGTTTTTAGTAGCGACAAGTCATCAGTTTGTTGTTAGAAATTTAAATTTTTAAGTTTTTTTAACAAAATAATATAGAATTCAACTCAGTTATTTTTCCTGAGAAAAGAATATAGAATACCGGCTCAGTTATTTTTTATGAGTAAAAGAATATAGAATATCATCTCAATTATTTCTTTTGAGTAAAAGAATATAGAATACTAGTTCAGTTATTTTATCTGAGCAAAATAATATAGAACACCAGCCCACGTATTTTTCCTGAGCAAAGGAATATAGAATACCAGTTCAATTATTTCTTTTGAGCAAAAAAATATAAAATATCAGCTCAATTATTTCTTCTAAGTAAAATAATATAGAATACTAGCTTAGATATTTTTCTTGAGCAAAAGAATATAAAATACCAACTCAATTATTTTTTCTAAGCGAAATAATATAGGATATTGGCTCATATTTAGGGTATTAAGTGTAATTTGAAAGTCATAAAACTTAGTTTGATGATGCTTTTCTTATGTGCGATGAACGAGTTCATGCATTAGCTTTGAACGAGTTCACGCATATGTTTTTCATTGATTATGAGTTAATCATGGTGTGAGATTTAACTCATCTATCCTAGAATATGCAACAATGCTTAATGTAGGCTATCATTAACATGCCAAGAACGCATTAGGTGTTATGATAATAAGAAAACATTGTATTAACAATCAAATTGGTGTAGTTATTATGTTAATGCAATCCATTTATATAAGAAGCATCAAGGTAAGGGATTAGACTGATCATTAAACCTTGCATTAATGTGTTCTTTAATTGAATAATAGAGATTGTAATTTAATCCTCGGATTAGTGTGGTCCTTAGATTTGCATTAATGCATTACTCATTCAAAGTCTATGTTGCCATCCCCATCTCATTGAACCAAGTTCAAAGTCCAAGTTAGCACTCAAGATCATGAAGCATGCAATGATGAAAGTTACAAATAATAAATTATTCAATTAAGTAGCACTAATCAATAGACATAATATAAATCATCATTACTTCAATAAATTCTAACTGTTCAAAATCAACAATACCCATAAGCATATACAATCAAGTTTTCATCTTTTCACCCAAACTAAGAAATTTAACTACTTAAATACATGATTAACATAAGTAAAAGATATGAGAAAGAGAATAGAACCAATTAGTCTCCAATTAGTCTTCAATCTCCATCCATGAACTTGAAATTCTCCTTGTGGAGGGCAAAGCCCTCTTCCTAAAATCCTTCCCAAGGTTTTCCAATTTGTCAAAAACCCATTTATGCTCTATACAGAAGGTGGCACAACCTAGAAAAATATGAAAACCTAAAATCTTTCAAATCTAGCCATCCATGGATGACCTAAAGGTTAAAAATGAGTTTAGGACGTCATTGAACTGACAAGGTGACACAGGCATGTAAGATTTGGTACAGGTGAGCAAAGAGGGCTGTGAGTGTGGTGCGGTCATGCCATCCTTGCTGCCTTACCTCTGATGCTCATTTGTTCTTGGCATAGGAAACAATAAATGGTCGTGCCATGACATATCAAATTGAAGCTTTAGGTGTTTAGTTTCTATCACAATAAACTGAACCAAAATTTCAATTATAGACAAAGTTATAACCGTTTTAGTCCTACATATTTAGCACATCTATTTCTACTCCTTTAGCCCTACGTCGATGGAGAGGCTTGGAGATTTACATTTATGCTCATTTTCGTGTCTTTTCATCGAAACACTTCAATATGAAAATGCTTTGATCCTTTTTTTTTATCATGATGGTGGGGTGATGATTAGTGGACGGAGGTGTCCACTATTTGGTTTTTAGTTTTCAGGAGGGGCAACGGTTGATTTGCATTTTTTATTTTTATATGGCTATTGATGTGGTTTTTTAGTACAACTATTAATGTGTTTTGTTATTGTAAAATTAAGGTTCAAAAGTTAGAATTACGGTTCTGCTTTATTATAAACTGTAAATAAAAAGATATGGAATGAAATTAATACTTTATGGGCTAATTGTTTTTTTCATATTTATTGAAACCCAAAGAGTCTATATCATGTTTACTCTTCAAAGTTATAAAATACAAGTTATTTATCATAATACCTAATGGAGATCGAGGTGCTGGCCAAATGATTCAAAAATATTTCCAAATATTTTCAAGATTCTTTGCAAAGAATCAGTGGTCCAATGACTAGGGTGAGGATAAAAATGATGAAAGAGACTTTACAAGGCTTTATAAGGCTTAATCATGAAAGTGCATGACAAATAGGATATTCTAGAAGATTCTAAGGCTGTTCTAGAAGTTTTCAAAACTTGACCAAAATTAATCCCTTATCTTTATATGCAAGAAGAAGAATAAAATAGTCATGCGCTACTAAATCCTTATGCCTTATAGATAATTTAAACTTTTAAAGATTCCTTGTTCTATATAAAATTAGTTTCCTATTTTGTTTAAGATTGTTATTTAGGTTTTCTTATTAAATTAGGATTATAGTTTTTTTTACTTTATTTTAGGTTTTTTATTCCAACTTAAGTTAGGATTTTTATTCCTACTTAATTTTAGATTTCTATTTATTTAAGATAATGATGTTTACATGCCTATATAAAAGCTATAATGATGTAAAACGAATTTTATCACATCATTAATAATATTGAGGTATTTTCAGCAAGTGTAGCTTTTTACCTTCTTGTGTTCTTGGTAGAATATAGTATCGTGACTTATTAAGAAAGTAATCAACCTTTGTGGCGTATTCAAAATTTAGAATTTTAAAGACTTGGATTTTTTAAGTTCTAATGTGATCATCTACAACTTATTTTCTAGTTTCTACGATGCGCATAGCAACTGATTCAAGTGTTCTTAGAGCAAGTCGTCTAATAGGTTTTTATTAATACCCCTTTATTAATAGTCAATAAAAGATCAAATTTGATGTTTTTACTATGTAGGGAAGGTTTGATTGAATTTCTATAAACTTTTTATCTACTTGTGTTTTTCATAAATTTTAGAGGAGATATATGAAAATAACCTTTTGACTGTGTGATATATTAATGCAATAAGATACATCAACCTAAGAGCCTTGATTGCTTCTAATACAAATAATTTGTTATAACTTGATAACTAGACTAATTTAATTTTTATTGCATGATCTTCTAGTTTTCATAGTGCTTAATGCATTAATAGCATGATAATAGTTTATACCAAACATTATTACATATTTTAAACTAGAAGCGTATAAATCCCACAGCATAATTAAATTCATAATCAGTGAAAAATTAGTGCATTTACACTTATATTATAAGAGTCACCAAATTATATACCAATGGTCAATAAAGCAAGCTTGGGTGATTGTTTCAGAAGAACAATATAATCAAAAGGTAGTAAATTGATCATATATTACACTCCAAAAGCACAACAAGCTCCTTGGTTGAACAATAAGTTTTTTTTTTTCAAAGTGAAATTGAAAAATCAGGATCTCATTAAAAAGAATACTCAAGCTACATACACCCATATTTTTTGAATCACTAGCTCTAGAAAAACTAATTGCCCTTGAGGTGACACTAATTCTTAAAGCTACATGTCTTTAAATTGACGCAAGTAATAAAAAGGTATTAGTCCTTAAAGAGGTTGAAAAATTTAAAAATGAAGAAAAGTCTATAGTTATGCATACATGTTATGTGGGATTACAATGAAATAATTATTGATAATATATTTTTTATTATAGTACTATTGAGATTACAAAAGATGATTAGGCTTACAAATTGTTAATGAATGTAAATAGAGGTATGATTAATTTCAATGAAAAGAATCAATTTAAGTAGAATTGGTTTCTTTTGTCAAAGATGAAGTATTTAGACTTTAGTCCAACCATCTGAAGATATCAAACCCATTGAGTACAAATGGGTGTTTGTAAGGAAACATTATAAAAATAATGACATTACAAAATATAAGGTATCACTTGTCACTCATTGTTTCTCACAAAAACTTGGTAATTTTTTGATGAAATGTATTCTTTTGTAATTGATCAAGTTACATTTTAATTTTCGAGTTTAACAATCTTAAAACTTTTATTATTATATTTTATTTTTGTAATATTAAAAAGACAAATTTATCTATTAGTAAAATTAACGATTGGATATAACGGGATATTTTTAAAACAGTGGAGAGGTTTTGGGTAATTAGACTAATTCTGAGGGGATATCAATTGTTTTGTTAAAAAATATATAAAAAAATTTAATTGAAAAATTACAATTTCTTTTTAGGGTAATTAACACATACTTTCCTTAAAATTTAAAAAATTCACATTTAAATATTAAGTTTGAAAAAATTTACAAATATCTCTTTTAGACCATTAAAAAATCGTTAGTACTAAGAGTATTTTTAAACATTCTACCAATTTAACAATTTAATTTTATACAAGTTAATAATTAGATTTTAAAATAAAATAATGATATTTAATATTATCAATTCATCCACACTTTTTAACGATATTTATTTTTAAATTCTAAAAATAATTTTCATAAATTAGACTAATATATATTTTTTAGTATTGTAAACATAATTTATTCATAAAAAAGTGACCGATTATTTTATTTTTTATACTTTAAAAAATAGTAATATATTCCTATTGTAAATTTTAAAAATTAAAAATTGTAATATTAAGTTTTTTTTTAATTCTTATATTTTATAAAGTGATGTTATATTATTAATTGGATAATAAATTTTTAATAATTTTTTAAAAAATTATTATATTATTTCATTATACAATAGATAAAATAGTAAATGATATAAAGTAGTAAGATTCAAATAATATAGAACCCATATTATACATTTGTAGTCATGTGAGATAATAGAAATGTTATGTTTTAGTCAAAAAATTAAGATAAAATTTAAAGTATTTTAATTTTTTTATAAAAATTGGATGGTCAACTCTTGGTCTAGGGGAGATATGTATAAGGTTTTTTAAACTTAATATTCCATGTTAATATTTTAAACGTTAGGGGAGGTATATGTTAATTCCCCTTTCTTTTTTTAAAAAGGTGACCAACTAAGAGGAAACACGTGTGCCATAGTCATAGCTGGCTAAAACAGGAAACAGAGAACAAGCCCACCGCAAGGCAAACTCAACACAACAAAACAAAACGAACAGCATCATCTTTTAACTATCAAGTCTCTACAGAGCACCCCTTGAAAAAAAAAAACACCAATAATAATAAATAATAAAAAATAAATAATAAGTTGAATTCATCCTCTTCGCTTTTAAAACCCAAACCCAACCCAACCCAATCTCTCTCTCTCTTCCTCTTCCTGTTTTCTGTGGCGGCTCGTCAATCTTCTCTTATTTCTTGGATTTGATCTTGGTTTGCTTTGCTCTGTTAGCTTTACCTTTGGATTCTTGGGTGTTTTTCTCTGTTTTTCAGACAATTCATTTGTTTTATCTGTAGCTGTCAACAACAACAACAAGGATCTTTATTTCTTGAACCGCCATGGTTGTGGCCGCTCAACATCAACAGCAACAGCCGCAAGCTTCGACAACTTCGCCTGAAGAGGAGGCCTTAAAGAGAAACACTGATTGCGTTTACTTTCTTGCTTCTCCTTTAACCTGCAAAAAGGTTCACCTTCTTTTCCCCCCTTTTTTAGGGTTTTTCACCTTGTCAATAAGATCTTAATTCTTTTCATTTATTGACTGCAAAATAAAAAATAAAATAAAATTATGAGATCTTGTTTTGCGTTTTAAAATTGCGTTTTCAGATTTACTATTTTATGTTTTCTTTGATTCAATTCAAAACTGCTGGTATTTGGGTCCTTAGATAGGGATTTGGGTCTTCGGGTAAGGGTTTATATTATGGATCTTGTCTGGGTTTCTTATAATAAATCTTAGGATTGTAGAAATGATTCTAAATCCGGTTTGATTCCTTTCACTATGAAAATTGAGTTTCTTTTGAGTATGAATCTACAGTTAGCATCAATTCCTTTACTGGGAAACATTATTACTGTATTGCTGCCAAGCCCACATAGCATAATTGTTTTTAAGGAAAAAGAATTAGATTGTGATATTAGCCGCAGACAATTTAACCTTTCTCCCAAATTTGCTAATCGTTTAGGTTGTAAATAGTCTTCATCACCTCTTAGTACTTCGGAGTGGCTGGTCCTGGGTTTTGTTTTCTCAGAAATTAATCTATATTGTCGTGATCACTTAAAAATAAGCTTTGTTTGGTATACATTGTGATCTTCAGATCACTGTTTCTTGCCTTTGTAGGAGTTCTACTGGTCAGTTTTTAAATTTTGTTTCTTGCTAGTTTTTTTATCCCTATTTTTTGTAATTGATGTATATGTATCAGGAATAAATTGTTAATTGGAAATAAGTGAAGGTAGATAGAATCTATTTGCATCAAGTAAATGTTGCTAAGTTGTATTGTTGCAAATTCATTGGCTATTTAAAAGCAATGATGGTTGAACTGTCTGATGATACCTCTCTTTTCTCTTCTTTGTCAACAGGGGAGTGAATGTGAGTATCGCCATAGCGAATATGCCCGAGTTAATCCCAAGGATTGTTATTTCTGGTTGAATGGTAATTGCTTGAATCCCAAGTGCGGGTTCCGTCATCCTGTAAGTTTTTCCTCTTTACTATATTAATATTTTTTTTCTTAATCTATTATCAAATAGGTTTTGGAAGTAACTGGGATCTGATTATTTTTTAAATTGCTGGACAATAAAATTGGAAGTATGTTAGATTAGTTTTATGGTTTCCTTTTATAACTGCATAATTAATGTGGAATCTTGACACTTTGTCAGCCACTGGAAGGACTGTTAGGAACACAAACGACAGTCTCTACTGGATCTTTTCCTTCATTACACTCAGCAGCAACACCTGCCGTGCAGGCCCCAAACCATTTTGGTAAACAAGCTGTCCCATGCATTTTTTTCCAGAAGGGGCTATGCCTAAAAGGTGACAGATGTGCTTTTCTGCATGGACCAAATCCTACTGTTAATAAGGCTCCACAGCCTACAGGAGCCTCCCCTGCTACTGAACCTCCAACTTTAAAGAAGGCTTCCAGTGCCCTTCAAAAGTGCACTCAGGAGCAAAAGGTTCTGCCAACAAATGTCTCAAAGGCAATGGTAGCACCTTCTGGAGCTAATAAGCCTACTTTTAAAGCCGAAAATGCTTCACAACGAAATTCTGTGGGAATTGTAAGAAATGCACCAGCACCTTTGAACATAGATAATGAGTTTCCTCAATCCAAAGCAGGTAATGTTCCTCTTACTGTCAATGGTAACTCTCTGAGCCGTTCTAATCGTTTGCATGTGGCTCGTGCATTGGATGAACAAAGTTTCCACCATGGGAAAGACACTGAGGAGTTTTTTAGGGAGTCCTCTCCTGGATTTGATGTTCTTGTTGATAATGAGCTTGGAGATTCTGATTATTACCAAAATGAAGATCAATATGGGAGAGTAGGAGCTGATGAAGGAAAAAACTTGAACCCTGTGAATGACTATGATATGGTTAACTCTGTTGATTACAATTTGGTAGCTGACATGGACAGAGAAGCATTCCGTGATCCACGTAGATATGACTCGTATGATCGCATGCTAGGTGCTTGGGAACAGCAGAGGGCTTCAGCAGATAGAGTACTAGTGGGTGGTTCGTCTCATCAGGAAAGGAAGAGTTACTCAAAGGCAGAAACCCCTAATCAAATTGGCGAATCAGATCTACGATATCGGCTTTCAAAACGTAGGAGGGTTAATGGGTTGAGATCAGTCGTGAATCCTGATTATGCCCTTGACAATCAAGTTGAAGAGCGGAGTCAGCGGAGTTCTTCTCGAGGAGACACGCGCCATTTATCCACCCATGAAAGCTCCCTTAGTAGTCGCCTCCGTGGCAGAATAAAGCTCCCAAGGAGCTCTCCAGTTACTGGTAGTGATCTACGATCAGAAAGGGAAATAGACAGAGGAACGAATTGGGGTTCTTTGTCACCTAGTAGGCCTCAGACCTCCCACCAGGGGAGGCTCCGTGACAGAATAAAAGGTAGGGTAGAGGATGACTATAATAATGGAGGACGGAACTTTAGGGGCCCTGAGGTCAGAAGAGAAATAATGGATGACAGAAATGCTGACTTTGCTGGACCTAAAAGTCTTGCAGAGCTGAAAGGTGGTAAGAATGCAGAGGGTAAGGAGCAGCAATCTCTTCGAAAGAGGAAAAACTTGGAAGATCATCAGCAATCTGCAGGTGACCTTTCATTTGATGGTCCAATGCCCCTTAGTGAGATTCTGAAGAGAAAAAAAGCAGGAACGCCAGTTGCCAATGGAATATCTTCTGCCAACAAGGAAGACAATAATCAGAAAGAAAGTGGGGAAAGCCTGGTTGGCAGCTCAAATGATACCGAGGCTATAGGTTCTATTTCCAATGTAGTACCCAAGGATACTGCCAACAATGAAGAATTCCAGTCTGTGAAGTCCAATGCTGATGGAGAGGCAGAAAGAAAAACTGAGGTGACTCATGATGAGCCTTCTCAACTACCTAATGCAAGTGAGGTTGAGGCTGAAGATGGGATGATTGTTGAAGAAGGAATGGAGGAACATGATCTTGAAGCCGATGATCATAGGGATGGAGACTATGAATATGAGCAGGGTAATGAGGGGGAATATAATTATGAAGAAGGTGAAAATGCAGATGCTGAAGATGAGTACTTGGATGATGAAGATGGAGACGACTTTGCCAAGAAGATAGGTGTCATGTTCTCATGAAGAATTTAGGGAGAATTTGGCTCTCTTCTGTTTCCAGTCATTCAGGTTTTTCATAGGACCATCAAAGTTGGTTAGGTTGGTGGGTTCTGAATTCTTCTGATTCAGCCGGTTTAGCTGTTATGAAATTTCTTTACAGGAGTAGGCAATATTTAAATTTTGCTCTTGTATCAATTTGAAACCTTTTTTCATTGTATTTAAAACTAATTGGATCAGGATTTTTCTTATGCCTTTATGCGATTTGCTAATTTTGGTTGCTTGGTGCATCATTGTAACAGTAGAAACATGAGTTAATAAGAAAGATTTTTTGTTTACTGGACCAAGTTTCTGTTTCTGTTTGCATCTGGGTAATATGCTTGTCTTGCATCCTTTAATACTGGGTTGTTTTGGTGATACGTGTGTTTGTGTGTGTGTATTCCTACCAAGCATGTATTTGTTGTTTTTCTTTCTAATAATGTGTTACAGTCACAGAGGCATCATTTGTAAAATAATATCAAATGTGCTAAATTCTTTTAAACCACTAAAGATTAATAGAACACTATACATTCTTGGCTTAATTATTTATTTTTATATTTGACTTCCGTATCTATTAAAATACGTATCATGTTGATGTTCATTATATTTTCTTGAAATAAGGTTTTCTAGATTTGTTTTGCATAAAAATCTTAATATAATAATGTCAATCCTAAAACAGTTAAATTGACCTTGAACATGTTATTGTCTTTCAAAATTTAGAATATTTTAATCGAATTTATATTTTTAATTCATTGAAGATGGTTTTATTTATTTATTTATGCTTTAAAATATAGTTTTCATATGATGTAATCCCGTATAAATTCTTCTTAAATTTTTTTTTTCTTCATTTGTAATTTTAATTTATTTTTTAATTATGAATTATATTTACAATATATTGATATTAAATTAGAAATTCTCGAAAATCCGTATCTAAATGAAGTTAAATCTACGTCCACAAATTTTTAGGATGAAATTGATCCTCACTAAGAAAAGGAGAGGAATTGAACCTATGCCTTGCTAAGAGTGGTTGATGATTTTGATTTTAATTGAAATTACATAAAAATACATATTTGTTAAATTAACATATTTTAGTTTAGGTTAAAACATAATCTATTAATATTTCTGCTTATTTTTAAATTTCACTTACAATAATTTTTTTTAAACTCTCACATAAATATATCTTTTATTCTCTAACAATTTTGTAAGAGTTTTAAATTGATAAAAAAAATATTTTTATTTTTCAAATATGAAATTTAATTCATATTTGTCCATTATATTTTTATTCTTTGTGTTATTTTCTTATCTAACAATAATTCAAATTGTTTATTTTTTATAATTGCTATAAAATTCTAGTTACCTCTAATTAATGTGTTCTAAAAAATAAATCAAACTGATGAATATACAAATCAATTGTATATGATATATATTCCAATAAGGTTGATCCCACATAAGTTAAATTAATATTATTTTATTATTGTTGATATTTAAAAGTTGACTTGGGTTAGAATATAAGTTCAAGTAAAAACTATGTAGTTTTAGTTAGTATTACAAATGAATTTGTCATCAATTAAGTTTCTAATTTGGATAAATATTAACTAAATATAAATTAAATTTGACTAAATATAAATTAAATCTGTCATTAGTTAAAAAAATTTATTTTGGTTAAAATATTAAATAAATATAAATTAAATTTGTCAATAATCAAAATTTTTATTTTTTTTACATTAAATAAATTTAAATTAAATTTTTTCTTATAACAATTAAATTAGAAATTAAATTTGTCATTAATTAAATTCTTATTTTAGATAAAATATTAACCAAATGTAAATTAAATTTGTTATCAATGAAATTTCTAATTTAGATAAATATTGACTAAATATAAATTGAATTTGAGGAAATGTAAATTTAATTTGTCATTAATTAAATTTTTATTTGGGATAAAATATTAAATAAATCTTAACTTTATTTTTTTTTATTTTTTTAACATTAATAAATTAAATTAAAACTTTTAAATTTTATCTTAAAATAATTAAGTATATTATAATGGTTTCAATATAAGTAAGATGATGAATTAATAGTTCAAGAAAGATAAGTATACATTTCTTTATATTTTATCTTCAACATATAAAGTTTAAAATAGGACATTTATATTAAGAAAAATATATCTTGAAACTCAATAATATACAAATATAAACATAATTAGTTACATAAATAATTAAATTTAACGAATTAAACTCTTAATTTAATTCGTTAAATTTAATTATTTATGTTTATTTTCGTACATTAATGAGTTTTAAGATATATTTTTTTAATAAAAAAGTTATGTTTTATCTTTTTGTTTGAAGTAAAAAATAAATATGAAGAACTTTTAGTAAATATCTTTTAAAATAATATTGTCACTTTACTAATTTATTTATATAATTATTATTTTTTTAAAGTCGTTCATATATTTTTTTTGAAACTCTGTCCCTTTTCGTATTCATTTATCAAAATTTTTAATTATTATTAAGTTGATAATATTAATTTTTTAATTCATTTATCACAATTTCTAATTATTATGAAGTTGATAATATTAAATTGTTGTAAACTATTAACTCAAATTGTAAATAAAATAAAGGATAATTTTCAGTTTTAACTATTATTTTATTAACAATCTTTATAAATAATCTTAATTTTTAAACAATACTCAGCAGTGCCCTTCATTTTTTGATAAGTCGTCAACAATATCCAAAACAGAATAAAATGACTCATTTACCCTTATTATTATTAATAATAAAATAAATTTAAATAAATTATATTCAAAATAAATTTTATTTATATTAATTATTAATTAATTAATTAAAAATAATAAATAAATTAATATTTATAAAGGTATTCATTAATAATTTGATATTTTATATATGAAAAAGATAGTAAAAAATTTTAAATATACACAATTATAATAGTAATATCAATTAATTATTTTTAATTAATTAATTAAAATTAATATATATGCATTTTGTTTTAGTATATAATTTAATTGAAGTTTATTTATTTATTATTTAAGTGAAAATTTTACCTTAATTTTAATATATAAGCAACTCATTATCCTAAATAAAATATAAATTATTAATTATATATAAGTTAAATTTTATTTTTTTAGTTATAAAGGGTTATTTTTATCTTTATATATATAATATTAATAACAATAAGGATAAATGAGTCATTTTATTCTATTTTTGGGTATTATTGATGACTTATTAAAAAATGAAGAGTACTGCTGAATATTGTTAAAAAATTAAAGTTATTTATAAAGATTGTCAATAAAACAATGGTTAAAATTAAAAATTACTCTAAAATAAATATAAGGATGCAAATAATATTTTTATTAATGCAAACCTTAAATGTGCAATTTTCTTTCAATTAATTTATTTTGTTAAATTTAATTATTTATGTAATTAATATGTTTATTTTTATAAATTAGTGAGTTTTATGATATATTTTTTTATTAAAAAAGTCAATTTTTTTATCTTTTTGTTTGAAGTAAAAAATCAATATGAATAACTTTTAGTAAATATCTTTTAAAATAATATTGTCACTTTACTAATTTATTTATATAATTTTTTTTTAAATAGTTCGTATATGTTTTTTTGAAACTCTCTCCCTTTTTGTTGTCATTTGTCAAAATTTCTAGTTATTATTATGAAGTTGATAATATTAAATTGTTGTAAATTATTAGTTCAAATTGTAAATAAAATAAATATAAGGATGTAAATAATATTTTAATTATAATGTAAACCTTAAATGCATAATTTTCTTTCAATTGATTATCAAATTCAATAGGAATAATACATTTGATACATTTATGTACACTTATATAAGTGCAAATTATCAAGTAAAAACTCAATAACATTAATAGATAATAATAAATACAATAAATGCATAAGAAGTTTAAATAAATTTTGTTAATAAAAATGGGGTTTAATCCATTTCATTTATAACACTCCCCTTGGATTACACCATTTTCATTAGAATAAATTTTGTACTTAAGAAAATATGATCATCGGATGTTTAGTGTGCATAATGTTGCCTCATTAAAAATCCTTATCAGTAAAATTTAATGAGATAAAACTTGGTCAAAGGAAAAGATAGTATAACGCACCACTTGCCAAAAAATTTCTCATAGTGTTTCAGAGATTATGCTCTCCCTAAAAATTCTTCCCCTCAAGGTGACATATATTAATTGAACAATTCAATTACTCTATTTAATTCAAGGAGGATTCAATTCGGGTTGATTTGATATAAGAGTATGCACGTATATATAGTACAAGATGGCAGGTGCAAATTATCTAGTGTAATTAATGCATTGAATGCATTATGTATACATAATTTGGTTACACTTACTAACCAGATTAAGGCTCTTTTAGAGCCTTCAATCAAGTTTGCAGGACTTGATATGGTATTCACCTTAGCTTAATCATTTTCAATTCTAAAAAATAATTTTTATCTGTAAGAATAATGTGTATAGTTGCACTATCAACTAAGCATACATTCCTAACTTTCCCTTTCGAAAGGATTAATTTCTTTTTTGTTTTCAAAGGAGACTTATAGGGCTTTATTAGATATTTCAATGTACTTCAGGTACACAATCAATGACATTTCATGCCATGTTAGTAACAAAATTCGTTACATTATAAACATTCTACTTATAGTGGTTGAATATATTTACATTTTGTAATTATAAGTTTTATAGCCATTTCAGGGCCAATAAAGTACATTTATCATCATTTTATACAATTTTCATAATTATCATATATACTTCCATTCACTTTTGAGAATAGTAATTAAATAAACATGATAATAACTTAAGTAAAAGAATATGAATGCAAATTTTAATATCCATATTCACAATTTTAGCTATGAGATAATCACAAATAAAACTGAACTATATTCAACAATAAATTTGTAATTTTGCATTCATGGTTTTACTTTAAGAAATTATATTCCACTAGTAGTTGTTTCAATGATAAAAAGAAAAATTATAATTTTCAATTATTCTTCAGGCATATTTTTCTCTCTTTTAATGGTGCCTTCTGGGCCATGATATGAAAATGCATTTCAACATTGAAAAATACTGAGAGTATGTATTTAGAACTTTAGGTTCTAATATTATAATTTATATTCAAAATTTTAAGTTTTGATTCAGAATTTTAAAATTTCAAATTATGATTCAAAATTAATATACCGAATCTCAAGTTCTGACATTAATAACTGAAACTTCTAATCCGTGTAATTGATATATGAAACTCCAAATCTATTCAAATATTATATAGAACTTTAAGTTTATATAAATGATATATTGTAGATCTAGAATTGCATGTTCTAATCTTAATAAATTTAACTCAAAATTTTGAGTTTTGATTAACAATTCCATTTTAGAACTTCGGGTTCTATTTAATGTGGTTACTTGTAGAACTTCAAGTTCTAATTACCTTATTATTTTGTAAACTTCAAATTGTAATATAATATGCTATCTTTATTTTATGTTGTAGAAAATTCAATTTTATAGCAACCATAGAGCATACTTATAAAGACAATTATACAATATAATTATGACAAATATAATGTAAAAATATTTAATTAATAAAATAATATAAGAATAATTAAATACTTTATGAATTTGAATTAACAAATCGTGTTAATAATGTGTTGTAAACTATTAGTTCAAATTATAAATAAAATAAATATAATAATATAAATAATATTTTAATTATAATATAAATTTTAAATGGACAGCTTTATTTCAATTAATTATCAAATTTAATAGTTGAATAATACATTTAACACATTTATGCGCACTCATATATAGTGCAAATTATCAAGTAAAAAATTCAATAACATTAATAAATAATAAATATAATAAATACATAAGAAGTTTAAATAAATTTTTTTAATAAAAATAAGTTTAATTCATTTCATTTATAACATAAATATTATTTTTTAATTATCTCTCGGGCTTTAAATTATATATATCCAATAGTAAAAAAAAATTATGTTGCATAACCAATAATTAGTTAAGGTATAGATATTTGCAAACTAATGTTTTTAATACTTAAAATATCAAATTAAAATTATAATTTAGTATGTAAAATAAAATTTAAATCCCTTGAAAAAATAATAACAGGTCCAAAACGCCCTGCCAGAGCCAGAGTCAGAGTCAGTCCAGTCCGCAAGGTTGTAACGCCAATAAACCCTAATAAGCAAGCTATGAAAATGAAACATGAATCCTCGTTCGAAACACCAGCAATGCAATCCCTTCTCTGAAAATGAAACTAATTGAAGCTGCTTTCAGTTTCTTCTCCAAAATGCTATTTTCTCTACGCAGTCTCTTCAACATCAGTCGTAGAATCCCTCACAGAGTAAGCCCTACTATCTCTTTAAACCCTAATCATTTTTCTTTAAATCAACCTTCAAATCCTTCTTTTATATCCTGTCCTTTGATTTGGTTCACTGGTTTTCTCTGTATTATCAGATACCCATTTGTCAGCAAAACATATCCCAACAATATTTTTCTAAATATTAGTAGAGATTCTTTGCATAAAATAATTCTACTAGACCAATGGGACGATCCAAAAATTGTTAATTTGTTTGATTCGGCATTGGCGCCGATATGGGTTTCGAGAGTTTTGGTTGAATTAAAAGAAGATCCAAGGTTAGCGTTGAAATTATTTAAATGGGCAAAAACTCGAACAGGGTTTTGCCACACTACGGAGTCGTATTGCATACTGGTTCACATTTTGTTTTATTGGAAAATGTACATTGATGCTAATTATACTCTTAAGGAATTGATTTTGTTAAACCGTACACTGCCAGGTTTTGATGCCTTTGATGTTTTGTGGTCCACAAGAAACGTTTGTGTTTATGCTTTTGGTGTGTTTGATGCTTTGTTTAGTAATTTGGTTGACTTGGGAATGCTTGAGGAAGCTAACAGGTGTTTTTCTAAAATGAAGAGATTTAGAGTTTTGCCAAAAGTACGGTCTTGTAATACATTTTTGCATAGGCTTTCAAAGTCTGGGAAGGGTGACTTGTCAATGAAGTTATTTAGGGATATGGTTGGGGCAGGGATTGCTCCATCTGTCTTTACATTTAATATAGTGATAGATTATATGTGCAAAGAGGGTGATATCGATACTGCTAAAAGCTTGTTTGAACAAATGAAACAATGGGGGTTAATCCCGGACATTGTGACATATAATTCTCTTATTGATGGTTATGGAAAGGTTGGGTTACTGGATGAATCACTTTGTATATTTGAAGAAATGAAGGATGTGGGTTGCAAGCCAGATGTAATAACATACAATGCTTTAATTAATTGTTTCTGTAAATTTGATAGAATGCCTCGGGCATTTCAGTTTTTCTGTGAGATGAGGAATAACGAGATGAAACCCAATGTTGTAACTTATAGCACATTGATTGATGCTTTATGTAAGGAGGGGATGATGCAGCAGGCAATTAAATTTTTTGTTGACATGAGAAGAATGGGTCTTTTACCTAATGAATTCACATATACTTCGTTGATTGACGCAAATTGCAAGGTAGGTAACCTAGATGAGGCATTGAAACTGGCTAATGAGATGTTGCAGGAGACAGGCACTGAGTTGAACATTGTTACCTGTACAAGTATCCTTGATGGTCTTTGTGAAGGAGGGAGGATGAAGGAAGCAGATGAAGTATTTAGGGCAATGCTTAACGCTGGAATTACCCCTAACCAGCAAGTTTATACTGCCCTTATTCATGGTTATATTAAGGATAAGAAGTTAGAGGTTGCCATGGAACTGTATAAAGAAATGAAGGAGAAAAACATCAAAGCAGACTTACCTCTTTATGGAACAATCATTTGGAGTCTGTGCAACCAAAGTAAACTGGAAGAGTCTAAGCTTTTGCTAAGTGAAATGAAGGAGTATGGTCTAAGCCCTAATCCTGTCATATTCACAATGCTTATGGATGCTTATTTTAAGGCAGGAAAACCATCAGAGGCCCTTAGTCTGCTCCATGAGATGTTGGACTTGAGTATTGAGGTTACGACGGTGACATTTTGTGTATTGATTGATGGTTTGTGCAAAAGTGGATCTGTCCAACAAGCAATTGATTATTTTGATAGGATGCCAGATTTTGGTTTGCAACCGAATGTTGCAGTTTATACAGCTCTGATTGATGGTCTTAGCAAAAATAATTGCATTGAAACAGCCAAAAAGCTGTTTGATGAAATGCTGGACAGAGATATGATTCCTGATACGACTGCTTACACCGCTCTCATAGATGGGAATTTGAAGCATGGAAATTTTCAGGAAGCTTTGAATTTGCAAAACAGAATGATTGAAGTGGGTTTAGACCTTGATCTGAATGCCTACACTTCCTTAGTTTGGGGGCTGTCTCAATGCGGTCAACTGAAGCAAGCAAGAACATTTTTTAATGAAATGATTGGCAGGGGCATCCTTCCTGATCATGTCCTCTGTATCTGTCTATTAAAGAAGCATTATGAGCTAGGAAATATAGATGAAGCAACTGAGTTGCAAAATGAAATGATGGGAAGGGGTCTATTGACAGGCTTTAGCAATTATGCAGTTCCTAATGTACAAACTTAAGGCGGTAGGATGTTTGTCGTCAAAAATACATTGAGGCTTTAATTTGAGTTAAAAGCAGAGCCATTCAGCTTGAACTATTTCAAGAAGAATAAGCGCCGAGGGAATACGAAGTTTAGGAATTTTTCTGGTCAGATTGACTCGCTGCAATGTTATATCTGTCGGTGGTTCGCACATAAAGGAGCTGTCACTGTATTTCTTTTGGCACATAGTAAAGGTTCCTTTTTGCATCATGATACAAACTGCTAGAGGCTGAGGTTTATTTCGGAGTATGCAACCAGTGACTGTCAGCACAAAACTTGCATTATGTCACAGTAGTTCAAAACTCTTATATTTCTTTTAAGGTGAGTTGAATTTTCATTTACTCTGGTTTCGGGTCATACTATGAGAAGTCAGCTACAAAGTCACAATAGTAATAACAATAATAATCATGGTGATGATGGTGATAGCAAATAGAGGAAAACGAAGAAAGTATATTTGACATTGGTATTCAAATCTTATTACTTATTATTTTGTTTTTTAATTGATGCGGTACATTGTATTTACTTTATTGAATATTTATCGCAGCTTGGTGATTTTTTCATGTTGGAAAAGTTATATCTGAAGCTCAAGTTCTAATTCAAATGAGACCAACAAGTGAAGCTATTACACAATGCAAAAGCTTCAGTTGAACAGGATTGTTGTCTGACCAGTTCAATGAGCAAGGTGCTATTCTTCTGTACGCATTATATTATTAAAATTCATGAGAATATTATTTTGCTTTTTTATTGAATAGTAATTAATCTCATCATATATATCAATTATTTCAGTTACTAACCTATGATAGCAAATTTTTCATTCTGTGCCCTTTGTCTTTTAATGCTTTTTATGCTTTTTCTTATATTGTTTGAGCATGTGTGTGTCTTGTTTAACTATTCACCATCACCATGATCACACAATGGAACTTGGTGATTACTATAATGTTTGACCACGAACTTGCCTTGTGCCTGCAGCTTTGTCTTGCTTGATTAAGGGTTTGCGAACGATGTTGGATGAAGAGTATTTCGCGGATGAAGAGTATTTCAGAATCTCACTAGTATTCAAAATGGTAACTCTCTTTTACTGTGTGTCTGATTTGAACAAATCATGTGAGACTCCCATCAAAATCTGTAACCGAAACCGAATTTCCTTGTGTTTTGATAGGCTTTTTGGGCGCTGAGGCTGCCATAGATCTATCATGAGTTTGCTGGAAAAGTTGAAGTTAAAGCTTTATGAGAAACTACCACTGGCTAATAATGTGAGATCAGATATGAAGGCATTCATTTTAGAAGAGGGGTTTTTTTTGGTTTCTTACTTTAAACATATGTGCTAGTAGTGAAATCTACTTAGAAACAATCTGAATGAATGAATGTGATGAAATTCTAACATCATGTCTTATATACATTGTGTTTAAAGGTTTAGTCTTCTCAAGTTTCTTTCGCCGGGTTGTGTTTCTTGATTTATACATAGATATATTTATGAGTTTGAAAATAAATTTTTTATGTTTTAGCCCTCTCAAGTTTTCATTATTTATTCATGATGTTATAGAAATTAGAATCTTCACTAAATTTGAATTTATCAAAATTTTGACATGGATTGATATTAGATCAGTAATATTATAGTCACTTAGTTGTAGTATAAACTAAATATAGTATATATTTACAAATTAATTAGTTTTGAGTGTATATATATATTATATGGGTTAGGATCAATGGTCTTTTTCTTTTACACAATTTTTTTTTATATAAATTGTAAGTTGTTAAATTTAGATGCATCAACGATTAAAATTGTTTCTGGCATATGCATTAATTATATCTATAAGAGTCCGAGTTTGGGATCTAGTTATAGGACCTTGTAAAATTATGTTTCTTCCTACTTCTCTTGAAGGGGTTTTATTTTTATTTTTTCTTCCTCTCCCTACTTTTGTTTATCAACAACAGTTGAGAGCTCAATTAATGAGAGAGCTTACTAATCTTAAATAATTCAAATGATGGAAATTTTTCTTGCATTTTCATCAAAAAAGGAGAATTTTTACATAGAGAATTAATCGAAAACAATCACATTTTCTTTTTCAAATTCAGAAACAACTATCTTAATAAATTATAATTAAATATGATCACATTTGAAATTATAGGACCACATTACCCTTTACTATTTAAAATGAAATTTCACGAGCAAACACTTCCAATTCACTCGTGAGTTCTTCCTCCGATCGACAGAGACTACAGAGGTATGTTTCTTAAAATTTTCATTGCGATTTGTGAATCAATAATAGAGGAGAGTAATCCAACTGCGTCATCCGTCCAGGGGGCGAAATCTGGCTCCGTTGTTCGTCTAGGGGGTTGAATCCGCTCGTGGATGGACGACGGGATCGAAATCCGCCCCTTCATCTGTGTTGATGGGGGGCTCCCCTCGTTCCAACAAAACCACGGGAGCAGCAAGTGCCCACATGTTTGTTTGTTGGAGGAGGGCAGAGTGTCACGTGTTGAATATGCGGAATAAAATCAACCCCGTGTTGCCCTTAAACTTGCTCACTGTCACTGTCCAAGAAAGCAATTAAACCCAAGAATTAACTTGTGTTGGGTGTGTGTGTCAATTAGACCATGAGGTATGTCAATTTGGTGCTCAAAACAGAACAAAAATGGAGAGTAAACAGAGAACGTATGATGCAGAATTTTGGAGAAGAAAAATGGATTCTATTCTCATTTACAAACATTACATTAATATATGTACACATGAATGAATCTAATTGGCCACCATTACATACCTGGGTGAAGGTAATTGGTTAAGAGGGAAAAATCCTACCTACCACCCCTTCACACATTTGAGCCAATTGGGTTATGTACAAAAACTAGGCCATTTTGGGCCTAAACAAAACTTATACATTTGGGACTAATCCAAGCAAATTCTACCCATATAGCTGCTGGTCCAAGCTGCCTCTTATGATAATGGACTACCCCAAATCAAGGAGGAAGGCTCCAACACATCCGACTTACCCTTGCAAGCCTTTTTGTTCACGGGATACTGTTCACCTGCGGTATTGTTCACCCGCGAACCATTTTGCTTGCTTGCTTGAGCGTCGGAAGGTGTAGCATCATGCCCGTATGTTAGAGTTTGTGCGCTAATGTGCCTCTGCGTTTACGGCCTCTCCGCTTGCGCTTAGGCGGCCCGTGACAAGAGGCCCCCATTTTTGTTGTGTTGGAGGGGGCTTCTGCCCCTCTTTTCTTTTTTGTTGGAGAGGGGCCTCTACCCCCCTTGTTTTTGTGTTGGAGGGGGCAAAAGTCCCATTTTTTTTGTTGGAGTGGGGCTTCTGCCCCCTTCGTGAGTACAACCTTGCCACACTCATGAGTGACAATGCTGCATTCACGAGGGGGGCTTATTTTTTTGAAATATCGTTGAATTGGTTTTATAATTATAAGGATAATTTGGTTTAATAATTACAAATATGGTCATATTTGATTATAAATTATTTGGGTGGTTATTTCTGAATTTAAGAAAGAAATTGTGGTCATTTTCGATTAATTTCCTTTCAGATATAACAAATAAAGAGAAAGTGACTAAAAATCTGTAACTTAAAACAAAATACACTGTAAGTAACTATCTTACTCATTCTTTTGTTGACTGCGACTATTGTATGTATGAGCAAAAGAGATCATGTGCAAGTTTTGTTGCTTAGGTGTATTTTTCATAACATTTACATGTATCCTTACACATTTTATGGACTACGAAATTTACATACATTTGATAGTTGAGAGTAAATATTATAGTGCATTAAATATTATTAAGAATAAATATTATTAATTATCGGTAAAGTTTAATCTCCATTAATAAATTATATAAAAATATGTATAAATTTATAGAATTGTCGATTTTTCTCTCTCTATATATATAACCCTATTTTTATTATTATCAAATTTTGTAGCATAAACTATAAAATTCATAATTGATGTGATGAAGGTCTTGGGTAACAAAAGTTCATGTAGAAAATAAATATTATAAATTTTTATCCATTTACTTTTTTCAAAAGATATATTTTAGTTAAAGAAAAAAAAATTATCAAAATTTCTTTATTCTTCATATTATGTAATGAGTCATATTCAATTTATCTTTTAAAAAAAAAGATAGATTTTCCTCTTTATTTATAATAATCCTTATAATGTAGTTTATTTATTCATTTGTTGTTTTTGGTTTTTTTCATAATTTAATGCATAAATAGTTTAATAAATTGTGTTATTTAAATGACGTGAATTTCAAAAATTTAATATATACATCTAATAAATTTTAATTTTAAAGTGTTGTAACAAAGTATAATGACCATAATAGATATATAATCAAAATATGATATAAAATATGACAAAATATAATCTCACAATTTAGAGAAATTATATTTCAAGATAGGACATTGTAAAATAGAAAATATAAGACAAGTAAGTTATTGTGATAATTTTATAACTTCTTTTTTATCTCCCTCCTAATCTAAATCTTTTACTTTTTTTTTTCATCTTTTATGAAGTTTATGCAAAAAGTCTATAGACATATTTTTGTGTATAATATTTTGTAATGAATTTTTTGAAGATTTCGTATTTGTAACTTGATAACATGGATTGAAAGTTCAAAATTTCGAAAAAGAGTAATCCTTCTTGTTCTAATAGTTACAAATAGCATGTATCAAAAAGTGGTAAGTGTATAAAATAATCATTAAAATTAAAGATAAAAATAAGATTAAGATAAATTAACTCCGTAAAAAATTTGAAACTCTCTATATTTTAATTGATAGTTTGTGATGTGATATAATAATAAAAGTTTATACAATAGCAAGAGAATTTATAAGATATACCGTATACTTTTTTTTGTTAAATTGATGAGGTTATAATTAAATCATATTAAATTTTATAACATATTACTTGATAAAAGTCTTTTTAAAAGTAATTTTTCCTTTACTTATAAAAACATTTTTTATATTGTAGTAAATTATAAAATAAGCTGACTTATATTGTTTTTATCAAATATAAATTTAATAAAAAATTATAAAATAAGCTACTTATTACTTTTCAATCACAATATCAAATGGGGCTTTAGATATATATCTTTTTTAGATATTTATCTTATATTTTGACACAATTAACAAACTTATTTAACTCAATTTTAAAAATAAAAAATAATAATCATAATAAATATAAGAGAATATTCTTTTCTCAAAAGAATTTTTATTAAATTTTTCACATGAATCATCATCATTATTGTTATTTTTGGCATGCCCAGTTTTAATTTCATAAGAAAAAAAATAAAACTATGCATTTAGTAACTGCCAGTGCTTTTACAATCTGCATTCTAGGGATTTTAAAAAAAGAAATAAAAATATATACAACATAATTGAAATTAAAATAATAATAAGAATAAAGAATGAAGAAAGAGAAATTTTTTTTAATAAAAAAACCGAGAGCTGACTGAGACACAAGTGATAATTAGAAAAGTCAAAGCCCACCGCCCTGGCTTGGGAGCTGGTGTGGAGACCGGTGTTAGGCTCGGCATCGTATTTTGAGTGGCGATAGCTCAGGTATGGTGTCAGGCTTGGATTTTCTCTTCTCTTGCATTCACTTTCACTCGAGTCTGGTTCTGTATGAATAGCCGTGATTTCAAACAGAGTCAGAGCTCAAGTAGTAGTAGTAGTAGTAGCAATGGCAGAAATCTCTTCTTATTGTAAATTATGTACAGGCAAAATCGAAGGGCATTGGTTTTTGAATTTGAATGATAAAATAAAGAAAAAGCATGGGGTCTAGGGTTCCAGTACAACATTACAACTTGAGATCAGCTGCCAATTCCTTTATTGGTAGCTCGTTACATGACCTCAACACCGTCGATTCTCGCCCTGGTGACATCGATGCTATTGGTGACGTTGATCGCGATGCTGTTCATCAAGATACCCTTGACAACGATGATGATTCCGCCGCTGTGGTTAGTCTTACTTTGCTTTCTAATGTATTTGACTTGACTTGAGGTTATGCCAACTGACTATTCGGTTTTCTGTCTGTTCTATTTTTCGGAATTTACGTTGATGCTTGTTTTGTAGTAGATATTTTTTAGAGTATTGGATTCTGATTATTCTTTTGAATGAATGGAAGTCTGAAACTGGAAAAGTAAATGTTTTAGAGTATATGCAACAGCCAATATCTTTCATATTTAGATGAATATGAATTTGATCTTTCTTACTGATTAAGTGGGTACAGAGCTTTGGGCTTGAAAGTAAAAGCATTTGATGATCAAGCCAACTTCATCAGTTAGCTAGAAGCACCCATTTTGTTGCTGTGGAAGAATTTATGTAGTGACTAAGAGCTCTTCATGAAGCGCTATTTTATTGCTGTTGGTGTTGTTGAGACTGTCCTAAGAAGCTTTTACTTCAACATTTGTATTCTCTCATCTATGGGAACTATTCAACAATATGTAGTTGTGTGGGAAGGCTAGAGGATTTTTTTACGGTTAAGATTTAGTATTGAATCATTAGAAGTATTTTAGTGTTCTATGGGAGGAATATTATGGTGTTGCATGCTTCTTAGGATGACTCCTATATATATAGTATTTTGTGAGTATCTTCTATGACTAGGGTCTCTTTCATTATGTGAACTACACAATAGGTTCTATTTGGTGGTTGTAACATGGTATGATAACCAGCAATGATTTTTCATGTTTCTTTTAATGTGGCTTGAAATGTATGATGACTGGTGTCATTGATAATTGGGATTTGTGATTTTATAAAATTCATGTTTGGTTCGAAAGAAAATGTGAATAAGTATTGTAGGAAAGAGCAACTTGAGAAAGATTGGTAGAAAATTAGAATTGGATTAATTCAAACAAGTGTTGAATGAATATAATTTGCCTTTGGAGGAGTTTTTTATAGTTAAAATTTTTCTGAAGACATAACTAAACTACCAAAATGTCAGGCAGGAAGTCTTCATATTTTTCTTTGGTTTGACTTGTCTTTCATGCCTCTTGTGTGTGCCAATATAGCAACATAATATGTGTCCAAAAGCCTTCACATCTTGATATTGGCATATTCTTAAGCCACCATGACATCTGGAGATTGCTGGGAATGTGCTCCTACACTTTTCCCCACCTTTGGTTATTGTTAAAGATGTTGATTGGGAAGGTCTCCAAAAATGAACACAGAAATTTGGTTGGTTGTGAGCCTTCCCATTGATTTATTAAAAAAGAAAAAGCATTTTGCCCTAACTCATTTTTGGGTTGTTAAGGCAAGGTCAATTGCTGATAAATATTATGTTAAGTCTTGTCTTTGACAAGGATTGATGGTGAGGAAAAGTGTAAGGCAGTCTACATGCCATGCCAACTCAAGGGCATCTTAATATTTGCATGTGGAGAGTTTAGACACTTCACAGAGGTTCAATTGGCAGGACATGCAAGAGACAATATGAGAAGAGTCAAACTAGCAACCAATAATAAGTCATACAAAATCTTAAAGCTTAGTTATGTTTCAGGAGTGTTTACAGATTTCCTAAATCTTAAAATAGACCAAAAAACAAAAAATTAGAACACTCGGATAAGCAAGAAGGCAGCCATGTTTAAAATTATTCGTCAACTTACAAGAATTTCTAAGAGTGATCTGGAACCAATTATAGTACATGCTATATATGGTTAGAAAGCTACATGTCTCTTAGTTTCGAGGAGTTTGACACAATCAAATTTGAACTTCTCATCATAAAAATATTCAAAAATTAGTTCACAAAGGTCACAACTGTCCAAACTTCTCAAGGAGCCCATTTTCAAGCACAACTTTGGAAGCAGTTCTATTCCAAATTCCTTCACATTTTCAAGCCAATATTTGTGGCATCTAAAAGCTTATTGAATAAGCTTTTTAGGGGCTTTCGAATCGCTTGATTTGGTCTGTACAAAATATGACATATTTGGTTCAAGATGTTCTAGGAATTTGAAAAGGAGCTTTTGTGAAAGTCTACCCATATTTGCTGACTTATTTTCTCCGCTTTGGCTGTATAGCTATTAAGTATTTAAATTTTCCCAATTAAAATGATTGCCATTATTGAATAACTCATGCCTGGATGGTTGTTCCAGGTTCTATAAATTGAATCCATTGTAATGTAGAAGGCGACTTATTGTGCGTATAATTTGGTTTTAAGATTAAACCCTTACCAGAACTTTGTATCTCTTAAGTGGATTCCTTGGAGTGGCGAGTTCTTAAGTTCTATATTCATAGATTATACTTTGAAGTCATGATACTTTGTATCTTTTGGTTTGCAGTAGGTGAGTTTATAATCTATCATTTTCTTTACCAAACAAAATTATCCATTTCTCATATCTTCCAAACATTTCTTCTGGTAAATTGTCGTCACTATGCGATAAGCCATGCATCAAGTGGCACTGTAAATTTAGTGTACTTTTCAATTAAAGATCTTTTTGTTTGAAGATGTGAAACTTCAAGAAAACATCTTGTCGGTAATTTTCTGGTAATCTTTTCCCAAGTGACACTTTTACCTCTTTTTCATATGCCCTTTGTTTCTTAAGATTCTCATGCCATAAGGAAGCTATTTCTTCAGCTTGATGGCAATCAACTTTACCTTCATATGCTTAGGTACATCTTTGAACTCAAATATTCTTTCAATGATGTGCAGCCAATTAATGAATTGCTTTCATAGTATCCTCCCTTCAAAATCTGGAATATCAACTTTCATATTAAAATCTTTTTCAAAGTTAAAGTACCTTAGATCCTTGAGACATGGATGAGTGCTACTGTCACTTATGCATGGTGGAGCCAATTAACAAACTGCTTTATTTGCATCCTCCCTTCAAAATCTAGAATATCAACTTTTATATTAAAATCTCTTTCAAAGTTAAAAGTACCTTAGATCCTTTAGATGTGGATGAATACTACTTTCACTTGATGCATGGCTTAGGGCATGGTGAAAGTGATTTATGCTCTCTTCATCATTGCAGACTTCATGGACAAATTCATTATATTGATGACTTTGTTTTTGGATTTTGTATGCCTCCAAATGCCGTTGAAGTTGCCGGATTTGCCTTTTCATCTTTTCCATTGAAACATCGTGAGGGTCAGCTTATGGGTTTGAAGGATGTTCCTTAACTTGTTTTTGGCAATGATAGGTGGCTATAGCAATTATGCACACAAGATATATCAGAAGTAGGTTCACAAAGGGGATTGTAAGTGAGCTCTGGATACTAATTTGATACTAGATTGATACAAGAAGTGTTTGATAAGAATGAAGAACAAATAAATTTGTTTGGTAAAGAGAATGATATAAGACAAGCTCATCACCAAAGATTACAACCATAGAAATACAAAATATCACGATTCTAATATAAGTCTATGGATGCAAAACTTAAAAAGTCACCAACTTTTACTTGGGATCTAATATTTATCATGCACTCTGTAATGTAGCACCAAATAAAGAAATAGAAAGAGGGAAAAATTAGGGATTAAGGAGAGAAAATTAGATAGAAAGGGGAGAAAATCCAAAAGAAAAAAGGGGGGAGGGGGGTGGTTGGGTTGGGACAGGCTAGAAGAATTTAGAGAGAAACATCAAAACTTTATTCCATAATTTCAAAATATTCAAGTCTAATATTAAATTAAACCAAAGGCCGTTCTTATAGTAGCCAAAAACCTAAACAATAAAGGAAAATATAGATATATTTCCTATTAGGATTAGGAATCCCAATTTAACATAAATAAGAAAGTAAAACAAATTGATTAAATAAGACTTAATTCAAATTAAATAACGGTAATGAAATTAACCACAAAACTAGTCTAGCCAATTCTTCATCACTCTCCCACTTATACTTGACATGTGATGATTTCATTGTAAAAAAAAATGTACTTTTAAAGCCACAACTTCTCGATTTCAGACATAACCTTAGTAGCTTACGTGGCAATTCCTTTTGGGTCTGATGACTTTCTTGGGGATTCTTTCATATTTAGAGGGGTAGGAGTACCATGGTTTTCAAGGGACTTTAGTCTTAGGTCCTGTGCCAAGATGACTTTCTTGGGGATTCTTTCATATTTACCTCTTGGCATATATCTCCTTTGCTTATCATGGCTTTATCTGGATTTCTTAGATGTGTAATCTTTTAGTTTTATTCATGTGGGAAAAAACGTCCAAAAAACATATTCTCAAAATTACAAAATATACAGCCCTAGTTTTATATATATATATATATATATATATATATATATATATATATATATATATATATATATATATATGTTATATACACATTGCAGAGTTGTAGGTTGACAGAAAATAGGAAACTACTCTAACTATTAATTTTTCCACACTCATCCTCAACCTAGTGCATGGATATCCATCCTCAGCTTGTCGATGATTGCCTGAAACATGGTGTTGGTCAATCTTTTGGTTAGAACATCTGCAAGTTGGCCTTCTGTTGATATATATGGTGTGCAAATCAAACCATTATCTTGTTGATATATATGGTGTGCAAATCAAACCACTATCTAGCTTCTCTATTATGAAGTGTCTGTCCACTTCAATGTGCTTGGTCTTGTCATGTTGCACTGGGTTATGTGCAATGTTGATGGCTGATTTATTGTCCCAATAAAGTCTCATAGGAGCTTCCCACTTAATCCTTAGGTCTTCCAAAATTATTTTCAGCCATAGAGGAGTTCACAAATTCCTAGTGCCATTGCTCTGAATTTAGCTTCTCCACTTGATCTAGCAACAACACTTTGTTTCTGCCAAGGAAAGTACAATAATCCGATGTTGACCTTTGATCTACAATTGACCCTGCGTAATCAGCAGCTATATAAGCTTCTAGAGTAAGACTTGTACCTTTCTTGAACATAATTCCTTTTCCTGGTGTGGCTTTTAAATAATAGAGAATCCTGTACACTGCTTGAAGATGTACTTCCTTAGGATTGTGCATAAATTGACTCACCACACTAACAGCATAGTGATATCCGGTCTAGTGTGTGACAAATATATCAATTTGCCTACCAACTTCTGATAGGAACCTCTATCCACAGTTGTCTGAGTCATTTGCCTCTCCAAGTGTTTGATTCGGTTCGATGTGTGTGTCAACTGGTTTGCATTATAGTTTACCTGTTTCTTTCAACAAGTCAATGATATAGTTTTGTTGAGAAATAAAGATACCATTATGAGAATGTGCCACCTCGATCCCAAGGAAATACTTCAACCTACCAAGGTCTTTTATTTCGAATTCCTTAGCTAGATTCTTCTTTAGTTCTTCTGTTTCTCTCACATCATCACCTGTCACAATAATATCATCAACATAAACTAGGAGGACTGTCACTACCCCTAAGCTTGAATGCTTCACAAACAAGGTATGATCAACAAGGTTAGCTGCTAAGGATAGTTAAACCCTCAGACATAATCAATTCCTGAAACACATTTTTACCACATTACAATCTAAATCTTTTGTAAGTCTATGGATAGAGATAAAATTGGTGGATAATCTTGGAACATGAAGGACATTTTGTAAAATAAAGTCTGGGTCTGTTTTAATATCTCCCTGACCAGCTATGGTTGTCAAGGTTCCATCTGCTGTGAAATTTTTTTTGTTGCTTGGACATGGACTATAGGTGCTGAATTTGTTAGATGAGTGGGTCATATGATCCGTGGCTCTTGAGCCAATAACCGAAGAGCCTGGAAAGGTTGTATTTTAGATACTAAAAACATGAGAATCAATATACTTACTTGAGAGTGCAAGGGAGCAGCCACCAGTAGGTTTCTCAAGCGACCCCAACAATTTCCTCAGTACTTGAACTCTCACTTGACCAAATTCAATATGCAGACCAGCAAGAAAGTCGAAGATATGTTCCTTGTCAATAAAGGTTTTGGGGAGAACGGTATCTTCACTGCACTTCATTTGGAGACACTGATAATAGTCCATCCCTAGCCATAAACTCTTCAAAATGTTAGCATATTCAGTTACTGATTGTTCTCCTTGTTTGGTGGCTGAAATCTTAGTTTTGATATCGTATATCTGCGTTGCATTACGTACCTTCGAAGAAGTCTAACGAACAGCCTCCCATGTCCCCTTGGCAGTAGATAAAAACATACAAGTCCCACTTATTTCGGGTAACATCGAATTCCAAAGCCATGATGTAACCATTGAATACGCTTCATCCCATACATTGAATTTTAGGTCTCTCAAATCAGGAGCATCGCCAATCAAATGATTCAATTTCCCTCTCCGCTTCAAAAACGTTCTTTATGACACCCTAGGCAAATTCCATATCGGCAAAGTACGGGAGAGATGATGGCTATATAGGACAACATGCTTCAACCCCCAATAAACACTTTTTTGGGTTGAAAAGTCGAAAACAAAACCGTGACGGGCTGTGTACTTAAAGATGACAATATCTTTGGTGGGCTGGGTTATTACAGTTGGTATCAGAGCCACTATGCATGTTTTCTTGAGCGATGGTGGGGTAAATTTCAGTGAGGATGTTGGGCCCCTAAGAGGGGGGGGGGGGGGGGGGGGTGTGACACCCTAGGCAAATTCCATATCGGTAAAATACGAGAGAGATGCTGGCTATATAGGACAACATGCTTTAACCCTTAATAGACGCGTTTTGGGTTAAAAAGCCTGAAAACAAAACCGTGACGGGTTGTGTGATCGAAGCAAAAAATATCTCTAGTAGGCTGAGCTGTTACATTCTCACCACTTAGGACCACTGTAAATAATTCCTCCCATTAAGCCGGTATCCAGATTGAATATTCTGGAGTTTTCAATTGATTGACAGAATCTGGATATTCTGGAGTTTTCAATTCATTGATTGACAGAAATTTCTGTCGTTTGCATTGTAGAAGCATTGGTGGCCTTAGAGGTTTCAGACATGGTCAGGTTGGTAGAACAAATCAACAAAAAGGAAGAAGAAAGACGGGAAAAATAAAGTACGATAAATGGAAGAAAGATAACAAAGTTCATTCAGCAATTAAGGCCAGAGAAGAAAGAAAAAAAAAGGTAGATCCTAGAGAGTCCGAAGGCTCCGATACCATGTGGGAAAAATAGTGAACTACTCTAAATGTACTCCTATAAACTAGGGATTCTAATAATTAAAAATACTCTAAATTTACAATTTCCTTAAATAAAAAACTGCTAATTTTTCCATAGTTCATTTCTTTCTTTTTTTTTTCTTTTACTCTTCTTAATTTGCAAGTGTTACAGCTTTATACCACCTGTGTATTGAGGTTGTGCAGTTCCTTTTTGGCGTTCTTTGAGCAGTATTTGCGAAGTAAATTTTAAAATGTTCTGTTTCTTTGAGCTTGAAACCCAAAAACTTGAGATACTTTGAGCTTTATCAATCTGAAAATTTGGTTTTCTATTGGTCAAAGTCAGTGATGAGCTCAAAATAGTGGATGGAAAAACAAAAGCGTTAGTGTTTTAACTTTTTTTCCGCCTTTTTTAACAAATTAAAAAAACTAAATTGAATCTCATATCTGTTATATATGCTTCTGTGAAAAATATTTGAATTCCTCGTAATTTTCTTTCCAGGATTGCATGCATGAATCCTACAGAAACTCTTTGCCACTTCACAGTGTTGGAGTGGAAGAAGATCGCTCTACCCTTGAGAATAATGGACCTTCAACGGTTGCCTATGATATCTTGACAATTGACGGTACTTTTTCTTTTCTACTTATTATTGTCTTATATAGAAATCACAATTAATTTTGTGATTTGCTAAAGTCTTAACTAGGTTTTACTAATTTGACTGGAGTTTGAACCAGACGTTTCCCCTATCGAATCAGCAAGGGCAAGATTTCTGCAAATTATTGTGGATCATTTTATTAATGACCATGTGATTGAGGTGACTGATTCTGAGGCTGACTATACTTCTCAGGCAGGGCAAGACAAATTGAGTAAGAGGAAAACCAGAGAAGTCCAGTATGAAGGTGATCCAAGGTTCGCTTTGCCCTTGATGTATGTTGCCAATATGTATGAAACCTTAGTTAATGATGTAAACTTGAGGATTGCTTCCTTGAATGGAATTCGTGAGAAAACCATTGGGGTAGCCCTTGAAGCAGCAGGTGGTTTGTACAGAAGTTTGGCTAAGAAATTCCCTAAGAAAGGTATTAACTTTTTTTTTTATTCATTTTTTAGCTCAACATTTTGGTGGTCAATTTTTGGGTAATAGCAATTCATTTTAATCCATTTCTTTGGTTGTGAATATTAAAATAAATTTCAAAAAGTGGTAGTGTGAATTCTTGTTTCATTTGGTTTCATATTATGTTTACTTGTCAAATTTTTTTGTACAGGTTCCTGTATATACAAACGAAGAGAATTGGCAACTTCTCTTGAAACAAGGACACGATTTCCAGAGTTAGTGATACAAGAAGAGAAAAGAGTTCGTTTTGTGGTAGTCAATGGTTTGGATATTGTTGAGAAACCAAATAATATCCCTATTGAAGATGCTGAGTGGTAAGTGATTCCTTATTTTTATTTTCCTGTAGCATGTGGCATGGTTTAAGTGCCTTCTCGAGATTTTCAGTGTCTTAGTGAGTGATTTACCAAATTATTAAGGGTACTGACCTCTGTCTGCCTGTTTAAGCGCCACAATGAGCTGCTTGTACTCTATAGTGTTTTTTCTTTGCTAGAAAACACGAAACTTGCACTCTGTAGTGTTAGTGAAGAGGATACATGAAGGTGTCGTAGGTGTTTGTGCCAATCTTTCTAGAGCACATAGTGGGACATGCATTATTTTACCATATATTAGGGTAGAATATTTGTGTTTGTGTCTGTTTGGGTCGTGTCAAGGTTAAGAGTATAAATGGTTTTGGGTAAACCCATTTCATTAATCACGATAAGGGTTGAACGTGCTTTTAACCTTTTATTAAATGGGTACCATGATGCAATTGTATAACCCATTTAATAAGTAGGTGTTTGGCGCATATCATGATATGACATGATATGTGTAACTTGTTTTTATAAATGGAATCGTCAATCAAATGATACGCTTGTTTATCCATTCAAACAATGCAATCTTTTATACAAATTTAACTCGGCTATAGTATCATTAGATGTGGATTTTGATGGCACAAATTGATATTCTACACAAGGATTAGGAATTGGCATACTGAAGGTCTTCTTAAGGTTACAATTGAATATATTGCCTACGAAAAGCTTTTTTGACAAGTTATTAGTGAGCTCCTTTACTGACCTTCGAAAAGTTATGTTGATGGTCAGTACAATTCTTTTAATTGCGCAACTTCTAACATGAGCTTATCGCATTGATTACTGCTATCTTTCTTAACTACTGATTGACGATTCACATTGAAGTTTGGAACATGTCTACTTCTCCCTGAGTAAGTTGAACGTTGTTACAGGTTTAAGCGATTGACAGGTCGAAGTGAAGTGGCTATCTCTGCTCAAGACTATAAATTTTATTCTCCAAGACACAAGTATAGGCGTGTTACATCAAATTCTGTATCTAACATTCCTGGTTTGCCTGTAAGCTTGATTCCTTTCATTTCCTGCAAGCATGATGGGTTTTATTATATGACAGTATGGTCTAAGTTCTAATGATTCCTGCATATAGAATAATCCCAAAACTTTTAGTATTTGCTTTAGGCTTCCATGATGCATCATTTCATATTTTCACTATTGTTTTTATTCTGGGTGTTAGAGCTTAAATATTGTTCCGAGGCTCCTATCCATCATCTTAAATTTTTAAGTTACCCCTTAGTCAATCAATGCATGATTCAGAGCAGGAAAGGGTGAGTTATGTCAATTAGTTTCCTTGTTTCTTATCATAACATTTGAAAATGATAATATGCTTTATAGCCCCCTTGCAAAACTTATGAGCACTTAAAAGAAAGGATTTTATCATCTACCTTCTCCTGGTTTTACGTTTTATTACATAAGAGCATAGTGTGCCATGCTTCAGTGAATGGCATAATTTTTATCCTTTAAGTTTAATGGTAGAAGGGGAAAAATGGAAATTCGCAGCTTAGAATTTACTTTAAGAAATAGGCTTTAACTGTCAAAATTAATGAATGAAAATTAATGGTGGGGAGAAAGATGTAAAAACATGGGAAACTATGTCCTTATTTAATAAAACGTGAAAACTAATTGTCAAACCCATTTAGTTATAAGATCATAGTAAAAAGTAATGAATACATGGTCACTTGGATGTATACATTAAGGCATATTAAATGATGTTACCAGTCAGGCTATAATGTAACACAATCAAATCATTGAGAAATGTTAAAACAGTCATGCATTTATTGAATGAAAATAGCATAATCCAACTTTTTATATCTATAATTGTAATTGTTAAATAGAATATCTATTATGTTCCTGGGGTACCATTCGTATCAAAAGAACCCTTGTTCTCCTCGTAGATGATTCTCTTGTTTTTTTGTGTTAAGTTACCTGCTGTTACATTGCCATGATAACTCAATATGAGAAAGATTAATCCAATCATTAATGTTTTGGAGACTTATTAAATTAAACGTGACTCATTAATGGTTTGGAGACATATTAAATTAAACGTGAAAAATTATATCTCTATTTAACAAACTGTGAAAACAAATGGACCTAGATGGTAATACCCAAAATTTAAATCATTTTTATTATATTAATGTTCATATTTTCCCCTCCTAAAAGGTTTTGGCTTCAATACTATAGGTAGAGTGGTACTTAACATGCTATTTAAGTCATTTTAACTGTGATGCCTTGTGTTAAAATCCTTCCATTATGTTAATTGAATTGTAACAATTTGTGTTTTTATCCATGTCAAAAGCTAGACAATTAAATCACACTCTTTATTCAGCGGAATTTGTTAAGAGTTTGAAACTTTTATTGAATCTTAACTATCAGTTTAAGCTTTTTAAGTGTAGTAGTTTTCTATTAATGATGATGGTTTATATATATTTATCACTGGCACCTTCACATGGTGGATTTGTTTATAAATAAAATATCATGGTGCAAAAATGTCGGTGAATGCCAAAACTGTTCAAATCTTAAGCCTTTTTGGCTGAACTTGATAGTGTTATTTTTAAATCCTTCCATTTTTTTTTCAGTCATTTCCTGGCGCAGAAAATTCTCCTACAATGGCAACTGCACATGGGTTTCGCACAATAAGTGAAGTAAGAGTCTTTGGCATTATCTTTCTGCAATAGTATAGTGTCTTTTAAAAGTCCAAAATACTTTTACTGAGGTTAAAGCAAAGAATTGCTTAGAATATGTGACACGCATTCCATTGATGGCTCTGAGGTGATGCTGCTGCTGTAATTAGTATCATCACACTCTTAAGAGCTAAGCCTCTTGGAAAGGTAATTGAGGAGTAATATGCAGAACTAGATTAAATACTTATATGCGGGCTAACTGTGAAGTTGTGCTCATTTTCTGGCTTTGCTAATATATACTATTATGTTGCTTGAGGCAGAAATTTAGTGTGTTTTATTTTTTTCACCTGCAATAATAAGAGGACTTATGGAAACTTCTATACCTTGCAGCCACAAAATCAGCAGCAGACTCCTTCCAAAAATCATGTGCAGCCACTATCACACCAGCCTCAATTTCATCATATTCACCAGAATCATCATCAACCAATTCACCAAGGTCAACATCCAGCCCACTTTTCCCAAAATCATCAATGTGGTCCTCCTCCACACTTGCCTGAAATTGCTCATGCTCAGCAGTCACCAACCATTTCTCAACACATGCCTTGCCTACAACCACTCACAGGAGGCCATGTTGCAGAACGCTTGCATGTAATGGTGAGGGTTTCTTTTCACATGACATTCTCACAATCTGAAGATGCTTTGATTTTTAAAGACATGATTTTTTACAAGGTCCTTGAGAAATAGCATGCTAGCATACAGCAATATTTTGTTCTAAAATAATCTCTGTTATTGCCACTTTGTCAAACATGGCTGACTACTTTACATGATTCTCATCACTGCTGATAGTATATCAGTCATCTCAGTAATGAAAGGCAGCAGTGTAGTAAGGCAGTGTCAATGTTTATGTTTTCACTTACCTTTTGAAATTCTGGACGGAAAACTCTTGATCCTGGGATTAGACTTTTACCATGATGTGATGGGTGAATTATGACGTCATTTTCTCATAACTGCTTAACAATGAGTGATATTCCTAATTGCATCAGCAACCTAGTCCTTGGGGCAATTAAAATTTTGGCAAATTCAGGATTTTTTTAACTGAAACAAGGAGTGAGAAAGACAACTTAAGATGGTTAAACGTGGTTTCCTTTCTACTGCATTTTCTAGTTGGTTTTCTTTCGAAAACCTAGATGGTGGTTCATTTAATTCTTAGATGTTAAAAGTAATGGACTTGTTAACAATCCACAACACGTAGTTCATAGCAAATGATGTGAATTTATCCTTTTATGTTGCTTGACCTTTTTCTTTATATGCATTGTACTGTTTAGAAGAATAAGTGGTTTCTAGATGTCTATACTAGTTGAATGTGCACTTATCATGTGTTTTTGTGAAAAGCTTCTTTTCCTCTATAATGTGTGTCAGATGAAATTAATTTATTGGTAACTAATTATTTCCACTACTGAAAAAGAGTGATCTCAAGGAAAATAATTGCCCTTTGAGCTTTTGCCAACAATTCAGAAATAATGCTGAAAAATGTAGTCACATGATAAAGGATTGCACATTGTAATTTTGTGCTCAATACAAGTAGCATACTTGCATCCTTAAATATGAAGAATTAAGTGATAAAGGAATTGGCATGCAATTATGCTTACTCTTTTATCATTTTCAATAATTAAATTGAAGGGCAAGACGTACACACATGTTCATCCATTACAGAATTTATTCACTTTCTATATTGTTAATCATTCTTGAATTCTAGTCAGATTATTTTGCACAGCACTTTGTTTTGTCGAAGTGCCATCATAACTGTTATGTTGAGACTGCATTATTAATGGTTGGATTTATGCATTCAACTCTTGTAGACAAAGTGGTAAAACCAATTATGCTCATTCGGAAAGTGATCATAAAATTGTAATTAATATATTTAGATTGTTTTCCATATGGTTACCTCAACTAACCAATTGTAAATTGTTTACATTTCAGCCTACGAGTCCTGCAAAGTTTTGTGATGAATGTGGAGCACCATATCTGCGAGAAACCTCAAAGTTCTGCTCAGAATGCGGGGTAAAGAGGTTGGGAATATGATAGATATGATCCCCATAACATATTTTGAAGTTAAGCAAAAGAGTTGCATTTTTCCTAGGCTGTAAATACTTGAAAGAAATCTAGGTTTGCGAATGTCATCCCGTCATGTAATTAAGGAAGCATTTGACTTACTTTCTATAGAAATGAGATCTGGAACTGGGAATTTGGTCATTTTATCAAGTAAATTGCAATTAAGAGTAATGTTTAGTTAGGGATTGTTGTGCTTCTAGTGTGATTTAAAGTAGTACTATTAGTAGGTCAAGTATTTAATAAACATGAGTTTTTAGTCTCTCAGTCTTGTTATTAATATTTGATATTTAGTGATTTAAACTATGGCATAATAAATTCTGAAAAATGCCTGAAGGCAGAAAAAAATGCTCTATTTTATTTTCACTCTTTTATTTCTATAATTCAATTATGGATTTTCATCCTAAAATTTGACTAAACAACAAATCAGAATATAGTTTATTTTAATAATTTAATCTTTGATGTGTTACATTGTTAAAAGGCAAGAAGCAAAGAGAAGGGACTAAATTGTCAAAACTGAGCAAATTATATTGTGATTTGTTGCTTTGTGCCAAAGTTCAGAGATGTAAATGTTATTACCCCGTTATGATTTACATATATGTTACCATAACAGCCCATGTTTTATTTCTTACGATTTAAATGAAATTTTTATAAATAGTCGTATTATAAATTTTTTTCATCCTCTTAGCCAAAATCAAATTTTTAGATGAAAATACTCTCAATAGTTAAGATATTATTTATTGCAACATTTTTTGACATGGTTGTTGATTCATGAAAATTAACTTCGGGCTCAAAATCAAACATAAACTACAAGTATGTTGTTTTTTGAGATAATATATATAAAAGTATAAGTGGGTTCAAATCACTTTTTGGGCTCCAATTGTGGGCTGAGGTATGAAGATAAAAATAGGTCGAAATTTAACTCAAATAAATATAATGTCCTAAACTTAACCCACTCAAAGGTGCTTAAGTCAAAATGATTCACTTAATGTATGAGGGATACAAAACTCCAGAAGTCTTGAAATAACTTTTTTAATTAGATTAAATTATACTAATTTAATTCCTAGATGAAGTTTGGTCTTAAGAAAGTTGACTTGCATTAAAATAGGATTGCATGGATTAGTCATGTCCTATTATAACTTTATATCACACTATATAAAGACTACATGACTCCACATTTTAGATCGAATTATAACATCATCACATCACATTATTAAGGTTTGACATTCATTAGCCTAAAATCATGTCCTTGGAGAACGCTTTGTTCTTCACGGTAATACTTGTGATTTTTGCTTACTTTTCAACCATCTTTTACCACCTCAATTCTACCATAAATACTATCCTAGCGTCCTATTATCTTTCCAGCATCCATTGACCTTAACATAATTATTTTAGTTTGGAAGAATTCTCAATTCTTCTTGTTGTTTGACTTAATACTCCGACATCTTCCGATTAATTCTATAATACGCTAAATCCCTCTCCGTTAGTTAACACGGTTAAGCATAATAACATGTGAATCCCTAAAGTTTATTATATTAACTTAAATAGTCATAATAGTTTAAAAAATACTTATAAAAATTTTAATTTAGTTAAAAATAAGAATTATACTCTTATATAATAGTAATTAGTTAAAAAATTATTTTCAACTCCTAATGAAAAATAAATATTGAAGTAATAATATACATTATTTTATAAACATTGATAACTGAATATTTATTAATATATTATAATTAAAATATAAGTTTATTTATTTTAAAATATATTAATAATTTAATATTAATTAGGTATTATAAAATAAATCATAAATAAATACTAATCTATAAATAAAATATATTATAATACAATATTTATAATTCATAAATAAATATTAATCTATACATAAAATATATTATAGTAGAATACCTATATATAATTATAACTATTGTACTATAATATAATTATAAAATTTTACTTTATATTAACAATTCAATATTACATAGGTATTAAAAAATAAATAAAATAACTCATACATTTAATATTTTATTTATTTCTTAGCTAATGACTATTCAATTTTTTAGCTAACTACTATTAAATAAGGATATAATCATTATTTTTTAATAAACTAGGTCTTTTATGAGTATTTCTAATAAATTGGATCTCTTTTTTTTCAATAAATTAGAATTTTTATGAGTATTTTTGAAATTATTAGGACTATTTAAGTTAATAGGCTAAACTTTAGGAATTCATATGTTATTATACTTAATTCTGTCAACTAATAGAGCGAGGGTATTATGAAAACAGCAGAGGGGGTGTCGGGGTATTAGGTTAAACAACAGAGGAGAATTGAGAATTCTCTCTTTTAGCCTTCAAAAACACGTTGTGCACAACCTTAAATTCGTCAAATCGCAAAAGATTGTATTTGGTACTGTTGTAAGTTAGTTGATTCAATATTGATCTAATTGCAATATTCTAATCCATTGTGTTTCTTTTCATTGATGCTGAGACTAGCTTGCTCCCACATACACTGTGGACTCATAATTTCTGTTCCGTGCTTTTCCTAAGCATTTTTTAGGTATGGAAGCAATAATAGGTGGTAGTAGCAAATCCCTATGTTTAAATTTAAGTTAATCTCTTAAGGTTGTAACATCATGACTCTTGGACTATTTAATACAATTGAAGGGACGTGGTAGGCTTTACTCCCTATAATTCGTACGCAAGCGATCAACCAATTACGATTCAACATATGGATTGGTTAAATTTTTGTCGCAACGATGGTTTAACTTGAAACCATAATTAATGTTATTACACTCAAAACTTATTTTTTAGCATGCTAGAAACTTTAATTTCAAATTAACTCCAAACCCTTGTTTTGAGAATAGTTTAAATCAAAACCTAGTTTTGAGCTAGCGCACTTGAATCCTACTTTCTGATGGGCTAGAAAATCCTAATTTTGTGCACGACTTAACTCAAAACCATAGATTATGCATATTCGAAAATTAGTTCCCAACGTGATAGAAAGTCTACTTTAGAGTTTATAATAATTTAAGGTTTTGAGGGAAACTATAATCAAAGATTGTTTTTCGAAATGTGATTATGAGGGCATTTTAATTCAAGTTATGATTGTTTGATAAAAAATAAAAAAAAATCATTATGGTGACTAAGGTATTTTTTTTTTTGTCTGAATTCTAAACATAACTGAAATCTAAATCCAAGTGAAATTTGAATATGAATAATATGTTTGTTTTTTATTTTAAAACATCTGAAAATAAGTATTAAGTTATTTTTTTGGCAAATAAAAAGTTTAATAATTGATATTTTGACATATATACCATTTTAAATATACTTACATCTATAATAATTTTGATTATATTAGCACAATAATAGACAAAAAATATTAATACATTATATTAATATGTGCATTATTTATTTGTTTGATATAAATTTTTTTTAGAAAATAATTTCTAATCGATGATATAAAGATCAATAAAAATTACATAAAAAATAAGTCAAACATTGTAATATAATTGTAATTATATAAATATATAAATTTATTGTAATAATTAAAGTATAAAATAAATATGATTGAGAAAATACCTAAAGAGAACCCGCAGTAGAGAAGAGATACGTCAAAATAATTAATTAGAGTTTTAGTTATGTTAGTAAATAAATCAATAAAGTATTGAAAAATAAAAAATAATCTCTTACATTCTTTTTACATGCTTGTATGCCTTTCTATATATAGACTCTTTCATCTTCTTAGAAGAGTTCAAATATAAATTAACAATGAATTACTTATACAACTTGACTACTCCAAAATATTCCTAGACTGTCAAATTCTTACAAGTTAAGTATTTTTAGAATTAAGGATTCTAGAATAAGAGTTATCTAGAGGATGTAATATAGACCTAAACAAACCTAGAGAATTCTTTAACATTCCATAAGTTCTAGGTTTCCTTCATGATTAAGCAAATGAATTATTGCAATTTACACACATGTTATCCTAGTTTAGCCAAGATATTCGTCAAGTAACCCAAAACGTGCATATGTACTCTCATACGCGAAACTGTCCCTTGTATGAATTCTATCTTCAATATCGTGCTCTCGGGCTACTATTCATATATCGGTTACTGTTCATCCACAAATGCTTGTACTTGTATGCTTGAGCATGTGGACATTACCGTGTCAAGACCCAAGTCCAAGCTCAAGCCAAAGTTATCTCGTTCTAAACAATTAACGTATAACAAAGGAAAAAGTGGGATTAAGCCACTTATTTTATTGCAAGTTTAAGTCTTTTAAAAGTTTATTTTTAGTTAAAATTAAATTACACAATTTAAATTTCTGATAAAGATTTGTCCTCAGAATTAATAACTTGCATTAAAATAGGATTATATAAGCTAGTTATATCCCAGTATGATTACATGTCACACATTATATAAGGATTACTATTTCACGCTCAAAGAGAGATGACTCTAAGAGGTGGAGAGATCAATTTTAACGTCTTTAAGAGAAAATTCTTAAGGGCAACATCTTTTTCATTTCTCTGACATTAGACTAAGTGAGCACTATAGCAATCCTTTTATTTTTTGTTATTTTTTGTCGTGAAGACCATCCTTAGGCATTACTTAATCACTTTCACGCTCCATAAATACCTTCTACACAGCTTTAGGCAATGGCCATTGACAAATATATTGAATATTATCACGAGAAAGTTCATTCAATATTAATTCGATTATGCAGTAATTGCAACTTACCTTTAGATCGCTTTATTCCTTTACATTGGTATTGAGACTATTTTGCTCTCACACACACTATGGACTCATAATTTGGGTATCATATTTAGTGAGAATTATAGATATAGTAGCAATAGTAGTGGATCTCTTTAGTGAAGCCAACCAATTTTGTTTTTAGCAAAAAATAAAACTACTTTTGTATTAATTTCTTAATTTAAAAACAAAAAAATACACATGCCTCCCTTGAGATTTGTGGAAAACCTAGTTTGATAGAAAGTATGTGAAAAGAGTAACAAACCTCTCCTATAGAATGCATTGACCGTTAATTGACCGTGAGTGATTAGAGTGCAAATTCGTAAAATACATATTTATGTTACTCTATGTAAAATCTAGGAAAACCTAAAACAAAACTCTCAACTTTAAACTGTTGACATTTTGAATGACTGAGGACGATGATGCTAAAATTGGCAAATTGGTGTCTAAAGTTGTACGAAATTGATTGAAAATTTGACAAGCTAACACTATGATACCGAAAAAAATGAGAATTGTGTGAGGGAAATAAACACTCCCTAAATTAAAGAGGATAAATAAGGGGATAACAACTCACCACCTTAATAAATAATAAGGGATACAAAAATTTCACCACCTAAATTGTTGATTAAGGATACAGAAGTTTATAAACTCACCACTAAATGGAATTCCACCAAGAAAATATAGAGTTTAGAACATTTAGTTTATCACTAAATAAGCACATAATAAATCTCTTGTGTTTTATTCTCTCTACATGCTTGTATATCCATCCTTCTATATATAGACTCTTAACCTCCTAAGAAGAGTTCAAATACAAATTGATAACCAATTACTTATACAACTTGACTGCTCTAGGATATTCCTTGAAAGTTAAATTCTTACAAGTTAAAGTATTTCTAGAATCCTTAAGAGTTTAGCTAGAGGATGTAATAGAGACCTAAACAAACCTAGAGAACTCTAGAACATTCCATGAATTTCTAGGTTTCGTTCATGATTAAGGAAATGAATTATTTCATTTTACCCTAGAACGTGCATATATGCTTTCATACGTGAAACCGTCCTTTATACTAATTGTCCCCAATATTGCGCTCCGAGGTTACTATTTATTTTTCGGTTATTATTCATCTAAATGTTTGTGCTTGTAAGCTTGAGCATTTGGACACTCTCGTGTCAATCCCCTTGGGTCGAAAAAGACTCATCCTCGAGTTTATATTATTACAATCTTCATAGTAAGGAGACAAATTTGAAACGTTGAATATAGATGAAATGCTGTAACTTTCCACATGCTTCTTCTCATCGTATACCATCTTTGGCCAAAAAAATTGTCTTTCAAGAGAGCAAGTATTTTATCTCTACCAAAGTGTCCTCTAACACAGCTATCATGAGCCTTCATGATAATAAACTCTCTTAAAGAACATAGAGGAATGCATAGACAATTACCTTTAAAGAGATAGTCATCTTGCCACAAGAATTGCTTGTAAGGATGACTTTCACATTCTGCCCATATTTTGCTTAAGTCTAAATCACTTGCGTACAAACTCCTTCACGACTTCAAAGCCTATAACTTTCACTTGCATTAAGGATAAGAAGAAATGTTTTCGGTTTAATACATCAGCTACTCTAGATTTGTGCTTGATGGTGAAGTTAAAAGCTTAATGAAATTCAAGCCATCCAATATGTCTTCGATTTAACGTTTTTTAGCTATTGATGAATTTCAACGCCTCGTGATTGTAATAAAGAGTAAATGGCTTCAAAAGAAGGTATTCACTCTAATAAGCAAAAGAATGACAAATTTTGTACAACTCCCTGTTGTAAGTGGAATACTTTGATAGGCCGCTTGTTTGGTAGAATAACACCTGGTACAAAGTTGAATGTTCCTCATAGGAGGAAGTCCAGGCAGGATATCCTCTAGAACAACATCATGAAACTCTTTAAGAAGATCATAGATATTGCCACTCTCTTTTGAATTTTTTCAAACTTAGAAAGAGTAAGAAAAATGTTGCCCTCCCTTTTGAAAGGTTTAGTAGCACTTTTCATATTAAAAGAATTTACAATACTTTAAACATCGTGTTTCCTAAAAAAGTGTTTTTAAATTCATCATGCATGTTCTTTCTACCATATTGCCAAAGATGTCTAAAATTTAAATGATAAACATTCATATGAACAATATTACACCAAGTTTCATTTCGATACTTCTTTTCGATAGAAAATGAAACAAGGTAGCAATTGTTTTACCTTAAATTTCATATTTATCATCTCTTTCTCTTTTCATGTAATTTTCCTCTTTAACTTCAATTCTGGCTTCATCATCTCCTACTTTTTTTGCATATTCTTTCTCTTTAGCCTCCATTTCATCTTCATCATATTTTTCTCCTTTAATAAGAGTTTCACGAATAAGTTCTACATCTTCTTCTTCCTCCTTTATATAATCATATATTGCCTCCATGTAGTCTCCTTTTTCTTCGTCTTTAAAAAGGATTCATAAACAAGTTGTATATCTTTTTCTTCCTACATTTATTCCTCCACTTTAGTCTCGTATAGTCTTGTTTATCTTCTTCTTCAACAAGATTTCATGGAGAGGTTCTTCACGTGTTGAATTCTTCACGAGTTGAATTCTTCACGAGTTGCCTTCTCATATCTTGTAATTGAGTATCATGAGGATAAACTTGGGTGTTTGGAGAACCAAACTCAGAATGCTTTTAGTAACGACGGGTTGCCATATCTTAACAAGTTGCCAAAGATTTTCTAGCTCTGATCAGGTTTGTAAGAGACATTCAATTTTGATAAGATTAGTAAGTTTGTAAAGAATATTTGTAAGAACTTTACAGTTTTGAGCTTTGATAAGATTTTGGTTGATTTGTGAAGAAAGTTTTGAAAGGACCCTTCAACTTTGATATTGAATTGTTACCAGAAAAAATGGGAATTGTGTGGGGGAAATAAACACTCACTAAATTAAAGGGGATATATTAGGGATAATAACTCAGCACTTTAATACACAATAAGAGATATAGAAATTTCACCACCCAAATTGTTGATTAAGGATATAGAACTTTTTAAACTCACTACTCTATGGAATTTCATCAAGGAGATATAGAGTTTAGAACATCTAACTTATCACTAAATAAACACATAATAAATCTCTTACATTATATTGTCTCTTACATGTGTATGCCCATCCTTTCTGTTTATAGACTTTTAACTTCCTAAGGAGAGTTTAAATGCAAATTGACAACCAATTACTTATACAACTTGACTATTTTAGGATGTTATTAAAAAGTCCAATTCTTACAAGCTAAATAGTTAAGGATTCTAGAATAAGAGTTATTTGGAGGACATAATATAGACCTAAACAAACCTATAGAATTCTAGAACATTCTATGAATTATTGCATTTTACACTCAAGTTTATAATTATAGTTTAGCTAAGATATTCCTCAAGTATCTCAAAACATGCATATGTGCCTTCGTACGCGAAACTGTCCCTCGTATGTATTGTTCCGTAACATCGTTCTTTTGAGTTACTATTTATATATCGATTACTGTTCATTCAAATGTTTGTTTTTGTAAGCTTGAGCATTTGGACACTTCTGTGTCACGCTAATGTTGGTTAACCTAGGATTATGGCTGCTTAGGTCGAGCACTGGCAGGGACATTTCATGCTAATTAGCAAAGCTAATAACCGCGGGTTGCTAGGTGAAGTGACTCATACCTCTTTCTATCTGTTTTCAATAGTGGAAGGAAGGAATCAAAGAAATCAACTGAAACTAACTAAGGGAATCATTGATTAATGCGAGGTATATTCTTAATACCCATTTTGTTTTTCGTTTGGGCTTGCATGCATGCATTTGTATTGTAGGCTCTATCTAAGATTAAGAAAAGATTAAAATGCTTTAACTTTTGATCATTTTATTTTGATTTTAGTGTTTTTGTGGATTTAGGTTAATGATTAGGTTTATGGATGTGAATTTTTTTTGTACAATTGTATAATATTTGGTTGCTTTTATCTATATGTGTGTGTTTTTAATGTTGGTTGATTTTGTTGAATGGGTTGATAATTTTGGTGATTTTTTGGTAATTCGGTCCTAAATTTGGTAAAAGTTATTGGGTTCTATTTTGTTGATTTAGTAGTAAATTTGGTCAATTATGGTGCTTTTGCTTTTGTTGAATTTGCTACTTTTGATTTTATTAATTTTGTCTATGCATATTTGGTTGCTTTTGTGGTTTTGTTAAATAGTTTTTGGTTTGATGTTTATTGCTTTTACACTAACATTTGTATGAGTTGATTTTGTACGAAAATGAACCCCTTAGTTTCATTATTTTTAACTCGGATAGTCTTCGCTCATTTTATTTTGGTTTTAGTGTTTTCTCTAATTTGGGTTAGTAATTGGATTAATGGATGTGGGTTTTTTGTACAATTGTATAATATTCAACTGCTTTTTTTTTATATGATGTGTGTTTAATATCGGTTCATTTTGTTGAATGGGTTAGAAATTTTGGTAATTTTGTTGGTTTTGATTTTGTTGATTTGGTTGTAAGTTTGGTTGATTTTCGTACTTTTGATTTTGTTGAATTTGTTGTTTTTGGTTTTACTAATTTTGTGATGCATATTTGATTGATTTTGTAGTCTTGTTAGATAGTTTTTGGTTTGATGTTTGTGGCTTTCACACTAACTTTGGTACGAGTTGATTTGTCTGAAAATGAACTCGTTTAATGATTTTTAGTTCAGTAGTGACACTCAATTTGTTTTGATTTTAGTGTTTTCGTCGACTTAGGTTAATAATTAGATTTATATGGATTTTTCATACAATCATACAATATTCAATTGCTTTTGTTTATATAACGTGTGTTTAATATTGGTTGATTTTGTTGAATGGGTTGATAATTTTGGTGATTTTGTTGGTCTTGATTCTATTGATTCGATCCTAAATTCGACTGATGTTAGTTTTTATTTTGTTGATTCGGTTGAAAGTTTAGTTGATTTTGATGCTTTTGATTTTGTTAAATCTATTTGCTTTTGATTTTACTAATTCTGTCTATGCATGTGTGGTTGTTTTTTTGGTTTTCTTAAATGGTTTTTAGTTTGATGTTTGTTGCTTTATGCTAACTTTGTTACGAGTTGATGTTATGCGAAAATGAACTTGTTCGTTGCATGATTTTTAACTTAAATGGTGTTTGCTCATTTTCGATTCAACAACATGGATTGAATATTTGCTGATTTTATTTTGTGTATGTCGTTAGGAACTTTTGTTTACAATCCCATTTAGATTTATATGTATTTATCAAATTGATTCACTTTATTAAACTAAAGTGATTATCTCAATTGACAAACTATGTGGTTTGATATTTGTTCACTTGGATGTATGTTATATCATATTTATACAGCTGGTTATTAATATTTAATTTACTGGTTACAATGTTTGGATTAAATTCATACTTATTGTTATGGTTACATTAATGCTGATTATTATGCTATTTACTGTTATAGTTAGAATGGTCTCATGAAACTTTCTGCATGTGTATTATTAATTGTTTAAATGCTCTATGGTTTGTGGTTACGCAGATAGCAAACGTTTCAGATTTGGTTCAATGTAGGAGGTAAAGTGATTGACATCGAAAATATGTATCTAGAAGGCTATACGTTGAGTAGGTTATGGATGACATTCAATAAATTTGTGGTTATGAAAACATTTGCCCATAAGAGTGCATAACTTTGATGTAGAGTATCTATGGTCTAAGAAAAGAGATATAGTGACCTCAGATGACCAGCTACTAACAGCCTTCACTAAACTGAATTCGAAAGAATACACATTCATTCACTTATATATGAACCAACTTTACTTAGCATCTCTCAGTCAAGTTGAAGTACTCCAACAAACTCAACAATTTACAACTTTTTTGCTTTAGATTATGTCAACTTGATGAAGATGATGATGCATTTGTACCTATTCATGTAGACACAATAAGTAGGTTGTAATTAATTAATAAAAGACTTGGCAAGCAACTGCTTCCCTTAGGGTATTACTCAAATTTTTCAGTAAAAGACATAACTACTAAGATATAGTAGCAAAAGTATACTTTCTAAGTTGAAATAATAGATGTAGAACCAGAAGTATCACAAGTTGTTTTCAATTAAGATGTATCACATGTTACAGAACTTGAAGAGTTAACTTTTTCATCAACTCATGAAGACGATATGCATCAAATTCTACAAATGAGCTACCCTTTCAAAGTGATGATGATGGACAAAATAAATGGATGATTATGAGTTTCAGAATGACAATGATGTCTCAGAAGAGGAGTATATTGATGATGATGATGATGTTGTGTTTAGATATGATAAGAACAATAGAGATTTTGAGCATTGTATGGATATAAGTGAAAACATTAAGTTGAAAGTAGGTCATGCATTCTACATTGTGTAAGACTTTAGAAAGTGTTGAAGGTTTTTACCATCAAGCATGGCTTTAGATTGAAGAGGTTAAAGAATGAGAAAAGTGACGTCACTTGTAAGTGTATAGCAAATGACTATGAATGGAGAGTGCATGATAGACTCAAATGGGATAAGCTTTCTTTCTAACTCAAGGCATACAATCCCGTTAATAGTTGTGGGAAGTTAATAGACAACTATAAGGCAACTTCTATATAGATCGCAACATAATTTTTGCACTTATTCAAGGCTAATCCTAGCATTGATATCAAGACAATTGCTGCTGAGTTGCTAAGTATAAGTTGACAGTAAGTGAATATAGAGCTAAAAGCAAAGCATTACATCTTTTAGGGTTCAACCACAAAGCATCTTATGGCAAAATGAAGAGGTATGTAGCAGCTGTGAGAGAAATAAATCCAAGATCTGTGGTTGATCTTCAAACTACAAGGGCATTTGGAGATGAGAACCTTACTTTCAAGAGATTCTTTTTAGCTTCAATGCTCAGAAGAGGGGTTTTAGGGTAAGATACCGGCCATTCATTAGCTTTGATGGATGTCACCTCAAAGGACCATATAAAGGAGTGTTGTTGGTTGCTATTTCAGTGGATGCCAATTATAGTGTCCATCCTTTAGCCATTAATGCGATGAAGAATGAAAATAAGCATTAATCGGGATACTTTTTAGAAAAATTGTATGAATGAAGAAGATAAATAATGGTACAGGCCAATGCTTGATGAATGATAGGCAAAAAGGAGTGCTTGATGAATGGAGCAAGGTTTTTCCTATGGAAACAAAAGATTTTGTTTTAGACACGTATATACTAATTTTAGGCAAAAATTTCCTAGATTTGTACTAGAAAATTTACTTTAGGCGCATCTAGGAGTAGTAATTGAGATGATTTCTAGAAAGTAATAGAAGAAATAAAACTAATAAGTGAGGAAACTTATGTTTGGTTGACGAAGATCCTTCTCGGGAACTGATGTAAGCATCGGTTTGGGCATGGAATCAAGTCAGCTTAAGTGACTTATAATTTGGCAAAGAGTTTTAACAGTTGGATTAATTAGTTTAAAGGTTTACTAATGCTAACGATGTATTCAGAAAATAAGGAAGAAAACAATAAAATTGATCCAAGAAAGGTTAGTGTTTAGTTCTATTTAAAAGTTTTTTAATTCAATTTCTCACTTTTCACATACATTGCAAATTTAAGCAAGCAAAGAAGTGGGATGATGTTCTTCCACCTATGGTAATGAAAAGAATTGTGAGGATGAGAGAGTTACCTAGAAGTATGGATGTGGTGCTTGGAAGTTATGATTTGTACGAGGTGCTGACTCATAATAAAGATAGTTATGTGGTTAATTTGACATCAAAGTCATGTGATTGTGGGGATCAACAAGTATTAGGTTTACCATGTAATAAAATGTATTGATAATATAAGCGGTAAAGTTGAAAATTATGTGCATTATTACCTAATGAAAGATGCATACATAAGGACTTATAAGTCTCAAGATCACTCCTATTCCAACAGAGGTTAGATGGTCATAGATATTGAGAAATGAGCTTGAACCACCTAAGGCAAAGAAGCCTGTTAAAATACCTAGAAAAGCTAGAAAGAGGAAACTGGTGAGAAGAAAAAAATGAAAAAGAAAGTTGCTCAATAAGGTGAACATCTTACAATAAATAGGGGAAAAATAAGAGATCTTGTGGGAAGGTCAAGGGAAAAAGCGTTATGACCAAAAAATAAGCTGAAAAGGATTTATTTTCATTCAAAATAATTTTTTATTTTTTTCCTTTGCATTTGAAGCTTAATAGTTTACATTGCATTTTCATGGAAACTTGTCTACCAATCTATGTTGGAGGCATAATATAGAGAAGGTTTTGCTTTGAGAAACCTAGTTACACAAACAGCAAGCCAAACTGACTTAAGCTTTGGTAATGTCCACAATAGACTCAACTATTTATTACATTTTGATCAGAAACTTACTTTGAAAGCTTGGTTTTGAAATTGATAATTCTCCTAACCTATGCAGCACATCTAACCGAAGCTTAAGGTGGTGGTAGTGAGTCCTGCAATCTAGCACTTTTCATCATAATAGAGGTATAGCTAGTTTGACAATAGATAATGTGTTTAGACACAATAGACGATGCTACATCTGTTACTGATAGAGAAACAGATGGTATATCACTACTAGATTCCAAGTGTTCACCACATTTGAGATGAATTTGATATGTAAGATTAGTGGTGATTATTTAGTTAGTTAGATTTTGTTTATTTTGAATTCATTTTAAGGCTTATGGACCTTGTTAAACTGATTTTACATGTTGTTTTTCATATTTTCCATATACTGCTGGCTAAAACACAAGCTTATACATAATTTAAGCTTAACCATAGATTATAAAGTCGTTGGATTGATTTTGTTCCCATCACTGGATCTGGATAGTTTCAGTTGATATAATATGTTGTTTTAGTATTTTAGTTGGCTTAATATTCATCTTCATTTAGTTTAATATGTTGTTTTAGTGTTTTAGTTGGCTTAATATTCATCTTTAGTTGGTTTAGTGTTTTGTTTCCATTGGTTTAATATTCTATTTTGGTTGGTTTAATATTTATCTCTAGTTGGTTTAATGTTTTGTTTCAGTTGGTTTATTTCAATGTTGTCATCCTTATTGAATGTGCACATATACTTCATCATTTTTTGAATATTGGTTTAATAAGCACATATATAGGAATTGCGGATAGAGTAAACATAAAATTTATAACTTTGTTATTCCATTACATAGAAGCATCTTATACAAACATATTTTTTATTAGGTACTTTTCATCATGAGTGTGTGGCAACATAAAATCAACATGTACAAGTTCATAAACATAACCATTCTGTTACTTCCAGTGTTTTCACACTTGAAATCAATCCTTTTGACAATTCCACCCATCTTGTTCATTTGATGATCAACTCCTTCAATCTTATCTACTAATGTCTACCACTCATGTCTATGCCTTGCCATATGTTCAAACCATGAACCGCAGCTTCAAAGTTAGCTTCACTTGGGCATCGAAACTACTTACATGCATCATATCTATGACAATATAGTAGCTTATTAGGATTGTTTTTAGACTTAGAAATCCTCACTGTTGCTCTTCTGTTGCAACACATGTGCAATTTATTTTCAAATTTTATCAAATCTCCATTGCTTCAATTTGGTATTTTGTATTGTCTCTTTATATTAGACTACTTGAGGCCATTGGAACTTTTGACTTTGATTAATGTTATTTTCACTTTTACTTTGGAGAGTTGCCTGAATTATTATTGAATAACAAGTACAATGCAGCTTTAATATCCATACCTGATTACCTGAAGATGATGTTATTTTATACTTATTTTTGCTTGGATTTATGTCTATTTATAATAGAATGCAATTTTTGTGAATGGTGGTAGATGTTAGTTTGTAATTGTTAAATGCAACAAGTGCATGGGATGCAAAATTATGAAGTTAGATTGTGAACAAGCCATATTTTATACTTATTAAATTGTTCAAATGCAAGGGAATATAATCGTTAGAATGCAATTTCATGTTAACTAAATTGGTTTTATTTAAATTTTGATATTTTCATTTTTATTCTTAAGCCCAATGGAATAAAACATGTTTGTCTGTTTAGGACAAACTAGGTATTAGTTTTATATTTTGTAATTATTTATAATTGTATGACTTTCTAAAGAGAATTTGAGTATTTTGGTAAGTACATTGATTTTTGTTAAAGACAAACTTTGTAGGAAAGGTTTGTAACCCTTTCTATATACTTTTTATCAATATGAGATTTTCACAAACCTAAAGAAAGGCATGTGGACTTTTTCCAATTTAAAAATATAGGGTGAAAAATCACCCTTCTCATTATTTTCTTCGGGTTGTTGGGCTACATTTCAAAATTTTCATTCCTCAAATTGTTTCTTTTTTTCACTTAAAGCAGTTGAGATGTTAACTATTTGGAATAGAATTATAATATATTAAACATTAGTTAAATGTGAATGGTCTTTATTAAAAGTTAATATCATTAAACACTATGAATCTATTTGAGATTGTTGTGCTTGTTGAGAGATACAAAAGAAATCGTGGATAGATAAAAATTATTTTAGGGATAAAAAGTATTTTTGACAAAATTTTCTCATTTTACAATTGATTTTAAGAAATAAAAAAGAGTTATTTTTCAAAATAAAAAATAACCCTTTTTTAAATATAATTCCTAATATATATTAGTTTAAATTAAAAAAACTCAAAATTAACCTAACTATAGTTATTGAATTCTAATTTAATTAAGAAATAAAAGGATTGAAGTTGAATAAGAATTTTCTTTCCTTTTTATTATTTTGCAACTTCTTTAATTTTTTTAACTTTTCGAAATCATAATTTAAGGATGTAAATAATTTAAGCTAGCAAATTAAACAAGAAAATACATATATATTTATTTTAAAATTAAGTTTATATAGAATTAGTCTGAAACTATTTTATTTCTCTTCATATCCGATATAGCCTTATTAAAAATCTTCTATTAAAATTCGTTATTTTTAAATCTCCTTCAACCGACCAAAAACTCGTCACAAACTCTATCACCGCCATCTATTAGTATTAAATTTATGGTACTTGTTATGGGATAAAAATATACTAGACACGTGGCAGTAAGTAAGCCCACGAAGCATTGGGTAATACCTTTTAGGGTGATTCGCTTATGGCCAAACCCACTTGATAATGTATCTTGAATGGGAAGAGATTTTAGCTTAGGTAGTGACAGGATGTTTGCATGAAGGGGTGCCACGTGGCTCATATCAACGAATTCAATCTCACATTTCTCCAATAAATTAATATAAAAGTCCCCAAAGTGAATAGTTCACATGGGAGACCATCTGATGCTATCAACCAGACAGAATCACGTGGGTAGCCTAAGTATGAGAGACATTTCAGCTTCCATGGAGTTAATAGAGGGTCTCACATAATAGAGCTAAAAGCACCCCCTCAAGGTATTGACTTGAGCGCTTGAGTATGCTTGCTGGAAACCATCTAGCATTCTCCCCTTTGACTCTATATTCTATTTTAGGTGGTATGACTTTCTAGAGTTAGGCGAAACAACTTAGCTGAGATTTGAGGTCAACTAGGATTCAGAGTAAAAATATTGCATTTTGGCTTAGTCATAAATGTGGAGAAAATATGTGTCAACATTTTGAGACCTTCTTGGTGCTAGAACGATGTTAGATTAGGTACGAAGTACTAGGCTAAAAGCGTTGACCAAATGTTAAACAATAGCTCGAACACTAGATTACCTTGTTATTCGCTTGATTAGGGATTATGCTATTTTTCGCATCAACAGTACAGCCGTTTGTGGGAACCTATATAAAAGACCTTAAGATATAGGTTGTTGGACTTCTTAGGTGACTTTATTGTTCTCTTTATTGATATCGTTAGAATTGTATGCTTACTTAGGAAGTTTAAAGTGTCCCACATAGATTACCACCAATGTCAGATCTACTCAGTAGCCCATATTGTTTTCATAATTTGATACTTTATGTGTGAAATATTTTTTATGATGTTGAGTGGATTGATAAAAACTTGGTACAAGAAGCTTCCATTTGGAAGTATTAAGGGTTTTTGTATGTTCATCAATGAGTTTGTCCATCATTTTCAGGGTGTGATCCTACCTCAGCAAGGAAATTTCCTACTTCATCAAGGATACACGCCTATGCCAATGCCACACAAGCGCATTAGTGCTATACAGATGCCTACCTCAGCCAGTACTAGACACACCAAGGCTCCCACCTCTGCCATTGAAATAACACTCCACCGATCAAGGAAGAAAAGGGAATCCACTCCTTTATCAACTTATTATCCTATGAATGCTTCAAGAAGAACGCGTGAGCTACACAAAAACAGGCAACATAGTAGAGACCACACCCCAGCAGAGGAAAACGAGTAGAGCTCTACCACGTGGAAAGCGAAGGAACAACCTAATCCTTATTTTCAATGAGAGATAACCACGTGGCGCATGGTCTTTGGATGAAACAAGAGTCACCAGTTCTAACCTGTCACATGGCACCACCAAGGGTAAATAAGAAGATGCCACTTGGCTAGAGTTGAGTAGAATTAAGACAAAATATCATATCCAATCATAGCTCAGTTCTGCCTTCCATATAAAAGCATACTTTTCCTAGGTTTAAGGTAAGTTTCCATTTATCATCTCTCACTCTAGAAAAGGAAAAACCAATCTCCCAAAAAGAGGGATATCCTGCACGCACTGCCCCAACATTCTCCATATTTATCTCGACCATCATCAATGCTTCATAAATCTTTCTCTATTGCTGTTTTCTCTGGATGATGAAGAACCTTGGTCTTGATAAACCTTTATAAACCTTTTTTCTCTTCACAACTCTCGTTCATATCTATACAAAAAGGGCAATACCATGCCTCTCAAACCTTCTCTCTGATTATATATTGACTTAGACATCAGAGGGAGGTTGTTAGAGAGGTAAATCTCATATGACCCTTGTTTTGATTTGTAGGAGGTTCGTGGACTACCTTGGAAAAATCTTGCATACGGGGCTGTTTGAGGTTAAACAGAGTGGTTGTGAAATATACGAGCAACATATATTTCGCCATTTTAGAATACCTAAAGCCAGTAAACTCTCAAATTAGTTCGGACCACATTGCCTACTTTGTAGAGACAAGAACTTGGTGCGGGCCAATATATATACACATATATAAATAGCCAGTGTACTTTCTTGAACTTTGTAAGAAAAAGACATCAAATGTTTTCATTTAAGTACAATGAGCTGAGGGTGATTATGAACAACTCATTGAAGATAAAATATTATTATATTATTAATTTAAATTGTTTAAACTAATTGGCTTGCGTTTTGCAGAGAAATTTTCTACATCCTACCTAATTACAATTTGAAAGGTAATTAGAGATATAAAATCTAATTTAATAAGGGAGGAAATAATAATAATGCTAATCATGAAGAATAGATGTTTCAAATTTAGAAATTAAGGTTAGTTAAGACTTAAGGATCTCTAACTTAAAGTGGATAACTATGTTAATAAAAAATTCAAGAATTTGAGAATCCAGCAATCCAACTTAAGGATTTAAGAATTCTAGGTGAATTTGTTATCCTGACTTGGGAAGGTTGAGTGACCAATAACTGAGAATTTAAAAACTCGAGAATAACCAAATCCAAATCTACTTGAATGAGGATTTTTTAGGGGTATTATAAAAACTTTGTATTTGAAAGAGGGGGAGATATAGAATCGAGGTGATTTGAGGAGAGAAGATAATCATTTTTGTAAAGATATCATCTTCTACGTCTAATAAAAATACATGACATATGTTCACTTTGTTGACATAAACAATTTTGTTAAACCACATAAATTTTTATTTACTCTATTGTTAATTATTTTTGTGTTGTGTTTGATCTCTAGTCAAGTTGGTAGGGTTTTATCAAATCATAATTGTAGAATTAGTGGCTCATATTCTTGTCAAAGAAAACATGTGAGATGGATAATTTTGACTAGAATTTTGGTAGTTGGTGAAGAAGTAAAATTCGCCATTACTTACCTCAATGTTATTGACACTTTTAGTTTTCAATTGCTTATAAGTAGAGGGCTAAACTCAGAGGTTATTGCATTCAAAGGAGAGCTCAAAGTAGAGGAGAAGATTTTCCAAAAAACAGAGCAAAATAGAGGAGAGTTGTCTTATTCAATTTGCAGTGGTGGTAAATTTTGATTACGTCCCTTATTTTATAAGCTTTACATTGTTGTATTAATTTCTGTAAGTGTTGCAATTAAGTCCGATCAAATTTATGGGTAGTTGTATATTATACCCAAATTCTGTAATTCTCTCATTTTGGTACTAGTAAACTAATCCAAGTGCCCGAGAATGTAGGTAACATTTTTACTGAACCTCGTTAAATTCTAATGTTCTTTATTTTGTATTTTTGCATATCTATTACTCTATCATCATCTGATTTTTATATTTTACAAGCTTTTGTATTATTGGGAGATTATTAGGCCCTCGATTTCTCAACAATTGATATTAGATCCAAAGGTTCACTTGGGGTGGATATGTGCACAAGAATTTTTTTTTCAAACGGGCTATAACTGCCTAAGGAGTCTTGGTTTTAAGTGAGACCATTGTGACCCCTCTAATCTTCCCTAAATATTTTTCAAGTGCACTATTTACGTGAAGGTTAAGCTTCTATTATGTAAGCTTGTGAACTATAATAATAGATAGCACAATGGTAGAATCTGTCTCAAATACTACTACATCTTCGAATCCACCAATGACTTTTACATTGACAAGACCAATGGTAACAAATACAAAATTTGAAGTGAAAAAATTCAATGGTAGTAACAACTTCTACATGTGGCAATATGAAGTACTTGATATTCGTTTCCAACAAGAGTTAGACATTACTCTTGAAAAGGAAAAGCCAACTGAGATGAGTGAGAAAGAATAGGCAAGGATCAACTGATTAGCATGTGGTACAATTCAGCTATGTCTCACCAAGGAGCAGAAGTATCCGTTCATGAGGGAGACATATGCAGACAAGTTGTGGAAGAAGCTAGAGAATACGTTCATGAAGAAGAGCGGCCAAAATAAGCTCTACATGAAAACAAGGTTGTATCGCTTCCAATATAAACTAGGTACTACGATGGCTAGTCATATCAATATATTCGATTTGTTGATGACAGATCTATTGAATTTGGATGAGAAATTAGAAGACATTGAAAAGGCTTTGATATTGTTAGCTTCACTTCTCGATGAATACGATCATCTCATTACCACTTTGCTTCATAGGAAGGAAACTATAACATTTGATGAGGTTATTGGTGCACTAAACTCAAATGAAGTCAGGAAGAAGAGTAAGCAAGAGTATAGGAGGAACACAACAGTAAGGGCTCATATTGTCAGGGGTCATGATCAAAGTCGAAAGCCAGGAAGAAGAGGAAGATCCCAATCTAAAGCCAAACCACGTAAAGATGAGTATGCCTTTTGTCATGAGAAAGGGCATTGGAAGAAAGATTGTCCTAAGTTAAAAAAAAAGGATAAAACTGCATTAGATGCATGTGTAACTGAATGTGACAAAGATAAGATAGATTTTGCATTATCCTGTCTTTCTTCAACAACACATCCTGACGAGTGATTGTTTGATTCATCATGTTCTTTCCACATGAGTCCCAAGAGGGAGTGGTTCTTCAACTTTGAAGAAATTGATGATGGAATTGTCTATATGGCCAACAACAAAACTTGTATGGTAGCTAGAATTGGCTCCATTCGCTTGAAGAATCATGATAGTTCAGCTAGGGTCTTGATAGAAGTTCGATATGTGCTAGAATTCGGGAAGAATCTCATTTCCCAACCTTAGAAGCTAAAGGTTTCACTATAACAATGAGAGATGGAATGTTAGAAGTTCTCTCATAATACTCATAGTAATGAAAGGAGTTATAAAAAATAATTTGTATCACTACCAAGGAAGTACGATTGTTGGCATGGCTGTAGCAGTCATAAATGAAGATGCAATTTAGAGATGATGATATTATGGCATATGCGCTTAAGATATACAGGAGAGAAAGCTTTGTAAACACTAACCAAGCAAGGCTTATTGAAAGGCGTGAAAGCTAGCAAATCAAGTTTCTGCGAAGAATATGTACTAGGGAAGCAAACGAGGTTGAAATTTGATACTAGAGAACATAATACCAAAGGTATTATGAATTACATTTACTCAGATATGTGGGGACCTACCAAGACAGCTTCACTTGGGGGTAAATAGTACATTTGTTACATTATTTTGTTATATTATTTTGTTGCATTTTTTTTCATTCCTTGGCTATAATAAATAGTTTTATTGAATGTGTGAGAATAAGGAGTACTAGAGCCACCTGAAGACTAAGTGAATAAGTAGTACAAGAGCCACCCAAAGACTAAGTGAAAAAAAATAAAAAAACGAAAATAACAAGAGTAGTATGCATCAAAATATAAACAATAATAATAATAATCTATTATTATTATTATTATCTTATTACTAAGTTATTACAAAAAAAACAATAAATTCAATGAAATATTATATAGTTTAATGTATTTTTTGCTGAAGCTATAACACTAATAATAGTAATAATAATCATAAAATATATTGACTATAATAACATATAAAAGAAATCTAAAAAATCAATATAAAATTACAATAATATCATTAAGATCTGATGATGATAATGATGATGATGATGAAGAATAATAATAACCATAATAATAAATAATAAAACAAAGGGCTAGCTTATATTATCTGGGATTATTTTCATGATCTCTTTAAACTGTTTCAAGGAAGATGGTGGAGAAGGCTATTCAATTGCATCTCCTACTACTGCAACAGGAACCTCAACCCCTAAAGGTAATTTCAATCATAATTGCTAAAGTGAAAAGAGGAAGAAAAAAAAAATAATAAGTAGTCCAACCTCCTTTGTAACCTTGAGAACCTTATTTATTCGAACCCCCACCATTAGCTCTATTGTGATGGTTTTGCTTATTTCAATGATTTCATTTGACTTGAGACTCATTCAAATCATATTCAATAATCATAGCTCTGTCTACGATATCAGAATACATATTTAACTTTAAAACAGATGTAGGAGACTTGACAGCCAAACGTAATCCTCCTAGAAAACGCATACACTTACTTTGCTCATCTGCGACTAAATTAGGAGTAAACTTAGACAAAGAGGTAAATTCTTCCTCATACTCAACTATAGACTTATTTTCCTGAGTTAATTTCAAGAAATCAACTTCTATCTGATCACGAATACGTTCAAGAAAATATCTCTCTAGGAAAGCTTTAACAAACGTCCTTTAAGATATAGGTCTTTCATTTTGACCAGTCCTTAGCAAGCAAGCAAGCCTTGGTCTCCCACCAATCATCTACATCACCCTGAAGTATAAGAGAGGAAAATATAATCTTTTGTTCATCATTATATCTCATTGATAAGTGCGTAAAACACGCGCTAATCATTTATTTTTAGACTTTAATTGTTTGTTTAATCTTCAAGTTTCTTTTGAATTTGATGTATTTTAGTTGTTTTATACATAAAATGATAGATTTAATTTTCTAAAGTTAATTGGGCTCAAAAAAGATTAATTTGGCTCGAAAAGGAAGAGACCGAAGCATGAGAAAAGTTTGGACCAAAATGCAACAAAATCAAGACTAAAATGAAGAACTATCACAGTATAGGGACAAATGTCAAATATACGAGAGAAAGGAGATCCATTCGATATTTACCAGATTTTCTAATCTTGTTGACAGAAGGAAGTGTGCGATCGCGCGCGACTAAAATGAAGAACTATCACAGTATAGGAACAAATGTCAAATACACGAGAGAAAGGGGATCCCATTCAATATTTGCTAGATTTTCTAAAATTGTTGGCAGAAGGACGATCGCACATCAGGTTCTACTAAGGTGGACCAAATTGCAACAAAATTAGGACTGAAATGTAATAAAATATCCAACTATGGCTCAATATCTAATTAAGCACAAGTAAAGGATCTAATTGATATTTGCCAATCAAATTGTATTCTTGGCAAAATTGGGTGCGCGACTGCGTGGTGAAGGCAGCGATGGCGCGACGCTTTGTCCCCACAAATGGTCGACCTTTGGATTTAAAAAGATGGAGAAGAGAAGGAAAAAAGGTTGGTCATATTTTGGGATAGCTTTTGGAAGGAAAAAAGAGAGAAAAAAGAGGAGAAGAAGAGAAGAAGCGGAGATTGGAAGAAGATTTTGGGAAGCATCAAGTTCAAATTTGGATTATTAAAGCTCTCTTATTCTAGTTTATCTCTTTCCTTTATTTCAAATTGTTGTGGTGAATTGAACAATTTTGTGATTTTTGAATTCATGCTATCAATGTTGAATTTATGATTTGTGGATTTGAATTCTATTCAATGTGTGGCTAAACCCATTTTCTAAGATAATGATTTAATCTATTTGAAACATCAATTTCTAATATTGTGTTGTTCATATGATTTGAGATTGGGTGTTCAGTATTTATCATAATTATTAATGCTTTTGAATATTTGACCAATATTTGAATAAATTGTGAATTGATAGGAATTGAGAAATGAATATCATATTTAGACCATGTGATAAATACAGTAAATTGCATATTAGATAGAGATACTAATATAGTTTGCGTAGTTTAATTAGAAATTATCACCAATCGTAATGCACTTCCATTTAATTAATTTCACATAGAGATATAGTGAAGTTTTAGGTGCGAAGTAGACTCACTTGATCTCGAGAAAGACAATCGAATAATTTAGGATAATTAACTAGCAACACGGATTTTAAATTAGAACAACGTCAATTGAAGAATTGGATGCGACCAAATATGATAAATTATTAGCCCTAGACATTTCCATTACTTGAATCCTTAAAGTATTTTGCTTAATAGTTAATTTCAATTTTCTAAATCAATATTATTTTGAATTCTTTAGATAAATTTATGAATTAATCATTTTCGATAATTATAAGATTAACATTCCTCGTGGAATCGAGATCCTCTTATCATTGTATTACTTGATTGCGACACATGCACTTGTGTTCGTTAATTTTACATGCAACACCTACAACCAAAAATATCTTTTCAATTTGTTTCAACCACGTTTCAGCTACTATAGGATCAATGGTTCTGTGAAAAGGTGGTGGTCCTAGTTTATTGAATCGCTCCAAAGTCACCGTAGGACTACTTTGTTTTCTAGCATTCCTATCACTCTGAAGGATGGCTTGATTTTCAAGTAATTATTGTACTAGGCTACTTTGTTACTCCACAATTGTAGCCATCATTCATACTATGGGGTTCACCTCTTGAGTAAGTTCGCAAAGAGTGGTGGGATTAGCAGCCCTAGTAGTGCCTTGAGTATTACTAGTAGCGCCTTGAGCATCAATCATGCTTTACGCACTCCTTCAATATTAGCTCTAATGGTTCGCGTCATTCTATCTATTTGTAGCGAGTCATATAATTTAGAAAGAAAAAAATATTATTCACAATAAAACAAGGTAAAACAAACTTACATACTTTTTTAACTATATCGAAAGAAATCCAAATCCCATAAATAAATCAATAACAATTTTATTGTTCTTTGATCTTACTACCTTAACTACTAAACCAACAAAAAGATTTTTTTTCTTTTTCTTCTTGTTTAAAAGAGCATAAATCAATAATTCAAACTCTCATAATAAGTAAAATCCTTATTTTCACCTTGTATTGTCATTTCCATATTACTCATCCTTAAATTTTTAAGTCTACAGAATCATAATCTAAGCTCTGATACGAAAATTGTAACACTCCAAATTTGCCACACCAAAACATATGACAATTTTGAAATGAAACTCAAAACTCTAAAATTTTCAATATACAAGTAGTTCATTAAAAGAATAAATAAACCTTAACGTACAATTACATTGCTTAAAGATTCAAACAACATTTCTTAAGAATAAATACATCACTAAAAATTTCACTTGATACTAACTTCAATCTTTTCAATAGTCTAAGGTCAATAAAAAATCTCTATTATCTCACAAGGTAACTATTCATAACTTCATTCAACTGCAAATTATTAATGACGAGGGGTGAGTCATTAACTTAGTAAATAAATTTGTGCATAACATTTATGATTTATTAAACGCTTATATTTATACGTAAATCATTATTTTAAAAATATGTAAATATAATTATAAACATCTATTTAGTTCAATTATATTAGCTCATGTCACAAAGAATATAACTAAAATTATAAGGAGCATTTCAAAGTTCAATAATTAATCAATAACAGAACAGTAATAACTATAACAAAATGATATAACAATCGTAACAGAATGATAATAATAATCGTAACAAAATAGCAACATAATCATATCTAAGTACAATGAGCAAAAACATTTAACACAAACATATTTTTATTTACAAATGTTTGGTAAATTTTTTTTTATATTTTGTATAGAACATTTAATGATTATAAACAATTATCAAATCATTTGTAGACAATTTAAAAGTTTAGAAAATATAATTTCAGTAAGAACATATTTTCATGAAATTATTCATATGCATACATAACAAGTTTTTCATAAACATTTAAAAAGAACAAGAAAATGTTATGCACATATTTACTTACCTCAAATTGTAGCAAAACACTATATACTCTATGCTTAACCAAGGTTTCACCAATCTTCGGGAACAACCAGCAACCAAGAATCCTCAAAATCACTAATAATAGTAAGAGATTTTGTAAAGTCTAGAAGTTGAAAGAAGCAAACACAATGAAGGGAAGGGAAGTTTTAGCTCCTATTTATAGCCAAAGGTTTGTATTCAAAAATCAAAATTTCTATCTTTCTTGAATTCAAAACTTTAAAATTAAAATCAAATGCTTAAAATTCTAATCCTTTAATCATTAATCCTTAAACTTAATCTTTCAATCTTATTTTATAAAATCAAATTTGAAATCTCAAATTTAAAGTTCAAATCTTAACAATTTCTAATCATTTAATATCTATAAATAGGTAGTATTACAAAAACAATGTCAAAGAAAGCCCAAAGCGACTCGGATAATTTTAGCAAAAGCAAAAACATGAAAATCACATGCCCAAACGGAATGCAAAAAATGCAACACAAGGCAAAAACATAAACAAGGCAGCAACAGAGCAATTAGCAGCAATTGATGCCTAGATGCAAAATTAGCAACAACAAACCAACAAACACTAGCTCACAGCAGCAAGAAACAACCAAAATAACATCACAGCAATAAACACTTGCAAAAATAACAGTCCCAAACAACATAGCAGGAATAGAGCCCACCCAATAGCAGCAACAGAAAAAACAGTATAACAGCAACCAAAAACCAACGGGTAAAAGAATGATAGTGGCATAATAAAAAATGCAACCATAATCAGCAATAAGGAAACCAACACTACCCTTTAATACAACCACGCAATAGGGGAAAGACCAAAATAACCAACAAGAAATAAGTGATTATTTTATAGACTTTCTTTGTACTTCATTCATTAATCGGTCAATTATTTTTATTAATAATTCAATAATTGTTGACAAATGGTAATGATTAATGAAAAAAATTACCGAATTTTTAATTAACTAACATAATTATTGCTGCCCCTTTAAAAAATAAACAAGATAACATATTTCAAAGAAAACCCACAATATATTTAATAATTAACTACAATATTTAATCCAATAGGTTACTTAATTACAGAGAGACAAAATTTTACAAACAAACAAAGCAATATGTTACTAAATTATTTTTTAATCTAACAAGTTTTGTAATATTCAACTACAAAGAGACAAAATTCCGTAAAAAAAAATCCTCACCATTTTTTTTTAACTGTAATATTTTATTTTAACAAATAAACTAATGAAAAATAAATCTCACCTTAATTGATGATGTTCCAAGATCTTCAACCAAAAAGATGTGTATATGATTTGACTATAATAATTTTGAGAGAAGTTTACAAATCATGAAATCATGTTAGAGAGAGAAGTTTGGAATTGACTAAAAGTTAAAAGAAAATTGAAAAAAATTATAAGACTTGTTGAGATTAACTAAAAGTTAAAAGGAACTTATATAATTGGCAACTTAAAAAAATAATTTTAAAAATTTAATTAATATTGTAATAAAGAAAAATGATGGACCATTGATATTATCCAATGGTTCACAATTATTACATTGTTACTACCCAAAAAAAAAAATTCCACAATGACCCATTTTATGAAATAGTAATACCCGCCTACCTATTTTCCAACAAACTTGTCCACCACATGCGAAAGAGCACAAGGCATTTCCGCCAAGGTCAAATTATTAAGGGCATGTTTGGTTGGTGTAATTAACTCCCATGGGAAAGGAAGGTTTACAAAGGAAATGGATTCATGTGAAATTCCCATGTCTTTCCTTCTCGTAAAGATTAAAGGTGTATTTGGTTAAAAAGATTAAAGGGGAGAATTGTTAAATCTCACATTGTTATTGAGAATGAGACTATACTAAATTACTAGTCCTCTTAATTAAGTAGCAGTGTATTGTATTATAAAGTTTGAAATAAATTTGCGACAGATTATGTATTTCAAACTGATAATATTTATTTAATTTTGATTGAGATTCTTACAAGAATGGAAAGAAATTTCACTTTTTTGAGGATTTTTCAATTTAGTTGAGCAAAAGATGACCCAAATGAGAGTATAATGATTCCTTTTTTAAGAGGGACCAGTAATTACTCTTAACTCTTTTAAATATTGAAACTTTTCACTTTAACTTTCCACTTACCTATACTCTCTCTCTCTCTCTCTCTCTCTCTCTCTCTCTCTCTCTCTCTCTCTCTCTCTCTCTCTCTCTCTATATATATATATATATATATATTCTTTCCTAATTTTATTAATTATTTAAATTTAACTAATTATTTTTAAATTATTGTATTATTTTAATTATTATAAAATTATTTGTACTGTATAATTTATAAATATTATTATAGTGTTCATTTTAATTTTTAAATTTCATATCTTTTAAATATAATTTTATTTAAAAATTAATTTAAAACTATTATTTTTATGTTTCTTTTTGTTTTGTTAATTTAATATAATGTCATTATAACTTATTTATTATGATTTTTACTATCATTTTTATTTTATATGAAATACATTTTTTATATGATTCATTATCTATATTAATTTATAATTTAAGTTCTACTTGTAATTAATTATTATAACCTATAGAACTAGTTTTATTTATTTGAGAATGTGATTTTTGTTATACGAAAAATAATTATTGGCGTAATTGTAATTTTATTCTTTCTAATTTTTGTAACGAAAGTTGAAACCAAACGAATTAGAAAAACTCAATAATCGGTCCTAAGGGCCAAGTTCTCCATTTACTTGTCATAAGATAAATTTAGTTCACAATATACAACCTAATAATTTACTGAATTAAAACTAAATTTATGTTAAAATTAGGATTTATTGTTATTGTAATATTTGTAAATATTTATATCTTTTTGGGGTATTTTTTTCTCAATTTATATAAAAAATAAAATATTTTTTAATTTATGACAATAAAATTATTAAATATAGTCGATCCTTTAACTACTAAAATTTTAAGAATAAGTTAAGAGATATTTTTGACTACTTATTTTATATTAGGCAATATCTCGTTGTAAAAAAAATATATTAAAATGTAATATTTTAATACTTAAAAATATAAATTCTCTTAATGAAATATCTTTATACTACTGTAGGAGTTAAAAATTCTTTATATTTAAATTCTAATAAAAATATAAAAAATAAGCTGTTAATAATGTGACTTTTACATTGGAGAAAAAAAATATATTACTTACTATTTACATCATTTACACATTTAATTATATTTAACAAACTTTATAATATATTTCTATAATAAAGACATTCTTAATAAAAAATTATATTTATTAATTATAATTTATTACTGCTAATAAAAATAATTTCACAATATGCTTGTTCTCATTAATATATATATTATATATGTTATTAATTATTTAATATACATTTTAATTTAAATTTAAATTTAATTTTTTAAAAAAAATATTTTAACTTAATTTTAATATATAAATAATTTATTTTTTTAATAAAATATAAATTATTAATTATAAATTTTAACAAATACTTCTCTTAAAATTTTGGACTTTAACGTTAAAAAAAGAATACACACTCACGTTCTCTTTAAATAATTTAGTAAAATTGCCACTAATTATACTCTTTTGTGATCTATGTATGAGTTCAGACTTTCAATAGAGAGCGAGAGCAAATTGCGGAGGAAAAATAAAACTTACTAATAATAATCAAACCTTAAACATATTAATTCTTTTTTATCTTTCTCTACATCATCCCAACAATATCAAAATATCCTTGATCAAATATTCTCAACTCCTTTAATAAGTCACCCATTTCTCACCAACCCCTCCGTGGACGAGACTCAACTGTCCAAAAACAAAAAACAAATTGTGAGAATATAATGGCAGCGAGTGCAGTTGATAACTGCAATGGATTTGTACAACAGTATGAGGAGAGAAAAGGACGGTGACAGATTTGTGGAGGACTAGGGAAGACAAAAGCAATGCGACGAATTTGCAGACTAGGGGGAGAGAAAAGCAGGCAACGAATTTGCAAAGTAGGGGGAGAGAAAAGCACGGCGGCAGATTTGCAGAGTGAGGGGAGAGAAAGCACGATGGCGATTTTGCACGGTGGGGGGATAGAAAGCGCGGCTGCGAATTTGTAGGGGGAGAGGAAAGGGCAGAGGCGAATTTTCAGAGGCCTGGAGCGGCAACTTTGGAGAGGAGACGGGGAGATAGAAGGACGGTGGCAAATTTGTAGAGCGGTCGTAGTGGATTAGGATTGGGATTAGGGTTAGGGTTAGGGTTTTACTATATTTGAAATGAAGTTAGGATTATGATAATTATTGAATAAATTTAACTTTAATTTTTTATTTATTAAATTTATAATTACTTTAATTTTTTAAATTAAAATTCTCGAATTTTATCTGATTCTATAAGATAAATAATCAGAGAATTATAGTCATTTTGATGGAATTGGATGGTTAATTTATAGTGTTAAAAGGTAAAATTTTAAGTATGTATTAAATTTTTTTATTAATTATATATAAAGTAAATTTTATTTTTTTAATTATATAAAATTATTTTTATTTTTATATATATAATATTAATAATAAGAAAATAAATAAATTATTTTATTTTTTATAAATATTATTAATTATTTGTTAAAAAATAAAAGATATTATTAATATTATTAAAAAATTAAAATTATTTATAAAAATTATTCATAAAAGAGTGGTTAAGGTTAAAAATTATTTGAAATAAAATTGGCATGCAATTAAAATTTTTTATTAAGTAATAAAATTAATTTTTAATAAAAAATATTTTTATCTAAATAAATATATATATTATTTTTTATTTACGGTTCCTAATTTCAGGCAGATAAAGGAATAAACTTTTTACTAATAGAAAAGTGGTAATTGTTTCTCTTTTTTCATTTTGATTTTCCATGTTTATTCCACTGTAGGATTAAAATTTAAGAATAAATTAAATTATATTTAAAATAAAATTAGTGGGTAATAAAATTTTTTGGTTAAGAAATACAATTAAATTTTTCTCTATATAATTTCATGTTTTAATTAAATAAAAGAATACCATTATTTGTCTAATTCCTTTATGTTTTCTTTTCCATTCCTTTAAAAAATCTTGACAAGACAATGTGTTTTATTTATTGAAAATATTTTCAATAGAAGGAGTTGGCTAATTGTATTTACATTGTTACATTATTTTTAAATAGAAAATTTTGAATTTATATAAAATAAAAATTAAAACTATAATGCAAAATTCAAAACTTAAAATTAAATTTAGGGATGTGTTTATGATAGAGTCAATCTCCTACATTTCATTCCAGTTCAATGAGTTAGACTTAAAGAGTGATGTGGTATGAATAGCTAATAATAAATTTGAACTACAAATAATGACCTGACCTTTCCTTCACTATTAAGATTTCATTTTGGCAACAAACATAAACCCTAAACCTTGATATCATCCCCATTACTAAAATCTAACAATGTCTTCTTCTTCTTCAATTCTCACCTCCTCACTCTCTGTTTTCAATCTCAAAACCAAGAACAACAATAACCCATCATCCTGTAAGATTAGAAATTGTTCCAATTCCAATCATAACAGCACTGCTTTAACACAAACCCTGAAGTCCTTTGCCACAAGTATTGTTTTAGCAGGCGCATCGCTTTCCGTCGCTTCTAAATTCCCTGCCAAAGCTGAATCTCTTACTCCTTCTCCAGTGACGCTCACTGAAAACCATGTGGAAGAAGAACAAGAAGGAGGAGCCATTGAATCGCTTAAAACCCTTTTGCAACAGAAGCTTGAAAATGGCGAGGATCAGGAATCTCTTAGCATACTCGAACGCTTAGTTCTTGCGCAGCCTGAAGTTATTGACTGGAAATTCTTGAGGGCCAGATTGCTTAGCGAAATGGGTAAGACCCAAGACGCTCGCAATGTGTTTGAAGAAATTCTTTCCTGTAATCCTTTGTCTTTCGAGGCATTGTTTGAGAATGCATTGTTAATGGACCGATGTGGGGAAGGAGAAGCGGTTATAAAGAGATTAGAAGAAGCTTTGGAAATTGCCCAAGAGCAAAACAAAGTCAAAGAAGCCAGAGATGTGAGGTTGATAATGGCACAAGTACAGTTCCTGCAGAAGAATGTGGAGGAGGCTTTGAAGAGTTATCAAGAGTTGGAAATAGAGGACCCATATGATTTCAGGCCTTATTTCTGTAAGGGAATGATTTATAGTTTGCTTGATAGGAATGCTGAAGCTAAAGAACAGTTTGCTAAATATAGACAGCTTTCACCTAAGAAATTTGAAGTTGAGGGTTATTTGAGGACTCCATTATCAAGGATGAAGCTCTTTGGGGCCAACGACGATAACAACTGACTTCTGGCTCTTTCTCTTTGAGTTTTTGGTAATAATCATCTTCCTCTAATTAAGTTTAATTAATTGTTGGAAACCTTATTTGAGTTTCACAAATTGCTAGTTTAGAAATAAGGGGAAAAAGACAGAGTTTAGTTATAAATGTTTTCTTCTGTTTGGTCTTGTACTCTGTTTCATTGTTATATTATATTTCATGAGAATGAATTAAGTAATTACATTAGCTAGCTCACATAAGGGATTCGCTGCAACTCAGTAGTTCATGTATTTTGTTGCTTATTTCCAAACAGAATTATAGTGATCATAGATAATGAAACTTTCTCTACTGTGAGTATGAAAGAAATACAGCCATCTTGGAGTTGCCTTGAACAAGATGGGACTCCTTCAATTTCATCAACTGCATATCTGTTGTCATGGTTACCAAATTCAGTACCAACCGCATTGAAAGATCCAAATCCATTGTATTAGTAAGCATAATTTAAAACAACGTTTTTTCCAACTTTATTCAAACAGAAACAATATTTGGGGTCCATTAAAGGGGTTGTAGTTCGTGAGTTGAGCAAGGGGTTGAGCAGAAACCATTTCTTGGTTCTTGTAGTGACAAATTAATGTTGATTGTCTAGTATATTCAGTTTAGGGATTGATTGTGATGAAGTATATTTGGATGATGTTCTCATACGATAACTATCGGTTGCTTCTGTTTTGGCCCTGATTTTAATTATTCTATACTTGTAGTACTGGTGCCTCTGTGATAGGTGTTGAGTGAACAAGCTCTATCATATCGTGCTAATCTTAATGCCATATGTACCACAAAGTTTTATAATATACAGCCCATTAGAGGAAGAGTATCACTGAAGTGGATCATGTTTCTTCACTAAGATGCATGCCTCCACATAACTATGAAACTTATGCAAAGAAAATGACCCAAATTGTATGTTCCCTTTACAACCTTGGTAGTGTAGTAAAAAGAAAATATATATACATATATATATCTGCTTAAGTGCTACCTATTTCTCCTCCCGCCTTTACTCTTTTTGTTTTTCTTGAAGTTCTTTCCTGTTCCTTTGTTTTCAGTTTTCTGACCGCTGCTTTGCCCTTGGCCTTTAGAAGCTGGCGTTGTCATTGCCTTCATCTTTCCCTCATTACCTTTATCAGCATTGCTGTCAGCTGGTGCGTTGCCCATCTCCACTGCCTTGCCCTTAAGATTTGTGTAATGGTCCAAGAATAGCTGATTTAAGAAAGGTTCCATATTTGGTCTCCTTGACTGCAACTTCTTGTATATTTCAACCACTCCTGAAATCCTCTCCAGTTTTCCTTCACTGAAGATCATTAAAGAACAAAAATAAAATAAGAAAACAAATTACGTCCATATTCATAATGCATCAATCATGATTAAACTATTGCAGGTTCCTATGAACTAAAAATTATGTATACAGCAGCTTCACACAAGAATCTTTGACCCAATTCAGCACTGTTTTCAAACTGACCTCAGACCATTAAGTGCAGCATGAAGTTGCTTCAAATCCTCAAGCATGCTAGCTGCTACGCTCATTTGGCTTTTGGCTTCAGCATAATCAGAGTTCTTCAGAGAGCATTCATCCATTGCAGCAGCTAAAAGTTGAATGCTTGTCTCCACGTCCTCCTATATATAAAATACACAAAAGAACATAAATCAACAAACAAAAATGGTAAGACATTATTACCATTACTGCAAGTAATTTATAACATGCTTTAAACTTTTCAAGTCAACTGACAATTTGATAGAATTTGGCAGTACCTTAATGGTTGAGGATTTGAACACGTCTTCAGACTCAAACGCTTCAAATATTTTCCAGAATTGTTCAAGTTTCATCGACAGATCACCTGCTTTTACATTCGTGGTATTCATTCCTGATGTTGCTGAGAGGCAGAATTAGAAGATAAATGATTTAAACTCTTTCCACATTCATAACTCTTAGCAGAAAGCAGTTCCCCTTGTAAATTGGCAGCGTCCAGTTTAGCAGCTCCAGAATGGCCTTGAGAGGCTGCATTTATTGGAAACAAGATTTCTAGTATGTCCTCCTTGCATTTGCTGCCCTTCATGTCCACAAAAACTGCATCTGGACATGCAAAATGTGGACGATCCTCCCACAAATTCACAATTACAATAGGATTGCCAATCTTTTTAAATGCTTCAGCAATACCATTCTGGTTTCGTCTTCTGCGGAGGGCATCATAAAAATCCCTTGGCAACTTATTCGAAATATAGTTCCTATGCAGCAAGTCAAGCAAAATGTTTTCACAGTTGCCAAAGTTCAAATGAATCAGACATACAATCACAACCAATCTCAAAACCACCAATGCATGGTAGTCCTTAATTTTGGTACTAGAGTTTTTTATCCACGCCACCATTTCCTTGTCATCATAAAGGAACCGCCGAACAATGTTAACAACAAACTCAAGTATACCTCCCAAGGATTGTCGCATATCTATCACTAATCCGGATGTTGGCTTCGCACTCCTTTCCTGGTTATTGATAAGCCAATCAATAAAAGATGACTTGGTGGTAAAAATGTACCCCTGGATGCTAGACAACAAGATCAAAAGGCGTTCAATAAGGTACAGGAAACAAGCAGGTGACATAAAGTCGGTTCTTCTCCAATTGGCTTCATAAGTATCTACCATTGCCCCATGGAATTTCTTAATATGAGACATGTCTTTTAATTCCATATTCCCAGAGAGACTCTGTACAAATTCCTTCCATGGAGTATTTCCATCAAATCTTTCTGCAACACTCTTGTACAGATCATTGCTCAGCTTACCAGACCCAAGAATCATCACTACCACATATCCAATTTCACCATAAGAAAGCTCATCCTTCAGGCCAATGCGCCAAGAAATAAGATCTTGGACTGCATTTCTATAAACCTCAGTTCCTCTCAGAGAAATCACATTCTTTCTCAGTGACTTTCGCCAGTCTAGAGGAAAAACGGAGTCAAAAAAGTGCTCCATTGATAGTTCAACAAATCTCTGTATCTTAGTTTTGTGGTAGTGATGGTACAGAAATTTGGAACTCGTGAGAAATTTTGCAACCTTATGGATGCAACACAAACAGATGACTTGGCAGAACACAGATGATGAATTCTTGGATGACTGCTTATAAAGGTCTTCAAGATTGTTCAACACCTTCATACCAACAGCAAGCAATTCCGAACTCCAGTAACTGCCAGCAGCAGAGATTAGCTGGCGGACATCTACAGAGAGGAGCTTCCCATTCCTTCGAGCATATCTTTTGTCCAATTCTTGCACCCAGTCAGCATCAGAGTTCAACAAAAGATAGATGGTATTCAAATTACTGTATTGCTTCCAGACTCCAAGGTAACTCAAGCAGAAATCTCCATAACTTCTATAGTCATTAACATTTTGAGTTTTGAGACATCTGAGATATTCAAGTATGTTCACGATCTTATCCTTCCAGCAATTCCAAAAGTGAAACATGGTTTGAACAGAAACCCTGTTCCTACAAATTGTTTCCTCCGAATAGGTTATGAGATCAAAAACCAGTTCATCATCCAAAACATATTTCGAGGAATTTGTATGAAGATGAACATCCAGAATCTTTCTAGAAGATAATATTTCACCACTGAAACTCTGATGTCTCTTAGAAGCATTCAACTGCTGATTCATTACAAACAAGTCACCATGGTCAGATGATAAAATTTCAGCTTCCATACAAACAAATTCGTAGAATTGGCATGAGTCATCCTTAGCTAATGACTTGACTTTTTCCAGAAGCTCCTCCTTTTGACTAAACTGCTTTAAGGGCCAGCCTTTGCTCCCAGTTGACCAAAGAGAGTTGGCAAGTACATAGTTCAGTGTAAGTATAGAAGCTTCTTTGAAATTTCCTGCCTTTTGCAACAGATTTGCTGTTCGAAGAATATCTCCTCTGAGTTTTGCAATATTTGCAGCATCCATGAAGTTCCTGCTTCTTCTTCCAACTCCAAAAGCTCGTCATAGCAACTTTTAGAATTCAAGAAGTTGCGTATTAAATCCATGGAATGAAAAGCTTTAACAAATTTCATCATTGATTTGTTATCTTTAAGCTCATGATAATGAAGAGCACAATTCTGTAGGAAGTCTTGTTCAATTTTGTTTATTTGTTCACTTTTTCTAGCTAAACCAACATCTGTATCAGAATGCTGTTTCCAGTAGTTGATGTATTGCAAACCAGTGTCGAAAAGTTTTCCTTTGGAGCAAACAGCCAAACATTCCGAGAAAAAATTGCCCTTGGCATATACATCTGCCGCAAGCTCATAGCATCCTGCCAAACAAAAACATTCCCCAGCTCTTTCCAGCTCAGGTTCTGCACATTTTTCCAAATAAATCCTACCTGTGGGAACAAGAAGTTAATTTTGATTGTTGAATTTACAATCCCATAGTAGTACCAAACACATTATCGAGCTCTTTTTTTCCTTTTTCCTTTTTTTTCAATAACAACTGCGAGAATGCTTAGGGAATAATGAGGAAAAAAGGAGGAGAAATACTTGTGCAAATGAACACACTATCCAATACACAGATACATTAACAATTACTTCACTGTAAGACACATTCAACTCACACACACACACAGACAATTAACCCAAAACTCTTTCCCTACTAAAAAACAATGGAGAGAGAAGAAGAGTCTTGAGATTCCTTAGTCACAGAAGCCTGCAAGAATGCAAGAAGACAGAAGAGCCAGGAAAGTGTATATAAGCACTTTTAAGTTATTCTTAAATCAAAGTATCCATAAATTTGGTAATAAAAATTACCATTCTCAAAATTGCATGGGTCAATAGTCTATTTACTGAAAAGATCTATCATCTATCAACAACCACAACTTTTAGGTTATTTTTAAATCATATTATTCCACAAAACTGGAAATATTAATTACAATTCTCAAACTTGCATCAAATCCTCAACAATAACTATGGCAAGCATACCAAATCCCCAACATCACAAGATGTGTCAGCAGTTAAGTACCATGTAGATTGGAAATGATGAGAAGATTTTTAAGCTCCATAGACATGAGAACAAGAACAAAAAGAGAAAAAAGAAAAAAAAGGAAAGGAAAACTTCAGCCATAAAATGGCATTAGATTCCATCGACAATAAATATCAAATTCATACCTGCTCTTTCATACTCCCCTAAATCATAGAAACATCTAGCAGCCGAATCAGCCTTGCCTATGGCTTCAAATATTTTGGAAGCTTCCCTAAGCATAATGTTAGCCTCTTCACGGTTTGAACTGCGAATGCGATCAGCAGCTGCCTTCAGGCCAGTTGCTTTAGACCTTCCTTCCCAGTAAGTATCCTGGGCTCTTTCAAAGCATATAGTTGACATTTCATAGTTATGCTCATAAAATAGCTGAAAACAACATTAGTTAGCAGACAAAAAAAAAAGCAATAACACATCCATCACAAATGCGAGGTATCAACAATAACATGAATTTGATGGCACAAATAGAAGATAACAATAACAGCATCACAATACTTGACCTGATTGTTCATGATTATGTTTTTATATGTAATAACCTTGAAGTTTTTCAAGTAAAACTTTAACCAAAAAATGTCTTCTCAAAGTACATGTGACAATCAGTATATTGACAATTATAATAATAGTAATCCTAATAATAGTAGTTCTAATATGAATGTCAAATATCATTTCAAGGAAAAGGTTGCAAAGAATAAAGAGATGATAATAACAGTAAACTTATATCAATAAGTGTCAATACAGTCAAAAGCATATGGTAAAATTAGACAAACCTTAATTCCCTGTGACTTCCACTCCTGTGGGCTGCTTGCAACTTGCATTGCCTGTGCCAGTGAATCATCCAGCTGCCTGACTTGAACGAGGAACTTTTTCTTCCAATAGTCAAACATAGGTTTTGACAGCTCCTCTATATTTTCCCAAATCCACAATCTTTGCCTTGTGCGAGTGATGGCTACATATAGTTGCTTCAGTTCAGAGCACAAGACGTTGTGTTTAGCCTCATCGAAGCTTGGAAAGGACCTAGGTGATGTGGAGTGAAGCAGATCTTGTTCCTTCATATATTCATATATCACTCTCCATTGATTCTTAAGAGGTGAAGAGCCAAAAAAGTTGTACAACAGTACATCCTATAGGAGGAGAATGCACAGTTCAGTAATGGAAAACATAGGATTCATAATAACTACTGCGGATGCAGAAGGCATGGGAACCTGAATATATGAATTAAAAACATTTTAGACATTCAAATCAGAGTGGAAGCAATAGGCTTCTAATTTTGCTTGAGATTCATGAAACAAAACAGAGAGATTTGGATTTTAGGTAAAAGTTGAAATTGATTGAATTAAGATAAAACTTTTGGCCATTACTAACCTGATTTTAAAATATCTAGTACTAAGTTATTATTTCAAGCACACCATCTGAGGATATAATGGGGGTATATGATCTTCCTCTGTTTTCATTCTTAGCTATAAGAGGAAATTTTGCTACAGACAACAAAGCGTCCTGGAATAGTCACCAACTTGCAATTCTATATTAGTACACAGATATACTTATCCTACATTGTGCATGGTGAAAAAGCTTTTGCAATAGCAAATTACCTGAAATTCAAGGCCCTTGCTCTCTACAATTGTCAGCACAAGAGCTTGCTTTCCAACGTAGCTAGAAATTTCCTTCCTAACAAAATCATCCCGCACCAATATAACTTGCTCTGCTCCAAAGCCAACTATATTCCCACCAACACTTCTGTTATTTCCAAAAATTTTTATGATTGCATTTTCATTGTCCCCAGATTCAAGCAAAACAGGAGGCTCCCCAAATATAAAACTCTTCTCAGGGTTTAAAACATCAACAGAGTGAGGGAAGAAACGGTAAAGAAGATCGATGATGCTTTGAGCTAACTTCAGAACACCTGCATGGGTACGGAAGTTCTGACTCAAACTGAAAATGTCTGAGAGTTGTCCTTTCTCTTTCCTTGCATCATTTCCAATATTTTTTGATTCCAATACAAACTTCTTGTAGAACAGAGATCGTATGTCTTGAAACCTGAAGTCGATTCCCCTAGCTATTGTTTGTGCTGTATCTCCCGAAAAAACAAAACCCCCTTCAACATTTCTGCAAATATATTTGAAAAGAGCAATTTGACTCATTGTAAGATCTTGAACTTCATCAACATAAACAAAATGAATTCCATCGCCCTTATAACGTTCTGATTTAAGTCGACGATGAAGATCAATAACCAGATCAGCCAAATCAAATTCACCATTTCTCACCTTCATTTGTTCATAACTTTCAAAGATGTCATAAATTCTCTCTCTCTTCTGCCTTCTTAAGGTGGAAGCCCTGCTCTCCGATAATTGAACATAATCCTCTCGCCCGAGTTTACCATCACCAACCTCCATGGATTGGAGGCTGCCTTTTATATGAGATATAATCTCAGTAAAGACTCTAGAGGAATCAAGCTTCTTTGTGAGTTGTGAATTAAAATGGGGCCAGTATGAGGAACTAAACTTTTCATAAGTTACTTCCTTCGTCCTTATAAAATTCTGTAAGGAAACTAATCTTAAATGTTGAGTCCAACCATCAGAGTGTTTCTCTATGTCATGAAATCTCTCAAAGTATGAATTTCCCAAAGTCCCATCCAGCATCATCAAGAACTTATGGAATGTTATGACAAGAGGGTAATACTTAGCTGGAATATCAACAAAAGAATTCGGGATATCCTTGAATTGTGCCGCATCATCAATATCATCAATATCAATTAAACTGCTTTCTGCAGGAAACTCCCCACCAAAGGCAGAGCTGCAGATTTAACAAGGCCTGTCATTAGACAGGAAGCATCTTCCATGTAGCAAATGTGAAGCAGTACATTAGTATTATAAAGCAATTTAACAAACAAAGCTGAGAACCTAAAGATGCTAAATACTGTAGTTCAAGGCAATAAGTAAACAGCAGTGATCAATACTAGGCTCCTTCAACTCAGTTCTGCTGCAACTCACAATTGTCAGATAATTTAACAGATGCATCAATCAAAATCAACATGTCAAAATACCAATAGTTTCCAGAAAGCAAGAGCTTATTTTGTAAATAGAAGGTTCAGATGCACAACAGTTTGAAATTGAAAACTGCAGCTCATATTAAATAATAAATTTCTATTTCCATGCTATTGGGACAGAAAACAATTCCAATGAGATGATGCTTGGTAAATTTGATCTATTTGTTTTCAAAATTCAATATTATAACAGAGAAAGAAATTCCCTAATGTTTTTAAACAATTGATTTATCTATTGAATTCGAAAAATGGTGCTTCAAAAAATAAAACAAAACATAATAAAGACAAACAAAGAAAGTTTTGACTTTCCCTTTACTTGAATATATGTTTCTACACAAGGGCAAAAAGGATTTACCCCATAATCTTATTATCAAAAGCACTAAACCCATGTAAACTTAAGCTAATGAGCTAATCCCAGCTCTCATGCTGTTAGAACTCTTAGTCCTACTGCTATTCTATTTCAGGGCAGAAGAAACCTAACGTATTGTGTTCCATGACATTCCAAGAGAAAATGCACCTAGAAATGTGCCCACATAAAAGTGGAAAACTAAAACACCGTCATCAAAATTATTAGAAGTTATTAATTTCAATCATATGAAAGGGAGAAAACAACGTCGAACAAAAAAAAAAAATTGGAGAACCGATATTTGGCAATGAACTTCGGCATTAAACTTGGCCTGCATAAAACATACCCATCACCATTTGAAATTTATAGGCGTAGATTATAAGATTTCAATTTCATAACACCATGATGGTTTACTGGTTAGCAAAACAACTTTTATATAGGTTCACTGGTGAGCAAAACAACTTTATATAGGTTCACTGGTGAGCAAAACAAATTTATACAGGAAGTAAAATCTATACCAAAAGATGATTACTCATCTAAACTAGCCATAGTCAGAAAAACCAGCTCCCTTGAACCAAAACTTGCAGGATATCAGACAGCTGCAAAATCTGACCAGGAATCTAAACCAGCCTCACCAGACTATCTTACAACCCATTCCAAATTAAGCTGAAAGAAAAAGGAAAAAGAAATTGTATCCGAGTCTCAGAAGTCCTTTGAAGTAGAGGCCACAAGAGAAACAAAATTGAATTTTCTAATTACCCACAACAGAAAAGAGGAGAAGAACCAATAATATAGAACCTAACTTACCCAAAATCAAGGAAATTTATCATTTCTAGTTTTAAGGTGAAAAAGAAACTTGGCAAAACAAAAATCTAAGAGCCATTTTCATTGAAAAACAAGCGTACCTTTTCATCTGAGAAACATGTTGCTTTACAGCAAAACACAACTTAGGACTGACTGTCACAAATAATTGGCGCAAGGAATCCCTTTCCTCCACATTATCCTCAGCCTCATTTTCCAGGCCACTATGCAAAGGTGTATTTTTATTTACTCCATAGAATCCTTCCTCTGCCATATGGTGCAGTTTTTCTTTCTGAAATAATTTCATTGTAAGAACAGTAGTTTTCCCAGTACCCGACCGACCAAGTATAAAGGTGCTTCTGGGAAAAACGATCATCTCCAATTGTTCATCTGTTACTTCAAATGGAAGATCCAATTCTCTACCGTCACGGTCAGAGAGCAGGTGACTCACTACACCCGTTGATAAGGAGTAGAATTTCATCAGCAGCAGACTGTCAATGACCTTTGAATTCTCAATATAGCTGCTACTATCAGAAGCAGCCCCAGTTAAATCACTCCCACTTTCATTGTCAGCAAGATTCTTGAACCTCACAATATTTGAAGAGGCTGCCCAAGTCTTTGGAACCTCCAAATTCCTTTGTGAAAAGAAACAAGCAAAAAATAGTTAGAAACAAAATTTCAATGAAACATAAAAAAAAAAAAAAATCATATTCCCATTAATCCAAGCAACATGGCATCGAGAGTTTTGGAATTAGAACACTAATTCATACCCAACAGGGTTAAAAACTATACACATACCCCTCAGAAGACTTTTCCTTGCAACGGTTGATATAATCATTAGTGTACTTTACAAATATATTATCTAGGCGCGTTGCCAATTTCGGGACATCCTCCAAAGGCAATATATCCCAGACTTTCAAAACTTGGATGTACTGCAATTCCTTCATTATGTCAATTGTGCAGATTATGTAAAGACTTTCAACCTTGAATTGCTTAATGATGTGTAAAGAGCTTTCACACACCGAGTCTATGTTCCTCTTCTTAGGTCGCCAGCCGCTAGAAAGTTTCCGTAGAAGGCTAATAACTGACTTTTTTGTCTGGCCTGAGGTCAGCTTTTTAAAAGATTTCAGAAAGTTATCACTAAAAATAACCTGGAAATAAGGAGAAAGAAGTTAAGAACGATATCCGCACCAGCCTTAACAGAAAAGACTGATTGCAAACAAAAGTTTGACAACTGAGACTAAATACCTTCCATTTCTGACTTCTAAAAAGTATGCTTTCCCCATTAAGCAATTCATCCAATTCATCGAGCTCTTTCTTGACCTCTAATATTGCTTTGGCCAAATCCTTATCTTCATCAGCATTAAAGAAACAATGACGAGCCTTCGCATCACGGACTAAGGTTTCCCAAACAGATTCAGTACGAGTTAAAGTTCTTGCATTTCCCAAAATCCAAAGACAGTGCCTACAATGTGTCAAATGGACAGCAGTTATTCACCATAGATGTTAAAATAATCCAAACAAAATGTACTCTAAGATTTTAAGTATTACCTAGCCCTTGTAAGAGCAACGTTAACTCTCTGAGGCTTGGATAAGAATCCAATTGCTCCACCACTGTTGGATCTTACGGCTGACATTATTATAATGTCCTCCTCTCCTCCCTGGAAACCATCAATGGACTTCACTTTCACAGAAAAGCCATCCTTGTTCTCATATTTACTTCCAAGTTTTTCTTGAATTGTGGCTACTTGAGCACTATAAGGCGAGACTACACCAATGCTAATCTTCTGTTTTGAGCCATTGCAAGCTGCACATTATAGATTACAAGGATATCAAAAAGGAGATAGATTATTATTAATTATAACTATCCATGGCAAATAGATAAAACGAAAAACTTTATCTTGATACACATTTTTCAATACACTTTGATATGAAGAGGAGAAATTTACTTTATGGACTTAGGAAAGCCAAAGGATGCAGATTTTGTTGAGATGACACGAATACCACTTCCTCAGTAATGCAGTCAGAATGCTCACACCATTTTTCATTTATGTCATAATTGTATAATTCAATCAATTAAAATTGCAGATTGAATCTAAATAATAAATCACCTTTCCTCTTTTTTTTTTTTTTTGGAAGGAAAAAAGAAAAATTAGGTTTGACAACAAGCAATAATATGGATCATTGCCTGCATTAAACTAAAAAGGGAATACAGTGTAATATTCGGTGGAAAAAACAATCATGGTAGCAGAACTAAGTACACAAGATTTGAAGCATATATTGTTTACCAAAGGCAGTATCAGAAATCAATTAAGTAGTTATACAATGAGGCTGACAGTTCACATGTTAAAAAAAAAGTATCTTTAGACAGTAATATGAAATGGACTCCAACACATACCTTTGTACAAATTCTGCAGAATTTTCATCACTGCAGATACCTCAACCATATTTCTATAGCTATCAATGAACTCTTCTCTTCCACCAAATATATTGATGAAGGAATAGGGTCCATACATTGGCCCCGGCAAATAGTGTTTTTCATAGCTTCCTTTTTTAACATTTGGCGCATCAACAATCTTTTTGTCATAAAAGTATGAGTTTGGAAAGAAGTTAATGGATGGATGCATTCTGTACTGCATACTCAGTAGGTGTTTTGGGTGCCCCAAATAGCTCAACCTCTCAAACAAACTTCTACCAAAACAAGCATCATCAGAAACCTGATTGAAAGGATAAAAGAAAAATGAATAAGAGAAGAAGAAAATATAAAAATGTATAGCAATAAAAATATTCGAACTCAAGTTCAAACATCAGAAGGGGGGGAATGCAAAGGAGAAAAAGGAAAGAACATGTCCAAATACCAACAACCTACATTGCTTTCAACCATTGCTGGCAATTGGCAGTCATCACCAATGAGAATAGCATGCTTTACACCCTGGAGCTGTAGAGGTATGGTTGACTCACTCTCTTTCAGCTGTACAGCTTCATCGATGACCAGAAACTTCAGCGGCTCCATTGCAACTGAATGCAGCTTAAAAGAACTAGAAGCAGTGGAAAAAATTAAGGAAGCCGTTGTAAGACAGAAATCCTTAAGAGATTCTTTGCTCATAGCACTTGGAAGGTGAAGATCATTAAAAGAACTCCAAAGATTTCTTAAAACAGAATGACACTCACTTCTCATCTGGTGCAAGTGCGACAGGTACATTTTACCCAAAAATGCCTGAGAGAAATCTTCAACTGGTGAATGCGAAAAAAGTTCCTTAACTTCTTCAGAAATCACAGAGTCTTGAAACAATAAAGTTTCCAAAGAATCAAGTAAATTTAAGAGGGCTGCCATGTCTTGAAAATTATTATCTAAAATGTAACTTTTGGGTACATGAGTACCCAAGTTAAAAATGCAATTCCTAAGTGGAGTTGCAGTGCATTTAAACCTTTCTCTCATAAACTGAAGAAAAGGCTTGCTCCCATCAATTTCCTTCCCGGACTCTCTCCCTCTGATCTCATGTTTATTACCATCTCCCTCCTTCATCAATTCATTTTCCAAAAAGATATGATATTGAGAAACACAATCCTCCAGAAAATCTATCATGGAAGCAAAGCAATGCCTCCATCCAGTAAGTGGTGCAAAGCACTCTGCCAGCCTCTTAATGCGATAGTCCAAATATATATGTTCAATTCCTGCATCAACTTTGAGTCGCTCATGATTTCCAAATAAGAGAATCTCTCCCAACGGATAAAACAGAGTATGTCCACGAGAATCTCTTTCAACTGATTCTTTCACTAATGTTAGAACACGAGACGCCATTTCTTTAATTGCAACATTTGTTGGAGCACAAACAAGTGTTCTGCAATTCATTTTCAAGAGAATAAAGACCAGCATGCTAACAGTTTTAGTTTTCCCTGTCCCTGGAGGACCCCATATAAGGTCAACAGAGGCCTTGTGGTCAAGATCGCTATGCATTCTACCAAGACAAGAATAAACAGCCTCTAGTTGTGAATCATTCAGGACAGATGATAAACGATGACCAGATATCTCATCCCAGATCCGCTCACTTTGCACAGGATAGAGTTCACATTCTTTCTCAGTCTGACACTTAAATTGAAAATTCCAAATAAAATCTCAACAGTTATTTTCAGAAAGCAAGAGTACATTCAACTATGAAACATTTATGACTGATACAAAAGAAAATCTAATGCTAATGCTATGGTATCAAGAAAAAGAAAATCTGAAAAAAAGAAATCGTCTATGAAACACTTACCACCACATCGGTGCACAAAATTTCGTTGATAACCCTTAAATTTCCATGCCTACGCAATGAGATCCATATTCTTCGGTTGGGAAGTATATTCGACAAGAAAATCACATACAATGATTTCCTATTATCATTGACTTGGATGTCTTTATCAACCTTAACTTTGAAGCAAGTTGAAGTAGTATCAGTTTCATCCTCATCCTCTGGGAGTTTTATGACTGATACAAAAGTCCATACCCTTCCCAACCTTTGCAAATCATCAGCAGTTTCGGGCTTAGCATCTGCCAGCACTAAAATGTCCCCTGGCAATGTTTTGTATGGTTCTTTCCCACGATTACTGAATCTGTTCTTCCAGTTATCAACCTTAACATCATATAACTTTGTTCCATATGGCTTGGATTCCTCAAAAGCAACTACTTCAGCAAAAGGTGCTCTTGAAATAGTTTCTACGCTTGAAAACAGTTGTGCTCGCGTTTCTTCCAATAAAGGAAAAACAAAGGACCCAAAATATTGATCAACAGATTGAAATGATAATGAAATTTTTTCCACCTACAAGGATTGAATCAGTTGTTCGGTTCAGAAAAGAATATCAAACGAAATATTTGACAGACGCTATAAACTCAAATATAAGACAAACCTAACTGGCATAAACATGTTAAGAGGACAATACCACAAAGATCTTAGATTTAATATATAGCAGAAACACAGCTAGCCAACAAGCGTGGACGTTTAAAGGTTTGCACATAAGATGACCAGTCACGTACATGTTCATGTTAATCTAGCCTCATACAATGTTGAGAGCACTTGCATGAACTATTTATAGCGTTAATACTATCTTTGAAGCTAGCTTGCTAATAAGAAATAGCTGAGTGCAAGAGACTCGATGTGAAAGCCTTCACAAATAAGAGAAGCCTCATCTGAAACTTGTTGGTCAATCATCTCATCAATTGAAGAAGATGAACATCAAATGGTATTGATTTGGAAAATACTCTTAGTGTATGGAAATAGTCCTTCAAATGAAATGCAAGACAAGGACTTCTCCAATTGTTTGAACAGATCAAAGAACATCGTTTAAATGCACAGCTTTAAGCCTAATTAGTATGTATGAGAAAATACATATTGTTAAAGAGTTTAAATACTATTCTTAGGGCATTTGCCTTCAAGCTTAAGCTTCCAAGTCAACTGATAACATGACATAAGAGCGAGTTTGACCTTATAATATTATGTTTGAAAACCCCCAGGCACTACAAATTAAATTATAATTATTTAGAATATCCCTGTTACAAGCCCATTTTACGAGTTCATGCTTGCATGCGAGAGATAATGTTGAAGAACTTAAATATTACTTTTTGGGCTCTACCTCAAGTTTAAAATTTTAGGTCAAGTAGTGACTAGATTCTTAAATATATCCGAATACTAGTTTTCCTAACAGGTTGTCTTCTCCCACGTTCCTTGAGAACTAAGATTAGTTTAACATCCTTAATATAGCTAAACTGATCTAAGGACACTTATCAACAAAATAATGAATTCGAACTACAAATCTTTATGGAGCAGAATTTTGACCCCTTTTGAAAAATGATCTAAACTTTGAAAACTTTTGCAGCACTTGTACCACTGTTGCAATACAAGGTCAAGTTTCGTTCTATTTTCTGTTCATTTATGTTAAATATTGATCACAACTTCGTTATGCGTCACATAAATGAACAGGTTACGAAAGAATCCTAATGTGCTAAAAAATATAGACGTCAGACAATGCAAGTAGTGCATAAAAACCAAAAAGGGATTGGGCGGGTAAGCGAACGAAGGTAATCATAATTAAGATATAACTGCAGTTTCAGAAGAATCTGCAATAGATTATTAAAAAAACTGTAAAATAAAAGGTGAAAATGGAGAAGAAAGCAAACCTTGTCGTTGAAAAGATTATCATTAAATATATCCCCAAGTGACCAAGAAAACAAAATATCAGTGAAATCATAGTGATTGGGAACAGCTTTCTCCTTGCTGCTACTACTACTACCTTCACCTTCCATCATTTCTTCTCTCTAGCTCTATCAATCTGCATAACAATAACGAAAAAATAACAAATCACACTGTTAAATTCCCAAATTGTTGAAAGAGAATGAAGTTACTTCAGTGCAAAGAAACCAGAAAATGCAATCCAACGAAGGAAAAGAGGAATCTAATAGTGCAAAGACATGCACCAAAAGAAAGAATCATCTTTTTTATCATCGTACAACTTTAAAAGCTCTTTACTGTTACCCAAAGAAAGAAAAAGCTCTACGAAATATAAAAAACAAACAGAAACTTAATTAAAAGCTTTCAAAATAAAATGAAACCAAAGGGTTATAGCAAGCAAAATACACAAAAGGGAGGTCTTCGTCACTTGACTTCATTCAGTCTTCTCGTTTTTCTTTTTCTTTCTTTTTTCCAATAATCATTTCTACTACTTTTGCTTTGAAAATCCCATTTCCCATTGCAGGATGATGACTGTTTTGCTTCACTTAAGAATAAAAATAAATGTAATAAATATAATAACTTGTTGACGAAGGTTTCGAAACTCGAAGAGTGAGCAAATAAATAGTTCTCTCATTTTCTTTCCAAACAGTCTCTGTTACAAATACTAAAAGAGAAAGCTGCTTTGCAAAATCAATCAATTTTTTATTATTATTTTTTCTTTTTTTTTAAAAAAATAAAAAAAAAACGTTTGACAAAAAAGTTGTTGAGATTAGACAATGTAAAATTTCGTTGACCCTTGTCTGTTTTTTCCACTCAAAGGTCAAGAGATTTTTTTAATTATTAATTTGGTATATTTTTCAAAGTATGCATATACTCACTTAAATTTATAAAAATCTCAATTTAAAAAAAAATTTATGAAAAGAGATATAAATCTCTTTTACAAATAATAAATTGATTAAAATACCTTAAATTTATTTTTTTAAAATTATTAAATAAAATTACTAAATTTTCATAAAAAAGAATAATACTTTAACTATTGTACCAAACATATTTTAAATATATATTTTTTAATCTTTAATAAATAATTCTTTTAAGAATGCGTATTTAATAATTTTTATAATAGTTAAAGTTATTTTGTTATTATAAAATTTATTGTTGATACTAAATTTTGTCACCTGATATCAACTAGTAAATTTTGTTTATGTATGAGAAAAAAGACCCCTTATTTATTTTTCTTCCGCCTTTATATACTATCTTTTCCTAATTTTATTGAGATACTTATTTTGATTGGATTGTGATTACGTTTCTTACTAGAATTATAATTTTAAAAAATTATAATTTAACTTTTATTGATATTAATTATTATTATTATTTAATAGGCTTTGTCAGGTTATCATGTTATTGGATTATGTACTTTACAAATTCATCAAAAAGGTTGGTTGATCGTAATCATGAGTCCAATCATGATAATCAATTTTATATGATTGGGTCAATTTGATCTTGATCCTGAGTCCAAATAAAATAATCAATTTTATAAAAAAAAAACTGAAGAGGATGGGTCCAACATGGAATCTCCCAGTTTCAGTAGTAGTCATTTATGACTATTATCTGAAACTTCAACTAAAGTTTTAATCCTTGTGCTCCAATGCTTGACTACTCGATTGCCTAATGCTTCAGCTATCTCGGTCGTGTGCCCAGGTAGTCGATTTACCGTATATACTTGCATGAGTTCTTAAACATGGAACAGTTAATTAACTTGGCTGTGTGAATAGGTGGTCAGTTCGCCGTATACGCCTGGAAATGAGCATCTAAATCACGTGAAACTTTTTCATAGTAAGACGATTAATTAATTCAGTTAGCTACATGATTGCAGGATCGATTAACCATGCATGCGTGAAAAGACCTAGTTAGCTGCTGACAGTATTAGTGCTTGGTTCTACATTGAGACACATGAACCGATATGCATTGACCGAGAATGCATTATAAATATTTTTACTTACTGAGGGCAGTTAATGCTTTTATTCTCTATTTCATACTGGGTCCATTATATGGTATTCTAGTATATATTGTTTATGAAATAGCTTTAATAGAATTTAATGCCATGCTGACATGAAGGGTGGTCAGGTACAAACTTAACCTTTTTATATATATGTGTGTGTGCGGGCATATATGCATATATATGTGTGTGTAACACTAAAAATGGAGCCCACTTATTTTTGTTTTTTAACTAAATTCTAATTCCCATTTAATATTTTCTAATGACCTTTTAATTCTTGTTGATGATCCAATTAATAACTACCATGATTCTAAACTTTTTTAGTAGGAAAATTTTTACTAGGTCTGGCCTATTAGGATTATTTATAAAAGTTAAATTAGATTCTTTATCAACTCCTAGGCTTTAAGTTCAATTAGCCCCAAATTATTTAACTCTTTTACAAGGTGGTCCCCAGTTTTAATTTTTGTACTTCAAACACTAGTAATCAAAATTTATATTCTTCATGTAATCGTAAATCAATAGTTGGGCCAATTTTGAGGTTTCATGAAAATTTTAATCTTAAGGAAACTTTCAGAGAATTTGACTTCTTCTTTTTTTTTTTAATATATATATTTATATTTATATATGTATTGTATAACTTTAGAACGGTCTTCAGTAATATACTAAAGTTGATCCCTTTTTGGAGGAAATATATGCATTTATTGTCCGTTCATTTTCCTAGGCGAGACTACTAAAGTATTTTAAGATTTGAAGGCTTTGGCTCTTTGACGTCAGAAAGATTTGGAAAATCTCTCTCACATTTTTAACATCATCCTCCATCTCCGTTTTATCTTTCTTAGAGCAGATGAACTTCTAAAGAGCCACTTCTTCTAACTTACCATTTTCTCAGCATTGCGAGCGACTTCCAGGTACCTTCACTTCTTCCTAGATCTTGTTTGTCCTTTTTCTTACTTCGCTTGCTTCTTAAATTTGGTCCGAACCTTGTTGCTCTTTGTGATTTTTGTGAGCTTGTTTGTCGAATAAAGAAAAACTTTAACTGTTTCGTGGGAATGAGTTTTTTGTTTAAGAGTAGTTATTTATGAATGAAGTGATTTGTTCCTCAAAATCATCTTCAGCGGATTGGGAATTTTGGGGTAAGTTAGATGAAGAGCTAAAGAGCGATTTACTTGATATATATAAAAAAATGCCTTTGAAAAAACTAAGGTCCAATCTTATTAACGTGGATAACCTCTCTGAGTGTATAATAAGCGAGGTTCTGAGACGCAAATTTGGAGATGTGATTGATAAACTTGATCCACCGGATAGTAGAGGTGATAATGATGATTCTTCTGATACCGGGGAGTCGGTACCTCCTAGGTCTAAGGTTCCTCTGTATTACAACCGAGAAAGCTCCTACGAACTAGATTGGATTCGCTCATTTATCCGAAAGTCTACCCTAAAGGATTTGTGAGTTAAATATGAAGTACCAAATTACGTGACAATGAGGTTACCTAAAGTAGGAGAGAGAGCAAGTAGACCCCGAAAAGAGGAGGTGGCCATTTTTGAGATTTTATTAGAACTGGGTCTCAGGCTACCGTTTCAATCTTACTTTATTAAGATTTTGGACAAGCTAGACCTAGCTCCCTGCCAATTAGTTGTAAATTCCTGGAGGGCTTTAGTCGGGATGTACGTCTTATGGAGTGAATTGGGGCATGGTAAACCAACTATTTTAGAGCTCAGAAGGCTATACAGGGTCAGGGCTGGTCCGAAAACGAATCCTGGATTTTTCTATTTGGCAGCTTGTTCTAAAGACAAAAAACCTGTACCCGATTTCCCTGATTCAAATAAATCTTGGAAAGACCATTGGTTTTTTGTTGGTGGGGAATGGGGTCAGTTTCGTATGATAGATGGTGTACAGTTCTCGGTTCCCACCTCCTTTTCCGTCGAAGGTTTTTTCTTTCTTCTTACTTTGCTCATTATTTGAATGACGCTCAATTAGGGATAGTTTTCTTTCTTCCCCCCATATTTCATTTTCTTTCCTTTCTTTTTGCTTAAATAGTTATAAATTGGTGGGTTGTTCGTGTAGCTTTCAGAGGAAGGAAACCAATCTTAGAGCCAAGAGTCGAGGCCCTTCTCCAATCCATTATTGTCGAGTCCCGAGTTTCCCGCGACTTATTTTCTTACTTTAGCCTTAAAGCTTCAGGGTTGATTTCATCCATTCCTTTAACTAAGCGAAAAGGTATTTGTTCAAGTTTAACTTTAATACATATTATTTTCAGCTTACCCATTTGTATCAACTTTTTGGTGTGTATATATTTTGTTTCGGTAACATATTTTCCTCTTTTCAGGTATGACCTCAATGACTTTAAAAAATGACAAGAAGAAAACCAATTTCAAAGCAGCTATGCAACAGTTAACAGCTTTTACAGGTGCATCCAGGTCCATGAGAGGAGGTAAAGAGAGAATAGTTTTAGGAAGTCAAATGGGGAGAAATGGAATTGTTCACTCAGCAGAATGGTTATCTGATAATATTCCTCCCTGAGTTCCCGACTTGGTGGTCTCTGATACACGAAAGAAAAAACAAAAGGTCGGCATGTCGATTGAGGGGGCTTCTTCCTCTGCCCTCCAAGTAATTGATATTAACGCGATGAAGCAGGATAGGTATTGTTATGGAGTAAAAATAGACTAGACACGTGACGGTACGTAAGTCCACGACGCTCTAGTCGGCACCTATGGGACGATCCATTCATGCTGAAGCCCACCTCACCTCGGATCCCAGTTGAGACAGGATCCGACTTCAAGTAGTGCAAAGGGTGTTCACATGAAGAGTGCCACGTAGCCTATAACTAATAGTCCACGCAAATAGGGCAAAACCACTGGACCCCACTTTGGAACAGCTCAAAAGTAAAGGGATTTGGTTCTCCTAAAAGTGTGAAAAAAGTGTCCTATGATCCTAGGTCACCTGGGGGGACCACCTGAAATTGTCCAAAATGGAAACCTGACCAAGGAGACAGTGTAGCATCTTGGTAGCTGAAAAAGGGGCCCCACTTGACGTGGTCAGCCTATTGGGGACCATAAGTGGAGGCGAATGAGCACTCGCCACCTGTACGCAAGGGATAATGTAATCTCTTACTCAAATTAAAGCATGCCACGTGGCACGTAATCTTGGATAAGGTCTTAAGGACCAATCCCTGCTCACCACGTGTCCCTAATCTTGACTCCAAGCTAAGGTTTCAAGCATGGGAAGGGGAAGGAAAAGAGGAACTAGGGCAACATTGTTTAGCCAATCATATGTTCACAAAGGTATAATATAAAAAGACACTTATGTCAAGGTAAGAGAGGGTCTTCTTCAAGTTTTAACTCATTTTTCTATTATTCTTACACTACAAATACAAGTCACTTCACATCCTTCTCTCTAAGAAACCAAGAGACAACCTTAAACTTCCTTTGAAGATTGTCCTTTGAGGACGAATTTAATGTTTTAGCTTCCAAAAGGTCCACACATACTCACTTTCTCCATGTGTTTTGTGTGCTACTTGGTCACCTAACTCTTAGCTGCATAATCCTTCATCCATTAGTTATTTCAAGCTACTAAAATTGAGCCATAACATCACCCGCTCAAGGTACTAACTTGAACATCGGAGTAGAGCGCCCCTCTTGTTGTCTTTTCTCATTTGCTTCTTGCTCCAGTAGTATCACCTCCTTTGCTTTCTGATAAGCCTTCTGGTAGGTATTATATTTATCCTTTTGTATTTTGTACCACAAGCTATATGTCCTAAGCCCCTTCCTTAACCCCTCTAAGGCTATCTCATCGTTGTACGCCCTTAATGTAATGACTTTCCTATTGTATCGATCAACAAAATCGTTCAAACTTTCCTTTTCCTCTTGTTTCATCAGCAATAGACTTTTCACATCCTTTGATAAAAGGAACGCTCCCTAAATTTCTCTCACAAATTCTCGAGCAAGTTGCGAAAAGGAGCGAATGCTTTGCTGTTTTAACTTTTGATACCAGGACCTAGCTTGCCCTTTTAAGGTAAGAGAAAAAGGTCTGCACATCTCATCCTCGGTTAAACCTTGAATATACATCGTCTCCTTATATATCTCCATATGGGATCTAGGATCCGTTTGTCCTGAGTACGGACTGATATGAGTCATTTTGAATCCCCTTAGTAAATGCAAACTCATGATCTCAAGACTTAAAGGAGAGGTTATCTTATAATCTTCGACTCCATCTGTCGGTTGCCTCTCTTCTTTTACTTCATCTAACTCCTTACGTAATCGTTTAATCTCTTCCATAAAAGAAGAATCCGAGACTTCTACATGAAGGGAGTCTGTGCGTCGCTTGAGTAGACATGTATTCTGAGTATGGTCACCCGGATTACCAACTTCCCGGGTTCTGCCACTGATTCCATTCGTCTCATTTCCTTCAAGGTCTCCAAATTCACCGCATGGAGACTATTCGACGTCCAATGTCTTCCTGTCGCTTACCACCTTCTAATGATGCGTGCACGTCCCTGGCTATTGATAACGGCTGATCCAATAATGGTGATTCCTCTTGGGGCTTTCCTTTTGCTTCTTTCCATTCATTAATCATCTTCTGCATCTCAATTATCATCCTCATTTGTTCTTCTGTTTTCGCCTGGAGTTCTAGTCTCTGCCTTTTTCATCTTCTAACTTTCGTTCCAGATCTGAAGGATTTTGATTGGTTTGATTCATCTTATTCGCATGATCGGTCTGATCCTTTTGATTCCCCTAACTAGTTTGGTTTTCCTAATTCACTTGACTATCTCCTCCTTTTGCCATGATTTTTCTCGTTCCCTTAATTTCTTGCTTTTGTATATTTAGGCTTTTTATCTTTTTTCCACAAACGACACCAACTATTGATATCAAATTTCGTTACCTGATATCAACTAGTAAATTTTGTTTATGTGTGAGAAAAAATACCCTTTATTTATTTTTCTTCCGCCTTTATATACTATCTTTTCCTAATTTTATTGAGATACTTATTCTGATTAGATTTTGATTACGTGTCCTACTGGGATTATAATTTTAGGGAATTGTAATTTAACTTTTATTGATATTAATTATTATTATTATTATTATTTAATAGGCTTTGTCAGGTTATCATGTTATTGGGTTATGTACTTTACAAATTCATCAAAAAGGTTGGTTGATCGTAATCATGATAATCAATTTTATCTGATTGGGTCAATTTGATCCTGATCCTGGGTTCAAATAAGATAATCAATCTTATAAAAAAAAACTGAAGAGGATGGGTCCAACACTTATAATTCAAAAACAATCTATATAATAACTTGAATTTAAAATTATTCTTAAATAATTATTAAAAAATTAATTTAAATAGTTATAAAATAAAATTATTATTAGTACTAATAATTTTAAAAAATTATTTTTTAAATAATTGTTAAAAAAATAAATTATTTTATTTAAAAATTTAAATAATGATAATTTTTTTTAAATTTTATAATTTAATGATAATAATAATTATAAATTTAAATTATTATATAAAATTTTAATGATTATAAAATTATTTTTGAATTATAAATTTTTTTATATTAACAAAATAATTTTTAAAAGAATTATATATTATGAATTAAAAAATATAAAATTATCATAATATATAACCATTTTGAAAATTATTTTGAGTAAATAGACAGATATCAAGCAATAATGATGCATTTGCATATAGGTTTTATGTGATGGCTGAGCTCTACTCTTATTGTCAACAATTGTTTCTTTCTTTTCAATGGCTAGATTTTTACAGTTGTCATAAATTGTCAGAAATAGTTACTTTTTTTTTTATTGATCGTACGAGAAAGTGCGAAAATGACAATATTTTCTAGAATAAAAATATCATACAAGTAATAAACAAAAGGGAAATTAATACATACCTCCCTTGTATTTGGAAAATCTATACATAGTAAAATATTTGGGAAAATGCACAATACTTCTATTAAATCATTAGTTGACCAATTAAGTAAAACACATCTTGATTATCTAATATTTTTCTCTTTCCTGTCTTTTTATTAAAAAAATAAAAATAAAAAATTAATCAAAATAAAAGGACCATAGAAAATAAAAATGACATAAAAAGTCAAAAACTAAAAAATTAATAAAGTTAAACATTTTAATCTAAGAAATGTAAACTAAGAGCAGTGAACTTGATAATAACTAAAATTTGGATAAACAATTAAAATATTTTCTAATTATTTTATTATTTTTAAATATTAAATAAATTTAAATTTAATTTCTAAGAGCAGTGAACTTAATAATACTTGAACTAAAATTCGATTAAATTATTAAGGCTATTCTAATAATTTTAATTAAAAGTATTAATCAATTGACAGTCTAAGAAAAGTGTATGCATTTCTCCAACTCTTCTATCTATATGTAGATTTCCTAAATCTCAAGAGAGGTATATGCTAGTTTCCCATAAACAAAAATATAGATGGAGAAAACAATCAATCACACAATAGAAGTATTTACAAGAAAATAATTTATTGTATAAAAATCTTTTACAACCATACTTTTGGTAATTATTTTGCTTGCTATAAACCCCAATTATGGTCCAATTAATCTTAAATAAATCTTATAATTTTTCTCAACATTTGTCTACTCTAAAATTTTATATTCTATGTTAACAGAAGTTACATTAAATTTAAAGGTTGATAGGAATTCAGAATAGACTTTATTATGATAAGAAACTATCTATTTTTCAAATATTCTGATGGAACTTGTTCGGAGTTTTAAGTTCGCACACAAAATCATAGATCTAGTGTCCCTTAAAGATTTCAAATTATATAAAAGAAATAAAATATTTGAGGTAAGATAAATAGGATATTCTTCACTATATAAATGAATATTAAGTTCACTTGTTATATAACCTAAAATCTTAAAAAATTGATAGTTTTTAATGAGAAATCTTTAATAGTAGACGTAGGGTAGGGTTAGGCAAAAAAACCTGAACCCCGAAAAATCATATCGGACTAGATCGAAATCGATTGATTCAGTCTGGTTTTGTAAATCATTCGATCTACTTTCGGTTCATATTTTTAAAAAGTCAAAATTTACAATCTGATTTCGGTTATACTAGAAAAAATCAAAATCTCATCGAAATTGTATTTAGGAGTAAAATAACGTCATTTTTTAAAGGTGAAACAACATCATTTTTTTGTACAAATAAAAGAAAAAGCGGCTAACTAGCAAAAATAAAAAAATTGAACCTAAAAATCAAATCAACTTGATGAGTTTACATACATTCGATCTAATTTTGATTTGGTTCCACCCTTGTATCTAGTCCTATTCGGTAATAAAAATTAGAGATTTAGAATTTTTTGGACCGATCTGATTGTATTAAAACTTAGACCGAACCTGACCATATCCACCTCTAACATAAGGTCTATTAAGATTAAAGACTAATTTCTATAATAAACAAATACTTATAAGAGAAACAATAAAATTTATTTAAGATTAAGTGTAATTGAGTTTGGGTATGAAGAATAATTATAATAATTATAGTGAATTTTTTTCTTGTCATATTTGGTGAGCTTGATTTTATTTTGACATAATAGTTTTTCATGGAAATAGTTATGCTATTTGACTGATATTTTTCATTAGCAATATTTTTATTTTACTACTTTTTTTTTTATATCTATATTCTAAAGCATTTTGGGTTAGACTTAAAATTCCTACAAGTGGTATGAAAGCAAGGTTTTAGGGTAAGTTAAATACATCGGTAAATAGAATTTCAAAAAAAATATTTGATAAGACAATTAGTTTGGCTTATGGCAAATACTAATCAATGTGATATTATTTCAGTTAATTTGTACTTTATATGTAAATAACAATAGCAAACAATTTCTCACTAGAATTGGTATTACAAAGAAAACGTTAAAAATATATGTACATGCCACCTGCCATTCTTATCAATTTGAGGAACAAAATGGGAATAAAGTTAAATAGGCCCATGATTTTCGATAACTAAAGTGGTCCTGAGTAGAAATACTTCCATTCTTCAAACATCAATTTTATAGTTGAAACAAGAATAATTTACTTACTAGTTGAGAAGGACAATAGTCGTTGTCTTTAATCTTTCGTCATAGGCATGTGTCTTCACATTAACTTCACAAAATTCAACTTATTTCACTCTAAAAATTTCTCTTTCAAGTAACGATTAATATAAAACATATCTTGTATCTTGAGGGACCACAAGAGTTTTGTCGTTGCATAAACTACAAAAACTTGAAGGTTAAATTCGGCCTAGGAAAGTGAGAGAAAGAAGAGTTCAAAAATCACTCATAGTGGAGAGAGACCAAATTCAAAAGCCAAGCACTAGTACAGAGTAAAAGAAAAATATATAGAAAGAGGGAAAGATATTTTATAAAGAAAAGCAAGATACGTTTTTTAAATTTTTTCTTCGCATTATTTATGTTATTCAATTACTCATATAAAATATTAGTTTTTACATATCATATTAAGAAACAATAAATTTCATTTAACTTATTAACTTAATATAACATTTAAAATTTAAATTATATTTATTATTTTTTTAGTTTATTAATTAAAAAATATAATAATATTTTTTTGATTTATAAAATATAAAATTTAAAATTTAAAACCGACAAGCAACTATGACTATTAAATATCATATGAATAATTTTTTTTAAATAAGTTATTTTGATATTGTGATTTATTTTTATTATTATTATCAATTTCTCTCGTGACTTATACATAACTTTTACTATTATCAACTTCTATTATGACTTATACATAACTTTCAAAGTACTTATAATACAACTTGTATTTCAATAGATGTAACACTTTTATTTTATCTCTTGTTTGAATTGTTTATTTTTATTAATGACCAAGTCTTTTTTATGCTGTTGTAGAACAGAACTAATGATGTAGTAAAATTTTTCTATAGACAGTTAAATATCCAAGCTACTAACTCATTTATTTAAAATATTTTTTTAGACTATATTACATGATATAATTTACACTTACGTGACAAATTATTAATTATGTTGACTAAGTAAAATCTTTGTTTTGCACGATATTCACTATTTTTTATTCATAAAATTTTTAATGGATAAATCTTGGATCATCGTAAAAGAATTTAAGTATTGTATTGAGAAGTTTCTCACTTTTTCTAAGATCAATGGTAGACATTCAAATTACATACGTTCCTCTTGTTTGAAATTGCAAAAATGAAGAGTCAAATATTTTGGAGATTAAAACTCACTTATTTTTGCATAGAATTAATCCATTATACAAATTAGGTCGAAAGAAAATTTTGGAACTCGATAAATCGGACCGGACCAAATTAAATAATATTTGGTCTTATCCGGTTTTGATTTTAAAAACCTCAAAACTTTTTTATCCAATTTCAGTTTTGGCCTAAAAGACTCGGATCAGACTGAAAATATTTTTTTAAATATATTTTATTACCAAAATAACGTCATTTTTTTGTATATGTAACATAAAAAATAACAATATTTTACAAAAATTTAAGAAAACAATTGTAAAAAAATAAAAACCCGGAAAACTAAATTGAATTGGACTAGAGATGATCGGCTAAGGACCGAACTTGACTGTGTCCATCCCTAATGCAAATAGTGAAGAGCTTACAAAGCCTTCAGCTAATCTAAATTAACGGATCATAAGAAAGTTTAAATTTGATGATACTGCTAGAACTGTTAAGATATTTCAAGGGGCACACAATCTGTTTGAAAGTAATCTTGAAGAATTTCATAAATTACTTTAACATGCTGAAAAATTGCTATATCCAAGCTGTACCAAGTTTAGAAAGTTATTTGGCTTAGTACAATTGTACAATTTGGAAGTAAAAAGTGGATGTTCATATTAAAGTTCATCAGAATTGCTGAAATTATTAGGAGAAATGCTTCTAGAACCATCATGAAATTACTATATCTATGTACGACGCAAACAAAACTTTGAATGCATTAGGAATGGAGTATAAAAAGATTCTCGCATGTCCAAATGATTGTATACTGTTTAAAAAAGAATACAAGGATCTAACTTCTTGTCCCATATGTAGAATATCTAGGTAGAGGGTGTTAAAGAACTAAACTAGTGTTCTTACAAAAGTCTTGTGGCATTCCTGCCAATTTCTTTGTTAGAAGAGTATTTAGTAGCCATAAAATACCAAAATTACAAATGTGGCATGTAAAATAAAGAGAAGTTGATGGCCATCTACGTTATATAACAAATACTCCATCGTGGGAACTAGAAACTACGTGTGGCCTAATTTTGCATCTAAACCCAAGAGCCTACAACGTGCACTTTCTGCAGATGGAATTAATTCACATAGTTCCCTTAGTAGTAGGCAAAGGAATGTTAATAATGCTAACTTTGTTAATATTGGGCCCAAAGTATCATGGCAATGATATTGACATGTATTTAGTACCATCAATTGATGATCGAAAAATATTATGGGAGGTTGGAATTGAAGAAGGTTATGATATATATAGAAAACAAGCTTCTAGGGTAAAAGTTATTGTTTTGTGGACGATAAATGATTTTCTTATTTATTGGAATTTAGCTGGTTTAACTGTAAAGGAATATAATGCTTGTCCTATATGTAGCGAGAAAATATGTGCCTACCAGTTAAAACACAACAACAAGATTTTCTTTTGTTTGGCATAAAAGATAAAATAGAAATTAAATAATTAAAGAATTAACTTTTTTTTTAATATCAAAATTTGAATTATTTATCCAAATTTTTACAATATTTGAATTATTTTGAATTATGTATACATATTTAAAATATAACTAAAATAATAAAATAAAATATCAATAAAAATGAGAAATAAAAAATTTATAATATATTAATTAATATTTACATTATCATGCGCTGTAAAATAATAATATTATTTAATTAAATAATATGTTTTACATAAAAGAGTAAAAATAAAATATTAATTAAAATAAAAAATAAAATATATTAATAAAATATTCATATTATCTACTTACTATAAAATAATATTACTATTATTTAATCAATATATTTTTATATAAATATATTATATTTTATCAAAATTATAGCGATTTATTACTTATTTTTCTTAAATAACTATTATTGTATATACACGGATATAATTGTTATTTCTTAATAAATTAAAATTTTTAAACATATTTTTGAAATTACTAGCACTAACAAGGGTATTAAACTAAATCTTTGAGATTAAATGAGAATTTACCTAAAAAAGATAACAATTATCATGTATTTGAAGAAAATCATTGTGTTACCAAAATATCTATAAGTTTAACAGTTAATTCAGTTAACTATAGTCAATTAACGGTTTAAGAGAGGTATGTCTGGATTTTCTCAAACTTTCCATCTATGTATAGGTTTCTCAAACCTCAGAAGAGGTATGTGCTAATTCTCCATATATAATACATGTGAAATATTTACAGAAAAAATATGGTAATAATCCTATTAAATATTACATATATTAAATTGATACACACAATCAAGGAAATATTATGACCTTGATTATGTGATCAAATCATGAATATATGTGATCGTATCATTAACAAGATCTATTAAGCAGAGAAAGTGTTTGTATAGAAAAGTATCGATGTTAGATTTTTTGTAGGAGAAAAATGACAATGATCGTTCTACAAATCAAAAGTTAAACGATTATAAAAAAAAGAAGTCTTTTCTCTTTGACCTTGAATATTAACAGTTTCTTCATGTTTGGCATATGTTTGTGATAGTCTTATAGGTACATTGCTTAACATTGTAGGAAAATTGAAGGACAAACTTTCATCTCGCATGGATCTTGTGGTGTTGATGCACGGATTTTGCAAATCCCGCACCCATACAGAAAGATAGAATAGATGCATTCGAGGCGGCCGAGTGGCTCGAGTCAAGTGTGCAAATACAAGCCAAGTCCACAATCCTACACCACAAAAAACCACTTTGTGCTTCACTGTCCAAATACCCACACAATGTTCAAGTTTGTCCACCTCCCAACTCAACTCTGATGATTCCGAAACTTCCCGAGATCCCTCAAGCGACAATATACCTATTGCCTGCTTCTCAAATAACTATCCAACCCACCTCCATTCACGCCCGAATACTCTCAACCAAAGGTTTCCACTGAGCTGGTCTGCGACTTCTTGTGAAATAGAGCAGGGCTTAGACAGGAGTCGCCACTTCTGCAACCCCTCTCTGATGCTTAAGTTAGCCTTAGGTCCGAGAGGAAAATATCGAGGGCATGGTATATCCCTCAAAATGGAGAAAAACAGAGGTATGCAAAGGTGGTGTAAAAGGAACATAAGGAAGTGGTCTAGGCAAGGTTGCGGGTAAGGCAAATGGAGATGCTAAGGGACGAGTAGTAAGGTTTTTTCTGTATGTTCATTGAGTTTTTGACTATGGAGGCTGTATGTGTGGTGGGAGAAGAAAGAGAGAATCCTTCTTGGGAAGAGAGCTTATTTCCTAGGAATATTATGGCTAATCATCTCTCTTCCTTGAAAATGAGAAAAAATAACTTTGTATATGAAACAAAGGAATGCTTATACTTGATTGGATGACCTATGTTGCCCTACTTTTCGGGTTTTTACCTTTCCATGTGTCTCTCTCCTATTGGTTCTTGGTGGCTCAACTCAAATGCCATGTGGCAAGCTAGGGTTGGGTGAGCTTTCCCTTATCCAAGCTCATTGGACACGTGTCGACCCTCTATTAGCCAAGGAGATTATTTTGTACCTTGGTGGATAAGTGGCATAACCTCACTCGCCCAGCTGGCACATGGTCCCTCACCTGGGCTTTGTGCATTGTTTGCACTGTACCAGCTTGGGTGCTACCAAGACCTGGTGCTGTCTCCTGCCTTTGAAATGGTCTTCGCAAGATATTTTCTTGTGTGTTGAGCCACTTTAAGGATTCTTTTGGGGTATAATGAGGTAGGCTTTCGCGCACCTAGGTGCTTGAGCAGCTGGGCGTCCCACATGTTTGGGGCAGCTGGGTATCTTACCTTTCTTGATCAGGAGGGCGAAGCTCTTGTTTATTGGAGGCGGATCTGGCCGTTTCGAGGCGCAGTGGAGAAATGAAGTTATTTTCTTTTTCTATGTCTACGTGCTACAACATATAGCCACGCAATTCTGCATATGCCACGGTATATGGTCACATGGGCACTCCCATACGCGCCATGGTGTATAGTCACATGGGCACTCCCAACCGTGACACGGTATATGGTCACATGAGACAATTTTCCGGGGAGCCCAGCTCACAGTGGGTCTTACCTAGTCACAACGAATAGGGCTTGTACCACGTCCTGCCTTAAGGTGGGCGCGAGGTGGATTACCTAGTAGTGAGCTGATTCGGACTTTCATGAGCTTACTTTCCGCCATGTGTCTAGTTGTATTTTCTCCCATAACATGTGGAAATAACTATTATGAAAGAATTAACACATACAATTGTCAACAATCAGACTTTGTTGCCTTTAACATTATAGATATTGTTTAAGGAAGAGAAAATTAGATTTTGCAAAATATTATTAGAAATTAAGGTCCTGATAGTTTTTTTTCAAATATTTGTAATCATGTTTCATTACAAGATTGTAATTAGATTTTGCTTCATGGTATGAACACATGATTGTAATTTTTTAATGAAACATTTATTGCCTTTGGCTATAAGAGGTTGTCACCTAAATATGTCAGATATATTATATAACTAGAGTGTGTGTTTTTTTTTTTAATTCCTTTTGTAATAAGGTAGAAGATGTGACTACACAAAATCAAATGCAAACTTGCATTGTGACTGTCATATCCCACAGTACTAGTCAGAGTGAAACTGGGTTGACTTATAAGCTTTTGGGTCCCTTTAATTGAGCAAATACATTTTATGTTGCAAAGTCTAAAAGTAAACTTATAACGAATTGTATGCCCAATGCAAATAATATCTACTCAATTTTAGGCTTGTACTATTACGTTTGGTATCAAAGCTTATGTCATGATTATGTAGACTTTCATGAATATGATTTGAGTTTTTGGTAGACTTTAGGTTAGGAGATAGTGATTAGAAACAAAGGTTTACTTCAAATCATTATCACGCGTACTTTTTTGTTTAAATAAATGTTTAAGTTATTATTTTTGTATAAGATATTAGATAGCGCAGCGGAAGCGTGATTTATTTTGATTGATTAATTCATAATTTTAAGTAGAGACTTTGTTTTAATGAGGTATAAGATAACATTTTCTATTGCATACTTTATTTATTTTGTTCTTATTTTAGTTATATGAAAAATCTATTTGCATTGTTTTTTTTAATGTTTCAAATAGGTTGTTATTGAATTATAATATGTAATATTGTATTAGGATTTAAAAATCCATGTTTGAGCTAACATCTTTTATATTAGTGAATTATTAGTAGTGAAACTCTATAATATTTACCGAGTAGAGTACTTGTAAATAATTTTAACGGGAATTGTGTTAAAAGTTTTTTATCAAAATCTTATAAACTTAATTTTCATATAATAAGATGCTAGTAGAATTTTTGCTTCACTTAAATTGGATGAACACACAAATTTATATGATTTTTCAAATTCAATACTTGTATTTTTCAAATTCATGAATTTTGCAAGTGTATTCTAAAATGAAAATTACTTGAATGACCAAATAATTTTTAAAAATTATGAAACTTGGTAATTAAGATGATTTATTAATATGTCTATTGGTTATTTTATGAGAATCATAATTTTTTGAGAATTACAAAAGTAATTATATAAAATTTTTATTGGAGGAACCATAATTCGAAAACGTTTTGGACTAGTTATTTATATCTAGAAAATAAAAACTTTTGAAAATTAATCCTTTCAACTCAAAATGTCATGAAAATTTTATACATAGTTTTGGTTGTGCTTAGTGATCTAGAAAGCTTTTATGTTAATTCAACTTATAGATTAAGAGATAAAAATTTTAGAATCTAGTTTTAAATAAAAAACTGAAACCTTATAACATGAAGGGTTAAGTTAGGATTCTTAAGCAGGCGAATAACATGATTAAAATTGTTGACTTTTGTTTATGTTGAGTTCCGGATGTATTTAATAACATAGTTTGCTATTATAGGGAGGTTGGAACCTTTAGACGATATTTGAAAGTATAAGACCTTTTGCTTGGATTGAGATAAGTAAAACTATTCATAGTAAATAGCGCATAGTTTTGTAAATCTTATTCACAAAATACTTTATTAATTTTACCATGAATATAGTTTTTGTGACACAAATTTATATGTTTATATTTTGAAGAATGTATAAATTTTTATATGTTATGTTATAAACGTTTTACAACTAGAACATTTGTAAAGTAAAACATTTTAAAAGTAAATACAAGCTATGACATCGTTAAATGATAATTATTCTATCTATGTAAAAAAATAGTTTGGCTCATTGATCACTTAGTATTATGATTTTATTATGACCGATTCATCCTGGTTAAAAATAATGTATCTGATTATATTAGTGACCGAGTCATCCAAGTTAAAGATGATATAGCTATTTTATTAATAACTGAATCACCCGAGTCACCTCAGAATGTGGTGTAGGTTGAAAGGCCTAACGAAATATGATTGTATTTCTACTACAAGTTGTAACTTTTAGCCTAGTGATAAGAGCTTGATCTCACATATATAGTAGCAAATACATATGCGGTCAGGATCAAAGTCTATGCCCTTATACTATAAATAATACACTGCAGCACACTGGATTTTGACATTTCTTTAACTCATTTTTTAAATCCGATCTACGTTATAAACTCGACTTTGGCCCTTCCTAAAGTTCTTTACCCTTTGGAATAAAAAAATCATATCTGTTTCACCATTCGGCATCTCAAAATATCAGATTGACCAATTGAACCCATCGAGATGGTTTTGGACATAAGGTTTTGACAAACACGTAACTTGGGCGTTTCAACTTTTAGTTGTGCAATTTGGTAGTGAGGGTGAGACTAGAATGAGTTATAAGCCTTTAGGTCTCTTTAATTGAGTATATGATTTTTGAATTGCAAAACTCGAAAACAAACCCGCGACGGGTTGTGCACCTAAAGTAGACGGTATTTACTCAATTTTTGACCTAGGCTATTATGGTGACAACATTATACTTGCTTGAGAAATACTTTTCCCCATTCTTTTTTTCATGTTATAGTCCATCTAATGGTTCACCTTATTAGAGAAATCAAACTTTGAGTGCCAATTTATTTGTGGTGGATGTGCTCATTTGCAAGATACATAATAGTATTGAACGGAAACATTAGAAATCATTATCGACTAAAAGGTTGTATATATAGCTGAATCATACATTGTTGGAGAAGCCATAGAGTTTGGCAAAAAGTACTTATTTGCTATAGATGTAATTGCAATATCGTATAGGAAAAATAATTCATTTAGCTACTCTATATGGCTATACCTCTTCTAAGAAGAACTATTATATGTGTGCATCGTGATCAATAGGAACAAAATCAACTTTATTTCTTGGAAAATACAAATAATGTCCAACCTTACATCATGTTAGAACTCATCTCCGTCATATAATCAACTCTTGTTTAAATGATCTAAATTTTGTAATTCAAGTAACACATATTGAATTACTGAATTAGTGAGTATATGGAATATTTGAAGGTGCCTCATAAAGTCAAGGAAACAAAAGTGGTTACATGATGAACGTAATGGCACTTTTCATTTATTAGTTGCATGTTAAGGTATTCAATAGTTCCCTATAATAATTTTCCTTGGCATTATGTTTGAATGTTATTACTTATTGACATTATTATAGTTTTGAATAAAGTTGAAAAATAATTGAACAATTGAAGTAATGACATTTTAGAATCACTAAGGTGCATTGCACAGGAGCCTCATCGAGAAGCAATCAAGTATTTAGATATGTTATCAATGATTATTTATTTTACACATAAGAGTTGCATGATGCTTAAGTTTTCTAAAATAGTAGGGTTGATTTAGTGTCAAAGAGTATGCAAATCTCAAGTGCCAAGGATAAAAATCCAATTTTTTTTAATATATGTCTTTTTATGGCATGATTCAAGAGATATGAGAGCTTAACTATAACGAATATTAATTCCAGGCCTCAAGTGTAATTGGATAGAAAATAACAACGGTATCAATTTAGATGAGCTTGGATTTGTATCAGTTAATCTTTAATGAATAAAACAAGCTCCTTCAAAACGCATTTCAAGCAAAACAAGTGTTTTATGTTGAAGACCAACTTAATCCTAGATGGTATATTGTTTGAGAATCTTCACATAAGGTTTCTAAAGATGATGTAGATAAAGATGGGATGGGTGACATTATTATGGAACAACAATAATTAAATGATATAGTATCATTTGTTGATTTATTTGACATAGAAGGAGAGAATGAGTTAGCTTACATGTGAGCAAATTGTGAGGAATGTGGGCCGAATTTACTTAATGGTAGGTGTTAATTTTTATTTTGTTTATTTAAAATTAGTTTCTTAGTTTATTCTCTTATTGTTATACTATGTACATTATTTTTCTTATTGTAATATAATTATATTAATATCTATTTGTGCCATAACTAAATAGTTATGCAAATATAAATAGATTTGTCAATAATCCCACAAGAAGATAATGTGCTCACACAGACAAAGAAATTAATGGGTGCACTATTATGCCTAAAATTATTGAAGGGAAGAAGTTTTACGTTTGGTTACAACTATAAGAAAAGATGGAATCGCAATTGATTAATTTAGTGGGTGTTTTTTCGCATTTTATGGTGCCTATTATCTATGAAAGTTAGATGAAACTGCCAAAGAAAATCAAAGAAATGTTGTCAAAATGTATTACGGTGAGCAAAATTTATTTTTTCATGTTTAGAAATTTTAAAGATAATTGGACCCCTTATATCTAAATGCAAAAGTACACGAAAGACAATGAAATATAATCTCACAATACATGTCAAGCGAATAAAGGATAATCTTAATCTCCCTAAGCATCCATTGAAAGATAAATATTTTATTGAGCCAGAACATAGGGAGCAATTTTTTTGAAGACAAATTATCATAGAAGTTTATGATATGGTAGTCATGTGTCTATTTTGAAAATAATAATATGATCATAATTATAAACATTATTAAATATTTATATTTTTCAGTCCAATTATTTATTTCATACTTTAATATATTTTTCATTTAGTTTTCTAGAAAAGAAAGTTACACTTAAGAAAAGATTGATGAGATTAGATGTGAGTGTGCTATGTATACATATCAACTTCCGATTATAGCTCTCATTTGATTAAAAGTTTAATAAAATATTCTTTGATTGCTTATTGAACTTGTGAATTGAGTTAAAGTAGGATGCTCCAAATTTATGACTCAAAGAGTTTTCTAAAATGTTCTTGTTGAAAAAATTGTGAATGAAAGATCCCATTGAATTGAATTAGGTCCATGAATCTAAAAAATAGTTAGAATTCTTGATCTCTCTCAATTCAAAAATTCAAAATTTGAATTGATGTTCATTTATTGATTTCTTCTAAATTGCATTGATTTATCCCAAAAGTTTCATTTCAATTGGAATTTAATCATTCACCATATACGATAATGTTAGCCTTAAGGCTCATAATTATTGTTTTGATGATAACACATATTAATGTTTATTATAAACTAAATTCTTGTTATAGTATTTATTGTAATATTTTTAGCATAAAAAATTGAAGGAATTGAGAAAACTTAAAAAAAAAAAAATCTTTTGATGTGATAAAATATCAACCTTGGTGAGATAGAATGCCTTACTGATCTAGTATTTGAGTGGAAGATGGATGCCTAGACAACAGTTTGAACTCAGTATTCCGCACCTGACTTGACTTCGTCCTAACTCCGAGAAGACTCCCAAGCTAAACTTTCACACTTCGCTAATCCCTAGGCTAAGCTATAATAAACCTTCCTGACCTCGTTATCCCTGCTAACTTCGGATTCGAACTAGGTGAAATTGCCTACAGCAAAGAACACGGTCAAAGGGGGTGCTAGAGGTTTTCCAATGAGCCCACTCCGACGCTCAAGTCAGTACTTTGAGAAGGTGATTTTATGGCTCGACTTTGGTAACTCAAAATGGATAATATATGGAGGATTCATGTAGCAAGGGGCAAGTCAACCAAGTGGCACACAAAAACATATGGATAAATAGAATAAATATAGCCTTTTTGGAAGCTAGAATAGTAAATAAGCTCCAAAAGACAACCTTCAATGAGTGTTTAAGGTTGTCTCTTGAAGACCAACAAACAAGACAAAACTTTCTTCTTGTTTTTCGAGTGAGAAAATGTGAAGTGACTTGTGCTTGTTGTGTGAGAGAGTAAAATGAAAACTATTGAGAACTCTCCTTTACCTTGAGCTAAGTGTCCTTAAATATCGTACCTTTGTAAGCATGTGATTGGTTGAACAGTGTTGCCCTAATTTCCTATTTCTTTCTATTCCCATGTTTTTGTCATTTGAAACCTTAGCTTGGAGTTAAAACTAAGGACACGTGGCGAGCTGGGATCGGTCTTCATGACCTTATCTAAGATTACACACCACGTGGCATGATTTTATTCGGTTAAAAGATTACATTATCCCCTATGTACACATGGGGAATGCTCATTTTCCTCTATTTATGGTTTCCCAAAAGTTGACAATGTTAGATAGGATCCTTTTCTCAGCCACCAAGGGGCTGCACTGTCTCCTTGGTTAGATTGCCATTTTTGGGCGATGTCAGATGGTCTTACAGGTAACTTGGAGATATAGGACACATTTTTCATATTTTTCGAGCTTATGTCGCTCTATCCCCCCCCCCATTTTTATATCGGCAGGGCTTGTCGAAGTTTTTACTTTATCTTTGAGCGAAATTAAGCCATTATTCCTTTCTATTTGAAGACTAAACCGTGCAGAATTTTCTCATGACCTGGGAGGTTGTTAGTGTACTTGGAGTAGTATTTGTGAGGCCACTACTACTCCATCTCATTGGGTTATCATGCCTTTCTTCTATTAAGGTAGGTTTGAGATTGAGCTTGGTAAGATCCCTTATTATCTAGAGTTGAGCTCGGTGAAACTCTATTTTGATCAAGGATAATCCCTCTTAACTTTGAGAATATTGTTCTTCATTCAAGTGAGTCTTGATTCTGCCTCAGTTAGGATTACAACCTTTTCGCCAAATGCGAGGGAGTATAAAATGTCCCTTGTGGTTGTCTTGCTGGTGGTGTGGTGCACTAGCTTAGGTTGGCTTCTCCTTGTTGGAAAAAAATAGTTTGATTCCTAACTAAACAAGAACTAAAGTGAGCTAAGCTTGGTCAGGTTCTCAGGTATGTGCTTGATCATTCTAATATGTTTTTGGAGGTTTCCTAGGTAGCCTAAGAGTCTCTGGTATATGATCAATTAGGAGTCATTCTTCACTACAACCAAGTTCTTTGTCAAAAAGTACTCAGTGAAGCTATCCATTTTGAAGGCCGAATACAAGGTTAGCCAACATGGCTTGAACAAGGCCGTCATTCCTAATGATGAAGTAGTCTCTCTTTGTGAAAATACCAAGCCTACTTGAGCTTACTTCTGCCCAGCTCAACTCGATGTTATGGAAGAGCTCAACAGGGTTGTATACACCAGGATGGACTCTACATATAGTCCCTTAGCTTTAGTCAACTCCTACTTCAAGTAGGAGGTAACCTTTTAGTTATTTTCTTCTTCATTTCCTTCTTTCTCAAGTCCTCCAAACAAGTGAGAAAGAATGAAAGCTTAACATGATTGTCTTAGCTAACAAAGGAGTTAGAAAACATCTTAGATAAGTGGTTCCCTCATGCGTTTCAAGTTATTCCGATGTTAAAATTTGTCGTCTTGTTTGTTAATGTAAAAAAGGCTAGTAATATGGCTCGCTTGGGCTTTAACAAGGCCTTGGACTCGGCATCTCAAGTACTGTTGATATATGTCCTTGCTCATATGGATACCAGGTTTTGACTCTTTCTTATATTCATTCTAAAGTTGTCGGCTGAGCTGAGGGAAACACAAGATGATGTAGATATTGTTGATGACAGGCTCAACTAGCATTAAAGTTATTCCTAGAAAGATGATGCCTCCGTGCTGAGCAAAGGTCTATGTGCTTGATGTTCTGCTGAGCTTAGCTGGGATATATCAGTTCTAAATCCCTCGTAATTTGGGATTTGTATCCGTCTTGGTGAACATATTCCATGTCATAATTTGAAGATAATATTCCTCCTGAGTTGGAGCTGTGATCCCTCGTGATATGGGATAAAAAGCTTTAATGATCTAGGAAGTTATACCTTTTAATTACAGTTATTCAGCCTAGGGTGTCTTTCATCCCATGTGAGGTGGGCTCAATATCAGCCAACAAGTTCTATATGCATAACTTAGAGTTGATGTCTCTCACGGGGAGAGAAAATAAGACTCAATCCATCCTAGGTGGTGTTTTTCTCAAAAATACTTTATGAAGACCAAAGCAATGATATAACACACCTAGGCCTTTCCAAGAGAACATATAAGAAAATTGTAGTCACATCACATCAGACTTGGTGATAAATAATATGGCAATAAACAATATGGTGATATGACAAATGGCAATTGATAACCGAGATCAAGATCAATCTTGATCAATGCCACAAATAATACTTCCTCAGTTGGTTTACTAGTAAGCTGTCCTCAGATGAGCTTGGATCCCAAATTCAACCTAGATACGATTATCCTTACTAAGCTGGACATACTCCAACTTTTCAACAGGTTCATCTCGCTGTTCAAGTTTGGTGTTTTAGAATTGAGAATGTATACATCTTTATTGAGGTGGGATAATCCCTTATTACTATTTATTGATCCCTCTTGATAGTTCTCACATGGTCCCCCACCCTTTAAATGGTATGTGGAGACAACTCTTTTTATGGCCAAGAGGGACAATCGCCCCAAGACTGTATTGTACGAACTGGAATGATTTATTGTTAGACCACTTAAAGATGTAGTTACTTGCTGTATCCTTGCTAATGTTGAATCCAGCTTGTCAAAAGCTTCCTTGAATAAGATGTCTAAGGAGATTTCTGGATTAGGTAGGATTCTAGGTACATCCTTACTTACCACCTTTATGGTGGTGATTAAGGCGTTGTCATTCAAGTAGACCATATCTTGTATCTTTCTCGGTGAGCAAAATTTGAGTAAAGGTCATCTTGAATATCCTTTCTGAGGTTTGACTTTATGATTTCTGTGAGCTAAAGTGGAATCACAAAACTACTTCTTTGCTCTACTGGACAAATCCTAACTAAGGTGGCTCCCCTATGATGGTGTGGACGAAGTCATTTTCCTTGGTCACCTAGGATCCCAACTAACCTTTGTTATCTTTCTAAATATCTTTAGGTTGTCTTTCTTCTTGAAACTTTTTTTTTTTCTTCAAACCACAAGTACAAATTCTTCTATAGGTTCTTTATCCTATATATGATTGCTCTCTTGGAAGGATTCGTTAAGAGGCCTTCATATTTAATGATGTAGAAAATCTGTTCTCCTAAGGTGTTCAAGGGATGATATATTGAAGAGTGGATAAATTCCACTTGTTTTCTTAGTTGGAGAATTGCTCTTTCAATAGAAGAAGTGGACTCCTAGAAGGTGTAGGCATTGTCAGGTATCCCTGATGAGGTGCAATGATACCTTGCTGACATGGGCACTAGTGTGGCACTGGTGCACAGGCATAAATGTATCCCCGATGAGCTAGAATCTTTCCTTGCTGAGGTGGGCGCCTATATGATATTAGCGCAAGTAGGTTTCCTTGATGAAGTGGGAAACGTTCTTGCTAAGATAGATGCCAGTATAACACTGGTGCACTGGTGCACTTGTGCAGATGTATCCCTGGTGAAGTGGGACTTGTCCTTGCTGAGGTGGGGTCGCACCTTGATAATAGTGGACAAAGCCACTGATGAACCCACAAAAATCCCACAATTTCCAAATGGAAGCTTTGTGCACCAAGTTCTTATCAATCCATCCAACATTATAGTAAACATTCTACACGTAAAGTATCAAACCATAAAAACAATATAGGCTATCAGGTTAATTTAACCTTAATGGTAATCAATATGGGACACTTTAAACTTCCTAAGCAAGCATGCACTTTAAACCACATTAGCAAGAAGAGCAATCAAGTCACCTAGATCACGATAGATATTGCACAAATATTTCATAGAAGAAGGTTTAGAGTTACCGTCCTTTGGAGGCTCTATCATCAAGGCGTATACCATATCGCTATAAATAGATCTATTAAGCTGAGCTTGAGGAAGGTGACTGCTTTGGCCTGTTCCCGCGTGACCTTTCTTCTAGACCCTCTTGGGGCCTCAAAGTTAGGCGTTTAACTTCTTTGGCAGGTGCGTAGGTTGTAGAGGGACCTTTTATTCAGGTCCCCACAAACGGTGCCACTATTGATGCGGTAAAATATGAACCATGGTGAGATAGGATGCCTTGCCGATCTAGTATCCGAGTTGAAGATAGATGCCCAATCAACAATTTGAGCTTAGTATTCTGCATCCGATTTGACTTCACTCTAACTCCGAGGAGACTCCTAAGCTAAACTTTTACACTTCACTAACCCCCAGGCTAAGTCGTCACAAACCTTCCTGACCTTGCTATCCCTGCTGACCTCGAACCTGAACTTGGTGAAATTATCTACAACAAAAAACACGGTCAAATAGGGGTGCTAGAAGTTTTCCAACGAGCCCACTCCAACGCTCAAAATAGTTAATATATGGAGGATTCATGTACCAAGGGACAAGCCAACGAAGTAGCACACAAAACACATGGAGAAATAAAATAAATGTAGCCTTTTTGGAAGCTAGAATAGTAGATAAGCTCCAAAAGACAACCTTCAATGAGTGTTTAAAGTTATCTCTTGAAGACCAACGAACAAGACAAAACTTTCTTTTTGTTTTTAGAGTGAGAAAATGTGAAGTGACTTGTGCTTGTTGTGTAAGAGAGTAAAATGAAAACTCCTTTTTACCTTAAGATAAGTGTCCTTAAATATCATATCTTTGTAAGCATGTGATTGGTTGAATAGTATTATCCTAATTTTCTTTTGCTTTCTCTTCCAACGTTTTTGTCATTTGAAACCTTAGCGTGGAGCCAAAACTAAGGAAACGTGGTGAGCTGGGATTGGTCTTCATGAGTTTATCCAAGATTATACGCCACGTGGCACAATTTAATTCGGGTAGGAGATTACATTATCACCTATATACATATGGCGAATGCTCATTTGCCTCAATTTGTGATCCCCCAAAAGCTAACAGCGTCAGCTGGGATTTTTTTCTCAGCCACCAAGGGGCTGCTCTGTCTCCTTGGTCAAGTTACCATTTTTGGGCGATGTCAGGTGGTCCCCCTATGTAACCTGGAGACATACGACACCTTTTTATATTTTTAGAAAGACCAAATCCCTTTGCTTTTGGGATTGTTTCAGAGTGGGGTTCACTTTTTTGTTTTCTTTATGTGAACTATTGGATCGTCTCATAGGAGTTTTGTGGGCTTACGTACTGCTACGTGTCTAATCTATTTTTATCCCATAATGAAATCCAAAATGAAGGAATTCAAGAAAAGCATAATAGAACTCTCAAGAGCAAATGGAAGACAAATCAATTGAAGAATAAACCACAAACTTTGGAACATCATTGGTATATTTTTTATTGCATGCTTGTGTGTGTTTGTGATTATGGCAATTGTGTAAGCTAAAAAATTTTATACAACACTTCTCCAAAAATTTATATATCAACATTTTTATTTGTATTATTTTTCACAAATTAACGTGTAAATCTAGACTCATTAAAAACATTTCTCTTTTCAAATTATAGTTCTTCATGGATAAAAGAAGAAGTTTTTGAAGATTGAAAACTAAACCAAAACATAAATTTTTGAAACCTAAAAAAAGGACCATAATGCAAGATTTGAAAACTTGATTGACCTAATAAAAAGTCAAACTTTGTTCACTATTTAGTTTAATCAAACTAGTTGGTTCATTATTTGGTTAAGTTGAACTGAACTGAACGGTCTGAACTGGTTTAGTTAAACAAAGACAATAAAAATTTAGAATATAATGGTTTTTAAATTTGGTTGATCGAATTTACTTTCCGATCAAACGAATTTGTCGTTCGATCAATTGAGACCAAAACACCTTTTAGCTTTAAAATCACATTTTGAGCTCACAAATTACAAATTCAACATTCTATACACATTGTTCTTTTGTTTGTAAATCTTTTGAAGGTGTAAACTTATTGCTTCTTTTATATTTGTTGAAAGAGAGTGAAAGGATAATTAGTCTCTAATTGATTATTGTTTTAAACAGTTTTATTCTTATTATATTAATAGTATTCAATATGGGTTAAAATTTTGGTTATAAATTACATAAATTATTTTATTTATACATAAGTATGATATGTATAAGCTATATAAATACTCTCAAAATTATAAATTATATATATAATTATGTATCCCAAATATTTGAATAACATAAATTATATTAGTTATAATATTTGTGTTATATATAAATCCCAAAATTCGATATTGAAAATAATTTATCAAAAGTATTCTCAAAATTATAAATAATATAATCTCTATAATTCAAATATTATTTACAATATATTTTGATTGCGACTATGCTAACCGTAAGTGCACGGGTCGTATCAAGTAATAAAGTGATAAAAAAAAATATCGTCCCACGAAGATTGATATTCAAATTAAATACTAAGTACTATAGCTTGAAAGGTCAATTTTATCTAAACAAACTAGATCGATAAATTATAATGAAAAATAAACTAAAACACAAATATAAACTAATATGGAATAGAAATTGAGTTTAAGATTTTATAAAAGATGAAAGATGCAAGGATTAATTACCTAGGGTGTTGATTTTACTTATCAATCACATGTTTCTCCTAATTAACCATTATTAATACGTTTTGGTCTAATTCACTAATCACAAGATTTAAGTCAACCTTAACAACTCTCTCGAGCATAAGTTAAGGTTTTACGTACAATGATTCAAGTTGATATCTTTATCTAACCCGAATAATTATACACTCATTATGCATTACTTATTATTTAACGTTTAGAACCCAATTTACCTCCCGGTTTATTAAAATCCTAATCGTTAACTTGATTATCTAGATGTCGATTACCTCCCGGTTTCATAACTATCTAGATTGTATTTACTTAATCCGACAAACAAATTAATCTTTTCCAAGACTTAATTCATCCATCTCCAATTTAACCAATTCATTAATTAATTAACAAATCAAAACATTAAGCAAGATAAACACAAGTGAATCAAACTATAACAACATTAATAACATGCCAATTAATTAAAACATAGTTTAGACAAGATCCATCAAGACCTTAGATTAAGAAAACTAGCCAACTATCACAATTAACAACATAACAATCAACATGTATTCCATAATCATAAAGTTCAACAATTAAAGTTCAAATGAAATACAAAATAAGAGTTAAAGAGTTTAGGAAAACTAGACTAGAGATCCAAGCTTCAAATGATCCTCCTTCAAGTCCTCTTCCAAGGGCTCCAACTTGAATCACTTCACTTCTTTCTCTAGGATCTTCACCTATTTTTCTTCTTTCTCATTTAAAAACCTCTCAATTTCTATTCTAGGCTGCTTCCCTTCGGTGGCTATTATCCTAAAATCATATAAACCTAGAAGATACCCGAATCAGGCCATTGGGTGATGATCTCACGGCCAAAAATCGTCCAAGCACGTCCAAAGGGCGCTGGAGTGCCCAAAATTCGCGCTGGGGTGCCATGGGGCAGAATGGGTGGCGTGGCCGCGCACCTCTATGGCGCTGCCGCACCATCCTCGTGGCCAAAATTGGATTGGAGCATGGGTATGGCACTGTCGGGCCATCCCCTTCGGCTTGGATTCTTTTGCAATTTGGTCCCTTCAACTTTGCATTTTAGTCCTTATTTTCTTTCCGACCTTTTCGACATTATTTTCTCGAGCCAATTTCATCTTCAATGCTCGTTTGCTATCTTTTCTAAGCAAAACATTAAAATTCATCAAATATTAACTAAACTTGAGGATTTACAAAATAATTCAAGTCTCAAAATACCCAATAAATGCATATTCTACGCACTTATCATATTTTAATTGTTTTGTTATAAATTAATGTAATTAGAAAAAATAGTTTAAGATAATAATAGCAATAATTATAATAATTATTGAAAAATAAATCATAAGATTATATTGGTCATTATGTATTAATAATAGAGTTTAAATGATAAATTTATGCCTTGAAATATGTAAGTGTAAGTTATTTTGCATGATTGCATAGTAACTATTAGGGTAGCTGTTATTTTTTATACTTCAGGGGAATATTTGTCGATTATAAAACTTTAAGGAGTATTTGTCAATATCCAGTAATTAAACTGAGGGTAAAATAGTCCTTCTATTTTTATTTTGGAGTGGAGTAACACTACAAGAAAATAGATTTTTAGCAGCCATCCTTTTAGCAACGACATTTTTTCTGTCGTCGCTAAAACTTGTACTAAAAATAACTAAAATATTCTAACTTTTAGTGACGATGTTTAGCAATGACATTTGATCCGTCATTGCCAAAACTTAAACAACTAGCTTTTAACGATGATCATTGGTGACCACACCACATGTCGTCGCTAAAAACATAATTGAAAACCCTAAAACTAAAACAATTCCTCTCTCATCAATTAAAAATCCTCTTCCCTTAGCCGCCTCCTTCATTTGTCCCCTCTATTTTTTGTCCCAAATTCCTTACAAAAACGAAATTAAAATCAAACCATCTCTTATAACCTAAAATTAACTTACCAAAAAAAAATTGAAACTTTATTATCAACGAAAATAGTGATGACCATTATGAAATAAATAAAGTCCACTACTATTTTGAGAGCAACAAAGTTGATGACACAACAGATAGGAACGAGAACTTCACTTAGACAATTAGCCTTTTTTCGACTGAATATAATTTATTTTACGGAAACACAAATATATTGTGCATTTTATGGGTATTGATGTAAATCAAGTTATGGGTTTTGTTTGTGTGAAGATCAATGTTGTCGAAGGTGTTATTGTGTGTTTGTTTGATATATTTAGTCGACCTAGGGTCTATCATATGTTTGATATGGTTTAATTTCACTAGTTCTTTTAGTTTTCTTGGTACAAGTGTTGTTATAACTTAATATTTGTGTTTATATACTTCGATTTGGTGTTGAGTAGTGAAAGGATTGTTGGAAAATAGATGAAAAAATGAAAAAAAAAAAGAGTTTCATGTGATTTTTTTGGAAAAATATATAAATGGGTAAAATAGTACTTGATACATACTACTTTGATGTCCAATTTGAATGTTAAGAATGGAGACTGGAAAAAGGTAGCTAAAATTTAGAATGGGGTCCAAAAATGAAGTGAGGTTTAATTGGATGGATATTGGTGATATTAATAATTTACATGGATTTGATGATAGGGTGAGGCTAAAATTAACCTAATTGTTAATGTCATGAGGTAAAAATAGGCTGGGTACGTAGTGGTATGTAAGCCTACAAAGATCCAACTAACACTTATGGGACGATTTGCTCATGTCAATGATTGCGATTACACTAATCACAAGCGCACGAGTTGTATCAAGTAATAAAGTGATAAAAACAGATATTGTCCCACGAAGATTGAGATTTGAATTAAGCAAACAATAGTTTGAAAGGCCAATTTTATCTAAGCAAACTAGATTGATTAATTGTAACGGAAAATAAACTAAAATAATATTATTAACTAATGAAAAATAAAAATCGAGTTTAAGAATTTATAAAAGGATGAATTACCTAATTGGCGGTTATTAATGTATTTTGGTCTAATTCACTAATCACAAGATTGAAACCAACCTTAACACCTCTCTCGAACGTAAATCAAGGTTTTACGCACAATGACTCAAGTTGATATCTCTATCTAACTCAAATAATTATATGTTTATTATGTTTTACTTGTTGTTTAACACTTAGAACCCAATTCACCTCCCAGTTTTTTGAAATCCTAATTGTTAATTTGATTATCTAGATGTCAATTACCTCTCGGTCTCACTATTATCTAGATTGTGTTTACTTAGTTTAACAAATAAATTAATCTTTTCCAAGACTTAATTCATCTATCTCCAACATAACTAATTCATTAATTAATTATTAAATTAGAACATTAACAAGGCAAATACAAATGAATCAAACCATAATAACATTAATAATATGCCTATTGATTAAAATATAATTTGGAGAAGTTTACATCAAGACCTTAGATTAGGAAAACTAGCCAACCATCATAATTATCAACATAATAATCATCATGTATTCCATAATCATAAAATTTAACAATTAAAGTTTAAATGAATACAAAATGAGAGTGATAGAGTTTAAAAAAACTAGACTAGAGATCTAAGCTTAAATGATTCTCCTTAAAGCCTTCTTTCAAAGGCTTTAACTTGAATCAATCTACTTCTCTCTCTAAAATCTTCTCTTTATTCTTCATATTTTTTCACTCAAAAACCCAAATATCTATCTTTGGTTACTTAGTTATGGTGGCTTTCATCCCAAAAACATATAAAATAAACCAAATAGTTGTGATTATGGCTCACATCTTCCTCTTATTTTACGTCCAGTATCGACTTCAACGCCGTTTACGGGTTAAGGATATGCTTCGTGGGCATATTCTAAGACCTCCACAGGGTTGAAGCTGGGTTAGTTATGTGCGGAAAGCTGGGCTCAAACTGTTTACTGGGCATGGACATTCACCTTGGACACCAATCATCTAGTACTTTACCTCACCAAGGATTACATATTTTTCTGCATCAACAGTAGTGTCATTTATGGGGAACTAGAATGAAAGTCTCACTACAACTTGTACACCTACCAAAGAAGTCGAATACCTAATATTATGGGGTAAAAATAGGCTAGACACGTGGCGGTACGTAAGCCCAAGATGCTCTAGTCGGCACCTATGGGACGATCCGTTCATGCTGAAACTCACCTCACCTCGGATCTCAGCTGAGGCAGGATCCGACCTCAGGTAGTATAGAGGGTGTTCACATGAAGGGTGCGACGTGGTCTATAACCAATAGTCCACATAGATAGGGCAAAACGAGTGGACCCCACTCTGGAACAGCCCCAAAAGTAAAGGGATTTAGTTCCCCCAAAAATGTGAAAAAGGTGTTCTAAAAGGTGTTCTATAATCCTAGGTCACCTGGGGGGACCACCTGAGATCGCCCAAAATGGAAAGCTGACCAAGGAGACAGTGTAGCACCTTGGTAGCTGAAAAAGGGACCCCACCTGACGTGGTCAACCTTTGAGGGACCACAAGTAGAGGCGAATGAGCATTCGCCACCTGTACACAAGGGATAACGTAATCCCCTACTCGAATCAAATCGTGCCATGTGGCATGTAATCTCGGATAAGGTCTTAAGGACCAATCCCTGCTCACTAAAGGACCAATCCCTGCTCACCAAGTGTCCCTAGTCTTGACTCCGAGCTAAGGTTTCAAGCTTGGGAAGAGGAAGGAAAGGAGGAACTAGGGCAACATTGTTTGGCCAATCATGTGTCCACAAAGGTATAATATAAAAAGACACTTATGTCAAGGTAAGATAAGCTCTCCTTCAAGCTAGAACTCATTCTTGGCTCACACACACTATAAGCACAAGTCACCTCACCATTGTTCTCTCTGAGAAACAAAGAGACAACCTTAACACCCATTGAAGGTTGTCCTTTGAGGGCGATTTTACTATTCCAGCTTCCCAAAAGGCCACACTTATTCTCCTCTCCATGTGTTTTGTGTGCCATTTGGTCAACTAGCTCCTAGCTACATACTCCTTCACATATTAGCTATCTTAAGCTACCAAAATCGAGCTATAACATCACCCCCTCAAGGTACTGACTTGAGCGTCGGAGTGGGCTCGCCGAAAAACCTCCGGCGCCCCCCTTTTGACCGTGTTCTCTGTTGCAGGCATCTTCACCAAGTTCGGGTTTGAGGTCAGGAAGGTTTTAAGCGATTTGGCCCGCGATCAGCGAGACGCGACAGGCCCGCTTGGGAGTCTCCGGGGTCAGACTGTGGATTGGGCATCCATCTTAAGCTCGGATACTAGATCAACAAGGCATTACCACCTCACCTTGGTTGATATTTTCACACATCAACAGTGGCGCCGTCTGTGAGGATCCAGAACGAAAGGTCCAGCTACAACCTACGTACCCGCCAAACAAGCCAAATGCCTAACTCCGAGGCCCCAAGAGGGTCCAGAAGAGAGGTCACGCGGGAGCCCGGCCAAAGCAGTCTCCCACCTCCGGCTCCGCCTCAGGACGAGTATGCAGAAAGTCAGAATGTAAGAGCACTTGACCCAGGCCCCAGCCGGAAGGGAAAAGAGAAGGCCGCCACCAGCCGGGACGTGGAGGCAGAGAAAGCTAAGGAGGTGAGAGAGCTGGCTGAAACTAGGTCACAGTTTCAGCATGTGATAAAATACTTGTGCGATAACCTGGGCATACCGCCTCCTCCTCCCCGAAATTTGGCAAGCCGGCTGGGGAGCCAACTCAAAAGCAACCCGCTCACGTGGAACCATCCACACCAAGTCAGCAAGGTCCTCAGCTACGACTATCCCAACTGAGAGTAAATGTCCAGGACCAGCCCAGGAGTCACCGCAGTGACCATCGTTCGACCGCCAGCAACCGGCCTGAAGGAGCAAGGAGCCAACTCGAGGGACTTGTGCATGGTGACTTGAGGTACTCCTTGATGGCTCGACGCCAGGGAGAAGGTAACGACCCTGAACCTCCTTATGTGGAATGTTTGTGGAAACAATTACTTACCATGCAGGAAGAAATGAGGGAGCTCAGGTCTAGCAAGGGGGAACCTAGCTCACCTAACATCCTGGGTGACTTCACCGCCCCCCTAGCTGACTCAGTGAAGAACGCGACCTTAGCTGGGAGATTCAAGATGCCTCAACTTGATCCTTACCATGGACAATCCGATCCTGTGGCACATGTGAAAATCTTCAAGAATTTGATGTTGGTGCAAGGGGTGCCCGACGAGATAATGTGTAAGGTGTTTCCAACCACCCTGAGTAGGCCAGCCAGAACATGGTACAAGAAGCTTCTGTCAGGAAGCTTCAGAGACTTCACCACCTTCGCCAGCAAGTTTGTCTTCTATTTTCAAGGAGCCAAGCCACCCACTAAAGACCCTTCCTCTCTCCAATACATTAACCAAAGGGGACAAGAACCCTTGCATGAATATGTGAAGCATTACCATTATGAGGTGATGCAAATGAGAGTTTATGAGAAACCGGAAACTTTGAGAAACTTTTGGTACAATCTCCACACCGGGCCTTTATGGGTGTCATTTGAAGAGAGGCCTCCCACCTCATATCGGGAGGCACACGATCGTGCCATGAAGCAAATCGCCATTGAGGAGAAGCGCAAGATGAAAAGGGAAAGAGAGAAGGCCGAAGATTTCAATGACAAAGGGAAAGATAAAAAGAAGCAAGATGTCAGGCCGTCTAGGCTTGTCCCTCCTCAACAAGGGTCGGTCCCGCATCAGCAAGACAGCCAGTGGGCACCACTGCCCTACAGGCGCCCACCTCAACTAAGACCATAAACACTGAGGCCTCAGCCTCCACCACAGCCAAGAGAAGTGCCTCACCCGCCACCACGCATGCCTACCACCCCTTGAACACAACAAGGGAACAAGTGTTCTATGCCATAAGGGACAAGGGCCTCTTAACAAGACCACCTAAGTTGATTATCCCTCTAGGTAAAAGGAACCTGAAGAGGTATTGTGATTTTCATGAAGAGTATGGACACAGCACAGCCGATTGTTTCAACCTGAGGGAGTAAATTCAAAATTTAATCAACAATGGATATCTAAAAGAGTTTTTGCTCGAAGTAAGGGGGAAGGCTCGGGTGGTCAGGCAGGTGGGAGAAAACTCAAGAGGGGACCAAGGTCAGCCAGGATCCCAGGTGACCAAAGACAAGGATTTCATCAGCACAATCTCAAGGAGACCCACCCTAGCAGGAGACTCCGGTAGGGCAAGGAAGGCTCATGCCAGGGAGCCCTCCTTGGCCCGGCACCACCAAGAAGTGAACTTCACCGAAAGATCGCCTAAGCTACCAAGGATAGCCACCACCCCCATTATGTTCACGGACGAAGACACGAGGGATATAGTATACCCCCATGACGACGCCATGGTCATCACAATGAAGATCGCCAGTAAGGACGTGGCACGAATCCTCATCGACACGGGAAGTTCGGTTGACATATTGTTCAAGGAAGCCTTTAATAAGCTGGGACTGAACTTAGCAAGGATGCAACAAGTCACCACCCCCCACAGTGGGTTTACGGGGGACCAGTTGATGCCGTCTGGAAGCATCACCTTACCAGTACCCTTGGGGAAGACCCTTCTCAGCTCATCACTATGGTTGATTTCGTAGTTCTCGACCACCCAAGCTCTTACAATGTCATCCTGGGAAGACCATTCCTCATGGAAACTAGAGGAGTGGTATCCACGTACCACTTGAAGTTGAAATTCCCGGTGGGCAACCAGGTCGGGGTCGTCAAGGGGGACCAACTCACAGCAAGGAGGTGTTACGCCTCCTCAGTTGGGAGGTACAATCAGGCCTCCACCCTTGACCCACGAGCCTTTGAAGTCGAGCAGCAAGGTGAGCCTGTAGAGGAATTGGAGGCAGTCCCGGTATGTGAAGACGACCCAACCAGGGTAGTTAAGGTGGAAACCCAGCTCACCTCGGATGTCAGAACATCCTTGGTGGAATTTTTGGTAGAGTACTCAGATGTATTTGCTTGGAGCCATAACGACATGCTTGGGATCAGCCCTAGCATAATCTCCCATCGACTTAACGTGGATCCCATCCACCGACCGATACGCCAAAAGCGACGAGCTTTCAACCAATTGAGGAGGAAGTCGACAAGTTACTACGCGCGGGGTTTATTTGTGAATCCAAGTATCCAGATTGGGTCTCCAATGTGGTGTTGGTAAGGAAGTTGAACGGGAAGTGGTGCATGTGCGTCGACTTTACCGACTTGAACAAGGCGTGCCCTAAAGACAGCTTTCCATTGTCTCGGATAGATCAGCTAGTCGACGCCACAGCTGGCCATGAGTTACTCAGCTTTATGAATGCCTTTCCGGGTTACAACCAGGTGAAGATGTATGCTCCAGATGAGGAAAGAACCTCTTTCATTACAAACAATGGCCTGTATTGTTACATGGTAATGCCCTTTGGCTTAAAGAACGCGGGGGCCACGTATCAACGCTTGGTGAACAAGCTATTTAAGGAACAGATAGGTAGGATCATAGAAATTTATGTCGACGACATGATCACCAAGTCGATGAAGATAGCTGACCATGTGTCCCACCTCAGGGGGACATTCGACGTGCTGAGGAAGTTTGGTATGAAACTTAACCCTGAAAAATGCGCATTCGGGGTTGCAGTCGGAACGTTTCTGAGTTACATGGTCTACCAAAGTGGAATAGAAGCCAATCCAGAAAAGATCAAGGCCATCGTGGAAATGAGATCACTTCGAACGACCAAAGAAATACAGAGCCTAACTGGAAGGGTAGCCGCGTTGAGCAGGTTCGTGTCCAAATGCACAGATCGCTGTCACCCTTTCTTCCAAGCTATCAAGAGAGCTAAGGGGCAGCAATGGGACGAGGACTGCGAGGCCGCCTTTCAGAATCTGAAGAACTATCTAGCTAGCCCGCCGATCTTAGCTAAGACTCATCTAGGGGATAACTTACTGATGTATTTGGCAGTGTCCATGAATGCAGTGAGCTCAGTTTTAATCCAAGAAGAGGAAGGAGGGATGCAGAAGCCTGTATACTACACCAGCAAGGCCCTAACCGAGGTAGAGAAGAGGTATCCCAAACAAGAACAGCTCGCATTGTCCCTGGTCATGTCGTCCAGAAAGCTAAGGCCGTATTTCCAAGCTCACGCAGTCAGTGTGGTCACCAGCTTCCCACTCAGGCAAATCCTACATAAGCCAGAAAGCTCAGGAAGGCTTATGAAATGGTGTATGGAACTCAGTGAGTTCGAGATTCACTACTGACCGCGAAACGTGATCAAAGGACAAGCCATAACTGACTTTGTGGCTGAGTTTACTCCTAACCTGGAGGATTTAGGAACGGACATGAACCAACGTGAAGAATGGGAAGCTGAAACTAGCTCACCATGGATCCTCCATGTAGACGGATCATCCAGCTCACAGGGAAGTGGAGCTGGGGTAGTGATCACTAGCCCAGACGGGGTTGAGATAAGTTATGCGCTAAGGTTCGAGTTTAAAGCTTCTAACAACGAGGCTGAATATGAAGCATTGATCGCCGGGTTCAAGATGGCAAATAGCTTAGGGGCAGAACGGTTAGAGATAAATAGCGACTCCCAGCTCATCGTGCACCAAGTCAACGACGAATACCAGGCCAAGGAGGATAACATGATAGCTTACCTGAAAAAGGCGAAGGATTTGGTGGGACAATTCAAGCAAGTTAAGCTGAAACAGATCCCGAGGGAGAAGAACTTTCAGGCCGACATGCTATCAAGGTTGGCATCCCTGTCAGAAACCTCCTTACTTGGTACAGTGCTAGTGGAAGTTCTACCCAGGTCGTCTACAGAAGGACCTGCTGAGGTAGTTCACTGTATTTCAAGCCCCTCATGCTGGATAAACCTTATTAAGGAGTATCTAGAAGAGGGACGTCTTCCCGAAGACCAAGAAGTCGCAAGAAAGCTCAAGTATCGTACAGCTCGGTATTGCCTTATTGAGGGTGTGTTATACAGACAAAGTTTCACCATGCCCTACTTGAGGTGTCTGCACCCAGATGAGGCCGATTATGTTCTGAGAGAAATCCACGAGGGGGCCTGCGAAAATCACTCAGGGGGAAGGTCATTGGCATACAAAGCTCTACGCCAAGGATATTATTGGCCAACCATGCAAAGTGACTCCCGGGTCATCTCGCAAACCTACCTCACCTGTCAGAAGCACGCCAAGATGATCTGGGTTCCACTAGAAAACTTGACGACGCTGACTTCGCCTTGGCCTTTCGCTCAGTGGGGTATCGACTTGATTGGACCTTTCCCAATTGGCCGGGGGCAGGCCAAGTTCGCCATAGTGGCAGTAGACTGCTTCACCAAGTGGGCAGAGGTGGAGTCGCTGGCCAAGATCACGGAGAAAAGAACCACCGACTTCATTTGGAGATCCATCATCTGTCGCTTTGGAGTTCCGCGAGTGATAATCACTGACAACGGGCGGCAGTCCGACAATGAAATATTCAGAAACTTTTGCGAGACGTAGAAGATAAACAATTGATATACCACGCCGGCTCATCCACAGTCAAATGGGCAAGTTGAAGCAGTTAACAAGGTCATCAAGGATTTGTTGAAAAAGAAGCTAGGAACCAAGAAGGGAGCATGGGTTGATGAACTACCTGAGGTGTTGTGGGCATACCGCACCACATTCAAAACATCCACTAGAGAAACCCCCTATGCATTGTCTTTTGGCACTGAGGCAGTAATCCCAGCTGATTTAGGAATGCCAACTTTTAGAGCCCTCCACTTCGACGAGGTCAGCAATGTGGCCTAGCTTAATGCCGTCCTTAACTTGCTGGAGGAGAAGAGAGATCAAGCCCAGGTCAAGGTGGCAACATACCAGAGAAGAGTTGCCAAACATTACAATGCCAAGGTCAGACCTTGAGGTTTCAAAGAGGGGGACTTGGTATTGAGGAAGGTGATTTTCGAACTCAAAGAGGGAGGCTCCACCAAGTTTGCTGAAACCTGGGAAGGGCCATTCCACGTCACCAGGGTTATCAAGCTTGGAGTCTACAAACTTGCTCACCCTGATGGACGCCAGATGAGACGACCAAGGAATGCCGACCAGCTGAAGAAGTACTACCCGTGATCCCACCTGATCTGGGAATCCAGTAGGTTTTCATTTCCATCTTCGTTTTGTTGTTTCTCCAAAGTCCTTAGTGGCTAGATTGCTTCTGTATGTGTGCCAAAAAATTGACCTGGTATGTTGTCCCACTGCTCCCCCCAAGTGATCATTTTGAAGGGAAACATCACCTAGGCGAAGAGGGTTGTTGTTCTATTGATTAGGATGTGCATTCCTATTTAATGGGTTAATGACATAAGCCTTAACAAACGGTTTGCCACCCTCCAAGAACGTTACGTGCATAAAGTCAGCATGCATAGGCAAATCAACAGCAAGCTCACAACAATCCATACGGCAAACTAAGAATATAGAATGTATCAGCCCAAAACAGGGCCACTATTACTTAACAAAACAATATTCCCCAAAGGCAATAATATGTCAAACAAAATCACACTGAAAGTTCAAATCCACAGTACAGAGAAACAACATCTGAGTTTACAAAAGAAAGAAAAGAGAAAAATGTGTAAGAAAGCTTGGTCCGATGGAGAGGTAGTATAAACAAAGGCCAAGGGTCAGATCAGGTATCTTCGCCTTTTCCCGACTGAGAACCTTCGTCGTCTGAGTCGTCTTCCTCTTGATCCGAGTGAGGCGGGGAAACTTCCAAATTCAATGGGTGCCCTGAGGTGAGCTGTCGAGAACTCCCTGCGACGTCAGCTAGGTTCTGCTCCTTGCCAAACTTGGCCACCAAAGCCTATCGGTCGAACCCAAAGTCCATGTAGTGCAAGTCCAAATCGGGAAATTCCCTGGTGACCTGGTATTGCGCGTAATGGTATCCGTGAAGAAGATTAGAACCTACCTCAGTCTCCAACTTATCCATACTGGCCTGGAGCTCATTGGCTCTCTCCACCTGAGCTCGGAGCTGAGTCTTCACTGATCCTAACTCATCCCAAACCTCTCCTAACTGGTCCTCCAACTTTAAAATTTGATCGTCCTTGTCCTTGACCTTCTGAGTGAGCCGGGACAGCTGAGCCTCAAGCTTGGCAACACGACCAACTGAGGTCGATCCCTCCCTAAGCTTGTCACCGAATTGAGACATGAGGAAGGATCCCTGGCAACAAAAAAGGGGGGGAGAGAAAATGAAGGTCGGAGCTTATAATACAAATCCCAAAACAGAGTTGAGAATTGAGAATTGCTTACATGAAGAAAAAGGTGAGATGCCATGTCAATTGCCTGATCATGACTCAAGCCCACCACCTCGCTTCCTTTCTCCGAGTCCGAAAACTCAAGGACTTGCTTCAATGCCGGGAGAGCTCGAGAAGCATGGGAAAAATGACTGCCAAGAACGCCTCCAAGGTCTACGGCCAGCTGGGACGTCCAGCCTAGCCCTTCTACCTTCTTGGCACGCTTAGGTCATGGAAGGAGGCCGCTGGATGTAGCCGCGCTCTTGCCAGACCCCTCAGACCCTGTTGTTGCCCGCTGGCTGGATGCCCCTACTGCCTTGGCGATCCTGTCTCTCACTAATTGGAGAAAGGCCAGGTCGGTCTTGCTTCCTTCAGCCATCCTCCTAGTGATCGAACTAGGAGTCAGAATCTCATCTCCTAGAGCCCCTACATGGCCAAAGAAGAGGAGTAGGGCCAGATTGAATAAACATACAAACAAGGGGGAAGACGAAGCCCAAAGTCAGCAAAGATACTACCTGAGGAAGGCGGCGGAATCAATCCTACCTTGGCAAGGCGCTCCTCGGATGGGTTAGTCACCACATATTCTCTCACACTCTTTAGATCGATGTCCCGAAAAAGATCACGAGTCCATTTCCCTGCACAATGGTAAGGTCAGTAAGGCAAGTGCAGAGTTCAGTAAACCAAAAGGAACTCTCAGAGAAACATACCTGCCTACTTGAATTGGTTGGGAACAACATACGTCTCCCCATCCTCGACCACTGTCTGGCCCCAATCACCAGAGACGACAAACCAAAAATCATCCCAAGCCTTATCGGCAGTGTTTCGGATTCACCTGGGGGACGAGATGAGGTTGACCAGTATACGTCCTCAAGTAGTAGAGCCCAGGCTTCCTTCCACAAAATATAGAGCCCAGCAAGGTTCCGCCAAGCCATAGAACTCAGCTGAGCAGGGGCCACCCCTAGCCCGTTTAGTATTTGTGCAAAAAATGGCTGAATGGGAAGCCGAAGAACATACTCGAAGGACTAACGGTGGATCACCACCTCTCTAGAACCCGGTCGGCTTAGTCTGAATCCTAGTCAGGGAAGCGACAACTCAACAGAGGAGGGGATGTCATAGGCCTTCCTCAGCTGGGCAAGCATTTCCGTAGTTACGGAGGTTCCCTCATCGTCCAGAAAAAAGCCTTGGTCAGCACCCTCCTCAGAACTCTCCCCGGCTGCGCCAGAACGGCCACAACCAGCGCGGACCTTGTAGCGCTTGGTTCGGCTCGAAGAAATCGGCGAAGACGCAACATTTCCTGGGGTGACAGCTCCGCTGTCTGCGGGGGAGTGCTGAGACTTGCCAGCGTCCGACATATCTACAACACAAAAAAAAAAAAAGAGAAAAAGAAAAGAGAGAGGAAAGAAAAAGAGAAGGAGAAGTAAAGATCAGAGATGAATCCTCCAAGCATTATACAAATAACTCCAACCCAAGTAAAACCAAATGGAAGAAACGGAATTGAAAACACGAGAAGAACACTTGCCTTCGGAGGTTTCTGATGATGAAATCCACTGAGGAACAGGAGAAGCGTCGGGATGGTTGGTTAGCCAACGTTGAGATTGCGAGAACACGAACGACGCAGCAAGGGAACGACGGAAGGGCAAGACACGCTCTTTTTCGGCCGTCGGAACAAAAGAAAGTCGACGGAGAGAAATTGATTTTGTCGCAGGCAAGGAGACAAAGAGAGAGCAGCGGCTAGGGATTTGAAGGAAGCGAATGTGGTCCCAAAAGAGAAGATAAAAGGGAACTTTTGGTTTCCTCAAATTCGCGGGGCCGGTTTATAAAGAAAATGAAAGGACGCAACTCTTCCCAAACGGATAAGATCCACCTTTTGACCATGTGAGTGTTTTATTATCTCATGAAGAACCCATATTATTACGATGGCCTCCCCTACTCCACTTTGGAAGATTTGAGAAACAACTTGGCAAAGTCCCACGTGTACGCCCACGGATATCTGGGCTAGAGAATACTGATCCGAGCTGAGGAAGGTTAAACTCTTAGGTCAGGAGGGAATTCGCCCATGTCAATCCGAGCTCAGCACGGTTCAACCTCCAAATGGAAGGGAATGATCCCCTAATTCCACCCAAAAATAAAGGTATAAAATTCGCCAAGCCTTACCTAGATGTGAAGGGGGGGAAGAGCAAGCTGAGCTCGGAAATATTTTCGCCTTGAATTTACATCGTTATCCATCTCGGATCACCCTGAAGAGGTGACGAGGTGTGCATGCACCCCAAGGTGGCAAGAGAAAGACCACCAAATAGGAGGGATAACAATGCGACGTGGGCTAGGAACTCTTAGAAGCTTCCAACGCCTTCGCCATCTCCTTAGCCATTGGAAGCTGGGGGACCTCTGTTATGGGGTAAAAATAGGCTAGACACGTGGCGGTACGTAAGCCCACAACGCTCTAGTCGGCATCTATGGGACGATTCGTTCATGCTGAAACCCACCTCACCTCGGATCCCAGCTGAGGCAGGATCCGACCTCAGGTAATATAGAGGGTGTTCACATGAAGGGTGCCACGTGGTCTATAACCAATAGTCCACATAGATAGGGCAAAACGAGTGGACCCCACTCTGGAACAGTCCCAAAAGTAAAGGGATTTGGTTCCCCCAAAAATGTGAAAAAGGTGTCCTATGATCCTAGGTCACCTGGGGGGACCACTTGAGATCGCCCAAAATGAAAAGCTGACCAAGGAGACAGTGTAGCACCTTAGTAGCTGAAAAAGGGACCACACCTGACGTGGTTAACCTTTGAGGGACCACAAGTAGAGGCGAATGAGCATTCGCCACCTGTACACAAGGATAACGTAATCCCCTACTCGAATCAAATCGTGCCATGTGGCATGTAATCTCGGATAAGGTCTTAAGGACCAATCCCTGCTCACCAAGTGTCCCTAGTCTTGACTCCGAGCTAAGGTTTCAAGCTTGGAAAGAGGAAGGAAAGGAGGAACTAGGGCAACATTGTTTGGCCAATCATGTGTCCACAAAGGTATAATATAAAAAGACACTTATGTCAAGGTAAGATAAGCTCTCTTTCAAGCTAGAACTCATTCTTGGCTCACACACACTATAAGCACAAGTCACCTCACCATTGTTCTCTCTGAGAAACAAAAAGACAACCTTAACACCCATTGAAGGTTGTCCCTTGAGGACGGTTTTACTGTTCCAGCTTCCCAAAAGGCCACACTTATTCTCCTCTCCATGTGTTTTGTGTGCCATTTGGTCAACTAGCTCCTAGCTACATACTCCTCCACATATTAGCTATCTCAAGCTACCAAAATCGAGGTATAACATCACCCCCTCAAGGTACTGACTTAAGTGTCGGAGTGGGCTCGCCAAAAAACCTCCGGCGCCCCCCTTTTGACCGTGTTCTCTGCTGCAGGCATCTTCACCAAGTTTGAGTCCAAGGTCAGCAAGGAGAGTGAGGTCAGGAAGGTTTTAAGCGATTTGGCCCGGGATCAGCGAGACGCAACAGGCCAGCTTGGGAGTCTCCGGGGTTAGGTAGAGACTAAATCGGGTGCGGAATACTAAGCTCAAACTGTTAACTAGGCATCCATCTTCAGCTTGGATACTAGATCAGCAAGGCATTACCACCTCACCTTGGTTGATATTTTCACGCATCAATACCTAACTTTAAGGCTCTGAGAGGGACGGGAAGAGAGCTTACACGATAGCCAAGCCAAATTAGTTACTCGCCTAGAAATTGACCTCAGGTCAAATATGCAAAAAGTCAAGATGAGAAAGCACTAGAAGTAGGTCCCAGCATAAAGGAAAAAGAGAAGGGTGTTACCAACCAAGATTTAGAAGAAGAGAAAGCTAAGGAAGTATGAGAGCTAATTGAAACTAGGTTACATTTCTAATACATGATGAAGTATTTGTGTGACAACTTGGGAATACCCCAGCCTCCACCTCAAAACTCAAAGAACTAGTTTGAGAATCAACTTAGAAGTAACCCCACTCAAGTGGAACCAACCATACTTAGTCAGCAAGGTGCTTAACCACAACTATCTCAACTAAGTACGAATATCCATGAACCAATCAAGAGTTACCATCGTGACCATGATCCACCACCAGTAACCTACCCAATTGGGCCGTGAAGTCAGCTCGAGGGATTCGTCCATGGTAATTTACAGTACTTCTTGATGGTACAATGCCAAGGATGAGGTAATCTCGAACCTCTTTATGTGGAGTGTTTGCTAAAACAATTGTTTGACATATAGGAAAAGATGAAGGAACTTAAGGTCATCAAAAGGGAACCTGGCTTACTTGACATTTTGGGCGACTTCAATGCCCCATTTACTGATGTAGTGAAGAATGCAACCTTACTTGAGAAATTCAAGATGCCTCAACTTGACTCCTACCATGAATAATTGGATCCGGTGGCACATGTAGAGATCTTTAAAAACTTGATGTTGGTACAAGATATTCCTAACTATCTTAAGTGGGTTCGCAAGGGCATGCTACAAGAAATTATTGTCTAGAAATATTCAAGACTTCGCCACCTTCGCAAGCAAGAATTCAAGGGGCAAAGCTGCCCATTAAAGATCCCTCCTCGCTTCATTATATCAAACAAAGGAGGCAAGAATCATTATTTGAATATGTGAAGCATTACTATAAATAGGTGATACAAATGAGAGTTTATAAAGAAACAAAAACCTTGAGAAATTTTTGGTACAACCTCTATATCGAACCTTTGGAGGTATCTTTTGAGGAGATGCCATTTGCCTTATATTAGGAGATATATGATCGCACCATGAAGCAAATTACTATCAAATAAAAACACAACATCAAAAGGGAGAGAAAGAAAACTACAGATCTTAGTAAAAAATGTAGGGATAAGAAGAAGCAGAATACCATGCCACTTAGACCTGTCCCTCCTTAGCAAAGACTAGTCCCTCCTTAGCAGAGACCAATCCCTTGTCAGCTAGAAAACCAAAAGGTGCCACCCTATAGACACTCGCCTTCACTAAGACCAGAAGCCTTGAAGCCTCAGCTTTCATCGTAGCTTAGAGATGCATTTCGTCTACCAAGAAGAGAAAAGGGATTTGACCCTTCACCAACTTACTACTCCTTGAATGTCTTCAAGGAGCAAGTATTTTATTCCATAAAAGATAAAAACCTTTTGACAAAGCCACTCAAGTTGACCACCCCGTCTTTTAAGAGAAACCAGAGAAATTATTGTGATTTTCATAAAGATTACGGGCATAATATGATTGATTACTTTCATTTGAGGGAGCAAATTCATAATTTAATCAATGACGGATACTTGAAAGGGTTCTCACTCCAAAAGAGAAGGAAGACCCAAAGAACCAGATAGGCATAAGAAAGCTCAAGAGGGAACATAGTTAGTTAGGATCCTAGATGATCAAGGATAGAGACTTTGTCAATACAATTAGTAGACGACCCATTTTAGCAGAAGACTCTAAGCGGGTAAGGAAGGCTTATACCAAAGAACCCACCTTAGCTCGATACTACCCCGAAGCCAACTTCGTTGACAGGACGCCAAAGCTCTGTAGTGTGGTCTCCACGCGCATCATGTTCACGGAAGAAGACACTTGAGATGTGATGTTCCCTTACGATGATGCCTTAGTCACCACGATGAAATTCGCCAGCAAGGATGTAGCTCGTATTCTTATTGATACGAGATTTTAGTAGACATCCTAGTCAACAGGGCTTTTGACAGGTTAAGCTTGACCTCAACTAGGATGCAACGAGTTACTACCTCGCCTAGCGGGTTCATTAGGGACTAGCTGACGCTGTACAACAGCATCACCTTGCCATTATCGGTTGGAGAAACCCTGCTCAACTAATAACCATGACTGACTTTGTAGTTGTGGACTGATGTGCAAATTTTAATATGCTTGCAAGTGTACAAATTATTAATAGCTAATGATAAATTCACCCCAAGGTCGATCTCTCAAGGAATTGTAGTGGTTTAAATTCTTTTTAATTTTCTTTATGTTACTAAATTTAACAAATAATAAAATCCTAAACACTCACTTAATTTGTAGTTTGATGCGATGTTAAATAAATGAATTAACTTGCTAAATTTAAATAAAAGAAAAACAAGAATAATGACAATAAATTAAATCCAATGAAATGAAATGGGAGTTGGTTAGCTATCTACTCATGCATTGAAATATTAAGTGAATTAAACAATTATTCCAATGTTTAGATTATTGATCTTTTTCACTATGGCTAGAGAAATCCAATGATCATGGCAATTCTCACTTGCAATCAACTAAGTATATCCTTGATGTGAGGCTTTTTCTTAATTAATTGAATTAATTACAAGAAAATGATATGACCATTTAAATTAAACCAAATGAATGGATCTAATTTAAACACTTGTTCAATAGAGCTTAATTAAGGTAAGATGATGTTTCTAACACCTTAATTCTCATTTGTTAATTTTAATTATAAACAATAGATTATCAGTCTATAATTCATAATCTAAGGTATGAAGAACAATGAACAAGTAATAATCTTAAACATTCATTAAACATAATTCACAAAACAACCAACACAATCATAGTAGCTAAACCAAACTCCCACTATGTATTTAGCCTTCCATTATCAAGTTCAAATCGATGAAATTAAGTATGAAAGTACAAAACACATAGAAGAACAAACAAAGATTGAAATAAACTTATCTTTATCAAAGATTTCCTCTTGGGTTTGAAATGATTGATCGTCTTCTTCAATCCTTTGGTGGAAATTGCTTGATGAAGAATACAAAGCAACACAAACACTAGATACGAATTTTTTGAGTGACAACACTTGGATTACAATAAGCAGAGAAACAAAACAAGAAAATAACTTCCTAAGAGAAATGAAATCCAGAATAGCATGCCTTCCTCTTCAAAACCACCATTTATATAGGCAAGATAAAGGATGCTTTACATGTAAAGACACATGCATGTTGCAGTTTCATCATATCTCTATCTGCCAGGTTGTAGCTCACATATGGCTATCTCCCACACTGAATTAGAGAAAGTAGTTTCATAAAATGTTTGAATAATTGAATAAGCTTTCTCATGCTTTAAGAATCATGTCATTTTGATGTCGGTAACATGAGATATGATCAAAAGATTAAAGCATGCTCAAATTTCCATTTTGACAGCCATTGTCTGAATGATGTCCATCTTAGACAGCACAGATGCACGATCTGGAAAATATGGATAACATGAACATTTTATATGTCTTCCTCCTCGTTCCATCACTTTAAGAATCAACTTGATTGATGGCGTATTCAGAAAGTTATGGCCGAAAGACATAAAGATATTCGTTGGTCCAGGTTGCACATGGATGAACAATGCTCAATTACGTTCCTTCACACTTTTGGTGCCTACCCATTCTAAATTTGCAAATTTTATCTGCACATGAATTATTTGTAATTGAGTTAGCTTTCACTTGCCAAAATAATCATACCATTTGAAGATGTCTACACAAAGTTATGGCCATGATAGTGATTCATGCTCAAGTGAGTTGTATGCAAGTGAATACTTTATATCTTTAATTGCAACTTGCATTCTTTTAACACCTATACACAAAAATACACCACATAAATACTTAAATACAAGTATGATACTCATGCTATTTTGTACAATTATACATATATGCATGTATTTGATTTCTTGACCATGAAAACATGCAAATTAAAAGTATGGCAATGAAATTTCACAATTTATGCACAAAAAGGAACATTAAATTCAAAAGTGATGTAATAATGTCTTGTAAAATATATGTGAATGATGTACTTTAAGACACTTATCATGGACCACCCAAGTTTCTACAACATCATCTTATGACAACCTTTTCACATGGAAATTAGGGGATTTATCTTTATGTACCACCTAAAGATAAAGTTTTTGGTTGGAGACTAGGTCAGATTTTTCAAGGGAGATCAAGTAGCTGCAAGGAAGTGCTACGCCACCTCAGTTGGAAGATGCCATCAAATTTCTGGCTTTAAGCCAAGGATATCTAAAGTTGAGTGATGGGTGAGCCCGTGGAAGAGTTGGAGATGATCCATATTAGTAAAGATGATCCAACCAAGACAGTGAAGGTGGGATCCTAGCTCACCTTAGAGACCAAAACATCATTGGTAGGGTTCATCAAAGACTACTCAGATGTTTTCATTTGGGTCACAATGACAGGTTGGGTATCGACCCCAAAATCATCTCTTTCTAACTTAACGTGGACTTTGCTCACTGACTAGTTAAACAAAAGTAACGACATAGTGACCAAGGTACGTTGATCAGCTGAGGAAGTACCATAAATGATTCGACTTGAGTTTGGACTCCTATAAGTGTTTGTTTTATCTCCATTTAGCGATTCCTCCAAAGTCCTTAGTAACTATACTCTTTTTTTGTGTACTCCTTAAAGCATCGCGGGGTATTATTCCATTGCTTTCCCTTGTGTAAGCATTTTGAAGGAAAATGTTACCTTGGAAGTAAATTTGTTGTCCTCTATTGATTGGGATGTCATATACTTGTTCAATGATATTTCTATTTTCAATGAGTACATTCTGTTTCGCTGTGACAAACATGATATTCTATTTACTAGGTTTTATTTTATTTATGCCATGATATGTTGCTATGGAATTATTTTTTATAGTGCCCTATGTCAGGCAAGACATTAACCCTAGATCAAGGAGGATACCTACTCACATCGTGTAATCTAACTCAAGGAGTTTATCTTATTATCTCTACAAAATAATATTTCTTATTCCTTTTAGAAGGTATCTATTCATGAAGTAGCATGTGTAAGCAAATAAACAGAAAGCTCAGCTCGAATTATACGACAAGTAAAAGATGAGGAATTTATTATGTCAAAAGGGAGGCACCCATTATAAGTGGCCCAAAACGACAAAAAGTCTAGCAAAGTTTAAGCTACAAGTTCAAATCCAATACCACAAGTCAAAACAACAATCATGTTCAAACATATCAAAGGTAAAGTAATATAGAGTGAAATGCCACTAAACAACCCAAAGGGTGGGGGGGAGGAAAGGGGAGGTTTAATTGGGTTTCTAACAAATATTAACACAAAATTCAAATTTTGTATTCAATCACACAACACAATATATGCAATATGTAAAGAAAGATAGAGTTGAGAGATTAAACACCGGATTTATAGTGGTTTGGCATAACCTTGTCTACATCCACTCCTTTAAGCACCCCTTGAAAATTTCACTACCAACAAGCCTTGAACACCCAAAACTTCAAATACATCAAGGAGAATTTTAGTAGTCCTTTAAGCTTTACAAGTGATTTCAACCCAAATCACTCAACTCTTAACAAAAGTGACTCCTCACCATATTACTCAATTCATAACTCAAGTGAAAGACTCACTTCTTTCACCTTTATTAATAAAAAGTTGAAATGAAATGAGTACAAGAAACTTAAAAAATAC